>CAJGYO010000018.1:23047180-23647180 GCA_904845875.1 Miscanthus lutarioriparius
CAGCGACGCAGATGGGCCTGCAATGTGTTGCCTTGCAGGCCCAACAAGATTCCTCCATCCAAGTTTGCAAAGCCCACTGCAACTTGCGGTGGACTGGCTCTTCGCCTCTGAAAAGGATAATAGGCGATGAACGAGCATCGATGGTGAAAACGACCACATTGCACATTCGATTTGATCTGCGAAGAAGGAAAATTCACCCGCCAACGCCGGGCAACTGGCCACCTCGTCACCGTCTCCACCAAGCTACCTTCAGCAAATGGAAACAAAACCTCATCTCAAGGGCAGGGGCAAAAATAAAAGGTCAAACAGAAGGCCATCAATTTTCGCAGGCAGCAGCTTATTTATCCAGAAAGAAAGCTTTGCTGGGGAATTTGCTGCTGTCGTCGTGATCCAGGTCGCCTAGGCAACGCCGTAATCATGGAAGGAAGCGCGAGCCCAGCACCTCGGACCGACCTCGCCCTGCCTCTCTCTGCCACGCAAGTGACAACGATGCCTGTCTGATTTCTGAATCTGAATCTGTATAGCAGACTAGTGGTGCAGTGGAGTGGCCCACTTTGAATTACTCTATAGCTTGCTAAAAAAGACGGATACTTTCTTCTGCCGAGATTATCAACAGCATTGCGTGATTGCGTCACGGCTGACTATTTTGTACTGCGCCCAGATTGGTTCAGCAGGTTGAATTAGGCTAGTAGTAGTACATGGACGGCGCATCTGCTTGCCCCAGATAGCGATAGTCCAAACTGTTTGAACAAGCGATCTCTCCTTAGTGATCAAGTACCATGTTGTCTGCAAAGAAAATGGAACAAATGCGTGTGAACTCGTCGGCGGACGGATCAGTCTGCTTACCAGAGACCTAGTAAGACTAGTTTTACGCAGCTTTTAGTTATCATTTATGCGTTGATCGTGTCACCTGAGTCGTCTTGGCTGAAACCGGAAGGATGGCTTTTTCACCAAACCTACTACTGATACCTACGGCATGCCATAGTGCCCTAAAAAGCAGAGAGGTACCGGACATCATCGCTTCGCCACACATGGCCCTTCCTTCCCGTACTCGCTACTCATTCCCAATTCCCAAATTGGAGGGAACAGGGTGACAAGGTGCATCGTAATCGTGATACAGTAACTCTAAATCATCAAACAATGCATATGCAGTGGTATCATCACCCCGAGTTGGATGATGCTCCCGCGTACGTCCTTCAGGTTCAGCGCAACCATGTGTAGCACTACTGCTAACCCAGGCGACGGCCCACAGCAGCAGCACGGGCCGCCCGAGTCGTCGAGCCCAGGAGTGCGCCGACCCAAAAGCCCAACCCACGGTTCTTCGGCCCATCGTGGTCCAATGCGAAGTAGCGAGAGAAGAGAGGACACTTGAGCGTACATGTATCGGTGAGGGAGAGACTGAGGGGATCATCGAAGAACTTGTAATCACTTTTGTAATATTCCCCAAGTACTCTTCCGTCTATGCTGGCTGCCGATCCCCAATTCCAGTTCATCTGATTCCAATCCTCCCTTGTTGCTAACAAACCATCTCAGTCCCAGGTGAGTGAATGAATGAACGAGTCCCTACCAATACGAGAACTCGGTCGGAGTTGAAATAAAAACCTTATCATAGCCTGCATTTGGGTGATGGCCAAGGCAGGCAGGAGGTCGTGTTCAGCATTAGCTGGCTGATCAATGCCCCAACTATCATCCTTGGCTGATGAAGAACCAGCCTGCAGCTGGTGATGGGCGAGGCAGGCGTTGTCCGTGCGCAGGAGACCAGGAGTGGAGCTGGCTGGCTGCAATCGAAGCAAAGGCGAGCGTGACCGCGTGTTTAGTTCCACGAATTTTGAATTTGGGGCTATCATAGCATGTTCGTTTTTATTTGGCAATTAGTGTTCAAACATAGACTAATTAGACTCAAAACGTTCGTCTCGTAATTTCCCACCAAACTGTGCAATTAGTTTTTTTTTCGTCTACATTTAATGCTCCATGCATAGGCCGCAAACATTTCATGTGACAGGTACTGTAGCACTTTTTGGGATTTTGAGGTGGAACTAAACAAGGGCAAGTGAGTGGCTGAGCCCCCCGCTCCCTCCCGCCGGTGGCCACTCCGGCTCCGGCGTCCACCAAAGCCCTCGCCGTCGCCGGCACAAACTGAAGTGAGTGGCTGAGCCCCCCGCTTCCTCCCGCCGGTGGCCACTTCGGCCCCGACGTCCACCAAAGCCCTCGCCGTCGGTCACTCCGACCACGCCGACCATCTCCACCATGGAGCCTGGCTCCTGCTCTCGCCGCTCATGGGCAGACGAGGAAGCCGCTCGGAGCACGGGCAGATCTGCCCTCCAGCACCTCCCTCCGCTAGCTGCTGTCGCCCACGCCAGCTTCGTCCTCCGCGCGAGCTCCCTGGACCCCAATGCGGAGCCCTTTGTCGCTTCTCCCGGGGGGTCCGAGGAGAGGCTTCCCTTCACTGACTCCGAGGCCTCATTCGAGGAAAATGACGAGGCCCCTGTTGATGGGCGAGGGAAGGCTGTCTAGCGTCCGCGCCGGCAGCGTCGCCGCCTCCGGCGTCCAGCTCGGCGCGGGAGTTTCATGGCTGATGCCCGCCGCGATGTGGCACGGGTTCCGTCGCTGCCGAGAAGGCTCGCCTCTGTCGTTGTGCACCCGGCGCGCAAGTCGGTCGAGCCGGACGCCGACGGGTTCCGCCAGGTCCAGAGTCGCCGGCGCTGGCGGCACGTCGCTGTTCCGCGGCGTCCGGTTCCCGTTGCGCTGGTCGGTAAATGTTTCAACTGCCTTGCCACGGATCATGTCAGGGCAGACTGCACGTTCCCTTCACGTTGCTTCAACTGCGAGCACGAGGGCCATCACGAGAGGGACTGTCCACTGCCGCCGGTGACGGGTTGCCCTGAGGGCAAGCGTGGCCGCTCTCCTGCGCGGACTTCCAGCCTTGGTCGGGACGCTCCGCGGCGCCGTTCCTACACCCGTGGCGCGTCGTCGGCGGACACCGTGTCCGGGCGTTCGGCATCCACCGGACGGGAGCCATCCGTCCCGCCGGTACGCGATCCTCCTGTTATGATCGATGATTAGTACCTGTGTAACCCATAGATCCGGGAAAGATCCTTCTCGTCTTTCACTGTTGCGGCATAGCAGCAGCGTAGACGTCGGTGTAGGGGCAACTTCGGCTCGGTGGCGAGACGGTGGTCCGGTGTAGACCTGCAGAGGAACGACGGCGGTGGCGGGGCACATCCCGTCGCTGGCAGCACGCTTTAGGATCGGATTATGGTTTTCTCTGTATGTGGGTGGCGGCTCCGTTCAACCTCGTAGTCCGAGCCCTCATCCCGACCTTCCTTTTATGTGTGCTGTGCGACAGGGGCCCACCAACCGGATTAGGGTTGGGCTCCCCCGATCAGGGAGCAGAGATAAGGGCCCAATAGGTCGGTGGAGATCAACTAACGTTCTCCCCCTTGATCTCATTCCATCTTTCACTTTCATATCATTTACTTTTATTCATTCCATTACAGATTAGCACATAGAGCATGTCTCATCGTCATGGTCCATTGCCGATAGACTTAACAGGTACAACACACTACTCTGTTCTGAAATAGATACTTATCTTTGGGTCTTTTTTTTGTCTAGGAATATTTTAGACTTTCCCTTAAACCCATGCTAACTACATGTTCTCTGAACACCATGTTCTCTGAACATGTTGGGTGGTAAGCTTTTTGTAAGCGGATCCACGAGCATCCTTTCTGTACTTATATGCTCAAGACTTATGACTTGATCCCGGACTTTATCTTTCACAACATAATACTCTATGTCAATGTGTTTGGCAGCACCACTTGACTTGTGTTGTGAGCATCCTGTACTGTCAGATTATAATCGCAGTATTACTTTAGTGGTCTATAGATGTCGTCAACCACTTTTAAACCGGGTATGAACTTATTTAGTCAGTTCACCTGCTCGTTGCCTCATAACACGCTACAAACCGTCATACATTGTGGACGATGTAGTGACAGTTTGCTTTGAGCTTTTCTATGAAATAGCTCCCTTTTGCGAGATGATAGAAAATCCACATCTGGATATGTATTTACTCTTGCATAATCAGAATATGAATATCCCACTATGTGGAATGAATCAGATCTTCTATATATCATCATGAGGCCTTTCGTTCCTTACAAATAATGCAAGACTTTCTTTACTAATTTCAGTGTTCTATTCCAGAATTGCTCTGGAATCTGCCAAGTAAAACCCGATATCAAATGCCAAGTCAGGGCGCGTACATACTTGAGCATGTTGCAAGCTTCCGATAGCTGAAGCATATGGAACCACTTTTACTTTATCGATTGAGCTCATATTGGTTCCTGGGGCATTGAAAATCCACATATCTATCGCCCTTGACTATAGGAGCAGGTGAGGGACTACATTTGTGCATACTAATTTTTTTAAAGATTTTTTTCATGTATGCCTTTTATGATAGTCCTTATACCCTTTTTCTTCTATCTCGGTGAATCTCGATCCCTAAAACGAACGAGACTTCGCCAAGATCTTTCATATCAAATTTCTTTGTCTCCAGTAGTAGACTGACATCACTACTAGCAAGTAAGATATCATCTACATACAGGACAAGGAAGATAAACTTCCCATTCTTAAACTTTGTATTGACACAATTGTCCTCTACATTCTTTTTACTTTATATAGACACAATTGTCCTCTATATTCTCTTTAAAACCCAAAATCCTTTATTGTCTGATCAAACTTCAAGTACCACTGTCTTGAAGCTTGTTTTAATCTATAAATGGATTTCTTTAGGCGGCATTCCATTCGTTCTTTTCCTTCCATGACAAAATCTTTCGGTTGTGCCATGTAAACATTTTCCTCCAAGTCTCCGTTGAGAAATGTTGTCTTTACATCTATCTGATGTAATTCTCAATCGTAATGTGCCACTAATGCCATTATGATTCTGAAGAAAACTTTACATGAGACTGGAGAAAATGTCTCATTGTAATCAATCCCTTCTCTTTGCATATAACCTTTTGCCACAAATCGTATTTTATATTTCTCTATATTCCCTTGAGAGTCAAGTTTTGTTTTGTAGACCTATTTACAGCCTACTATTTTGGCTCCTTTAGGAATTATTTTCCAATCCCAAACTTTATTGGCATTCATCGATTTTATTTTATCTTCTATGGCCTCAAGCCACTTTGATGAATGATCACTTCTCATGTCTTCTTCAAATGAGGTGGGATCATCTTCTACTTGAAATTGCTCGATGTTGTACACTTCACAATCAATGAGAATAACTGATTTTCTAACTATTTGAGACCTTCTAGGGGCCTTCACATTTGGCACATCTTTTGTTTGAGGCTGTTGTTGCTCCCCCTCATGTGTGGCAATAGGTTCTTTAGGATCCTGAAGAACATGTTCCTCATCGTCATTCATTGTTGCCACAGGTGGAATAACAACAGGTGCTGGCACCATATTATCTAGCACTGTCGGTGCAGCGACAGCAGGTAGTGAGAAAATTGGCTCATGAATCATTAGACTGGGTGCATACACCCACTTCACTTCAAGGTCAATTTCTCGAGCTACCATGCTCCCCCTCATCAATTCATCCTCTACGAAGACAGCGTGTCTCGTTTCCACAAACTTTGTATGTCTCTCTAGACAGTAGAAACGAAAACCTTTTGACTTTTCTGGGTAGCCAATAAAATGACAACTTACTGTTTTGGGATCTAGCTTTCTAATGTTTGGATTAAATACTTTAGCCTTAGCAGGGCTCTCCCCCACATACGCAAGTGGTTTAGTGAGGGTACTCTTTCTGTCCACAACTCATACGGTGTTTTGGGCACCGACTTTCTTGATACTCTATTGAGAATATGAATGACGGTTTTAATGCCTCCATTCACAGGCTCAACTGTAAGGTGGAGTAACTTATCATACTGCCCACCATATCCATCAGGGTACGATTGATTCTTTTAGCTACTCTATTCTGCTGAGATTCACCCGGTGTAGAATACTGGGCTACTATGCCATTCTTTTAGGGTATGCTGACCGTAGTACTTCTCCACGGTCAGACCTGACTATCTCAATCTAAATATCTTAAATTTATCCAATACATCTTTTCTTTCTTTGATTGGATAAATATAGCCATAATGGGAGTAATCATCTGTGGATGTTATGAACGAATCATAATCATCCACACTCTTACAGGAAAGCTGACCACAGGTGTCTGTGTGAATAATCTGTAAAATTCCTGCGCTTCGTTTGTCATCTTTCTTTACATACTTTCCTTTTATGCATTCTGAGAGCTCTAATGAAGAAAGAATATCATTCTTAACTTATCTTTCTTTTCTCCCCCTCGAAATATGGCCTAAACGAAAGTGCCATAATTTCGACGACGCATCGTGAGCTCTCTTATGCCATTCTTTTATCAGAGTAACACTCTATCACCAGCTGTTTTATCAGCTGGGTAGCATATGTCTTTGAAGAGCCAGTGAACTGACTCTTTATTTTATCGAGGTACTCGGTGGCCGTGTCACACTCTAGGATTGAACCCACAATTGTAGGTTCAATCATGTTCTTTATCACAGCCAAATAATTCTTGTTTGCAGTGACCCACTTCCTATGCTCCAAAGCCATAGGACATCTTTTGGGATTCAAAATCCCTTTCTTTAGTTGCCCAAGTGGTATCATTCTCTTTTGTCTCCCTCACCGGTGCCATAATCTCAGTGGAACACGGTGAGGTGACTACCTAGTCCCATCAGTCAAGATAAAAACCAGGTCAAACTTTTTCTTAACATATAAATAACACAATTTGCGTGCCTTGATTCCAACGTTGGTCAAAATCAAAACATACAACTATTCTTATACACTAATTCTACATCATCGTTGGGCAGAAATAGAATTAATACATAAATCATTAACTTTCACAATTGTTCTTACACACTAATTCTACATCACCGTTGGGCAGAAATAGAATTAATGCATAAATCAATAAAATTATCAACTTTTTTATACACTAAATCTACATCACCGTTGGACAGAAGTAGAATTAATGCATAAATCATTAAAATTATTATATTGTTATTAACAACGTTGGTCAGAAAATAACAACATCATAATCATGTCAAATCTCTTTTTTCTCCAATTAAATACCACATTGGTTCAAAATAACTGGAGAATCAACAACTTTTCTTTGGCTGTGGAAAAACTCTCTTTTTCTTGAATTTTTACCCACATGGAAAATTGTTTTTTCTATTTCCTTAATCCATTAATCAATTTTCAGGAAATAAACCTTTACTGTAAAACCTTTCTTTTTCTCCAGTTAAATATCACGTCGGTTCAAAATCACTGGAGAATATACTATTTATTTAGCAGCGGAAAACGTATACTCAATTTCTTGAATTTTACCCACAGAGAAAAATTACTTTTTCATATTTTCTTTAAGTCATTTATTCATTTTCCAAAAAATAAAATATTTACTAGAAAATGAAAAAACGAAACTGATTCAAATTCTCACTTTTCTTTGATCTTGGGCTCAATCTGCCTCTGTCGGCCCAAAAAAAACCGATAAAAGCCAGCTTGGCCCAGCTCACCGCGCGCGCGCAGGCCGCACCCAGGCCACAACCTGGGCCTGGGCCGGCAAAGTGGCGCTGCCGCGCGCTCCCGCCTGGGCTGCGAGTTGGCCCATGCATCTGGCGCCGTTGGTTCTGATCGGACGGTCGCGCGCGCGGATAGGGAGAACAAAACCCCGCCCGCGGCCGCGCCCTCCAAACCCTAGTCCATTTGCTCCCTTTGCTCTCTCTCTCTTCTTCGCCGCTCTCTCCTCTCTCTACCTCATCTCTTCTCAGCGCAGCGCAACAGCGACCGAGAGCGAGCGAAGCGAGAGCGACGACGGTGGAGCGGCCATGGCATCGTCGTCGGCCCCCTCGCCAGCGCGCGTGCTCCCCAACGGGTGAGCACGCCGCCGTCGAGCGGCCTGGCCATGGCGCTTCCTTGGCCGAGCCCGATGAGGCAGCTCCCCCGGCTCGGCTTCTTTTCCCGCGCGACGGCGATGTCGGCAGCGCGGTGCACTTTTTCTTTTGATTTCTTTTTCTTTTCAGAGTTCATCCGAATCGGTTCCCTTCCCTTTCTTCCCCCTTACCCTTCTTCTTTTGGGATTAACCCGATTTGGGATGGGGTTAAAAATTTGGGTTAGGGTTTCGGGATTTAACTCTTTTCTAGGCCGAAAACCCTCTTCTTTTCTTTTGGATCTTGTTTCTCTTTTCGGTTGAGTCCGATTTGGATTTATTTGGATTTATTTTCTTTTCTTTGATTTCTTTTCTGATTTAGGGTTCGGCTCTGTTCATCTTATGGCCGAAACCTTTTCTTTTCCTCCTTTCTTTAACCCAGTTAGGGTTAGGGTTCCAGTGCCTTCTTTTTCTTCTTCCCCGAGCTATTTGCGCGGGTTAGGGTTAGGGTTCTTGAGATCCTTTCCCCTTTCTATTCTCTAATCCGAACACGGATGTTCTTCTCTTGTTTTCTTGCCGCACGCCGGTGAGGACGGCGGTGTGGCACTTTTCCCCGCGCGGTGGCGGTGGTGACCGGTAGTCAGTGACGTCCGCCACCCCGGTCTTACTTCTCTTTTCTTTTACCCGGTTAGGGTTAGGGTTACACAGAGGCAACCTAGCTCTGGTACCATTGTTAGGATCGATGATTAGTACCTGTGTGTGTAACCTGTAGATCCAGGAAAGACCCTTCTCGCCTTTCACTGTTGCGGCACAGCAACAGCGTAGACGTCTGTGTAGGGGCAGCTCCGGCTCGGTGGCGAGACGGCGGTCCGGTGTAGACCTGCAGGGGAACGACGGCGGTGGCGGGGCACATCTCGTCGCTGGTAGCACACTTTAGGATCGGATTAGGGTTTTCTCTGTAGGTGGGTGGCGGCTCCGTTCAACCTCGTAGTCCAAGCCCTCATCGCCACCTTCCTTTTATGTGTGCTGTACGATAGGGGCCCACCAACCGGATTAGGGTTGGGCTCCCCCAATCAGGGAGCAGAGATAAGGGCCCAATAGGCCGTTGGACCTATTGGTGGAGATCAACTAACACCTCCGTCCCCGGAGCCAGTGGTTGATGAGCCTGTGGGTGGGGAGCCGTCCGCTCCGCCGCAGCAGGGCCTCGTGGCGGACGTCGACGATGCGGTTGGCGCGGTGGCTGGCGGGGATGGCAACCCGCCGCCTGACTCGTCGGAGCGCCAGCGTGGCGTCCCGCGCTCACTTCTCCGCCGTGTGCAGGCGCCTCCGGCGTCGCCCAGGACGCGGGCCACGACGCCGTTACTGCAACTCGTTTTGGTGCCCCGGACACCGAAGCTACAGGCGGCGAAAGACGCCTTGGCGCTTGCCTTGCTGGCCCTTGTTGTGGGCACTCGACCGGCAGTCTCCCCGGCGATGATGCTCGACCACCTCCGCGAACACTTCGGTATTACAGACGATCGTGTCTCGGTGCGGTGGACTAGACCGGATGATTTCATCGTTCGGTTCACCAATCATGAAGACCTCGAGCTGGTGCTGCGCACCCCATTGCCGGTGGGTGCTCCCTTCGCGCTTTGGTGGCGAAGGTGGAGCCGCCTAATCATGGGCTCAGCAGGCGCATTCCGTTATCGTGTCCTCGTCGGGATGAAGGGCATCCCCTCCCATGCAAGGTCTACGGCGACGGCGCAGGACATCTTGGGTTCCTCCAGTGCCAAGGTGGATATTGCCAACTTCGACGCTTTGGCCGATCCGGACGACGAGCGCGAACTTTTCGTGGCAGCCTGGTGTGCTCATCCCGATCTTGTGCCGGATGAGATGATTATGGCGGTGCCGGAGCTGGAGGAGGAGCACGATGGCGGCTCACTGTTGTACCTCAGGCCCCACGAAATCATCCACGACGAGGTCCCAGCTCTCAGATACCTTGTTCGCCTGCGGATCATCGAGTTTCAGGATTGGCATACCCCGCCAACGTCGTGGGATGAGTGGATGGGTGCCGATGGCAGTGATGACAGTGGTGATAGTAATTTCAACGGCTACCATCCAGGCTTCGCCACCAGGGGCGGCGGCGGCGCAAGGCCGTGGACAACTAGGTTCGGCGGCGCCGATGAGCCACGGCTTGGGCCTGGGTCGGGGCCGGCCTTTCAGGCACGTCAGTCGAGGTAGTCAGTTATCATTGGTGATGTGACTTGCCCTTTCCAGGTGCCGCGCGGCGCCATGCCTGGTGGTGGGAGCATCAGCGTGAAACCCGCCATGCTGAGGACGCCTGTCGACGCGGGCGTCGTGGAGGAAGTTGACTCCTCCCTCTCGCCTCGTTGCTCACCCTCTCCTGTCAGGTCGCCAGTCGAGGACCCTATGCTCGTCGAGGCGCTGCTGTGCACGCCCCGGAAAGCTGTCAGCGGACGCGACCGCGCCACGGACGCCCACTCTGTCGACCTCTATTCGCGCGGCGTGCGCTCGTCGTGCTCCCATCATCGCGGATTCATGGGGTCCGCCCTATGTTTGGAAATGGAGCCGCTCTCGGGCCACAATGCCTTCGTTCCGGATGGGGCGGTGATGGGGTGGACTTTTACGTTTGGTGCTCGGGACTCTTTGTGCGGATGTGACTTTCTCCGGTAGGCGGCTCATGAGGTGGATCTTTACCTCTGGCCGGAGGAGTACATCTCGGGCCCTGACTTCGCCGTCGCGTGGTACGCACAACACCCGTGGCCCATGACTTCTGGGCGTGCCGGACGGTGAACGGCCGATGCGACCGCCCGTTGTCGCCGGGGAAGTGAGGAACCGAGGCGTTGGCGGCCGATGGGTTCATCAACGTCTTCAAGAAGACTGCCGCGCAGCCACTACTCTCCAGCGCGCCGCGGCGTGCTCATGTGACACGGCAGGCGAAGAAGCGCTGGCGGCTTCGCCGTGATCGAGATCCCGAAGAGAAGCGCGCCTCGCCGCAAAGACAGAAACGAGGTTTGCGGTCAAGAAGGCACATGCACGCAAGGTAATGATGAGACGCATTGGTGTCGAAGTGGAGATGCAGCTGCCCGACGAGGCCTCGTTTGACAAGTTCAGATGGCGTTCAAGCTCCTGCTTTCGCCGACGACCAGGGAAGCCACGGAGGTGCTCTTCCCGGGCATGAAGCAGCGGGCTCGCCGGCCCGTTCGAGCCGCCTAGAAACATAGTTTCTACGTCGTCTCTCTTTAGCGGCACTTTGCCCATTGTGGTCGCGACAAAAGATAAATATGTAATCGATCAATGTAAACCTGGTAGTTTAGGGCTGCCCCTGGTGGTTGTGTGCTGGCCCCTCGCCCGCGTACGCGTTCTAGGTCTGTTCGTTTGTATGACTTCCAAATCTTCCTCTTAATGAAATACGGGTAAGATGTCGGATCGAGAGAAAAAAAACTTATCCCCCACCCCAGGCAGAGTTTGTGAGCCGTGTAATAGGCGACCATTTCGCGCAGTTCGGGGGGCACTTGAATAAGCCGCCGGCACCCGGCTGTGTCTTTACCCCTATCCAATTTTTGGGCCAATTCCTTTCAGTACTACCAAAAATGAGATTCTTGCCGAATCCGAGTTTGTTGCTTCAACCATTACAAAACTAATACCTATTCATTTAGTACTTGGTGCTTCTTCTAGCGTATAATGTCAATCTCGTAGCGGATCAATTCCAACGAGCCTTTCAAACTAGTACCTTTTGTAATCGACTCTATAGCTTCTTCAATAAACGCTGGTTCTTCGATCAAGTTTTGAATGACTTTCTAGTCAGATCGTTCCTGCGTTTCGGATATTCAGTCTCATTCGAAGCTTTAGACAAGTGCTATTGAGATATTGGGCCCTTATGGTATCTCGTACACATTCTAGGGAAGCAGATACGGGCTCCACATGATCTTTCTTGCCTAGGAGTACGCATTTGTTGTTGGCAGCTCCTAACAATTTCGTCCAGTCATATGCATCCCTGTACCCTGTACCAACCCTGAAACCACGTTGCGAAGGTTAAGAAGCAACTGTAGCAACACATCATGCCCTTCTGTAACGAGATGCACAGATGACTGACAAGCAGCAACTGTGCAGCTCCCGGGTCCCGGGACCTCAATCCTCTGAAACACTTGTTCTGACTCTCTGAAAGTCTGGAGTGCTC
Organism: Miscanthus lutarioriparius; assembly: GCA_904845875.1. NCBI lineage: Eukaryota > Viridiplantae > Streptophyta > Magnoliopsida > Poales > Poaceae > Miscanthus > Miscanthus lutarioriparius. The sequence continues at coordinate 23,059,286 of CAJGYO010000018.1, forward strand.
CTGGCCACGCTCGTACGCAAGCGTAAAAACTGTGTTTTTTCGGAGAGTCAGAAAAAACACTGTCAAGTTCCCGGCGCGCTGTGAGTCCACAACGGCTCCCAGCGTCCGTGGATCCCCACGGGCCACGGGCCACGGATCACCAAGCTGCCTGTCGCCTCAGCTGCGCGTGTGACTTGCCTGCCGCGTGTGACTTGCCTGCCGCTTGCCGGGTCCTGTTCGCTCCTTTTTGCGTGTGGATGGATAGACAGGTCTCTTCTCTTCTTCTGCTGGAAGCCTGGGCCTGGGAGCCTGCCTGGAACCGAATCCAGCGCACCGGGTGGGCGTCCTACTTTAATCGTACAGTTACGACCAGCGTATTAGGGATGAAAACGGATCGGATAGTGACGGATATCATCGATATTACATTTGTTTTTATATTTCTGTCTGGATTCGGATTCGAATACGGATAGTGTCAACTATGTCGGATAGGATACGATTGGATATCGACATAATAAATATGCGATTTCAGTATTCGGATACGGATACGGTATCGGATGTTGGATATCCGGACTCGGATACGAACATATCTCAACCCCTCTAAACGGATTCGGTTTCGAATACGGTCGGAAAATATCCGTACCGTTTTCATCCCTGGGCGTATCACAACTGGCGGTACTTCTCGACAGCGTTTTTTTCTCGTAACAAATCAGCATAAGCCAAATTTTAACTAAACGAACAGGACTATGTAGACCTAGCACAGAAGAATGCCTTGCTGGATTACATGTGTATATAGAACATGAGTTTACAGCAGGAGATTTCTGAGGAATCTCCCATTTTCCAGTCCGGAACCAAACGTTGCTCTTCAGAAATCTAAAACGGGAGTTTACAGCAAGCATGCAACTGTCCCTGCTTCTGCAAGAATAAAAACAGTTGTGCTAGTAATTGTGGGGATTGCCTCTTGCCATATTCAGAGTACGGCGTACGTGTCACTCTCACCAGCTCGTTGCGACTTGTGAGCATAAACTCCCGCATCCTCGAATTGTGATGACAGTACTAAAATAATTTCCAATCTTTCCTAAAAAAAAATATTTTCCAATCTTCCAACAGAAGGAATGATCCTAAATCTGAACAGAAAAAGGAGAGAAACTCAACAACTTTGAAGAATCTACAGGTGATTGATAGGACACTAACCAATTAATAATCCACCGCGAAAATGACGACGTGACATCGAACCGAAATGACACAGTGGCTTGAGTTGATCATATGGAGACCCTTAATAGTCACCCTTAACGCGCCAACAAATGTGGCATGGGGCATTTGGCCCACCAGGCAACGAGCAGGAAGGAACATCTAGGAATGCCATGACAAGGAAGGCAGCAGCAGCAGCTCTGCATACCACGGCCTCTTGCAATGGACCAGCAAAAACCAACCTTGCCCAATCATACAACGCTACAGTCCATGGCGCCGTGCCCACCCTCCGGTCCCTACTTTTCTTTTTCTCTCTGCATTTCTAGGCTCTCCTAGCTGCAAGCCTTTATGGCCCCAAGAATTCCAAAACCATCTAGGCCTCTACTACTCCAGATTATTCACCTTGTTCGGCTGGTCATGTTCCAGCTTGTTTCACCTTATTCTCTCTCACATAATACTATTTATTCCAGAATGAGCCGCCAAAAAGAAAAAAAACAGCTGACATCTTAGGCTCTCCATCATATGGTTCCAATAAAATGACGAAGTTAAAAATAATGCCGTAAATAATCATATCTACATTGATGCAGCACGGTTCTGAATGGTTTCTACATTGCTGAAACTTCGAGAAGAGAGTACAATGTGTATATTTGAGCAATAAAACAATGGAATTTACACTGATGACATACTATCTGTTTACAAGAACCCTCACCTTCGCCGCATATCAGAGTCACAGGGCCATCACCGGCACACAATCTGCCATTTTCCCCTTGAGGTTGCAGCTTCGCTTTCGTTGCATCTCTGTCAGCTCAGATAGCCCCAAACCACAGTTAACGTCTGCTTCATAACATCCGGAAGACAGTAATGCAGTCGCCAAGCCCCTCCTGAATGGCTCACAGCAATACACACTGTACTTGGAGATCAGCTCTTTTATCTCTGTGGTCAGGTCAGTCATAGCCGCAGATCGCCGATGGTCTCCCTCTCGAACTCACGCACAGCATCGGCGACGCGCTTCATGCTGTCGTCGTAGTACCAGGGTGTCTTCTCGGACCATGTTAGGCCACCCTTTGGCGGAATGGAGACGAACTCGCGGCACACCTCGCCAAGGACGTTGATGGTGTTGTGGTAGTGGTAGTATCGGATGAGGTGCTCCGTCTTGTGCGTGGTGTTGCCGATGACGTTCTCAGACATATGAACACCCGTGGCGTATGCGTTCTTGGCCTGAATCGCGTACTTCCTGTCTCTCCTCACCCCAGTGATCGAGTTCCGGAAAACCAGCTTCTCAAATCCCCATTGGCTGCACAAGTTTGAGGTGAAGAAGAATCAATTCCATCACTTCTTTGAGCAATAAAACGGCCTCATGAAACTAAGATTGCATTGTAAGCAGCAATTGCCAATCGAAATGTGAGTAGATTACTGAATTGGTGACTCCTAATCATGTAATCTGACTTGTCTATTCTCTGGACATCTGAAAAACATAAACTAGACAGGGAAAATGAAGCTGCATTGCATAAATCCGCTTCTATATTGCTTCTATGAGAGTGGCATTGCAAGAAGGCAGCAACTTTAGAAGCAAACCCACAAACAATTGGGCCTTTTAGTCAACCAGTGTTACTCTACACAAGAAGCTACTCCTACATTGCAATTCCATACTTGGAATAGTTCGGCAATTCAAATTCAGATCGATTTGGGGGAAATAAGGAGTCACCTACTTGGAATAGTCGGCCTCCGGATTATCGACGCACAACTTGCTCGACATTGGGTTCTGTTCGATGGTGAACTGCGTGTACGGTTCAAGGTCGGCGAGTACATCCTCGAGCGTGCGGCCGTCGGGCAGGAAGATGTACTCGTCGACATCGAAGAAGAAGGTCCACTTGGCCGCGTGCCGGTACCGGTGCAGGCAGTCATTGACGACGAGGAACTGGTTGTAGTACCACCCGTCGTACTCGGCCTGCGCGCGCACGTCCTGCAGCGTGGCCCGGCCGGCGCGCACCCACGGCTCGAGCGCGGCGCGCACGTCGGGGCTGACGCCGCCGGCGTCGTGGAACACGAAGTGGGAGCGGGCGCCGAAGAAGCGCGCGTGGTACGCCATCCACTCCCGCACCCGCGCCGCGCTGAGGTTGCCGTACAGCGAGGAGCCGCAGTAGAGGTAGTCGTACCTGTGCGGCGGCGTCCCCCGGAACGCGGCGGCGTCGTAGGTGCCGGGGCTTTCCTCCAGCGCGACGATCCGCTCGTGGCGGGAGGCCGGGGACCGCGACGGCCCGTAGTGCGCGTAGAGGATGAGCCTGCCGCCGGCGTTGTCGGCGTTGGGGACGCGCGGGAACGTGCAGTTGACGACGACGACGGTGTAGACGCGGCCGTAGCCCCAGTCCGGGAGCATGTGGTACGTCTTGGCCGCGCGCATCGGCGGCGAGGAGGACGCGCCGTTGGGCTCCCACTCGCAGCGGAACCAGGGCTTGCCGTAGACGTGCGTGGGCTTGGACGCGAGCCCAACGACCGCGAAGGTGTAGGGCCCCCCGCGGTACGCGCCCATCTGCACGAACAGCGCCGCCGCGCTGCCCACGGCGCGGAACTCCCGCTGCTCGGGGCCGGGCGGCGGCGGCGAGGAGGAAGCGGTGGAGTTGGTGGCGGCGGAGGAGGCCTTCTTGGCGTGGACGGCGAGCGCGCGGGGGAGCGAGGCGCCGGCGGTGGGTTGCGGGCACGCGGCGGAGAATGGGGAAGCGAGGAGGGAGTGGTACGGGCGGAGCTGCCAGGCGGCGGCGAGGAGCGTGAGCACGGTGAGCGCGGCGAGGAAGGGCTTGAGGTCGAAGCAGAGTAGCGTGGGCGCCGAACCCGGCGCAATGCCGGCGGCGGCAGCGTCCTTCCGCATTGCCGTGTGCACGCTGCCACCGCGCGCTGGGCTGGTCGGCTGGGCCTGGGACTGAGAGCAGCGGAGCGGGAGTGTGGATCCGCGGGAGACTGTGAGGTGCGGTGGGGATTACAAGAGGTCTTCCATTGGTGGGTGGCGGATTAATTAGCCGCGGCTTTTGGCTTTTCTCGCCCAAAAGTTTCCGGCCCTGGCCAACGCCCGTTGAACGTTGATGGATGGCTGGCTGACCCCTTCGCCGTCTCGGAATCGGCGCACGGCGTCTCGAGTCGGGTGCTCCGGTGACCCTTTGGTCTGCGGAATGTTTTCTCGGCGTTCTCTTTACCCAAGGAAGCTGCTAGAAGTCCTACGGTGCCGTTTGATTGGATCCTGATGATCAGAATAAAAAGGAATTATAATAGTTTTATTATATTTCAGGATTCCGAAAATCTAAGAATTAATAAAATCTCTATAAAATCTAGACTATTTAGGCCTCATTTAGCACAACTTAGCTTCACCAATAAAGCTATTATTTTTTCCAAAATAGGTTCACAATCAGCTTCCTAGGTAAGCTAAACTGTTTTGAAAAACGTGTTTGGCAGAATAGAATCACATTATGGACCAAATAAATAAAATAACTATAATGACCTCTGTTTATTTTTTTCTATTTTTTGTCACGGGATTTTTTCCATCGCGCATCTTCTTCCCCATGGCATCCGCACGCAGTCACGTCGCGTGGAAAGCTGCGAGACTCGGCGACTGTGCCTTCCCCGTGGCTGCACCCAACGACGGGTTTGGTGGTAGCTATAAGGTCGACATGACGGACTAGAAGGGTGAATAGTTCTTTCTAAAAATAATCACGTCGGCTAACCGAAACAAATACGGAATTAAAACTATCGGTCTAGTAAAGATTACACTCCTCTATCTAAGTTCTTTAGCACCTTATAAAGATCCTAATTAAGCAAAAAGGTGTCGGGCTACTTAGAGCTCACCTAATCAATTATAGTAGCAAAATCACACAAACCTATGCAACTAATACTTTGGCAACCGGGATATCTCCTTCACAAACTAGTGAAGCAAAAGACACAAAGCTCCTAAGTTCACTAGCAATGCTCAATAACCAGGTTACACAAGCCAAATTAGAGAGCGTAAATTACTTAGCTACGCAAACTAAGCAACGTGACTAACAAGGTTACTCAAACCAAATTAGTCACGCAAGAGCTACTTCTATGCTACACAAGTTAGAAGGTAACTAGCAAGCTACACAAACTAATTAATTACAAGAGCAACTACACCAGCACAATGTATATGAAAGTAATTATAAGCTTGTGTAAGGGGATTGTAAACTAACAGGAAGATAAGGATGACACGATGATTTTTATCCTGATGTTTACATGCTTGCCAACACATTAGTCTCCGTTGTGTCGACCGTTCACTCGGTGGTTCGGCGACTAATTGGCACCACACCAAGCCCACACGTTGGGCACCGCAAGAACCCCACGGACCAAGTGAGGGTAGCTCAATGACACGCTCAACCAGAGTTGCTCTTCGCGGCTCCCGTGGGACGAGCACAATACCCCTCACATTCACTTCTCCATAGCACCTCATAATCTTCCTTGCGTGCTTTGACGGAGACCACCACCAAGCTGTCTAGGAGGTGGCAACCTCCAAGAGTAACAAGTACCATCGGCTTGTAACTCGATCACCTAGTGTCGCTCGATGCAATCACTCAATGCAACGCACTAGAAATTGCTCACTTCGTAATTGGATCGCACTCTTACAAGCACAAGTGAGTTAGAGGACTCTCAAACCAACCACACACAAGGGCAACACACCCCCAAGGTGCTCAACCTCAGCCAAGCCTGAGCTCCACCTCTATTTATAGCCCCCAAGTCAAATAGAGCCACTGGAGCTAAGTAGCATATTTCTGCGTGGTCACCAGACAACAACGTGCGGGCACCGGACATAGGGTGACGGTGCCCAACGGTCAAATTGCAATGGCTATTTCAAACTAGCCGTTGAGACCTTGGCACCGGACATAGGGGGGGCGGTGCACCGCCCTAGGGGTGGCGGTGCCCCCGCGGCACCCAAAATGCGATTTCACCCCTCTCTGGAAAAATATGGCGGTGCCAGGCACCGGACAGTCCGGTGACCATGACGGTGCCACCTTCAGCTCAAACTTGATTTCCACCACCTCAAACTTCTAGGGCATTTCATTAGCTTTTCGAAAAGTCCTAAATCATCGAAATCGGAGTTCGGAGCTAAGAGTTATGCCCAAAATACGAAAGGATGGTAGTGCAGATTTGGGCACGTTGCAGGGGTTGGTGGTGCCACCGCCCTAGGCTGTCCGGTGCACACAGGAAAGGGCGGTGCCACCTCCCAGGTAGGGCTGCGCGTTAGCAACAAGTTCGGTTGCGTTTTCCGACCCTCGGACAACCCAAACTTGCTCTTTTCTTCTCCTTTTCTTCTCCAACTTCACCATGTTGATCCAAATCAACTCCAACAACTTCTCCTTTGCAAATGTGTCAACACCACCAAGTGTACAACATCGTGTGCAAGCGTGTTAGCATTTTCACAATCATTTTTCAAATGATTAGCACTCCTTTCACCACGCCACTCGATCCTAACATGTATGCAAAGTTAGATCGCTCAAGTGGCACTAGATGACCGATATGCAAACAAGTTTGCCCCTCTTGATAGTACGGCCATCTATCCTAAACCTGATCATAAACTTCTCTACACACCTATAACCGGTGAAATGAAATGTCCTATAGGTTATACTTTGCCTTGCGCATTCCATTTCATCTCCTTCAATGTTGATGCAACACATGACCAACCATATCATAAATGATATGATCCACTTCATATCATCACGTGATCTTATTGGTTCATCGATCTTGACTTCACTTACTTTTCACCATTGCCTTTGTCCATCGGCACCAAGTCTTGCTCAAGCTTCACCGCCACACGGTCCATCGCTTCAAAGCCTCCAACTTACCCTTCACGCTTGCAACCGGTCTATCAAGCCATGTCTTGTCTTGATCTTCTCCACCTTAGTCACATGACTGAATGTCATGTATCATATGCAATGAGCTCCTTCATCACATGTGTGAGCATTGCAACATATCCAAACCATTTCACCTCTATGGCATGAGTTGCTCACACAAAGTGTTCCTATGGACTAATCATCTGTGTATTTCACTTAAATACATATTAGTCCACCTAGCTTGTCACTCAATTATCAAAACCAAACAAGGACCTTTCAGCAGCGCCGCCCGCACCTCCTCCCGTGGCCATGAGGGCCACGCTCGCGCCCGCCCGTGGCCGAGCTCGCCCCCCGGTGAGGGCCACGCTCGCGTAAGGTGGCCGGCCCGGCGACGGGTCCAAAAAAGATGTCTTCGGTGGCCGCTCCCCGGCGGGCCGTGCCCTAGCACCTCCCTCCCACGAGCATGCTCTCTCTCTCTCTCTCTTTGAGCTTGGGCAAAAGCAATCTTTTTATGCACAGTGGGGTCCACATATGGGAGATGAAGCTAGAATAAGCTATATTTTTCAGCTTCATCCCAACTCATCTCTTTATGAAGGAGAAGAAAAACAGCTTCACGAGTGAAGCTGTTTTGAAAAAGGGTGTTTGAAAAAAAAACCCAGCTCACAACAGCTTATGGAGTTGTTGGTGAAACTGTGCCAAACATGCCCTTGGATGAGATACTGGGATTTAGAGAGTTTTTCTATATAGATTCTCATAACCCAAATGATTCAAATGAGGCCTATCTCTATTCACAAAATAATATAATTCTAGATGTATTCTTGGTTAACATGTATAAAGTTCGACCAAATATATGGATAAAAATATTAATATTGGTGATATCAAATAATTATAGTGCAAAAAAAATCTCGTCATAGTTTTAATGATACTTATTTAATACTATAAATATTGATATTTTTTATTTGTATTGTTAGTTAAATTCAAGATACTTTAACGTGCTACTATGCTAGAATTGTATTCTTTTGTAGATAGATGGAGTAGTATGAATCCAATGTGTCTTCCGCTCACTCCGTCCCAAAATAAATACACTTTCAACATTTCAAATTTATTCTAAATAAGTACACTTTTAGGTATGGTGCATCTAGTTATAGTAATTTTTTTAATTTTCTCTACTTCTAAAGTAAAGTCATAACATGTTGAGATAGCTTTTGACGGGCTAAATATGTAACTTTTATGTACTAGCATTGATCTTCTCTGAGGATCCAAGAAATACACTTATTTTCATACGGAGAGAAGACTAGTTTCAAAAAATATATATAGTTTCACAACATGTAAGAATTATATATCACAAAAACTTCTTATAATGAATCTAAAAACTTTAATCTTATATGGTTAACCTATACAGCCATCCAAAGGTAAGGACAATAGAGCTAATTTTACAGGACACAGAGGAAACTCTCTGTGAATAGAGGAGGAGGAGCTAAAGTGCGGAGCTGCTACATTAGAGATGAATGTTGTCTTGCAAGTGCATTTGCTGTGGAGTTCATCATTCTTGGAATCCTGTGGACCTTGAATTGATTTTGTTGCATTGTGTTTAGGAATGTACATGTGATGATCTTGATATTCCAATGTGAGGGGTTGGCAAGATCATTGGAGTTGTAGTAGTCTGCCATCCCCTGGTTATTTGTAAGTGGACAGAATTGAGCTGCAGCTGCTTGGTGCTGAGTGCAGCTAGCGTTATGGCCATTGCTTCCGCTAATAAAACCAATATTGTTTGGTCATGTGTGCCTGCACATAAAGAGTAAGCAGCACCGATCCTTGTTGTTGTGGCAAGAAAATTCCTAAGCCTGCATGTCTTGTGTTAGCGTCGTTGTCTGGCTTGAGCATTGCGTCAGTGTAGCAGCGTGGCCCTGAAAGTGTAATGGGCAGTAGAGGTTCTATTCGTCTTTGTTGCGAAGGACCTATAATTGTTAGTAGTCCATTTGCGTCTGAGGGCCTAGTTGTTATTGCTGTCTTGGAGTTGGTTGATTCCATTGCAGTCTACCAGATTGTACCTGTAGAGGATAATGGAATACGTGCATTGTTTGTTTCTGGATATTATTGATCACTTCATCTGCATTTTGTAGCTAGTTTGTTGATTCCTGAGTGTCCTCTGGTTCCTTGGATAGAAGAGTGACACTGATATATGCCGTGACCTAGTTATGCACTTGCCAAATTGTCCATGTTTTGTTGTTGAATCTCCTGTCATTCCTGGTCTTCCAAATGTACCACAAGGTTGTGAGGATGAGATGCATGGCCTTCCAAATGTACCACAAGGTTGTGAGGATGAGATGCATGTGGTCGTCTGAGGTTTGTTGGTTTATGATGATGGGGAGGATTTCCTAGCCACCATCCTACTCTTGTGGTAGAGTGGAAGAACAAAGAGGGGGATTTGTAGAGAACCATACTGCTCTAGCAAAAGTGTAGTGAAAGAACAAATGGGCGTCATTTTTAGTGTCATTGCAAGTGTAGCATTGCTTACTTATTTTGTTGGAGTATCTTCCTGCCCTTGCTCCTGTTGCTATTGCTCTTCTGATCAATCTCCACACAAATGTTTTGATGCACAGAGGTAGTCTTTTCAATTTCCATGTTCTGTTGAGGATGTCCATTGCCTGAGTTGTGATACTCTTGGTTCCCTGCACTAGAAGTTGTACCTGCATTTGTGAACATAGGAAACAAAAAGCCTCTTTAGAAGTACATATATGCCTTTATTTGCTGGTGTCCATCTTAAGATGTCGGCTTCCTCAGATGGGATTGTAGGCACATGGATAATTAGTTGTTCAGCAACATTCTGAGGAAGCGGAGTTTGCGTGACCGGCAGGTTGAAGTGGGAGTGGATTGAATCCCAGAGAGGACACCAGGGACTGGACTAGATACTTGAGTTTCCTCTATGGATTTGGATAGTGTTGTTTTTGCTTCAGGGTGTCTAGGAGTAGCAGAATAGAAGCCCAGAAGATAGATTTGGGACTATTGTTGGTTGTTGTCCGGAAAGAATTTGTTGGGAAATATTTGACTTTTAGGATAGCTATAAGGTGTGGGTCTTTAGCAGTAGCAATGTTCCAGGCTACCCGAAGAATGAGGCTTCTGTTGACTGTGTAAAGATCTCTAATACCAAGACCTAGCTCCCTTATCTTTAGATTGGCAAATGTCCTCGTAGGAGCGATAGTCAATGGGAGAGGAAGGATTGTCATCTTGAACTGCTGCCCACCAGAATTTCCTAATGATAGAGTGATTTTATCAATGAAGGTTTTGGAGAAGAGCACAATGGACATCTAATAGATGGGGATAGAGGCCAGCACATACTTGCTATAAGTGAGATGACCAGCGTGATTGAGTCTATTGGCTTTGACAGTAGTGAGTTTGGCTTTGAATTTGTTGGTAATGAACTCATAGGCCTTGGCTCGATCATTGTGGTTGAAAATTAGATGGTGGCGCAGATGAGTAGTATTTGGTGTAAGATCTAGAACAGGGAAAATGGCTTTGATAGTTTGCTTAGTAGATTGATCTACCTGTTTAGTGAGCCGACAGATTCTTACCAGAGATGCTCAATTTTTACAGGTAGGGGCGGAGCCCGGATTTAGATATAGGGGGGCCGGGTCATCGAGTGTCTACAAAAATATGGTACCACCGCTAAATTTTGATGTCGGCTTCAAAAATTATTGACTTTGATATTAACTTAAAAACTATAATAAATGATCTTTAATCTCTTCCTCTTAAAAATGCTAAATGTCTAAATTGCAGATAAAAAAGAATATTGTTCATAGGTACACATTATATTTACTTTATTTAAACACTTAACATTAGACAGTTAAGAGATTTATTTTAGAAAAACAATTTAGAATTGACTGAGAAGGCTTTGTTTACTTATAATTTCTAGTGATTAGTGAGAACTAATGAGATGTATTACTGAAAACTGTGCAACACTATTTTTTTTATCACTCCAGGTCATTTAATTGTCCTTGATTTCTTGCTTCCTTCAAAAATATTGAATTGTCTCTCTTTTTGGTATTATGATTATCCTTCAAAAATAAATAAAAAAGCTTAAACTATAGCATACTCTGTCCTAGTTTACGTGAAATCAGAACTGATACTACCACAATTTTACTGCATATTGCTTTTCAGCTTGCGTGGAGCACCTGTGCGGTCTGTTGTGCTGCTGCCTACGGGCCTTCGTTTGAACTTATTAGTTGGCTTATCAGTTAATCTACAATATTTTTCTCTTATAACAAAACAGCTTCAGCCGGCTTATCAACCGGTTTTAATACCAGCCAAACAGACCCTATAGGCTTGTCATTGGCTTGTCGGCCGCCACGCGCGCAGCCAGGGCTAGACTAGGTAATTATAGACTTTGTTTTAAAAGTTGAGGTAATTATAGACTTATAGTGATGCGTTGTCGAGCAGCTAGTGCCCTTTGATGTTTGATCCTCTGGCCCCGTTCGCTTCGCTGAAAAAACAAACCGAAACACTGTTCCGACAGATTTGTTGTGAGAGAAAAACATTGTTCCGGCTGAAAAAATAAGCTAAAAAAGACGGATTATAAGAGAAACGAACGGAGTCTTAATGTGACAACGGTTCAGTTGACATCATGCTACCATGGGCTTAAAAACAGCAAACGGGCAAACAACTCGGTCAGTCACATGTCGCTATCGTCTAAAGCTTACGCCACCACAAATCACAAACTATAAAAATCTACTGCTGACCTTGGGTGGGTGGGGAGGGGCATATGCCCCTCTTGCTTCCGCCAATGCTTAGTTATTTATGCAGTAATTCTATTGTAGTTTCGTGTCTCTGCGGTAGTGTTGGGGGTTATATAAATTCTAGGTCCACTGTTATGCTAAATACATTAGCAAGACTAGTGTACTCATCACCTTCGTGGTATATGCTCACTGTATGGGGTTTAAGCAAGCATTTCATCTTCCTCCACTGTCCAACTACTCTTAGCTCTCATACAGTGAGTATATACCACAAAGGCGATGAACTCTGAACCATACAGTGAGTATATACCACAAAGACGATGAACTCTGAACAGCGAACACTACTATTGCTAGTGCATTTAGCATAACCGTGGACCTAGAGCTTATATAACCCAAGAATGGCCAACAACTACCGCAGAGACATGAAACTATGACAAAATAATTACATGTAGATAACTATGCTTGAATAACTATATGAGGCCTGTAAGAAATTGAGTATTCCTAATAAGAATCGTATGTCGACTCCGTCCATTAATATTTCCCGTGTCCCGTCTCCCGTCGTAGCGCGGCCTGCCTAACCCAGGGAAGCAGTATCAAAAAAATAAACACACCCAGGGAAGCGCCCTGTACGTGTCGCCGATGATGCCAAGCCTAATGCTCTGCTTTCGGCGCCACAACGCCGCTAATTATGGAGAGCTAGCGCCGGGCCGCGAACTGGGCAACGGACGCCACTGTGCCGCATCGCGACATTTTCCTCCAGCTCCGCAGAAGGGCGTCCCAACTCGCACGCCACGCTGATCTGTCGGTCAGGGTCGACGACGGGCGCGGAGATGGAATGGAGTCGAGGACTGATCAGGAGGGCAGGCAGACGCCAACCAACAGCAACAGGCAAGGTGCCCCCGCATCCCCGAATCAGGCCACGCGTGGCGTGCTGACTAACCGGTGCCGGGCCAAACGTGGAAACTAGCCAGCACCCCACCCGACGGCCACCCCTGCCGGTGACGGCGCCGAACGAGTGCGTGCGGTGCGATGCCGACGGGGCGTAGCGACCAATCCTTTCTCCATCGTGTGCGTGCGTCGCCCCGTACGGCCGTACCTCCGATCGGCTCGTCACGTCTGTTGCTGCCGGGGGTAGACGCCTTACCGGCAACAGGCAAAGTAGTACGTCGGAGAGCTCCCTTTTGGTTTAAAACTCTCATCACCCTGGCTGGCAGGCATAGTGGCATGCATTGACCAAACCCCAAAGATTGCCGTCCGGGTCCAGAAGGCACATGCATATGGTCACTTGCTTAGCTGATTTGCTACGCTTTTGGTAGTCGTTTTGGGGCACGAGTCTCCTGCAACTAAAAAGAACAAAGCGTAGACACTTTTTAGTGTAATATTCCAACGTGGGTCCATTGTCCTGCCTGCTGTGTTTCCACAGCCTTGCCTCGTCGGTCTGTCTCCCTGCGATCCCACGCAACACCGCAGCAGGATGCCTCGGCCCGGGCTCTGTAAAAAAGGAAGGCAATATCTCCGTACCAATCCCGTCCCCAGTCCCCGCCCTCGCTTCTCCCCGAGACATGGCTCGTCCTCGCATCGTCTCATATCTCCTAGCGGCATCGCTCCACGCCGTCGCTCCTCGGCCGTTGTCGACCCTCGGCTGATTTACGTCCATTGACGCCACCTCGCCGGCCGCACCCTTCTCCACCAAGAACTTGGCCGCCCCCTCACTGGGAACCCCGACCACCGTCACTGACGCGCCCTTTCCGCCCTCCGCGAGCCCACAGGGGAGTCTGGCACGTCCTGTGCGCAGATCCCCTCCCACGGACGCCGAGCATCAGGGTTCTTGGGGACGGCCGCCCTCCTTCTCGCTTGCCGCAGCGGCGGCACAGCGACAGCGAGGTTCCGCATCTGGTACACGTTTATTCAAGTGACAGTTCCCTTACTCAAGTGATTTCCCCCTTATTGCCCAGACTCCATGTAGATCTAAAATCAATTTATTCTTGCAGAGATCTGTTGTAAAGCACATTTGACTTTTCATGATACAAAACACATCAACTTAAGATGGCTCAAGAGGACCGGGAGAGGGCATATGAGAGAATATAGATCCCTAAATCAACCAAAAGCTAATGAGGTTAGTGAGGACAGAGCCACCCTTTATTCTCAAATCACACATACTTATGCTCGTTTGGTTTGTGTTTTTGGAGTCAACTGATGCTCAAATAGGACACCATCAAATTTGGGCATAATGAATATGTTGTAGGATAGAGATGACATGGCCAGGGCTACTTTAGCAAAATTTATCGGCGTTATTAGTATTCTCGTTATCAAATTAGAACTTGGTTCACAGCTCATCAGTTCAGTGACTTTATGGTCTTTTACTTTGCTACAGGTAGAATAGTGCCCTGCTGTTTGTTGATCAAGGGTTTCGATTTGCAAATGATAGAGCAAGTGACAAGTGATCAACAAAAGTAATAAACTGTATCTCAATGCCAATGATCTGTAAAGATGCTTTTAACCTCATATTTAATATGAGCTTTATCTCGTTTCATTCCTCTTCAGAAAAAAGTGAGCACAAGAACCTGATTCAGTGGTTTACTTGGTTCCAGGTTAGTCAGCTACCTCGCCTATTTACCTTCCCTACATTCCCATTTATTTATTTGGTCTTCGAATGATTCATCATTGATTTATGAAACTATAACGAAGCAGTAGCAGCAGTTCAAGCGAGGTGAGGACGGACGGGGAGAGACAAGCGGGCAGAGACGAGGCAAGGCTGGGCGGGGTGGTGATGTCGCAGGGGAGAATAGGCAGTGCTAAGCGTTAGTTAACTAATTTTCTTTACACGGACATCTTGATATTCAGCTCATCAGGCATTGCAAGTTCAGGTATTGCTTCCTATCTTTGCTTGTATGCATCACTTCAAGTTATTTCAATAGCCTGAAATAAAATTATAAACACATGATACTATTGCTGAACAAAAAATCTTCATGCATTGCTGAAGGCACGTCCATGAATCTCCAAGTGGAGATCGCCGCTGTCCTCACCATCACAGTTAATTTTTTATTTAGTCAACCATAGGTGCTGCTAGCTAAGCAATCAGCAAAAGTAAGACAATTTTTTGGTGCGACATTTTTTTGGGGTCGTCGCTCTGCCCCGCCTTGTGCAATCCCGCCTCCTGCCGTCACGATATCGTAATGCCCGGCATCGGTAAAAAGGAAACGTAATCTCCGCTCCAATAAAATCAAACGGCCCTAAAAAGGAAACCTAATCTCCTCTCCAATCAAAGCAATCGCCCCACGCAAGCCCTCGCTCCTCTCGCGAAGAATTTTGCCTTCCTATACATCGCCTCAGCACCTGCCCTTGCTCCTTGCGATTTGAATTTGGCCTTCCTCCATCGTCGCCCTCGCCAGCTGGCATCTTTCGCCGTCGCACCTGCGCCGTTGCCGTCAACGTCGCCCTCGTCGTCTTGAGCCGCGGCCCGACGTCGCCCTCGTGTCTGCCGGCATCATTCGCCGTCACACCCACGCAGTTGCCGCAACGTTGCCCTCGCTGTCACGAGCCGCGGCCGCCCTCACCCGTCGCAAGTGTGATCCAGGTGAGTCGGACTCCAAATCATCCACACGCCACCCCTCTCGCCGGTCGTGCGTCTCCGCGACATTCTTTCTCCGCTATCGGCCTCTGCGACCAGCCTTTGCGACTGGCCTCCGTGATCAGCCTGCGACGCCGGAGGGTACGGGCCTCACGCAATCATCAATCTTCTATCGCCGGAAAAATAGCTGCCGCCATTCTCATCCCTGCACGATAGTGGAGAAGCAGCAGCAACGGGGTCGTCCACCGCCTATCTTACGCTCCGCTGCAAGACGACGATAGTGCAATCCAGGTTTTTCTCCCTCATTTACTGTTCATGATCCGCCAACACCCTACTGGCTTGGATCTGACTGCGCGAGGGAGTGCGACCATCACGCCTAATAGCCTGGGTGACATAATCGTGCATGGTAACATCATTGTGCTTGGCTCTCTATGGCGGCCGTCGCATCCTTTTCCTATTCGTCGATCTGGTCAGAGTGAGTGGCCGGAAGCCCGGAACATCCCTACCATGAATCCGTGATCTCATCTCTTTCTGTGCCCTGATCGACTGCGAAGTCACCGAAGGCAACAAAAGGTCAAATTGGAGATCTTAACCCTGTGCTTTTTGAACCTGCCATCGCTAACTTGTATTGAGTCTTGACGAAAGGCTGTGAATCGCGACCAGGTCGGTTGTTCACTAGGCTGTTAATCTAATTTGGTATTTTCACCAACTAATTTGGTCATGCAGGTCAGTTGTTCACTAGGCTGTTAATCTTCTAAAGTTCTCTCAATTTTGTTGTCTTTCACTGGTCCTCGGTGGATCAACTTTCAGTTTGTGTAACCATGACTTTCTAGGTAAGATCTTGTCACCAGCTAAGACCCAAACACTCTGTGTTTTTCTTTCTAATATTGTCACAATCTTGTCATCAGCTAAGATCTAAGTACGCGAACGTCATTGTTGACATCTTATTTTGGCATATCCATCTAAATTTTAGTTTTAGTTTAATAGAGCATGGAAAGGCTCGTAGATTATCAGCCTGTTCGTTTGGCTGGTTCGTTTCGTTGCTGGTTCGTGAAGAAGTACTGCTGGCTGGTTTGTGTGAGAGAAAAATACTGTTCCGGCTGAAAATTTACGATCGTTTACGACAAGCCACAGCCAAACAAACATACTGTATTTTTGTTAGCAGTTTGAGTTTCCAAGTCCAACAACTGTAGATCTGTTGTGTTTCTATTTCAATCAATTGTTTTCGATCTCACACCATCATTTATTAGTTTCTTTAAAATTTTTGAATGATTGCCCAATTACTCATCTTTATATATAGTTAGCATAAGTTTGCCGACGTTCCATACATTCACAGCTTGGTTGCAGTAGTTGCTCTTTTCACCAACTGACAATAGTGAAGTGAATAGCTGCACATTTTTTTAACAAAAATGAACTCGTTATTCATCTCAACTTCATTTACCTTCCACATAAGTTCAGGCATCATATAATCATAAACCACATTAATTTAGCCTTAGCCAACATATCTGATTGATTCTACGATTATGAATAGGGTGATCTGATACAAATTACTTTGAATGCAGTCTGAATGGTGCGCGATCTACTGTGTTCAAGGAATTTGCTCATGCTCAAATCTGATTGATAGCCAAAGCCAACCGACATGCAGGTTCTTACACTATTCATCAATTTAATGCTTCATGGATTTCTCTTATATTTCATTAAGTTATTACTTGTATGTTTGATAGCCAAAGACAACCGACCTGCGACCCGTTGCGTAACTCACCACAACTGCTTAGGACATGAAGTTCGCTGACCAGGCGATCATCAGCGACGGGTGTCTAACAGGTTGACCATTGCCTTCTTTGTTCCCCTATAGAGTTTTTAAAGTCTAAACTGTTAAACTGTATTTTTCTTATTAGCTTTTGTAACTGCAATGTTTATGCAAGTGTCCTCAGATGAACCTTTTAAGTAATTGTCCTATCAAGTATATACTACGAGCTTGTTGACTGATAGTTAAGTAATCAATTCTTTTAGGCTTGGGTTAAGGCCTTGTGTTGGGCCCGAGGTTTAGTAGGGATTGTTTGATACCAATCTTTTTCTTCCTTCGGAATGCCATCATGTGCAAAAGGCTTATTCTTGTCGTTAACATGAGGCTTCCTTCATGAGGCTTTCTATGGTTTTGTAGAATGACGACAGTATATAAGGAGGCATCAATGAGCATAAATTGAGTGATTAGTTTTCATGGCACTGCAGGCTTTCACCTTCGGGTTGTGAGAGGTCGGGTGATTTATTGGAGCGGCCGGTATTTAGGCAAAGTATGGGCACTAAACTAAAAAACTATATATGTAACTACAAATATGGTTTGTGATTGTTGTGAGTAGGAGATGCATGGGTATTTAAATAAATGTCTCCATCCAAAATTACAACTATGGGCTACAAATGGATTGTTGCGAACGTCACGGTCAAAATCATTTTTTTAACAATACAATGCACGATCGAATTTAAATTATCGTGGCATTATCTTGTTCCCGTTGCAATGCACGGGCATGATCCTAGCCGCATCACGAAAAAGTCTATACAGTAGAGTTTGTGAGCCTGCGACGCCGCGCTCTCCGTGACTATTAATTTCACAAACTATGCTTTTTGGATTAACTGTCACTTTAACGTTGGTATTTATTTTTTACGGTATTGTTATCTTATCGTGCGATCCGTGTGTTTTTACTATAAATTATTAGTTATTCCGTAGCAACGCACGGACACGCTACCTAGTTAAAATAAAAATGTGCCTTTAATTTATTGGCGAAAGAGAGTGCATGGTCGGTCCTCTTTGATTTTGACGACGCCCTGCTACTACGGACGTGTGCTTAACTCTCCATTATTACTTTTTCTAACTAACACACTGGTTCCCTCTTTAGCATCCCATCCTCTTGCATTGACGTTCCACCTCAAGCTTAGCTCACTATATTGGGGCTAAAGAGTCGGTGGACAGTGGAGGCTTCCATTGTCCACCTACTCTTAGCCCCATACAGTGAGTATATACCACGAAGGTGGTGGACACTGAACACTACTCTATTCTGTTTAACATCATAGTGGACCTAGAGCTTATATAACCCAATAACAGTGAACAATGCCGTAGAGATACGAAACTATGATAAAATCACTGCATATAGATAACTATGCTAAGAAATTGAGCATTGCTGGTAAGAATCGCCTGTTGACTCCATCCATTAACGTGAGGCCTGTAAGAAATTGAGCACTACAATTGCTGCTCGATCAAGTCAAGCAATGCCCCGTGCTTTGGCGCCATGACCATGATCTACTTTCGCAAAGTTTGATCCAGCTCAATCGAGACGCGTTAGTCTTCCAAGGATTGCACATATATACTACACTACTACTAATGAAGGTGAGGTGGTTGTGATTGGCCAACAACTGTCCTAGCTTAGCTTGGACAGCTGCAACAAATTCTAGTGGTACCCATTACAACAAGCTGAGAAGGAGGTAACGGTGCACCCGTGGCCGTGGTACGAGTACACATTTGCTCACAGCGCGTCCTGCCTCTTTGTGATGAGAGGCCTCATCTGCTCCCGGATACAGCGCTAGGCGTGATGTCTGCAGGTCAGTACACATTCCACTTTGGCACCAACGAAAACTTGCCTAATCGCCCATCACCAGTCACCACCACAGCTCCATCCAAAGTACCCGCTCTAATCCAAACAGGACTTGAGCAAATCACAAACCAAGACGGGAGAGCTGAGCAAAGTACCACTCTGCTTGCAGTTGCAGAGCGGAGGGAGGACGGCCATGGAAAGCTAAAGCAACATCTATGAACGATTGAACGGCAACTCCCCTTTACAAAAAGCTAGTTAGACGACCTTCTTGGAGGCCAGGACAGGACTCCAAGCACTTACTAAGACCTAATCAAAGACGACGGTGGCAGTACTGAGATGTTCTCCTATAATAATTTTATTAACGGCCACTAATAATGAACGTTACATGGTAGCTGTACTGCTATCTGCTTCAGCAAGCCTACTAGAACGACGGCAAGTTATGAGAGGGATCGGATCGAGCTGTACTTCCATTATCTTTTAGTACAAACAAACTGTGTGATCTGCTGCTCTGTTTGGATGATCTACAGCTAAAGTTTAGATGAACTAATGTTTAGTTGAGCTAAAATTTAGATGGAGCATTTTTAGTCAAGTGTGTTTGATACATGCACTGAACTAAAAGTGAAAAGATTGCTTAGGCATAGACTCGTGAGCATCTTTTAGTTCACTTTAGTCCACATTTGCCAACCGGTGGACTAATGTCTAGTTGAGATGAAAACTAAAGTTTGGTTCACTTTAAGCTTACATGTTTGGATACCTAGGCCTAAAGTTTGGGTGACTAAAATTTAGTATGAGGTATCAAACAGGCCCTTATTAGCTCTTATTGATCACTGTGCAAAGTACGGAGAAGCTTGAGTGCCACTTAAATTCGGACCAGCTCACTTTAACTGCACAGCATACTGCACACGCCTACTCCTCTCCGTTCACACCAGTGGCCCGGGAAAAAACAAACAGTGTTCGTTCACCTCTTAGTATGTCTAGTACATGGCTACATGCAGCAAGGGTTGGTAACTGTTAGGTGATGAGTTCGTGTCAATGGCCGCACGGACAAGATCACAAGATGCAGGGAGGAATGGGCTCGATGGGTGACGCTTGACGCTTGCAGAGACCGGGTACATACAAACCTCCTCCAAGTCACCTCCAGAAACAACACGGAGCTTGATAATGATATAGTGGCCCTATGATGTTCATGGTCTTGCTCGGCATGGCGTCCGTCAGTGATAGAGAGCCGCGCCATTGAGCACAACTGGACTTAGCAATAGCAATTACCATGGGAATTCTGAGTACCAGTCCTTCCTGGAACACAAATCCTAAGTTCCATTGGGTGCTCAAATTAGCGACAAGGTGAGCTGACAAGTATAGTTCGACTAACACAATTTACAAAATCGGAACACATAAGAAAACAGGAACAGTTGTCCTTGCAAACCGGCAAGAAAAGACCATAACAGCAACATAAAGAAACTGGAGACGGCCAAGCTGATACTTACAAAGGGAGGAGTTTTTTTTTTTGGCATTTACCTGAAACTCTTGACCTTGTGTACTGGGATTGCTACCATGTACCCCCAAAATTCGATTGAAGAAGCACAGCCACATTCAAAGTTTGAAACGGTGCAGGCGAAATGCACAGTTCTCTCAACCGATGTACACGGGGAAATGTACCAAGTGTCAGTCTATTGTGCCTGTCTCAATATCTACAACAGTAGCACTATCTTCTCCCTTTTCTATTTTCCTCCTGTTCATAAACACATATTTTCCTAAAACGTTACTTCACTAAAACCTATGCTAATCAGCAATCATCAAAGAATAAAAACAAGTTGAATAACTAATGAAAGAATATAACCCTCTCACTACTCTACGCTAAAAATGATAAATCTATTTCCTATATAAACTGTATCTTCTACCTCATTCGCATTCCAAACCACAAACCTCTAGAACTGGGCCATCAAACTTGGTGGCGAACGGACTTACACGGACCCACAAAAGAGAGAATATGGATGCTAGTAGCACAGACAATACAACAACAATGGTTGGCACCCTGTTCTGCTTGCCAATCACGCCCTTGAGGAACGGGTGGAGATGGAGGATAACCCAGAAGGAGAAGAACAGCTTGCCAAGCAGTGGGCCCCAGGCTTCGTATCCATCCGTTATTGCCTTGGATACACCAGCCAAGACTCCGACAACGTTTAGCAAGAGCAATGTCATCGGAGGGACCAATAGCCAGGTCCACTTGAACTCATACAGCTCTGAGAACTCATCCGTGTCGCCTCCCTTCGAAGTCACCCTGAACTTAGTATTCACACCACCAAGAACCTTAAGAAGCCCTTGGCACAGTGCAGAGAGGTGTGAGGAGACACCGCCAATAACCCAAAACTGTTCATTTCTCCACCAATCATTGATTCCGACTCCTCCCCACTGCATCTCAAGGATGCTGGTAGCTGCTATGGAGACAAATAGAGCTATGAACAATATGCTTGAATAGATATTCATCTGTAAAAGGAAAGAAGAAATAGATATCATCATCTATAATCTATAAACGAAACCCTATAAGCAGAGTAGCATAGAGCGATATTATTGTTTCGTGCAGTACCTCAGGCACCATAAACTTCCCAGATAACAGGCAAAATGCTGGCAGGGCACAGTAAATTAGCAGAGGAATTGATGTCCACGGATAGATGACAGAGTTGATATATGACAATCTCTCTAATGGTTTCAGACCACATCGATACCCATACCATATTGGGCAGTGCTTGCTAAGAAAGATCTCCACAGAGCCAAGTGCCCATCTTAGAACTTGATGGAGACGATCAGTGAGATTGATAGGAGCGGATCCCTTGAATGCTGGTCTCTTGGGCATGCAGTAAACAGATTGCCAACCATGGCAGTGCATCTTGAAGCCCGTGAGGATATCCTCAGTGACAGATCCATAAATCCAACCAACCTAGATAATTACATCGAGTTAGCTAAAAGCATTCTTGGATGCTACGTTGCAAATTTTCTTTTATTTCTAGGGCATAAACACAATTTCAAGAGTCTGATCTGGAACTACATTGAAAAAGGAAAAACAAAGACAGGATGGGGCAAAGTTACCTCTTTCCCCCATTGTGTCTTATTCTCGTACCCGCAACTTAGCACATGGATGCAATCATCAAGGCTTTTGAGCATGTCAAAGCGACAACCTTCACCATTATCTTGCAATGTCGAAGCCAAAAATGCATCTGACTGCCCAAATCTCTTCTCAAACTTTTCTTGAGGCGCAGGGGGTGCAGTTTCTCTTCCTATTTATTTTGAGATATGCGGATCAGGCTCCATAAGTACTTTGGAGAACATAAAATGAAGAATAGGAGCAACGGAACGGAACCAAACTCACCAGCCACTTCGAGAGCATGCACTTGCTTGGACGCATCCCTGCATTTCACTTTCTTCTGGTGTTCTTGCTTTTTCTTAGCTTTGGAACATTTTCTTTTCGATCCACAACACAAGCAGCATGACTTCGGCCAGCAGTTACATGTCTTGCTAGGAGGTTTTGTTGCAGTTGGGGCATCATATCCATACAAAGCATGTCTTCTGAAAACACAACCAGTCCCAACATATATTGGTCCTTGGATCCCATCAAGACCTTTCATGTTAATCTGTACAGAAAAGTAGATAATGCAGAAACTTGTTCAGAATACTATCTTTTATGTCTTTCGGATAAAGTTAGAATCAATTCATGCCACACATACATCAAAAAACACAACATTGTGGTTTGAATATCTATCGTGTTGATCAATGCCATCAAATCTCTGAGGAAATTGAACATAACAAATCTTCTCTCCCAATACTGGGTCCATCAGAAAACACATTGCCTCCCGTAGTGCTTTGCTATTGTTCATATAGTGGTCACAATCCACATTCAGGACAAAAGGTGCGTTGGACAGAATTGCTGAAGTTCGCAGCTAAAATAAAAAAAGGGAGATTGTTACTTGGAGGAAGTGACTGATGTAACAGCTTCATATGATTGCTCTTGCTCAAAGAAAAGACAAGGATAGAACACTATAGATTACCAATGCATTCAAGGCACCAGCCTTTTTATGATGATCATAACCAGGCCTTTTCTCTCGTGAAACATAGACCAACCAAGGCAGCTTATTTCCAGCATCATCCAGGACACAATCATGGCCAGTGATGACCTGGTGAAATCACAAGATATGTAAGAAGAACAATTCAAAATTACAAAACAAAACAGCATGCATCACATTTTGCATATTACTTTTTCTATGGAAATTCAAGGCTCAACAAAGTTTGACAAAGAAAAAGCATAACAAAGTGCATCAAGCAATAAAAAAAAGTAAATGAAGTATTAAAAAAAGCTGGCTTTTAGAGACAAATAAAGCACCCAACCTGGACCATCCCGGCATGGTCTCGAACATTATTTCCATGCCATGGAGCTCCTTCTGGTAGGGACCATCCTCCCTCGGGAACTTTGCGTGAATTAGCAACTACTGCGTTTATACGAACCTTAAATTCTTCATATTCTCTCTGTATGAAAACCAAAATGCAGGTTAAAAATAGTCTAATTAGTTGCAAACACACATCAACAAGTATAATGTGTATTAAACCAAGCTGAGATCAGAATGCAAAAACAATCTTGTAAGCAGGCACTTAGGCACGCAAGCATGCTTCTACAGATATTGCATCATTGTCAGTAGCAGAACAGAGAATGTGAAAGTAAAAGTGCATCATTTAATGTTCTTACTCTTGCAAATCTCATCATCCCCCGCCTCATTACTAGGACGTATGAATGCTATGTGTGATGTTAAGTACAGTTTCATTTTAGCAAATGTCTAGTGAGTCATGAACAAACAAAAAGGCTATTAAATGAAGTCCAAATAGTCTTACTTCCCTAGTCTGTCATATGAACTAACCTTCATTGCACGTCGTTCTCGAACAAACTCTGGGTGAACCTTTTCTCTTAGATAGTCAATTTTCTGAGCAAAATACCATTCAGGAGCCCGAGGCTCGATTTTGTGCTTCTTACAGAAGGGAACCCATTTTCGTGCAAATAGACATGTTTCTGTAAGTGCTTCAAAAGTAAGCATTGCAGCACCATCATCCGACACATAGCACCAAACTTTATCAACAGGATAATCCACAGCCAGTATAGACAAAACTGTGTTTGCAATAATTAAAGGATGTTCCTTCATTGGATCAACTGTACTGACAAATACATCGATTGGAGCCAGTTCTGGTGGTTTTCCTTCCTTCTCGTACCTAAGGGGGGGCAAAATTTCACAAATTATACAAAAATGTAACTGATTCTATGCCTATATTTAGTTTAGGTAGATAATTTACCTTAATGATAATCGATCCAAGTATGTTTCTCTCTGTATTGGGTGCCACTTGGGAAATTGGTCCAAAATCCATGAAAAAGTGAACCAAATTTCACAAATAACTGAAGTCAACCACAACCAGTGAGCATCATGTACAGGATTCAGAATCCGATAGTGGAAAAATAAGGCAAGAATGGCTAGCCGCAAACTGATTACAATCCTGTAAGGGTTTATTTTGCTAGATGGAATAGGTAACTTCCTTGATAGTTGCTGCTTGCTTTCAGCACACCTAGAATGTATTAGACACTTGTCAGTGAGAAAGCAAGTACTTGCTTTATACAAACCAAAAGATGCAGGATAGAAGAAAACATTTCAAAAGCCAATATTTCTATTGATTCCAGGTCTGGCAAAAGGCACCAAAATGATTTATGGCTTAATTCTAAAATTTCCTCTAGGTGAAAGCACGATGACTACCAATAGTGACAAGATACAAATATGCTTACTTCAGGTAGGCAAATTATGTCCTTACAAGGTCCAAAGCAGATAATTTCTTGAGAAAACTAGCACAACATTTTTTGCACAATCAATTGCACAAGGCATTCTTTTGCATTTGCTGATACTACTGATACAATATAATGCGCTCACCTGGGAATATCGCGATCACTGTCAAAATCATTTAAATCAGATCCTTCACCATCAGATGAGACCTTTTGCATTTTATGCTGTTGTTTTCTTTTCCACTCAACTCTGTTCTTCCAGGCAACCGATCCATAGCCATACAATGCTAGGTCTCTATTAGGATTTATTGGTCTCGTTTGCACTAAAACAACAGCAAAACCAAATGGTAAGCTACCGATGCAGTAGCACAGGAAAAAGTAAAGTAAGACTATTTGAAAGGGAAACTTACAGGGATTATATCGCATAATTTCTCCAGTGTTAGGGTGAACAACAAGAGCATGATGATTTGTTGGAGTTCCAACATGCTGCAAAAGCAAACATGTGACCTTATCACCAGTACTACTAGAATGGGTGGCAGATAGATTGGGATATCAAAGTTCATTACCTCTTCATAGAAATGGACACTTGTTCCACTGTTCGTGATACTTACACTATCAATGTCCCATGAGTTGATGGAGCTTTCTGCCACAGAGAGACGGTATGGATGCACTATATTTGATCTTCCAGCTATACTGGAAGCAAACTCACTCTCAATGTCATCAGAACCTTCTTCTTCCTCATCCCCATGGACTCGAGGACTACCTAAGAGCAACTCCAAGAGCTTATGTAAAAAGATATTCCAAATTACATGATTTAGCTATTATCTAAAATACAAAAGCCACTTAAAAAGTAGGGTACCGCAACAGCTTATCTAAATTCTCTTGTCTATATTTTTGAAACTGCAGTGTCATCACGTTTCTCTCATCAAAGATCCGATCGGCAGTCCTTCGTCCGTCGCCTGCGCAGGGTCTCTCACACGGAGGGAGCAGCCGGTCTCTGGCCAACGCATTCGGTGACAAGTAGAGCTCGCCAGCCGTTTTCCAGCAAAAGGCCCCAAGCCAAGGCCTCGGTCTGCTCGGTCACACCAGCCTACCATCGCTGCCATGGCACCACCGCGAGCACCTCGTTGGCCGGAACACTGCAAATAAAACCAATCGATTGTTGAAGCCATCCACCAGGCTGACGTCGTTGAAGTCTCGGTCGGAGGCAAGCGTGAACTCGGCGAGGCTGACAGGGGCGGTACGCCGCCGGACGCCCCGCAACTGAGCGCCGTCACGCACGAGCCCGTGGCGCAGGTCCCGTTCCCGGCGTCAAAAGTGTAGCCGTGGAGGCCAACAATCGCCGGGGAAGCGTTACTGCTACGACGAAAGACGACGCGCTGGACAACCGTGTCCGGCACTACAACACCGCCAACGAGGTGCTCGCGGTGGTGCGGCGGCGGCAGCAAGCGGGAGAGGGCACTGGCGCGCAGGACAGGGCGAAAATGCACGGGAGGAGCTAATGCTGCACGCGCAAACGGGGTTCACGCGGAGATGGCTAGCGAACGCGGCTAGCTTTCTTTGCCGAGTGAAAATTGAGGAATAGCCGGTGGCTATGTTTGGACAATGAGATAGATAGTCTGCTGGAGATCTATTTTACATCAAATTCTTTAAATCAGATTATAGAATAGGAAATAGCAACTCTCTTGGAGTTGATCTAACAGATGAAATACTCTTTAAATTCTCATTTTGGATATAACAAAGCTGAAAAACTGCTCTTTAAATTCTCATTTTGGATATAACAAAGCTGAAAAACTGATACAAGCTCAAGGAGCAAAAGTCATACCTTTGTGGCGTTTGTACCGGGTCTTGCAGCGAGGGCATGCTTGTGTGCCCTCCTGACGCTCGTACTCATAACAAGTGCGGCAAACAGGGAAAGCACAATCATTACATGCGACGAAATACTCATTTTCTTCCTGGAGTATGTCAATGTCATCTTCGCATATCTGACAAATATAGTCTGGACAGCCCTGTGAAGATCCTTGCTGCAATGTGACGCCAACACAAATAGAAGTAACAGTGAGAGCTCAAGGAAAGTTTGATAACAAAATATGATTTGTTAGCCATATGCAACTAAGCAAGAGCCTACACACTAACATGCCCAAGTAACAAAAGTGATATTAAAGCATCATGATATGCAGTGAAACAAGCCTGCTGTTCCTCTAACTATAGTACAATGCTTCTCCATTTCTTCCAAACAGGAAATAGTACGCCAAATCTAACATCGCCAAAGAAGAGAAAAATATCCACAAAGCAACTCGAGCTTAGTTTACGTTTTTCTTGTAAAAGTAATGGAAAATTAATATTCAAAATTAGCACTATCCCACAGTCCGTTCAGGCTGGCTTACCTTATATCCGGCTCTGTTTGGCTTTTTTTTTTCCAACCACAACGATATTTTTGTCGGAACAGAATTTTTCAGCCACTTTCTTCAAAAGTTTCAACGACCCGAACGGGACCAACCGGGGGAAAAGGTTAATTGGCTCGACGTCCGGCGGCTTACCTTGGAGAAGTCGTCGACGTTGAGGACGACGAACTCGCGCCGGGAGCCCGCGACGAGGAAGCCGAGCCCTCCAGCGTCCATCCGTCCGATGCGCCTCCGCCTCTACGCCGCGGTCCACTGCGCAACCAACCAAGCTCCCCACCATCTTCGCGCCAACCCCAAGTTAGAACCCCTCCCCCGTGAATCCCGCGCCGCCGCACGCGCATCACAGGGTGCACTCCACCTCTCCTTCCCACTCTCACTCTCCCTGTTACGACCTCCGCGTCCATCGGCACCTCCGCCACCCGTCTCCCCCGCGTCCGGCCTCCGCCACCATCGGGCGGTCTCGGTGCCTCGCGGCAGCCTGATAAATGAAAGCACACCTGTCGTTTCAGTCTGATAACCAGACACAAAACGCCAATGCGGCAACCATGGAGGTCCCCCCCGGGCTTGGCCGCGGGCCGCCTCTACAACTCTCTTTCTCTCCAGGCGGATCGGCGACAAAGGGGAGACCCTCGGTCGGCACATCGGCAAAGGGGCACTCGGGTGGGTGGAGTGGGCCGTGGGCGAGTGGCGAGGAGGGAGACGACGGCGCCATTGCGACGCAGCGACGAGACATGTCACAGGTGAGACCCGAGCTCTGGCCATCTCTTCATTTCTCTCCCTAATTTCACGACCATTCAACTGCCACACGGGGGAATCAGCTCATGGGGACTTCATCCGGGCGACCAAGTTTCAGTACTAGGAACCTGTTCGCATCTGTCGGATCCGTGATCATTGCAAGGAGCAGAATCCTGGTGGGTAAAGCCTGGGGCATTCGTTAGCTGAACGTTAAATCCAGCAACTCCTGCATTCTTAAGATTTGGATTTAGTCACGAAATAAATTTACAACAATCATCAGGGGAAAAAGAATCTTGTTCTGGGAGTGGTTGCATTCTAGCCAAGACATTTACAAATCAAATCAAATACCATAGTTAATACTATGATATTATAACAAATTGGTTGCGGTTAGCTTCTCATCTATTCAGTTCTACCACTTTACACTACATTCGTAGTCTAATCTAGCATTCTAGCAACCTCTTTCAAGCATCTTTCCAGGGGATCGACTCAATCAGGCCTTGTCAGAAGTCTGTACTTTCACTACCAACGGCATCGTCACCCGAGCGTCTGTTCCATTTCCATGCCAAGATAAAGAGCCAAAAACATAACCTCGAGGAGGCACATCCACATATAAGCTAACTGTGAACGTCCTCGTTGCACCGTAGTTCTCGAAATTTATAACTTCTGGTGTCACTCTCACTTTGATGCCTCGAGGAGCTGACACCACAGCATGGTAAGTGCTCCTTGGATTACCCACATTAGTCATAGTCCGCATGACCGAATAGCTCTGCTTCAGAAATGGAATGGTGATTGATGGGTAGTTCAGAGCAGTGGCGGAAGAGGAGGCTCTGTGGGTGCAGCTACTGTTGTCTCCGGTAATTAGATGCAAGGAGTGATCATCGCAGCTTGTAGTACATAAGAATGACTTGTAGTCTTCAGGTTGTGCATCAAAGATTATCCCTGGGTTGAGAGCTTTGATGGGATCCACAAAACCCGAGCCAAAGTCAAATGGTGTTGCCGCAGTCCTCCCATTAGGGTCCCTTGCTATGGTTTTCCTTTTAGTGTTCAGTACAGTTGCTGCAAATAAGATTCGTGAGATTGGTTGCAACACTAGTTTATCTTCAGAGATTTCAGGTTACCCACTAATACCTGTTGTCATGATTGCTGATTTGATGGCTGAAGGAGACCATGATGGATATACACTTTTCACAAGAGCTGCTATTCCTGTAACATGTGGACATGCCATGGAAGTCCCAGACAGAATGTTGAAGTGCATATCATTCTTAGCAGGAGACCATGCCGCCAAGATGTTCAGCCCAGGAGCAGCGATGTCCGGCTACAAAAATGCACACATGGAGAAGAAACTTAGGAGGATGTCAATCAATTTATCACCTATATTAGTCTTTCCCAGCAGTTTAGTGATGGTTACCTTCAGAATCTCAGGTGTCAATGAACTTGGACCTCTTGAAGAGAATGCCGCTACCCGTGGGGCATCTCGCAACCCTAAGATCGTCTTTGCTGGCAAGATCATTGTACTGGCATGCCTGTAGAACTGACTTTAGATAAAAGATTGGCATGCCAATAAAATGTACTTCCTATAGTAAGTTTAGACAACCTTGTACTTTTGACATAAGAAAGAATTTTGTCACCCATGGCTTTCCCAACAGTGACTCCAGGAACAGCAAAGTGATTAGCAACATGATCCTCCATCTCATCAATGAGAATCATCCCAACTGCACCAGCTTCCTTTACAGTCATACTCGTTGCTAAACGTGATTCGGAGGAGCCTTCATTACGTTGGCAAATAAGAATCTTTCCCTTGGCCTTGGTACTATTTAAAGAGCTATCCAGACACAAGCTAACAACAAGTCCACAAGAAATTCAGTTGGTTGATAATTGAAATCATGATTGTCTTTCGAGATAGTTGTTTGTTTACCTGGATTGATAAGGGGTGAAATAGCCTGCATTGGCTTCCGAAGCTGAAATAGTTCTAACGGAAGTTTTCATGTGGTATGTACTCAAGCTCTCACCCTTCATGAAAGGCACATTGTTCAAAAGTATTCTTAAGACTGCATAAGTAATAAAGACTGAAGGTATCATTTTTAAGAATGAAAATTACCATTATGAAGGTACCATTTGCCAGTCTGATATATGAAGAAAATGATCTATCAGTTGTTCCTGCAGCTACTGTGAGCATCCATGGCGCAAGGTTAGTTGCTGAGCCCTGTCTCCCAGCATTTCCTGCTGAAGAAACGACCAGTATTCCATTGTTTGTCGCATGGAATGACCCAATGGATATGGCGTCGCTGAGATAGTCACCCTGAGGATAGTCTGGACCTAGAGACACTGATATAATGTCGACGCCATCTCTGATGGCATCATCAAATGCTGCGAGAATGTCAACATCATAACAGCCAGAATCCCAGCAGGACTTATAGGCTGCAATCCTTGCCATGGGGGCTCCTCCCCGACCTCCTCCAGTGCCCAAACCTCCGTAATTCATGTTTCTGACAAATCTTCCAGCTGCTATTGAGGCAGTATGGCTGCCATGCCCTGAGCTATCTCTTGGAGATATGAACTTGATGGCATTTTTACTTGAACCACTCTCTTCTGTTTGGTATCCATTGAGGTAATATCTACCTCCTATTATCTTCCTATTGTATTTGGGTAAATGGGTGACTTTATTATAAAATCAATACTGGATACTGTGGGTTAATTTTAAAGCATGTACCTGTTACAGGTGAAATTTGATGGTGAATTTGCCTCTCCGCTTTGGCATTGCCCTCTCCATCTTTTAGGAACCGGAGGCATCCCATGATCACTGAAACTAGGGGATTCTGGCCAAATTCCTGTGAAGGTAAACAGTTAACTAGAATTTCATGATTTTGATGGACAGGTTTCTATCAATCTGATGCCATCCTTTTTGTTTCTAACTTTATGGCCAAACAATCATTTGATGCGTAAGTTAAACATGACAACACAAACATCATGTGGAAGGAAAAGGTGCATACTGCCAGTTGCAACGCTGACATGTCTTGGCAGTTTGTAAGCTAGAATACAACTGGAATTATTGATGGAAAGAACATAACAAATATTCACACTGACTGAAAAATGTCAGTACAATTTGAACTGAGTATGGTATTGCAATTCTACTCACCTGTGTCAATGAATCCAACAATGACGTTCTCCTGGTTGTTGGTGGACAATCCAGGGACCTCACCCTCTGCATTGGTGGACAAGCCCATGAAATCCCAAGAATGGGTGGTGCACAATCTCCTCTTTGTGTTTGGGAACACCGAGACGACACCAGGCATCTCTGAAGAAACGCACATCAGAATTAGCCTTTTGGCATCACTGCCGTCACAGCTGGACTCATTTCATGGCTAGCCTTTTGGTTCAGTGTGCTACATACATATAATAACAAACTCTAGAAAGTAGAAACCATGTGTTGTGAAATTACCGGCTAATTTCATGGCTTGCCTTTTGTTCAGTTTGGCAGCGAATCCTTGGAAACCGCTGCTGTAAGTGTAGACATGTGATGCCTGCGCCTTCTCCGAGCTGTGAAGAGGAAGCATCCACTCAAGATACTGCATGCAACAGCACTGGAAGCTAGAGGGGTATCGACAGCTAAGGAATGAAAACGAGTTTGTTATGGACCTTCCATCGTGAACAGCAGTCAGCATCTGGTGGTGAAGCCTCAAGATGTCATGCTGACGATCACTGTCGTCCTGCGACCCTTTGCCCATGTAAACCACATACACCTGAAGTTGGCATCCATTTGGAAAGGCTTACAACACTGGAAGACCTCAAGAAACAAGTGGTAGCTCATGAAGTGCAGAAGAGTTAACTACCGTGGAGAAAGATCCAACAGAGCAGTGGTGTGCATTGGAGTTGGTAGAGTACTGATTGTACCGAAACAAACCTGAGAACAAGAACTGCAGCGAAGGTCGCCTAGTAGCACCAGGGATAGCCCGAGGAAGAACATAGCTCTGCCTGGAGAAGAAGCCATGACAGACGCGCAGCCACACACAGGGATGCGCAGCGGAGATACAAAGGGAAGGACTGCGGTTTGGATGGCAAGTGTGTATAGGAGATCTGTTGTATGAAAGCAGCAGCTTCCTGAAACTGCTGCTGAGTTACTGGATGCGTGGGAAAATAAAGCATGTACTGGAATCCCGGAGGAATGGAACGGGTGGCCGTTAACTGCACTTTTCCTCGTCCCTGCCACTCGCAATCGTAGAGGCAAGATGGCAACAAGAGTACATAAATAAATGCAGACAAAGATGTCCAAAGCGTCATGATGCGGTATGGGAACCAAGAAAGCTCAGCTAGTGAGAGCATGACAAATAGGGTATCCGATCTCGGAGATACAGAGAACATGTAGAATGGCTGCTTTCGTGGATAATACCTGTACATATGAAGTATAATATGACTATTATTATAGATCTAACATTGGGTGTGCCACTGCCAATACATGGTATCTTTCTGTCAGAGCTGGATCTGTTTTCCTCTCCCTCTTGCAAAAGAGGAATTAAAATAACTTACTGTACATGTTGTAATTTATCCTGTGTATACATCTTGTCAAGTGATGAAGTCTACAATAATACAATCTACATGCTGAGGGTCATGGTTCCTCAGTATCCTGAAGAACACGGTGCAGCATCAATCCGGGCACGGGCACGGCTCCTTTCCGGAAAGGCATGGATGCCTCGATCAGCCGTTACCCGTGTCCTCGTCCTCTGCTCGCCGTTCAAGACGACGTCTTGATCCGTCCAACAATGCTGCATCTTTATTTGACGAGGCAACACATGTGCCAAGCTAATGAACAAAACTGCCCCAATGTATTCGGCTATTCGCCGCTCTTTGCTGTGGGATTAGCGTAGCCACGCACTTCGTCAATCGTCTTGGATCGCACTTGTGGCGGCCGCGAAAGTAACACACGCAGTGCCTATTTCTTTTTTACCTTTGCTGTAACGGCAACTTCATTCCAGATTGTTTATCCAATTAACCGTCTTTTACTTACTCGTAGCACTGGCTCTGGCTCTGCAAGGTGCACAGGAGAGGGGGGCAGCTGAGCTGATTATGACGCGATTGCACTGTGGCTCTGAGAGGCAAACTCGTTTTGGTTTCTGACCTACTTCACGCCACTAGATTAAATCTTACTATTACAGCAATATACCTCTACGTTATTATTCACAAGACAAGCTATTAAAAAGATTAATCCTAAAAATTCCTTAAAAATCAGAAAACATCCAGTCATATATTTATCAGCACTATTCATCATTGACAATAATAGCCATTAGATGGAATAAAATGAAGACCATCGAGGGCCTCATGCATTGTTTAATATAATGATCCCTCGACCGGGAATAGAATGAAGGCCATCCATGGACTCATGCATCCATGTTTCCTTTACTGCACGCCAGTATTTAGTACTGTATAATACTATTCATTTCTCTATTCAACACTATTTAGCGTTGTTCATTACTATTCCAGCGGTGCTAGCATCCCACGTGGGGGGCCACGCCTCCAGACCCCGCACGAAGACCGCTCGTGCCCCCTCTACTTCCCCGTCGGGACGGACACCGGCTGCGGCAGGTGGGTCCCAACAGCAACACCCGTTCTATTTTTGAAATATCCAGATAAAACATTTGCAACATACGTATGAAGACAGATGAAACACTTAAAACATACGTTTGAAACAATTGCCAAAAACATCTGAAAATACTCGAAAAGCCATTGAAAAACATATGTAACATTCAGATAAGCACTTGCAACATATGTGTGAAACATATATGCAACATTCAGATAAACACACCTGCAACATACGTTTGAAAAATAAATGAAACATTTCGAACGGACGTTTGCAACATACATGTACATCATTTCAACATATGAAACATCTTGATCTACTTTTGCAACATCCATGTTGTAAGGAAAATGGACCATATGCCAATTTACTTTGGATTTTGGTGTGATGACCAACACAACCAAATTGGACTAATGAATTTGCAAGTGATTGTTTTGTAGTTCAATATGGTGCAAGACGTGACTTAAACGAAGGCGACGTGATGATCCCACGATCAACACCATAAGCAAGACCCTAGAAGCACAAGAGAAGACCCAAGATATCAAACAAAGTCTAAGCACGAAAATAGAAACCAAGCCGAACGCAAGATCGCGAAGAAACGAGCTTCACAACACTGACCGGACGCTGGCGTCGTAGCGACCAAACGCTCCGATCAAGAGGCTCGATAACAGCAGCAGCGACCGGACGCTGAGGACTGAAAGTGACCAGACACACCGATGGCCTTGTTCATCGTCCCGGCAGCACACTCAGCACTGACCGGACGCTGGCGGCTAATCGACCGGACGCAGGAAACTGCAGCGTCCGATCGAGTACATAGAGGTTCCAGAGCGGCGAAGTTGCGACCGGACGCGTCCGGTGGCATGTGACCAGACGCCATCAGCGTCCGATCAGTTGATCGCGCGCTCTAACGGTCAAGACAACCGGACGTGTCCGATTAGAACGACAGCAACGTCCGGTCAGTAGCAGAAAAGCGGAATTTCATCCCCCAACAGCTACTACTTCTCAGTGGGGCTTATAAAGAGACCCCCCAACCGACCATTTGAGTATAGTGGAGCTGAGGAAACATATCTAGGGTGTTGATACACCATTTTAGTGATCTCCACTTGCATAGTGCTTAGTGATTCATTAGGTGATTAGCGTAGGTGCTTTTGCGAAGTGCTTAGGTTAATTAGACCACCGCTTATGCGCTTGCTCTAGGGTTAGACCTAGTGTTTAGTGAGGTTTGCAAACCTTTAGGTTTAGACCTAGTGTTTAGTGAGGTTTGCAAACCTTTTACCACTCGGTGTTTGTGCGCATCATTGTTGTACATCGGAGAGGCTTGTAGTCTTGCGAGATCACATCAACCGCGTTTGTAGTGTGGCCACCACCGTGTACCGGAGGGAACAAGGTCCACGGCGTTTCGGTCGGAAGCTTGATAGTGAAGACGGCGGGGAGCGTTCTGGGAGAGGCTTGCCGGAAGGCACACCGGAGACCCACTTGCGCGTGGGGAAGGCCCGGGGCTATCCACGGAGTTATCTCAACCGGGAGCTTGGCCCTTGCGAGGGATTCCTTACGAGAGGCTCCAATGAGGACTAGGGGGAAGCTTGTGCGCTTCTCGATACCTCAGTAAAAATACCGGAGTCATCGACGGAAGTTTGCATATCTCTACCTTGCTCTTTAGCTTCCGCATTTACATTGTTTGTATTACTCCTTTTGCGGTAGAGATAGCAACACACTAGTAAAACCGTAGTTGCACATTTAGATAGTTTATCTTTTACATAAGTTTTGCTACGGTTAGAAAAAGAGGCCATAATTTAGAGCCAGAATTTTAAGTTGTCTAATTCAACCCCCCTCTTAGGCGTCACGGTCCACTACACATGTGAAACAGTTGCAATATACCTTTAAAACATCTGAAATATTCGAAACATATGCTTGCAACATTCGCTTCCAGACGCAACATCTACTTGCTACTTGGACGAATGGAGGCTCAGTATAGGGCCAACCGCGCATACCAGCAACATGCCAAAGGCAACACCAGCGGCGGCGATGTGCCGGCAGATATCCACCCCGGCGAACGCGTGCAGGAGATGGAGGGAGGCGAGGCGGACGCGGAGGTAGTGCGGCTGGCTAGGTGGAGAGCCATTAGGGCGGCTTACCACAGTTCCTGTCTTGTAGCCACGACGAGTAGGAAAAAGGGGGCGACAGCGAGATTTGCTCAGCCATGCACAGGGGGGACTACGAGTCTGAGGCGGCGTTGGAGGAGTCAGGAGTGCTGCGCGAGAGGGCTATAAGGAAGGAGCAACAACGACCTGGGAGCTTCGGGCTCGGTCGGCATGGTACGCGAGCGCGAGCAGCAACCAGAAAAGGAAGAGAGAGCGGCGCAACGAGAGAAGAGGGGCTAGCACCGCATCTAGACTAGTCAAGCGTGTGAGAGAGGGGAGCAAGCATATTGGGCTCTGCGGGCTCAGAAAGGTGCGGCGGGAGGGATGGACCCTCTGATGAGAGCATTACGGTTACTATTCACTTTGCTGCTACTGCCCATACATACTTCGTTCGTGTGTTTTTTGCACTGTTCATTAGCCCGTTGCAGCGGAGCGCGTGTTATGTGCTAGTATAACCTAATGCAAGTACAGTAATCCTATGTAAGAGGCCGCGGATAGTTTTAGCTCGTTGGCGGCGGCTTTTGTTCCCTTTTATAAGAAAAAAATGGTACCTTTATTGAGTGAACGCTACGGCCTGCTTTTGTGCTCCCCTGTGCTTGTGCACTTCACGATGGTAATGACTGGCTGGTTTATGTGATGAGAACCAACGGTCAGGTGGTGTCGCTCCGGCGCCGCACGTGAAGCGGAAAAGGTCTGCCGCGCCAAGGGGACAGGCCGGGAGCCTGCTGTCTCCGCGCAATGGGCTGGCCCTCGCGCCTGGAGGGGGCCAGGGCCAGCTTGAGCCCAGCAGCCTCGGCCAGTCGGCCTCGTGCTCGTGGGCTCGGTGCCGCTGTCGGTCCTCCGCAACACGATGCTAACGGACATCACGGCACGGATTAGGATTTGGGGATCTATGAGCTGATCACTTGCACGGAGAATCAATTTTTTTAATTACATCATAGACATTTACACATGCACCCACACCTATTCCTATAGACATAGATATGTATACACTATCTCAATGAGCACCTTCGAAAAACTAACTGAACCGGCAATCTCAAGATTGTTGAAGATGCCAAATAAATCCAACAAAATACGGCTGTATCCAATCAACCAGTAAATTTTGAAATAAACAAAGTTGCCACAAGCGTCCTGTTAAAAGAACAACACTACTAAATCCTACAGTAAATTAAAAAAAACGACCACCCACATCAAATCAAGAATTTGAATCCTGTGGACATGTTTTGCCCCCAAAGAACCCAAGCAATCCAAGCTGCGATCACACACGTAGATTAACTAATGAAAGGGTTAAATGTTAGTATAGAATCACAATACAGATGTAGACACTCATAGACATCCTACCGATTTTGAGATTGATTAAGTTGTCATTGGCGTCTTATTAAAAGAAATAACAAAATAGAGCACCCGCATCGACTCAGCCGGTAGATTTTGAGATTGACAAAGTTGTCATAGATATCTTCTTGAAAGAACAACGCTGTTAAATCATACAATAAATTCAGAAAAATACGAGCACCCACATCAAGTTGAGAATTTGAATCCAGTGGACATGTTTTACCATGAAGAACCCAAACCATCCGAGCTACGGTCACACATTTAGATTAATGAAAGGGATAAACATTAGTTAGAATCACAATACAGAAGTAGATACTCATACACACCTTACGGTTTTAAGATCGATGAAGTTATCACATATGTCTTGTTAAAAATAACAATATTGTTAAATCCTACAATAAATTTAGGAAAATACGAGCAACCATGTCAAGTTGAGAGTTTCAACCCAGTAGACATGTTTTACCACAAAGAACTCAAACCAACTGTGCTACAGTCACACATTTAGATTAATGAAAGGATTAAACGTTAGTCTAGAATCACAATACAGACTTAGACACTCATAAACATCCTACACCTATGAGCATCTGTTAACGGGCATGTTGCCTACCAATAAAAAAATACCGAAAATTTGTAGAATAAATTCTGAAAAATAAGAACACCTGTGTTAGTAGAGGGTTGAAAGAAAAATACCGAAAAATTCAGAGAAATACGAACACCCGTGTTAAGTTAAAGACTTGAACCCAGCGGATTGATTACATCATAAAAAATCCAACCAACTGAGCTACTCTGAGTTTGCAATAACTAATCCATTACTTAAGTAAATTAACCTACATAATGAGATTAATGAGTGTTCATAAAAAATAGTTATCTAACTAAATTTTAGTTAACCAAACTTTAAATAACTATTTTTTATTTTGAAATAACAACTAGTCAATCCAAACAAAACAGGTCCGGAGACAGACGTGTTGTTTTTGCTGTGACCGCACGCCGCTGTGAGATTTGCGCAGAGAATGTTAAGCGGACGCCGTCAAGCCTAGCTGAATTATTAGCGTTAGATTAGAAAAATAACACGCCCCCCGTTGATTGCCGCTCTTCACGCCGCGGAATATACCGTACATTTGCAAGTCGTACGTGCGTGCGGCGTACGACTACTGCGATCCTGCCTAGTGCCTACGTACGCCACAGTCCACAGGACGAAGACAACATGGGCATTTCCAGATTTTCTAGTCCTTGGAGGACATCCCATGTTCTGAGCGATCTAGCGGCTGCCAAATGGATGATCTTAGCTTAGGATCACGTCACTGATGCTATGGAGCAACGAGCTGTCCGAGCAGTCGAGCACATGCGCTCAGCGCTCTGGGCCGAAAAGAGAAGGCCTCGGATGGATTGGGACCGGACATACGTGCAAATCAAATTTGGATAGCAGTATGTACCACCTTTTAGTTTAAATTTTACTATTCAGATAATCAGATACAAATATTATTAAATGTAATATCTACTCAGTGCCGGTCCTATGATTTTAAGGGCTCTCTGACGATCTCGTCGCAACGGCCCCTCTTGACCATGTATAAAATCTTATAATATATATGCGTTAATTTTACTTGCAAAACGAAAGCAAATTCAATAACATATTTTTAATTTAACATGTCTGATAATTATCGAGGAACAATGTAGATTAAGCAATATATTTGTTGATCTATGATAATTATCGAGGAACAATGTAGATTAGAAAAACAATATATTCGTTTTCTTTTCTCATCCATGATAAATGTTTCTTAGATAACAATCTAAAATTCTAACACCTAAATTAGAAGAAAAATATGACTATATGGATATAAAGTACTAGAAGTCTGGAATACTATACAAATAATTAATTTGGATTAAAAATAAAAAGAAAAAAAAATACCTTGGACCAAAATAACTGATCGGTGATCGCAATTCATAAGAAGCAAAGAATCAAGATGTCGTCATCGTAGAGCCCTGCCTGGTCGTCGTCCTCGTGCGCCGTGTCCGTGTCTCTGGTAGTCTAGCTCTTCGCGGCGGCGCGGCTCGCCAGCTCCGCGTTTGTAAGGCGCACGTCGCGAGCTCACGATCAGAGTGTGCTGTGTGCAGCGTGACTCCTCGCCTCCTCTCTACCCGAGGGCTGTGAGGAAAAAAACTATGAAAGAAATGTCGATGTTGTTTTTTTGGCCGTTTGGCTAGTTCTATGTCTCTCTTCTCATTAGTTTGCTAATACCTAATGGACTATATGACTTGGGCGTTTGTATACCTGGGCTTGGGCCCCTCCTCCGCTTGGGCCCTCGACCGTCGCACCTCATACCCTACCCCTAGGACCGGCACTGTATCTACTTGATCTTGAAGATAACAAATATATATTTGGTTTATTGATAGTTTTTTTAGAACAAAAATCATTATACACGTAAGGATTTAAAATATGAGTATATAAGTATATAACACATGTAGATAAAAGGCAACTCATAAAAAACAACAATAAATATTCAATAATTAATATATAATAAATAAATAACTAATATGCCAATATATACAAATATTTATCACTAAATTATTAAAAATATATAAAACCAATCTCATCAATATATAAATAAACTAAAGTATATTAAAGTCAATATAACGAGCCATATTAAAATTAATTAAACTTAACCTTTATATAGCATTAGTAGTATTAAATTTGATATAATGTCATTACTCATGCATAGAGATAACTTTTAAATAATTGATATGACAATTTATAATATTAAAATTTATATAATTTATATTGGTAATTAGTCATAGATATATGTTTTAGATGATTTCATTGCGTAGTTTGTTCATGGATACAAATAATGTTAGATATCTCACAATTTTTAAATATAGATCTAGAAGTGGATAGACAATAGTAGTGAAAACGGAGATACATTCATTTAGAATCCCACAATATAATTCGATACAAATGCGGATATCTTTATTGACATTTTACTAAATGCATTATTGGATGATTCCAGACATCCAAATCCAAGAAACATTAGTAATTAGGAGTAAGTTTGCAAAAGGATCTACCATTTAACTACTCAAAACAATCTGATTTGTTGTCTAGCCCTACAAATATTCTATTCATTATCACAAACAATCCAAGAAGGCAACAACAAAACAATCGCCAATTAGCAAAAACCAATCAAAACTATTGCACACAAGTTACTCATCAACAAAGTAGGCCGGCTAAGCTTTTGCCTCACCCCTTTACAAGCTTTGGAAATAAAGGTGAGCTATCGTTAGGATCATATTGCGTAATAGAGTGTCATTCCACAACTAAGGACTATATTTTAGTGTGCCCTTTGCTAAGGACATGATTAGTATGATGGCCATAAGGACTTGATGTTATTGTGAATCTTTTTTGTCCTTAGGCAAGAGCTACAAATGGGTTGTGATAGAATTGCATAGGCTAAGGTTTGTCATGGTTAAATTTTTAGATCCCAAATTCACCTCCCTCTTTGGGTCATTTGGTCCCTACACTAATCCAAGAATTACCTAGTGTGCTTTTGTGGCAAAATTTAGGTGCCACTGTGTCTTGGGAGTTTATACCTTGCATAGGCTAAAGTTATTGCATTAAATCTTTAGAGTCCTATTTACTTCCCCCTTAGACCAATTAATCCTTGTTATAATGGGATCTAAACACCTTGGCTAGATAATTTTTAGTAAAAATTAGCCAGGGCGCTTAATTACGTTTGGAGATATAGGAAGTAGTTG
Organism: Miscanthus lutarioriparius; assembly: GCA_904845875.1. Taxonomy (NCBI): domain Eukaryota; kingdom Viridiplantae; phylum Streptophyta; class Magnoliopsida; order Poales; family Poaceae; genus Miscanthus; species Miscanthus lutarioriparius. Next base: position 23,099,898 of record CAJGYO010000018.1, read on the forward strand.
AGGTTCAAAGTAGGGGCAAACGCAGCGATTCCCTTTGGAATTTGTCCGGATATATATATACACACTCTCATCCATGAGTCATTAAGAACAAGATGACCAAACCATGTGCTACACGATAGTGCTCTCTCCATTTCAAATTAATTACAAGGTCAATTTTGTTTTGCTAGAACAAGCCTTTGATCAACATTTTTTTACTAATACATAATATTCCATTTGTAAATCATACTATAAATGAAACGGTAAGAAATTAAACACGGTCAAAAGTCTTATCCTAACGAGGTAAGCATCCTCCAATTAAACATGGAATTGTTTGGATACCCCTCTGGTTATAATAATGAGATTATATAATCAAATTTTGATCCAAACATGACTGATTATGTGATGGATTATTATGATCAAAACCATAATCCAGGTGAGACCGTGAGCAGCTGAAATCAGCATCCTCCGGTTGTTTTCGCACGCTAGACATATGCAGTACTGCTCCGTGCCCAGGTGGCAGAAAATGACAAAAATTGATGACACGTTTTTCTTCTATGTTTGACATGACTTGCCACCAGATATTCCACACCTACACTACACAACATAAGAGTAGATCGGCGCCGTTCGGCTGGTCACAAAAGCCGTCTCGTTTGTTTTTTTTTTACCGAAATAGTGTTTTCTCTCGTAGCAATTCAATCGGAACAGTGTTTTTCAGCCAAATTCAGCTCATCCAACGGGGAGCACTCTAGTACTAGCAGATGAGGTAAGGAATCCCTGCTGACATCGTTTATATTACGCTTAATACTGTAACTTTTTAACTTGCTCGTGCGAACTGGTGCACCGTCCCGTCTCCAACCGATGATGAATCGGCGACGACCTGGGAACCGGGACAACGGGGCAAGTTCACCGTGGGGCCGTGGAAACGTCTCGCGCGCGGATGCGTCGCGCAGGTCCGGTCCGGTGCCGCGGCGGCAGCGCGCACCGACGCGATGGCGAGAGCTCGTGTTTGCCCGTGCTCCCAACACTCGCAGACGGTACTCTTGCCGCACCGCCGCACACGCAGCCATCGACAGGGGGGCAAAATGCATGCATTGTGCGCGGCAGGGGGCCGGCCGTGGGCACCTGCGCTTGTCCGGCGGCGTCTCTCTCTTGCCGGGCGTCCGGCCGTACCCGGGGAAATTAGCCGGATCGGCACGCGCGGGCGGGGCTCTACTAGCTACCGGCCGATGCGGCGTCGCCGTCGCGCGAGCTGCCGCGCGCCGTGCCCTACCTGTCGAGCTAGCTCGCGGCCAAAGCTCCTGTACGTCCGATACTCCGATCGGTTGCCTTGTGAACCTTTGTCCTCTCTCGCGGCTGGTGGAGAACCGTACGTATGTTTTTCCGTGGCTATAAATTGTCTATGCTATATATATACTCCGTGCATACGTACACATCTGATCTCATGCCTAAATTCAGAAATGCCAGCTTGTCAACTTTGCATTGCATGGCGATTTTCATTCACTTTGTTGGTTGTGGACTTCAAAGTTTGGTTGCTAATGAGTGGTACTAGATCTTCTTGATCCCACTTTTGCTGTTCATCAGCCTGCTTTGTTAACCTGTTGTTCACAAAAAGAAAAGTACAACAAACACCTTGAGAATGCAACCAAACACATCCATAAATCGACTCTGCGGTTAGAAGAGAAAAGGTCAATCCAGCACCAAGGTACCCGATAAATATTACATATCGACATCCGTAAACATGGCATTGACGATCCATCGTTCTAACTAACGTGTGCTGAATAGTCTTCAAAATTTTCTTGTATCCTTGAAGTGAGTCACCGTACATTGCTACATTGAGTTTACATAGCTCCGAATGCAGCGCGACATTTCTTTTGAAACGGTGATTACGTGCGTGGGTCCATCTGCTGTGTGTACGTCCGGCATCACACCCTGGCCTACCACCTGCACCTGGTCACCTACTCTCCCCTGACCTAACACTGCAGCTACCCATGGCCGTGCCACTGTATGTCTGTATATAAGCACAGTTGGATCACCTCCAAGCAAACGCATGTACTACTGCTCCATATCATCACCAGCGCTGTAGTAGCTCTGCACGCAGAAACGGCGGCAATAATCCATGATCCGCCAGCCGCAGGCGAGCTACGGCCACGGCCGAAGGATAGGAATGTGGCGTGGCCGCTGGGGACTACGAGTGCGCCATGGCGGCGTCCGGCTGCGCCTGCTGCTCCGGGTACGCCTGCGCTTATCCGGCATCGTCGGACTGCTCCTCCGGAGAGTGGAGGAACTCAGGTGCCGCCCCGGAGGCAGGGCCTGCAGGTGGTCGGGGCCGAGAGCGTCATCAGGGCCTGCGCCGTGTCGCCGCGCCCGGATACCCGAGAGGGACCAGAGCTCCTTCTACGCTGAGGCCATCGCCGACTGCCTCGAGTTCATCAAGAGCAGGTCGTCCTACCGTCCTGTGAATGATGGTAGGGTTTAGTCTCCGTCACTTCATTTGTCTCTTCCTTGGTTGGTATAGCCTCGATCTTACTAATTAGTGTGATGATTGTACCTAGATTTCTATGATTGATATGAAACAATAATCATTTCATATGTCAGCCAATGAAGTTTAGGCTGTGATTGCCCCTGATGCGTGTATATAAAACAACATTGTGTGATGGCCATGCCTTTGGTCTTTTCTATTGTTTTCTCTAACCTAATGGTTTCTTAAGGGTGGTAAAATGAATAAATTTTTAAAAGAAATTCCAAAACCAAGGTAGAAGCTCTACTATGCATTTTAACAATGAGAGGTACGATCATGATGTTGTATCTAACAGAGGCGAAGCTAAACAACACAGCCATTGCGGTCAACTTCACTAATCATCACCTAAATACACTAGCTAACAGTAAATTTATATAGGGTTTGTCAAATTTTAATTTATAGGGGTCAGCTGACCCCGATAAAACCCCCTAGCCCCTGATATCTAAGACTATCCTAATTTCACTAGGATAGCATTAAATATATGTATGTATAAAAATAACTTATACAATATATTGAGTTGTATTATTGTTTCCTAGGTCACTCAAGACAATTATTTGTTCTATATCATGTCTACGAGAGTAGTAGATCCAATATGTGAGCGCTATTTAGTCTTAGATTTTGAGTCCAAGCGATATATCCACGCTTTCCTCGTCTCTCTCTTTTGGTTCCATGTCACTAAAAATCCTATGTGGCCCTCATATAATGTGCATGGTACAATCAACAAGGAAGTGTTGTCCTTTACATTTGAAATAGCATTCAAGTGGAAAGATGAGAGATAGATGAAGTTTAGATTGAACTCACTAGAAGATCCGGTGAAGGCACCGAACGATAGAAATGAAAAGCAACATTAGTTCAAAGGATACAAAGCAATGGATGATCCATAAAGTTACTAAGCATCAAACTATTATGAGAGTGAAAAAATTGCTAGTCTTTTTCAACGACTATATTTTTATGGACCCCATTTCAAATTTCACCGATCATTTGAGGGTGTTAGAGTCTATTGAAGCCCAAGGTAGCTAGCTATTGCAAGTTAAGAGACACTCCATCCACCATATGAGAGCTTACTGATCATATTTTAGGCTTAGGCTTATGCTTAGTGCTTGATCAAGAGCTTGTATAGGCCTTATTAGTTGAGTGAGGTGAGTTGAAAGCTCTTGTAATATAATCTTGGTGTGCTAGACTCTTATATCCTTGATGGCTCATTGGCAACATCGATGACCCTTTCAGCTTGGTGTGGAATATAATGGTGGCAACACCGTGTAGGTGGGATGAGTAGGCCCCTTCTTTAGTGGAAAATTTTCATAGTGGATGACACCTTGGTGACTGAAAGAGTCAAGCAATAAATGGATATATTTAGTGGCTTATGGCACTTGTCTTAGATGGTGGGATCATTGGTGGTGAGTCCAACACCATCGCTAGAGAAGGCTTGGTGACTAGGAGCGTAGCTTGGTGGAGCTCCGACATGGACTAGGAGTGATCTTGTCACTGAACGATGTGAAGCATCATTATGGTTCATCTTGGTATTTTGCTCTTTTCTCACTTGACCTTTACTTACCACAATTGTGCTTCCACTTGTATGTTTGTGTGTTTTTACCTTTCCTAGAATTTCTTAGGCTAGATGATAGGATTTGTTTCAAGTCACAACTCTTTGTGGGAGTAGAAACACTACATAAACTCTTGGCACACATCTTGTTTGTTAGGTTATTTTTGTTTATCATGTGTAGAATCAAGTTAGAGACCTAGGTAACAAAAGTTTTTGGTGGCCTGATTCACCCCTCCTCACTCTTGGTTTCACATGGACCCTTGCTAGGGTCATCATCCCTTTCAACCGCCCAAATTGACTAGTCCAAACCAAGCCACTGGCCTCTCAATCGGCTCAATTTAACCTGATCAACCCCCACAAACCATGAGATGCACCAAGTATAGCATAATTTACAAGACTTGAAGGTTGCAGAACAAACACATTGGATACGACATAGACATAAGTCAAATAATGTAGATAAAATTAATCTAATTTGAAGTAGTTCACCAGCTCAAGAGACAATAGATATTAAAAGTTCCAATTCCTAAAAGTCTCAAACAAACTTTAATGTAAGGAGAATGGTAGTCATGCTTGACCACCAATCCTCATGATACACCACCAACTATACTTCTTCTTACGACTAGCAATTTAGGAGTGAACACAGGTGGCCAACGTGGTCTTTGACAAACCTGTGAAACAAATTAATGTCATTACAATGAGTATAAGGTTTACTCACATTACTTTCCACATATACTATATAGATTTGGAGGATGCAATGTTATACAAGTTTTGGTAATTAAGTGAGTTGTAAGAAAGCATGCATGATTGAATAATTTATAATAAGCAAAAGACAAGACATGCTAGGGATTTACTATATGCAACACGCTTCTTTCATGAGTAGGGTGTATTCAACGAGTCAATCTTTGAGAAGTCTATATTGAGTCCAACTAGAAAGAGCGTGCTCATAGCCTAGAACATAGCAATTCGAGTTGATTCAAAACCCTACAAGGATGTACACCTTTTCCCAAAATGAAATGTAAGATTGCATCACCATACCTTCACACATCGCTAAGGATTGATTCATGACTTTAACCTTTGGCACACTTATTTAGGATACCCGATGAATGGTAAAGAGTACTAGGGGTCACCTAAGGTACTTTAAAGATTAGATGAAGTCCATGCTCACCTCCGCTCAAATCCTCTCAAAATCAACAAATCCAAGCACTAACCGAGAATGGAGAGGAAATGAGGAGCTCTAAATGTTTTGATAAGAGTTAGATCGATTGGTGGGCGAAGAGTGAATGAGGAGAGAGGGTGTGGGAATATAAATAATTTCCCTCTCAACTAGTCATTACTTTGCGCAACACTTATGGACTAAAAATCTCGATGGTGACCTGAATTATTTCTCACTCCTTAGAATATTATAGCATAATGTGCAAAGACCCATGAGCAAAACAGTGCCAGTGTCTATTTTTTTTAGTTCGTATCTTTTGAGCAATTATAAAGATAAGTGGTTAGATTTCAATCCCTCTTTATTATAGTATAGCTTTCCTAATACTCAAGTAAATTCAAAAGAGCCTATAAAACGATGCTTCTAAGTTGACTTCCTTTTCATCGTAGCTTTATTGTATATGAATTTTGGGGTCTCTTTTTTTCCATTTGCACATTTCACCATGACAATCACTTAAATACTTCATAAATCTTATTAGACCTTTATTTGTATTACCATTAATTCACCAAAGCTCATGATAGGACTAGATGCACTTTCACTATGCTTCTATATCACAAAGTTTATGCCACGTGGTGTTAACATTAACCTTGTAATACAACTTGTTATGTTTTTTAGCATGTTGCAAAATCACGTAAAAACATAACAAGACGAGGCTTTTCTGGCACAAGCAAGAAAAAGACCATGAAGGCATCACATATTTAGAGAATTTATTATAAGTGACCAGGCCAGGCCGCGACCTGGCTTCCAGGAGAGTTGTAAGGACCGAATTGACCAAGAGGCGGCAGCTCGTGGGGTGGCGGGAGGTTTGCTGGAGGGGCAACAACTCGGGCATGGGCCGGCAAGAGCCTTGCTAGAGCAGAGGTGGCTCGGGCATTGTGGGGGCAGTGGCAGCCGGTGGCTCGGCGGGTGTTGGAGCAATGACGGCGACGAGCAGGCTGAGATCTGTGCTGTTTTTCTTTTTGTTTTTTTAAAGACCTATCATTGCTGGTTGTAGGATCAACAGTGCTAGCCCTCACCATCTTTGCTGAGCACACATTACCGGTTTTAAAGTCCTGATGGGGCTTTTGGAACGGGTAGTGTTTGCCATTTTTTAGTAGTGTCTAACTATTTCTTAGTTAGCTAATTTTTAGCTATAACTAATAATTAACTTTGGTCCATTCAAATAAATCCTAAGTTACTAGGAAAGGAAATGCCATGGTTGCTTTCTTTTATGTGGGGGGCTGGGGAGTCACCTTGATACTGACTTGCCCTATGCCGCTGAGCTGAAGAATTGGAACGTTGTGGAGTAGTCCTGGTTTCCTGGGTAATGTATGGGTCGATCCACACTGAGCATCCGTGCCTAAATCTAGATGGGCCAACAGGTAGCCCAATTAATTAAGTGGGCCGCCGTTGCGTGAAACAGAGGCTTATCCGTTCTTGTGTCTCATCTCTGTGCTTTAACATCCCCTAGGAAGCCTATCCAAAACAAAAACAAAAAACATTCCCTAGTAGGAAGGGGAAAAAATGTATGTGCTTCTTCTATACACTACAGAAGCGTCAAAATAAAGCAAAGCTCATTGGGTCACTTCACTCCAACAAGCTCTTGGCAAGGGGCTGTTTGGTTGCCCACCGCCGTCTGCCACGCCACACCTGCGGCAGCCACGGAGAGCTAGGCTGGTGTTTGGTTCCGTGCCGAGTGCGCCACGCCACATACTGCGGCTGCCATCAATTCTGCGGCTGGTGTTTGGTTACGGTCAAAGGTGTGGCTGCCACCACTGCTCCCAGCACAAAAACACGCCACAGCTGTGGCGCCGGAATTCGTTGCCTCACTTTCGGCGCTGTCGTTGTGGCGAGCCACGGGCAGATGGGAAAAGCTTCGGCGGCGCCACAACTAGCGAGGCAGGCTACGGCGGCAAACCAAACAACCCCTATCCAAAGCACCCAAAGCTAGCACAGCCTAAAAGGGGATAAAGTTACCAGGCAGATGATTAAGAGAAGAGGCCACCTCACTAACATCCATGTCAGGCATGATGCATGCCGTCAAAACCAAGGGCTTCCGCACCAACCAAAAGTCCACCACTGGTCACTTCATGGATCGCGTCAGCGTTCATTTTCACCCTGCGACCTGATTGCTTGTGAATTTGCACGAGCAGACAGCAGCAGGCAGGCAGGCAGAGTCACGCATCATCCTGACTCGCACAGATACAGAGGGATTTCGATGGCCGACTGGGCAGATTTGGTCAAAGCGAGAGTCAACAAACCCTCCCTCTCACAGTCACAGGTCACAGCCGAGTCGTACTGTTGGGGGACCATCTTGCCCCTAGGTTCACCTGCTGGTGCCCCTCCACACATCTAGGTGTGGAAAAACGAAAACGGCTGCTACGTGATTTTTTCTATATGAGAAAATCTATATTTGTGTAATGAATGAATACAAAATTGGTAAACTTGTTGAAAATGATAATTTTTATGTTTCGCTAGATTCAAAAAGTGTATCCTAATGCAGAAAACAAAAATTATCACGCGACGTGGAGGAGCAGAGAGAGAAGAGGATGCCTCCAAGTTATCCTCCTCCAGTTGCCGCCTCCAGGCTCCCTGCCATCCTGAGCTCCATCCGACACCAAGTGGTGCACTGTGGTCATGTTTGGTTCCCTCCTCGTATGTTTTATCTGCTTCGTTCTATTCATCTACCCCCTTCCATCCCGTATGTCTCCGTCTTCTCAATTTCACCTTCCCTCGCGAGGCAGGATGGCTTCATACACGCATGGTGTAGGGGCTCATGTGTCAGATACTTAAAACTTTGATGCATACGTGCAACCAAACACGATCTCGTTTTGTACCGAACCAACAACAAAAACAATCAAACATAGTAAAGTGCATAGTCTTATCATGACTGGAAAGAGCTGGACAACCACTCTATCCCGGCTCACTGACCCTTGAGCAACCAATCAGTCCCTAAGCGCACATCACACTCGGCCTTTCTTTCTCAAGTCTTAGATAATTACAAGAGGGCAGCAAGACCTGAGGGTAAAATGGATTTTTACCTCTCCTATGGGTTGAAAGTAACTAAGGCCTGGTTTAGTTTCTAAAAGTTTTCACTCTAAACTATCACATCGAATCTTACGGCACATGCATGGAGTATTAAATATAGACGAAAAAAACTAATTGCACAATTTGGTTAGAAATCGCGAGACAAATGTTTTAAGACTAATTAGTCCATAATTAGCTATAAGTGCTACAGTACCTAACATGTGTTAATGATCGATTAATTAGGCTTAATAAATTCGTCTCACAGCTTTCAGACGAGATATATAATTAGTTTCTTATTAGTATCCCAAAAACTCTATCAACATCTAAAACATCAGATGTGACTTTCCGAAAATTTTCTTTTCACGAACTAAACACACACAGGCCAATTTATTCGATGCAGTGTGGTGTAGACCGGGGTAAGGGTTTGCACGCGAGGCCTGGCACCAGCCTAGCCCAGCGCCCCAGCCCTGCTGCCCCAGCTGCCCTGACCTACACTGGCAATCTGGCATCCTCTCTGGCTCTCTGCCCCAGGCGTAGCGAGCCCAGCGCCCAGCGGCGCAGCCTTCCAGTGAAGAAGAGAGTGGCAGCCTGACAAGCAAACAAATTCAGACACCATTACTGCTTGCTGCTGCTGCTACCTTTCGTGTCCGACGAGCACACTCCATTCCCTGTGCCGTGGTTCGTTTGACCCAGGCACTCAGCGATGGCATCTTCGGTGGCATCATTTGCCCTCCTCAAGGCTCAAATGGCTCAAAACTCAAAGCAAAACTTAAGGCCCTGTTTAAATTGTTTTGGATGTCACGTCTAAAAAAAATAAATTACAGACGAGACGAATTTATTAAGCCTAGTTAATCCGTCATTAGCACATGTGTTACTATAGCGTCACATTGTTAAATTATAGACTACTTAGGCTTAAAAGATTCATCTCGCAAAGTAGTCGTAATCTGTACAATTAATTATTTTTTTAGTCTATATTTAATACTCCACGCATGTTTCTAAATATTCGATGAGACGTAGTGTAAATTTTGGTGAGGAACTAAAATAGGCCTCAGTGACTTTTTCGTGATACAGTAGATCGATCATAGTAGATCAGGCCGTCTTTGCTCTTTGGCGCAGTTCAACTCTCTGTCGTTGCTTTGAGACCTGTACTGTAAAGTTGCAGGTCGCAGTTTCCGAGGTAAAGAGTTCCGGCACTGACAGAGCCGCTGATCCTTTTCTTTCTCTGATGTGTCAAAGACTTCAAAAGCGAGAAAATGGAATGGAAGGCAAGGATTCTAGGAGTACTGTACACGCACATACAATGGCTCGCTTTGGAAGCTTCAATGGCAGGCTGTATCTGCTTTACAAAACATCGATACAGTGGTGCTTTACCATAAAAGCAGAACAAGACTAGCCCGAAGAATATCTACTCAGCAGGCATTTTAGGAATTTTATAGAAATCATGCATGAATTTTGTAAAAAAATCAACTCAATTTTATAGGTAAACATAGAAACAAGAATTCCAAGTAGACGATGCTAGGTTGTTATTCAGGTGAGATTGAATATGCAAATACAATTTTCACCATCTCAGTCTTGGCTAAGAGCTAGCCTTATTTGTACTTCAAAATGTATTCCTTTCGTCCCAAAAAAATGGAAGTCTCATTTCCATGAAGTCAAAGAAGAGCTCCTTGTAACCACAGGTTATTAGGAGTAGACATGCTAATGAGCTGAGCTCAAGTGAGCGTGCCGCCTCAAGCTTGAGCTTGTTAGAGGGTGAAAGCTTGAGAATAGTCTAGACTTAAGCTCGACTTGTTTGTAATAAAAGTCAATCTCGAGTCAAGCCTAAGCCGAGCTTATTTGTAGAGAAAATTCCTTATATTTCATTGGTATATAAACCTAAATTCCTTATCTGCAATTCAAAAAACATAATTCTCATATATACCATTGGTGTGTTAAACATTTAAACTATAATCTCTTCCATTCCAAGATAATTGTCTAAGTAAGCATATGAACATCCAGATATTAGTATTGCTCCTACTAGTCATCACCAAATCGTAAAGATGATGGTCAACAATGAGCAAATAGGTGGCCCAGCGAGGAAGTATGTGGCGAAGATGACCAAACCATAAAGATGGTCAACAATGATCGGGCAACGGGTGGTGTGTAGGCTACTAGGTTGTGGACTATCAGGCTGTTCGTTTGGTCGTAAACGATCGTAGATTATAAATCAGAACAGTATTTTTTTCTCACACCAAATCAGCCAGCAGTAATAATCCACGATCGTTTCAACCGAAACGAACAGGCTGTATATCTATGTGGGTTGCTAGCTGCGAAGGTTGTTAGCTATGTGGGTTGCTTGGTGTGTGGACTGGCTGCATGGTTGCTGCTACTTAGTGCATTGGTTGGCTGCACTCGTGCTATTGTTCAACTACGAGTGTGGCAATAGTTGTGGAGATAAGTCTGCCGGATACTCCTCACGTGTACCTACGTCATAAGTGAATAGATTTTCTCGACGTTCAAAGTTGCATACTAGTATAATAATCAGTTGGAGGGTATAAAAGGGAGCAACTTTTGTGTCCAACTATATGCGTTATCGCTGTCTGATGTTCCGGATCCGGCTGATCCTCTCACGTAACATTGTTCATCAACCAGCCGCCATGATGATTTCTCTCTCACAAAACTAGCCGATTTCAACCAAATTTCAGACCAGTGAACGGGGCCTATGAGAAAAAATAAAATTGTTTTTTATGTCTATTAGCCAAGTCTATGGGAATATGATCAACGTGAAAAAAGATTAAAATCTATGAATAGTGTCTAGGATTTGAACTTGTTATGGCACATCCATCTGGATCAATAAAAGTTTTTGCCAATGGCATACACAAAGAATTCTCCTTGTTTGGAATTCAAGTCGATCTATAGTCATGCCTAAGATGAGTCAAGTAGTTCAGGAAGCCTTAAACATTTTGTGGATATAGAGGATTTGGATAATGTATTTGTGGACCTCACGCTGATCTCAAACTTAATGAAGCTTTTCGAGCTTGATCACACTAGGCTCGTCAGTTTGACTTAAGCTTGATCTTAGCTAACTGGCTCCACCAGTCTTGAGGGGGGTTTTTTTCACAGCCTCTGGGAGGATAAGCAGCAAACACCAGTGTGGACAGAGAAAGACACTTGTAGCTTTTAACAAAATAATAATGATACTAAGGGGAAATAAAATAAAAGTGCCTAGTATTCCTATTAGTAAAGAAAGAGATATGAAGTTCAACTCCATGATTTTTGAGAGAGACAGATATATTATATATTAAAGCAACACAACAAACTACTGATAAATAAAGTGTAAAGAAATCCTAAAGATCAATAACGATTAGGAATGGATATCTCAGATTCGGAGAAGAGCAGCCAACACAGACACAGTGACCGAAAGGCGCCCCGGGTGGAAGGGCCTGGCAAGAAAAAAAAAGGGGGCAATTGCATATCTGCCATCCTTTTGACCTCTTACTGCATGCTTGCCCCTCTTTTTCTGAGTTTGCAGGTTTGCCCCCATTTTTTGAGTTTGAATGGTTGCATTGCCCCTATTCTGTTAACCAGGGCTAACGGTGTGTGCATGAGTACATAAATATATATTTGCACTTGGTATAAAAAGCACTTCAATCCATTAGTAAGCATCATCTATTTTGCATTAGATAGTAAGCAATAGACTAGAGGTCCAGATCATATTTAAGCACCATATACTCTGAATGGTTGACTTGCCCAAATCACATCTAAAATTGTTTACATGTCCAGATCACATCAGACCAAAATAATGGCACTATATGCCTAAATGACATGTCAGATCATATATCAAGACCAAAATAGCGGCATTATATGCCAATATGACATGTCTCGATCACATCTTAAGATCAAAATAATGGCACTAATTGCCAAGATGTCATGTCCAAGTGACGAGTCATTACATATCCAATCAAATGATCCTGTTTAAGCATTGAAGAAAGCAGCAAGCCTTGAAACACCTCTTCCTCTTCCTCTGCTTTGTCCTAGTTGGTGGTGTTTCTTCTATCATCGACTTTCAGTAGCACTTCAAAAGAGAGAAAAATTGCACCAGTGGTGAGATAACTATAAACCTGAATGTTTACCTAATCGCCAAAAATATTACAAACTGAATAAATACAGATCAGCACCTTGTTTGTGATGCATGTGCAGTCCTAGTTGTACCCCTGCGCCTTGTTTGTGATGCACGTGCAGTCCTCGGCTCATCACTTCCTTCCCCAAATGCATTCTCAGTAGATAAAAGCCTCTTTTTCTCTCTAGCAGTTAGACCTCCTTGACACCTTTTGGCTGTATGGCCTAGCTCATAACATTCAGGACACCTCCTCCTATTGTTAGCACCAGGCTCATCTGATGCTTTGATCCTAGATTTCCTTGGCCTTCCATGCTTTCTCCTCAACTTTGGCTTCTTGATTTTGTATCCTAGATTCACACGTGGCCAGAAATGTTTGGAAGTCATTGGATTAAACACGCCTGAATATGTCTTCCTAAACTTGTCAACAGAGAAGTATTCATCGACAAAGTCCTCCATTTGTACCTCTCTAGTAAGTTTTGCAATAAATGCTAAAGCATGTCTACAAGGCTTTCCACTCACTTGCCATGCCCTACAGCTGCATGTCTTCAGCACCAAGTTCACTGCATACCTAAAAGATGCTCCTGATTTAGTAGGTGCAGTTACTTCAGCAGTGCCATTTGCACATTTTAGAACTTCGCAGTCCTTGATAGCTTTGCTTTGAGCAGTAAGAGCCTTGGTAACAGCTGGGATAATTGTGCCCTTCATCGACATAGTTATCTTTTTTCTCAATTCAAACTTAGTTATTATCATTTGCCTTATCTTGTCATGCATCTCAACAATCTGCAGGTCCTTGACATTCTTCATCCAATTGTTGAAAGATTCCGAGAGGTTATTGTTGATGTAGTCTACCTTGGAATGATCAGAAAATTTACTTCTACTCCACAAGTAGGGATGATTCAAATTTAAGTATGCTATTGCTTCAGGGCACTTCTCCTGTATCCTGCCCATGTGATAATTGAACTTCTCAATGGTGCAAGCCTTGGCGGCCGGCCACATGTTATAATTAAATAAATCACTATAATAATGCTTCTTGAAATTTTTCCACAAATGCCTCATACATTCTCTATGTTCCACTCCTAGATATACATCTTTTATAGCTACACCAAGTCCTTTACCTGCATCTGTGCTGATAACCAAACCAGTAGTCATGCCAATAGCAAGCTTCAAATTCTGTAAAAACCATGTCCAGCTTTCCGTTGACTCAGTTTCAATAACACCATAAGCAACTGGAAATAGCCCATTATGCCCATCTAATGCAACAGCAGCCGCCAACTGACCTCTGGACCTTCCTGTTAGGTGGGTGGCATCAATGGAAATGTATGGTCTGCATCCTTGGAGAAACCCATCAATGCATGGTTTAAGAGCAACAAAAAATCTCATGAAACACACATCCCCTTGATGTATTTCAGTATCAATCTCAACAATGCTTACAGGGACTGATTTCAATAGTTCAGCCCTATAAGTGGGCAGCAAGTCATAACCATCATCCCACTTTCCAAATATTATATCAAGAGCCTTCTCTTTGCCCCTAAAAACTCTATCATAAGGAATTTCCATTTTGTACTTCTTATTCAACTTTTTTTGTAAATCCATTGGTCCCATTGTTGGGTCATCCGTCAACCAGTCAACCACCCTTTCAGCTACCCAATTACTTGTGGCCATTGTGTCACCACAGGTGTTGACTGAACCACACTTATGAATTGGCCCATTCATCTTAACCTGCACAAAAAGACATGGACTGTTTTATTCACTACTAGACATTTATGCCTAGAAAAGAAAAAAATATATAATCCACTTGAGCCGCTAGTCCCTTGCATCTAGGGGATTTCTTGCTGGTAGATGCAAAAAAAATCCACTTGCAGCCCTTATGCGCTCTCAAGCACTTGGCTCGAAATCGCTTCTTGTCTTTCTTCACAGTACGAAAAGCATAATCATTCAAGATTGCATGCTGAGTTAACGCTGATTTGCACTGATTCACATCAGGAAATACCACACCTATATCGACACATGGAGCATCAACATCAAAAGAGAAGACAGGAATATCATCTTCGTCATCCTCTTCAACTATTTCATCATCAGGTAACTCAAGATCAGAGAAATTAGAGTCAGAAGATGCAGCCAAGCCACTGTCATAGCTACTGTCACTAAGTGCAACAAGTGATTCAGTGTCATAGTATTTTCCCTCCTCATCAACTCCAACTGCCTCTTCATCGACATGTGTGTCTTTCCTATTGGGCTTCTTCCCTTTCGTGGGTGAGAACTGCAGTGTACCGCCAAACTCATTGATCTGCGCATCAATGTGCATTGTTCCGTTCTCTTGGTAATTTCCAAACCATTCTAAAAGCTCGTCATCAGTTCTAATCTCAATAGAAGCATCCTCTAACGAATGCCTACACATCACATCGTATGATTATAGTAAGCTAAAAACCCTAAATCTCCAAAGAAAGCGAAATTGCACAGCCAGGTAACTGCAGAGGCTGAAGAGCTTACACAATCTCTCGAGGAAGCAATTCCACCATCGCTGGAGTAGACCGCCGGCCGCCGTCGCCGTTCCCCACGCCGTCGCCCCGTGCGCAAGCATCCACCCATGACGCCCGCCGGCAGCCTGCTTTCGCTTTATATTTGTCCGGCCAGACCTTGTGAGCCCTCCTCGCCGCTTGCCCAGTCGTCGTCGCCGCATGATCGCCTGTTCTTCCGCCCGCACGAAGGATGCGTCCGTGTGGCTTTTGTGCGGCTGGTACGGTGGATAAACGAAGAGATGGGAAGAGATAAGGAAGGGATACTAGAGTAATATTAGCCCACAACTGGTCTGTGTGACGAGCGGGGCAAACGGAAGGCTGCATGTAACAGAAGGAGGGCAAATCTGCAAACTAAAGAAAAGAGGGGCAACCGTGCAGTTGAAAGGTGAAAACGAGGGCACAAACACAATTTCCCCAAAAAATAACCCCCTAAAATTGTTCAAAGAAATTAATTGAATCTTTGTTGGAACAAAGGGACGAAGTGGCCTGCTACTTCTCTATAAGAATTCTACCATAATTTTATAGGAATTTTCACATGGATTTCAAGCTCATGTAAGATTATACCCACTCTTTTAATCTTGTTTTATTTTGATTTCTTTCTTTCTTTTGTTTATGGTCTATCTGAATGGACATTCCCACTATAAGATTTTCTTTTTTCTTTTGTTCTATTCTTACATTTCTACACGGTTAATGTTTTTTTCTTCTTTTTTCATTTGTGCTTTCAAAAAGGCCCCAAAATGTGAGAGGTGAAGAATGCAAAGCATGTGGTAGCAACCTAGCATACTAACTAGGATTTGAGCTAGGGAAGTACATGCATTTTGCAAAACCAATCAGAAAGTGCATTGTACCGTGGGTAATAAAGTGGGATAGAGCATGGCAAAATGGAAGCGATGGATTTAAAAGCAAAAGCAAAACCAAATTATCATGAAGTTTGGAGAACGAAGCATGTGAAAAGATGGAGTATGTACACTAGAATAAAAGAAAGATCAAATGAAATTAAATCGATGTATCAGGCTAGCCAGCGAGTAGTGACACAGCAGCATAATTTAGCAACGGAATCTCAGTTTTCTCATGAGTGCATTAATCACATGTAGACAGCTAGCGTTGCCAAATCAAAAGAGAAGAAATGTGATGTAGTGGTAAGTGTGTTTCGTTGACTCGCCTAAATACCAGTCTCCATTGAACAAGAACACTCACCTCATTTAACCACACAGCTAGCCCACACAATTAAAACAATTAAAACACTTGGCTCCAGCCAGAGCCTACCTGCTGTATTTGCTAGAGTAATTTGCAAGCACCAGCATGCTGATCTAATGCTCCATGCACCAAATTGTTTGGCTCCCTGTGGCCAAATCACTCCATTTTCCCACAACAAAATCACAAATCGAAGGAGAAGGAAATTACAGGAGCCCAAGAAGGGCTCCAATGAATCAATTCCATGCATGCTGCATGCAGTCCCAGTACCAGCCCAACAATTACCTTGACAAAACCTAGTTCTCTAGTTAATGTTAGGACCAAGAAAACCAAGAACGCCGCAGGGAAGGATGATGCATCGGTTGCGCGCTCATCTCATACGCCGCCTCCCCACGGGTACGGCGGCGAGCGGTGGTCAGCGTAGCCGCCCGCGCCCATGGCCGCCGGAGGTTGCTGATGGGAGGGCGCCATTGGCAGCTGTGGCTGCTGCACATCTTGCCCACCAGCCGAGGTAGCGGTGGTGGAGAGGTTGGGCTTGACGTCGAGGGGCTCGGGGGCATCGGCGAGCGGGAGGCGCTCGTAGACCGCGTTGGCGAAGGTGGCGGCGAAGATGGTGACGGGCCCGGCGGCGACGAGGGGCCCCACGACGCAGCCGCCGAGGACCTGGCCCTGGCCGGCGGAGACGAGCACGGCGAGGCCCGACGCCTCGGGCGGGGCCGGGGGTGGCAGCACGGTGCCCGTGACGGAGAGGAGCTCGAACCGGCCTCGGAGCGGCATCGCGGCGCCGCGCACGGCCACGTCCCCGACCGCGCCCGACGCGCCCAGGACGCAGACGCCGCGGCCCCGGCGGCTCGCGTACTCCGCCACGCACGCCGACACGTCGGCGCCCGGCGCCACCTCGAGCACGTGCGAGTGGAGCGCGTCGGGGCTGTCCCGCGTGATGATCACCGGCGGCTTCGGCTTGTTCTTGGACCCCCAGCGGCCGGCCCGCGGCCGACGCAGCGGCACGATGGCCCCCGCCGCGCCCGCTGCTTGCTGCTGCTTGCCGCCCTCGGGCGAGGCCCCCGCGGCCCGGGCTGGCGCCGGGGGAGCTGGCGCCGTGGCTAGCGCCGGCGGCATGGGCACCGCCTGGTGCTGCTGCGGCGGCGGGAAGTCCAGTGCCGCCTGCTCCCACCACTTGCTGCTGGCCATGCACGTACCCTCCCTCCCTCCAAATCTGCCACTGGCTGGACCTACAGTGTTCCTGCAGCTCCTCCAAAGCTTCCTGCCTTCTTGCCTCCTCTTCCTGGATCTCGACTAGAGTAGACGAATAGGGTATAGGGAGCAGCTGGAGAGAGAGAGATAGAGAGAGAGAGAGCGGGGTCTGCGGGGAGGTGAGCAGTCCTTTGTTGCAGGTTTGGTGCGTCTGTTCCGCGCAATGGAGCATGGGAGCGCCTCGTGACGGCGGGGACAGGTGGAGCGCTGCGAGGAGGCGCGGCACCGTCCCCCGCGCCGGGTACGTGTCGCGCGCGGTGCAGGCCGAGCGCCCTCGCCCAATCTGTAACGCTCGGTCGTCGTCCACTAGTCCGCGCCCGTTTCCTGCGACGTTCCGCTCCCCGTTACTCCTGCTGGCCGGTGCGAAACTGTCCACAGAAACCAGATGCCATCCCATACATACACATCCAAGCTCCCCATGCCTTCGACGTGAACGATTTCACAGTTTTTAGATTGCTATATGAAACTCAATCGTGTCTCTACGGTACGTGATATCGAGTTTCATGCTTCAACCATTTCGGCTAACAATTGAAGCTTTTTGAAATCAGCATGGCAAGCAATGTCAGACTTAGGGCCTGTTTAGATCCAGTAGCAATAAAAATTAACAGCTAAAATTAGTGCCAGTGGATCCAAATAAATTTGCTAATGGAACTAATATTTAGCAGCCCTCCAGCTAATAATTAGTAGGTTATATATATATATATATATATATATATATATATTTATTTATTTATATATATATATGAACTCCCTATCCAACCACTTATTACTAGATGGATCTAAACAAACCTCTGCTTAAAATTAGCAGCTATTAGCTATTAACTAGCTTAGTACTAATGAATGAAACAGGTCCTTGAATAGTTGTCAAAACCAGTAAGACGATACACACTTCAATATTTGGCACTTGACAGTTGCCACTAAGGCTCTGTTTTCATCGAAGAATGGTGATCCGATGAGATTTACTCATTGGCATACAAGGGTATCAACTTTGTTAGTATAATAATATATACACAGCCCATTCGGATAGCTACGAAATGGCTTGATTGACAAGTTTGTCCCGTTCCAGATGGAGTAAACGCAACTTCGCTGCATAATAATGACGGTATCGCTGCCACCTGACCTTAGCTTGCATTTGATTGCTACCCATGGTTTATAAAAACCTGCAGTCGTAGAATAGGATTATCTTGCTCAATAATATACACTTGAGGGCAAGTGATGGCCCTTAGTCAACTCGTTGATCCAGGCACTAATTTTTTAAAGCCGCCAACAGCAACTTGCTGTGCACAACTAATGACCAGGGGTTAGCAGGAAGCATACTTTTCCTTTGGGTGAGTAGGAGTATTACACAATCAACTTGAGGGCAAGTGATGGCCCTTAGTCAACTCGTTGATCCAGGCACTAATTTTTTAAAGCCGCCAACAGCAACTTGCTGTGCACAACTAATGACCAGGGGTTAGCAGGAAGCACACTTTTCCATTGGGTGAGTAGGAGTATTACACAATCAATCTTCAGTTGTTCGGAGTTTATATTGGGTCATGGTTTTGCGCTGTGAATAGTGTAATCTTGTTGGGCACATGCTTGTTTCATCAAAATAACAAAGACTCAGTTGAAGTTGTTGCATCTTACATCGGTGAAACCGAAGATGCATGAAATTGTCTGAATATAATAGAAGATTTATTTCCATTTGTCATGACATTATTGATTTGCAAAGTGCAAAGGTTTTAGTTCGGGACAATGCTACGGTACATCCTTTACTTACTTAGGAGGTAATATCTTAAACAAATTTGAGTCCTTGATTTTTTTAAAAAAAATTAGACTAATTGATTAATTAATTGACGTAGGAAAAAGAAAAAAAATCTTGCCAAATCCCCAAGTCACGGTGACCTCGTCACGGAGACAGAGGCTGCTTGCCTCCTTCCTTTTCTGTGAAGATAAGAAATTAAGGAACCTATAAAAAAATTAAGGAAATCTTCACTGATAATAAGTTTTAACTTTCAAGACCTTTTACGTTTATATTTTAAATCTCACCATGCCGATTTCAAGTTGATATCTGAATGAAAATCTGAATTCAAACTAGCCAATTTGTATTCATATACGATATGTCCATATCTGTATTCGAAGTCGAACTATAATAAGGATAATGTTTTCTGAGTTCGATTTCACGCACATTTGTATTCCATAGTTTATCTTAGAGAGCAATTTTCTATTATAATAAATATATAATAGAAAACATTTATGTGGTATCTTATAGAGCATGTATAGACGTCTATAGATGCTAACACGTTTTGTATAGTAGCACGGTAACATGTAAGCACGTCCAAAATCACACATGTGGCACTATGGCAACACGGTACAAAATTGTGTGTAAATCAAGTGTATCAAGTCGTATACAAAATTATATTGTAATCATAATATATCAAGTCTAAAGTTGCCAAATAAAAAGGATCTACCATATCTGCCAGATCACACATGCATTAATCAAATCTAGAAAAAATATTTTTTATATCTCAAACTTTCCTTTTTTATCATTTTTGTGAAATAAAAAAATTAAATAAATATATACTTCACATATCACCTCCTATGAGGTAATAGGTGATCGTAGCCGTTCAATCTAAGAAAATGAACGGCGTTCGATCTAAGAAAATGAACGGCTCACAGTTATTTGAGGATACCGTACCATTTCCCTTTACTTTGGCCAAGCTAGGCCAAATCAACCAAAGGGCAAAATGTAATGGCTAAGCCGATTTTTCCAAAAGATCTGCAAAGAATTACAAATCCAAGACGAAGGTGAGGTCGGGCTTTTAGGAACTTTTGGACATGGTTACCAGGAAGAAAAAGAATTGTCCAAGCAAGGAGGATCTGAAGACATCGGAAAAACATCAAGAGCAACCAGGTTGTCAATCAAAGTTAATCATGTTATTGTACCTTACCCTATTTATGGGCCATTTCTATGCACACTTGGTTATATCCTTGCACTTCCTCACTTTAGGATTATAGTAGTATGCATATGCCCTAATATATTATTCAATATCCAATTGCATACTCCAATTATACTTCATCACCATGACTGATTATTGTTAATTATAATCTGGTCAAAAGCACATCGCCTCATGTTAAAAATAAAGTGAGAAGAGAATCAAGTAAATATTTAAATATCTACAGTCGAGGTGGTGTCCCTTAGGATCATCTCACACACAAAAGTGATTGCAGCTAATGCGCATAGAAAGACCAATGGAGCAACAAGTACAGGTTATTCTAGCAGAGGCTAAGCAAAAGCCAACATCTACAAAGAAGGTATGGAAGCCGAAATAGGTTGCGTGTACATCTACTTGAGTTTGATCAAGAGTTATGACCAAAAACATGATTATCGCCCTTAGAAGAAAATATGGTCTATGAATATTGTTAATCATCATTGTTAGGCTGTTGTGGTCTATAATAATGTTTTTTTAGTATTCAGGCTTTATAAAAAACAAGGAGTATATGTTGCAACTCAAAAATGGCCAAAAGAGGCAAACTAGGATTGATTCTAGGAAAAAATGGCTTAGTCGGTTTCCCAAACATGCCAAGCTGATTTTAGAACTTTCTCAATTGCAATTTGTATTTTACCATTGTGTTCCAGTTCTAGAGACAATCGAAATGCATAATATCGAAGGCCAAATTTGGAGTCCAAATAAGGAAATTATGCTTTTGGAAAGATTTAGCCCGTAAACCGATTAAGCTGATATTAGCAGCCTAGATTAAATTAGAGTTGTATTTGACATGATTTGTAAGAGATTTCAACTGCCATGAGATAAGTCCACTCCACCCTATAAATATAAAGGTTCACTGTCGTTTTAGGGCATCTGATCAATCAAAAAATCAATCTATTATCTTCTTTGTCTTTGTCTTTTACTATTTTCTGCCCTGATCTCTTCTAACCTCCATAATTATTGTTCTATAAGCATATTAATGCTATTTGTGAGCATTCTAGGTGGTCTTGTTGATTCTAGATCAACCCTAGGTGCGCCTCCTCGATGGGCTCCTTCCCAAGAGGTGTCTCTAGGTTCTTCGCGGTAAATCTGCCAAAACTAGCTAACCCATTTTTCTTTGCTTCATCGTGAATTGATCCTCAAGAGTAAGTGATCCTCATGTGATCCGAGCATGCTAGCCCTTTAGATGTAGGGCTAGATTTGTGTCAATAGAGGATTGTCATTTAGGACGCATCGTGTTGTTTGACTCAAAGGTTGTACTATGATGTCTTTGTCTGCTAGTTGTCTCTTGAAAGTAAACTCTCCCGAGGGTCAAATGGGTGGTGCTAGAGTGATGGGATCGTTGGTTTCATTTGATGTAGCTAGTGGCAAGATGATTGCATTCGAGGGGTCACTTTGGGTATTATTTGTGTTTCATGTAGAGGCTTGTGGATCTCCTTGGGATGCACTTGATGATGTATTTCTTGCTGTCCTTGGTTTGTTTGTTCAATCCACAGATGGTGCCAAACTATTGGGAGGCAGATTCTCCCCTAGACACTCATGGGAGGCTCGATGGTTTCAGGGATCACGAGCTCTCAACAGTAAGTGAAAAAACAAAGTTAAAGCCGTAAAAAAGAACACAAAAATAATAACATGTTTCTCTCTTTTTCAATCATCAAACATCATATTTATAGGAGAGACAAATGGTTGCCCTCACAAGATGTCCCCTTTATACCAACTATATTCCTGACATATTCGAGGCACAATGGTTTTTTGCCCAGATCTACCGGTTTTGTAGTCCCACTTGCTTGCTCTAGTTCTCCACCTTGAGGCGAGTTCATATTGGAATAACGAAGGTTTAATTTCTCTCGCCCCTGCTCATCGTGTAGCTTTGGGATCTCACAGGAGTTTTTGAGTCTCATCTAGAACCCTTCAGGAGCTTCCAATCACCATGTTGTTCCGCAATTACCTGCACTCTCTTCACTGTCCCATCTTCTCCTTGTAGGTTGGTGTTACCTACGTACGTGGATGCTGAGTTTGATGCACCTCCACATGCAGGTGCAATGGAGAGAGGCGATGTATGAAGGGGGATGGTGTTTCCAAAGGTCTCAGCCCCAATAGAACATGTCCCCTATTCCTTCTTACCTTTGTTAGTAACCTTCAACCATAGTTGCTAGCTATGCATAAAATACAAAAAAAATATACAAAATCTTAGTTGATTTCTATGGAAACTATTTTGCTATCACCATTTTATTACAATTAGTTCAAAGAGACCACAACATAAAATACAAAAATAGATTTACACAGTAATTCTGATATCATAGTTTGCTAATCCTTGAGCTTCATACTACTTTAAAAGGTAAATTCCTGTGGTTGTATAAATCCCTAACTTTTCTATCCTCCAAACTGTTTGACAATCAAAGTATTAAGGACTACAGCATGTAATTTATTTATAAGCTCATTCCACTTTGTTACCCTCTTTTGTTCAAAAATCTCTTTCGAAATCCTAAGGGGCCATTTGGCAGCGCTCCTTGGAGCAGCTTCTCCTAGCTCCCTCTTCGTCTAAACACTAAAAATCTATATAGTCTAGTGGAGGGCGGACAATAATCACTTCTTTATTTACCTGGGGAGCTAGAAGCAAAAAACTCATTTCTCACTCCCTATTCAATCCACACCAGAATCATTTCATATTCAATTCTTACCTGCTCCCCACTAGAATCAACTAGAATCACTCCATCAAAGAATCAAGGAACTAGATCTGAAAATCAGGGAGTGAAACTCTACCAAACATGCCCTAATATTATTACCCTTCATTCTAACAATATGTTACTCTATAATGCATTATTCTTTCAGTGGTAGACGAGATGTCTGTTGATAGCAAAACACTTGTGGTGACTTTAATTTGGCAATCTTAAGATTTGCTTGTTTAGTTTTTGGAAGGTGCTCGTATGGGTAGAGTTTGTATGTGTATGTTCATAGGAGTGAGTGTCCATGTATGTATGTAAGTGTCTATGGTTGTGTTTCGCAAAAAAAGGTATATCATCTATCTCCAATGAGTTCCAACAAATTTCCTCTCCTAAGCAAGAGGTTGGATATGTTGTTTCTATTTGCATCTGGAAGGACTTATTGTTCATCCATGTTGTAGATTTTTGTTCAATGTTACCGGTTGCTCCACTATGGAATTATAAGCGCCATGAGTGAGCTCTAGACATTGGATTTGTGGCTTACCCAATGTTTGGGGTTACTCAACAATTCTAGTGTAGTGATTGTGATTGTTGTGTGACTGACTATGGCACTCCATGGTGTCTCATCCACTGGAGACAAGGTGAAGAGACATATACTCCTTCTGTCCCAAAATAAATCAATTCCTGAAATCACTTTAGATCAAACCATCTTAAGTTTTTGCAATTTAGCTTTTTGCGATGTACTGCCTCTATTTGAAAATCGATTAATTCCTAGAATCATATAAAGTCAAACTATCTTAAGTTCGACCAATTCTGCAGGAAATGATAATAACGTCTATGACACCAAATAAGTACAATATGAAAAATACATTTCATGATGTATCTAGTGATACTAATTTATTGTCATTAACATTGGAGCTCTTTTTCTATAAATTTGGTTAACGTTATTAATGTTTGACTTAGAACAACTATAAAAGTTTATTTAATTTTGAATGGAGGGAGTGTATCACAAGAGACAAAGACCAAACTAGAAAGTGTAGATGCTTCTCAATGCCTCTCTATAGAACAAAGAACTATTGTGAGT
Source organism: Miscanthus lutarioriparius (assembly GCA_904845875.1). Classification (NCBI taxonomy): domain Eukaryota; kingdom Viridiplantae; phylum Streptophyta; class Magnoliopsida; order Poales; family Poaceae; genus Miscanthus; species Miscanthus lutarioriparius. The sequence continues at coordinate 23,123,936 of CAJGYO010000018.1, forward strand.
TTGTATGGCAATAATATATAACTCATATAATGGTTTAAGAATTATCTTATACTAGTAGTCATTAATTTTAAAGATGGTTATTTTTTGAAATAACTATCTCTTCATCTCAGCACCTATTTTATATGACATCCCTTGAGATCGATGCTGCTTAGCAATGTATTTGCCCATGTGTGTCCCCACTTGAGATTAGAAACAAGGGAGCAGTCGAGACCACAAAATTGAGCAGACATACATATCAAAGGATATCACGTTTAAAAACTGCAAGTCATTTTAGTTTTTGTTTCTAAATGAAACTTACTTAATTCTGACCGAGTTTATATAAAAATATATTAACATCTACAATATCAAATAAATGCACAACCAACATATATTATGGTGTATCTATTAATATTGCTATAGATGCTTGTTATCTTTTTATAAACTTGTCCAAAACTAAATAAGTTTGGAACACAGAAATTCAAAACAGAAGAATGGAAAAAAAATGTAGCAATAGAATATGAAGGAAACAGGAAAATAGAGGAATGGAGGTGTCTCATAAGACCATAGATGAAGGAAACCGGAACAGAGGTGTCTCACAAGACCATAGATGAGCACACGAAGGGCAGTCCAGTACTTCAATTTGTATGGTGACCAAGCCCATATGTTTCCGCTCAAAGCGGCAGTGTGGTGATCTGGGCGCAGTACTATATTCTCCAGGTTCATGTATGCCATAGAAATGCCTTTTCCCCTCAACCTGTCAACCCGCATCGTCAAGTGATTATTCTTTGTGTTTGAAGAAAGTCTACTTAACCCTCATCTTTCATACTTGGTCTACTTCACCCCCAACTATGAAACCGTCTGTTTTACCCCCTGAACTTTCTAAAACCGTCTATTTTACCCCATGGGTGGTTTTCAGTGGCGGGTTTGCTACCGTAAACGCGGTTTGCTACAGTAACCGTAGTTTTTAATTTCGTTTTTTTATTTTCGGGGAATTTTTGAAAAATCATAGTAAATCATAGAAAAATCATAAAATGATAAATCTAATTTTATTGGACTCCACATGAGTAGATCTACATAGTGAATATATAATACGGTATGCTTTAGTACAAAATGTTTTATTGAAATAATTCATAGCTGCAGCTTTTATGGTCCAATTGTGGTGAAATTTTTATGGTACGCTAATTATTGTATGCTTGAACTATAGTAAAAATTTCGTACTCATTGGAGTATGTATAACTTAGTTATAGATAAATTCTAATTAATTACAGACAAAATTGGATTTTCCAATTAATCTAAAGGTAAAAAAAAATTTGTACTAAAGCATACCATATTATATATTCACTGTGTAGATCTACTCATGTGGAGTCTAATAAAATTAGATTTTTTATTTTATGATTTTTCAAAAATTCACCGGAAAAAATTTAAAAAAGTTAAAACCACTGTTACTGTAGCACCACGTGGTTACGGTAGCAAAACCGCCGTTGAAAACCGCCCAGGGGTAAAATAGACGGTTTTAAAAAGTTCAGGGGGTAAAACAAACGATTTCATAGTTGGGAGTGAAGTAGACCAAGTATGAAAGGTGGGGTTAAGTAGACTTTTTCCTTCTTTGTCACTAACATAACATAAAGCTAAGCACTTTGACGCCGATCCAACACATCCCGAGCTCGTACTTTTCCCCACACCAAACAGCTCAGCCTGTCCGTCCCTTTCGTTAACTCGATCCAGCGAGCGAGTTTTATATATACTTTTAATTAAACCCTCGAGCTCGCGCCCGGCAGTGGCAGGTCAGCAGTAACATGCTCGCTTTGCCAATGGCCACTGGCCGCCACACCCACCTCTTCGAAGCCGACAAATCATCAGTGCTAATCCCGCGATCAGCCAGCACCTTGACCCCGCCTACGTGTCCCGGCTCGCCGGCGTATTATAGTGGCCCGGAGCGGCGCCGTGCCGTGGCCCGGGGTGGGAGCCCATGTGCGCGGCACCGGGCGGCAGCGGAGGGATCATTAGCCGACATGGGGCGAAAGCACGCACGCCCTTGGGGGAAAAAAAACAGCCCTAATCTTATCATCATCGTGGTCTAATCCTAATCCTACTTCTTTACTGTTCGCCCGCCGCATCCTTTGCGCCGACGAGGGAGTTTAGCGGCGAGTGACCACATGGCTTGGGCTTGCGCGCCTGGGAGATTTGGGCAGCTGGCGGCTTGGTGCGCGTGCGTGCGGGGTCGTGGGCTCTGCTGCCACAGAGAGGGGGGGTTATCTTGGCGTACGGTCGAATCAACCTGAATCCAAGGTCCAAGCCAAACCCACGTCCGACCAAATGGATCACTGGCAAGCCGCAATTTTACAACTAGGAGTCTGTCTAGGAGTAGAAAGATGTGCATAATCTAGTAAGCATTGACGTGACTCGTGATTTTGTCTGTGAATTACAAATGCTGGTCACCTTCACCTCAGATGTCTTTCTTGCATAAACAGCCCCAATCTTCCGGTCTAATTACTTTGACCGGATCAGGCCTCTCGCCCCTCGGACCACACCCTCTCGTTGCCAGTTTTCAGTTCCAATCTATCTGGCCCAAGTGGCACGCACATTTTGGTGGCCCGGCAGAAGGAACAACACGTCCTTATCCCAGTATAGCTTGACAGCTCACACGGCAGGAGGAGTCCGCAAGATCGGCCCAATATACTATGCTTTAGCACGTCAAACAGCTTAATAGTTACCCAAGGTACTGTTATAGACCACGAAATGTCCTAGGTAGCATAAGCAGCGACACTCTTTCGCTTTTCTTTTTGTTACTTTTTATTTTTCTCCATTTCCTTTATATTTAATTTTCTTCTTATTTATTTCATTTATATTTAATTGTTGTCATTTATTCCGTATTTATTTTTATTTTCGTTTCTATATAATTAATTAATACCATCGTAATCTTGTATCCATGATGGTGATATTCACTTGAACTATATCTTCTATATATAATAAGACTATTATCATAATATTCACGAGGTATATTTTCATTATAATATTTATGAGATGTTCTCATGGTATTCTTGAGATTTTCCATGCTATGTTATGTTTTTTAACAAATTGTTGGTATTCTATACATGCCGTATTTTAGTACACGTGAGATGTTCCACGATATATTTTAGATTGTTATTATTGTGTTTTCGATTGTTCACGTCGTACGATGAGATGTTCTATTATGTATTTTAGGTTGTTCGCATAGCGTCCATGATATGTTCTTTTTTTTTCTTACTACCGGAGACGGATATTATGGAATAAAACTAAACTATTGTTCTCCTCAACCTAGAACATTTTTCTTATGAAGATTGAACCTATAACATTGTGCAGCTTATTAAAAATGTTTATATTTTATTCTCAAAAAAATGTTTATATTTTCATGGGAAAAATGTTATTCGATGAAATATTATCTAAATATATTTAAATGGGGTCGTGTTTTTAAGGATATATTATAAGAAAATTTAATGTTGCAATCGAAATTTAATTGCGTACTAGGTTTATAAACTATAATTCTTTTAAGTTTTAAAATGTTAGCATGTCCAGATAAGAAAGATGTTCTATTCAACAGTACCACATGTATTGCTGAGTGTTGCGATGGTGGCTGGGTGTGTCAGGTCACTCTCGGCGTAGCATCCTATTATCTAAGCGTCTTTTACTTGTATGCCATTAAAAAAGATGATCTAATCGTCTATGTCCTAGAAAAAAGTTCGATCTATCGTCAGTGTCAAGCTCGAAAAACTTTTCTCTCTCACGCCATTCTGTCTATTTGCAGCACTTACGGTGTGAAATATGGGTGGCAAAGGACTTGAATGCCCCTGAAACTTTTGTTTCTCACGTGTCACTGGGTGATTACGACAACGTACCAAACAAGTCATTTCGTAGTTTATTTGCTCCACGAGCCACAGAATTAAATATCAAGGACCAATTTAATGCCATCACACGTGTTGTCCAGAGCGTCATCCTGCGGGAGCGTGCAGCTGCGTCCTCTCCGTGGCGACGTCCGACCTGACCTTCACCCTGCACGCCTCGTCGTTCCGCTTCACCGTGTCCCGCCGCTCCAGCGGCGACGTCCTCTTCGACACCTCCGCGGCACTGGTGTTCAAGAACAGGTACCTGGAGCTGACCACGGCGCTGTCGGCGGACCGGGCGTCGCTGTACGGGCTGGGCGAGCACACGAAGCGCACGTTCCGGCTGCAGCGCAACGACACCTTCACGCTCTGGAACGCCGACATCGCCGCCTCCAACGTGGACCTCAACCTCTACGGCTCCCACCCGTTCTACCTCGACGTGCGCCCCGCCGCCGGCGCCGCCCACGGCGTGCTCCTGCTCAACAGCAACGACATGGACGTCGAGTACGGCGGCTCGTACCTCACCTACAAGGTCATCGGCGGCGTGCTCGACTTCTACTTCTTCGCCGGCCCCGCCCCGCTAGACGTCGTCGACCAGTACACCCAGCTCATCGGCCGCCCGGCTCCCATGCCGTACTGGTCATTTGGTACGGCCAGCTGCCAACCAGTTGTTGCTTTGCTTCCATGGATGGATTCACTCTGTTCTTGCAGCTGATCGAGCATTTGCAATGGCGATCCGTTCCGGTTCGTTGCAGGGTTCCAACAGTGTAGGTACGGGTACAAGAACCTGGCTGACCTGGAGGGCGTGGTGGCCGGGTACGCCAAGGCCAGGATCCCGCTGGAGGTGATGTGGACGGACATCGACTACATGGACGCGTTCAAGGACTTCACGCTGGATCTGGTGAACTTCCCGGCCGGCCCCATGCGGCAGTTCGTCGACCGCCTTCACCGGAACGGCCAGAAATACGTCGTCGCCGCAAGGTGCTTTCTTTTTCGGTAAAACTACAGCTCGAGTGATTTTAGGACTCCGGTCACTCGATTCCTCGAGTGACTTTTTGGCTTTTTTGAACGTATGTATGTTTTATTTGGTTCGCCTTTGAAATTTTCTAATTTGGCTTCTATAGAAATGATCTGGTTATTTTTCTGATTTTTTTATTTGTTGTTTGTATGTTTTATTTGCTTTTTCTTTGAATTTCTTCCAATTAGCACTTCATAGTAATTATCTGGTATTTTTTGCTATTTTATTATTTATTTTTTGTATTTATTTGATATATTTTATTTGTATCGTTAGATCTGGATCCAGCGATTTTAGATATCGAGTGATGGCTGAGATGTGAACACTTGATTGTGTTTGTTTGTTGGAATCGAGTGATTTTAAGGAATGTGACACTCAGGTGTCACCTTTCCCTAAAACACTCGAATGTCCGGTAGATACTCCCTTCTTTTTTTAGCAAACATATGAGCAAGGTGCTGTCTGCTGCTAGAAGCTCTCTCACAATTTAAAACTTAACCAGTGCAACACAAACACAAATGCAATACTCCGCCGAACTGTAACAAGACCATTTTTTTAATATGAACTTCTAACATCTTGTACTACGTTGTCAAAAGCATCTTGCAGAATGCAACAATTCACAAGGTGGGAACATATATAGCAATGCGAATTTGTTGCAATCCGATGTGGGGACTTGTCTGTTTCACCTTGTGATGGTAGGTTAGAATCTACAAAATCCCTAGCTGAAACACGTGTGATGGCATTAAATTGGTCCTTGATATTTAATTCTGTGGCTTGTGGAGCAAATAAACTACGAAATGACTTGTTTGGTACGTTGTCGTAATCACCCAGTCATCTATCACGCAGTGGCACATGAGAAACAAAAGTTTTAGGGGCATTCAAGTCCTTTGCCACCCACATTTCACACCGTAAGTGCTGCAAATAGACAGAATGGCGTGAGAGAGAAAAGTTTTTCGAGCTTGGATACTGACGATAGATCGAACTTTTTAGGGACATAGACGATTAGACCATCTTTTTTAATGGCATACAAGTAAAAGACCCATTATCTAAAGTTTAGTTGAGTACTAAAATTTTAGAACAGTTTAGTTCACTTATATGGTCTAAAGTTTTTATGAGGTTAACTAAATTTTAGATAATACTTTAGACATTTTATTTGGAACCTCGAGAGCTAAAGCGACCTAATGTTCAGTGGCTAAACTTTAGATCATGAATCGAAACAGGGCTTAAATCATATTATATATCTAAATTGTCTTTTAAGTCACATCGTCTATACCCTGCCGAGTAGTTATCTCTATAAGACGAAATGAGGGCCAAGCTCGAGCAAGAGATTGGGCCATGTTGCTGCATTTTCCAGGCCGTCCGATTCGCATGCCAGTTGATCTAGCCGTCCAATCCAGTTCTCTGCCTCTAGCGTCTTCCCGCACGACGCTGCTGCCCCCTCCGGCCGGTCGGCCACTTGGCCCTCGCATGCGCCCTACACCCAATGCAAGCTCCACCGCAAGGGCAGCCGCACTTGCACCTCTTGAGGAGCTGATGGTGCACCTAGAAGCTGCATGCCCGGCCACGACCACCAGTATAGGGCCTGTTTGCTTGAACTTATCAGCCGGTTTATCAGCTAGAATCTACATTATTTTTCTCTCATAACAAAAGCAGCTTGATAATTTGGTATCGGCCGATCAAAGCCCTCGCCCACGCGTACTACAATCGCCTAGATCTCTTGTCCACAACGCCACGAAGAGCACTTGTGAAAGGCAAGCGACCAAGCAGCTCTCATGGAGAAGCCGGCGCTAGGCAGCTCAGATAGGGAAGCGCTCGCTCTCGTCGCACACCTCTCCTACGTACCACTGGTGGCTTCATGGACTAACGAGCGGCAGCTCGCCACCGGCTGTATCTCCAAGGGCGTGACGACGAGGAATGGGGAGATGGACTCTGGCGGTCTGGCTGGCATGGAGCGTGCCCTGGCGTGTGGCAATGATCGACCAACAATGTGGCAACACGCCACGCAACAACAGCCCAGATAGGGTACGCTCACTACACCACAACACCAAGATTAGCGATGGACGATCTGACGCTACTGGAGGCCACTAAGAAGTGAGATGGGCTCCAGGGAGCACTAGAAGAAGCTCATCTATGTCACTTGCTTCTGCATTGTCATCCTGCAGCTAGCTATGAGCAAGAGGATCATGCACAGAGGCATGTTCAAATACACGTAGATCATGGATTAGCATCAGCATCTCTATGAAATCCATTTGATCACCTGAAATTGATTGTATTTCCATTTCAATTTGTGTTGACGGCTAAAAAGTGATGGGGGAGTCAAAGATGGAACTATAAGATCACGTGCAAAGATCAAAAGGAGCTCTTCCAACTATTTATGTCCAGCACGTATCTCGATGAGATATGCCGACGTTCTAGGTTGTGGCAGAACCGCCTAAAATAACTCGTTTCCGGAGGTGCTTGTCTTTCATTAGACACTAAACACACCAAGAGTGAGCTAATTTAAACAGTTCTGCCGAACTTACCCCATGGGAGAACCCGAAAATCCATATTTTTCAACAGGATCATGAATGGGAGAATAAAGCTTACAACATTTTAGCCATTTCTTAAATCACTTTCCATGTAATATCAGAGTACAATATTTATTGTTTATAACAGCGGAATATAACCATGTTATCAGAGTTTCAACAGAATTAAAATCATTTAATGACAAGTTAAACATTAACATGATGATCCGTTATATACGTCATAACATGTTATAAATTTTTTCATTGTAAAACATTTTTGGGTGTAAGTTTCAAATAAACTCTATGTCCGCGACGTTAAGGAAATCTTCGCTGAGCCCACCAGGAGGTTTTCACACATAAGTATCAGCTCCACATGTTCCTATCACCTACAATAGGGTAGAACAAACCCTGAGTACTCAATTGTACTCCGCAAGACTTACCCGTCAGGAGAAAAGAAAACACTCCAAGGATATGCAAGGCTATCTGGTTTGTGGGTTTATTGCATCTGCAGGAAGTATTACTAAGCGTGTATCCTTATATTCAATTTCATTAGCAGTCATCACTAGTTCATTAAATAACCATTCTATCAGAACCATTTTATCATCTTTCATATTATAGTTCTTACTACGGTGCTAGCTCATAGACAAGTCATACCGGATTACCCGACGATTCATGAATCAATATATCCCAGCTGGGTACCCCGAAACACAAGTCTCGCTTGTAGCCCAGGCACAAGAAGGACCAACCCACCACTCTCCTGTCAAGGGGTCCAGGTCCCCGTCCAGACTTGGACTCCAAGCCCCCACACCTGAGTCCTGGACTCAATGTGGTGCTTAGACCTCCACCATCCCCGCCTCCAATCAGTCGGTCCGGAAAGAGCCGGAACCCACGATAAGAGAGCAACGAGCCTTTTCTGCTTCCATAAACAAGCATGTGCTCAGGATAATAAATCTATGACCTGACTAGAATCTAATGCAACGACCGATCCTTAATCGACACAGGCGGAACAAATGCAATCCGAGCCTCGCTCGAGTGCCAAACCAAGTCCAGATCCAAAGTACCATTCCGCCCGATCTTCAATTATCATTCATATATATATATATATATTCCATGTGATATAATAACAACAATAATATATTTCCTATCTCTCGCGAGTGATAGGCAATCACTCTTCTACCGGAGTCCTGTAGCATAGCAATCTACACGATCCTATCATACTAGTAAGACTCATAGGATAAAGATATATATATGCAAGTGGATTTCATTCAACTCCTTAAACTTAATGCATGAGTATAAAATAAAGTGCAGAATAGTAGGGGTTATGAACCGGGGCTTGTCTGGGTAAGATATAACCAAAAGTTAGCATTCTATCATGATGACACAATCATCAAGGCACCATCTTTTCCGCTACTTCGGTCATCTCCACAATCCATCGTTGTTCCTATTATGGTATACGTGGATGCAACGCCTCCAATCAGTCGGTCCGGAAAGAGCCGGAACCCACGATAAGAGAGCAACGAGCCTTTCCTGCTTCCATAAACAAGCATGTGCTCAGGATAATAAATCTATGACCTGACTAACTACTACAGGAATCAATTTGTGCAGCATGGCCAAAATGGGCTCCGTGGCGAGCACCTCTTTTGCCCTCCACGGTTAACCGGTGGCCGGCCAGCCGAGGCGCCCGCTGCGGGAAAAGGGTTTACCGCGGTGGGCCACCTTACTTGCCCGCCGCAGGAAATCGTTATTTACCGCGGCGGGTGGTATGAATCGCCCGCCGCGGTTAATATGATTTACCGTGGCGGGCTATTTAAACTGCCCGCCGCGGTAAAGAGTTGATTTACCGAGGCGGCGCTTTATCTTGCCGCTTGTGGTAAAGCACTGTACAAAATACACAGCACCACCCCTTCATCTTCTCCATGGGTCTTCCTCTCTCAAACTCATGGGGGGAGGCTTTGCCCTAAAATTTGAGGAAACTTTTGATTTGAGTTGAAGGGCTTGGATTTGAGGGAGGAGGACATCATAAGAGGTTCATAAAGGCTCTCCCTCTCTCCTTCCATCCTCTCTCTCTATTTCCATCACCTAGAGTTCTCTCTAGATCTAGATCTAGATCAATTTTAATGGAAAAAATGATGTCATGTATTTCTTTAACTTTAGATTCATCATAGATGCGTGCTTCATCTTTCACATCGTCATTTCCTCTCTTTTTCATGATTTTGGACGTAAAAATCATCAATTTCTCCTAATTCTTCTTTATTTAATGTTGATTGTGACGGATAATGTTCGCAGGTATGATGGATAGGTCAGAATGGATGTACCAGATCGATAGAGTGAATGATCCGTAGTACCTCTTTGAATTAAGGAAGTTTATTGCTACTGGTAAAGCTCACCGTGAGAGATTGAAGCGGATGACAACCATATGTCCATGTTCTCATTGCAAGAACTTGAAAGCCCACCGAGACAGCAAGGTGCAAACTCATTTGATCATGTATGGTTTCGTCGAAGGCTACACAGTCTGGACATTTCACGGCGAAAGAGTTGGTGCGAGTGGCGGTGCATCTGGAGTGAGCTCTTCGACGCCGACGACGACAGCACCACTGGTGAATAAAGATCCTTTAGGAGCACCCGGCTCCTCATCATCTTTAGCAGCAGCTACGCCAGCCGACAGTGACAACAGTTGTCATGATTACATCACGGTGGATGATCTAATGCAAGACATGGCCGACGAAGCCGGCGACGGTGGGGATGGTCAGGATACTGTGAGCCAACTCGAGGATGTGCAGCTTGTTGAAGATCTAGTCAAACACTTCAATGAAGATGACGTTGTGTTGGGTTGCCCAAAGTGGTTGGAGAATTTCAGAGAGTTGAAGCAAGCGGCAGTTGATCATCTCTATAAGGACGGCGGCGATTGTCCGAAGGAGTGCACGGCGCTCCGTTTTAACCTCCATATGTTGATGTTGAAGGCTCGTCATGGTTGGTCTGACACTAGCTTCAATGAGTTGTTAAGCTACCTTGCCAGCACGTACCCAACGGCTAACAAGGTGCCCGCCAATACTTATCGGGCCAAGAAGCTGATCCGGCCAGTGGCGATGAAGCTTAGAAAGTTTGATGCATGCCCTAACCACTGCATCCTGTATCGGGACAATGAGTATGAGAATTTGATGAGTTGTCCGCACTGCGGCTTTAGTCGGTACAAGAAAAATACTGGTTGTCGCGTGGATGCAGAAGACGAGGGAGGCTTGCGGGGTGGTCGGAAGAAGAACAAGAAGGGGGCAAAGAAGAGCAGTGCGGTCAAACAGATCTCGGCTCAGCAGGACGATGAAGAAGAGGGTTACACGCGACGAGAAAAGTCCAGCCTTTGTCGGTGTGGTACCGCCCCGTGACCGATCGCTGCGTGCAATATTTGGGAACCGGACGATGCCAAGCTCATGTCCGGCATGCATCGGTGACCACTGAAAGGCGATGGCAAGCTACGGCACCCATCCAATGGCAAGCAGTGGAAGGATTTCGACGAGGCCTACCCGGAGTTTGGCAAGGAGCCTAGGCATGTTAGGTTCGCGCTGAGTACCGACGGGATGAACTCGTTCGGTGGGCTTAGCAGCTTCAGACAAAGACTTGGCCCGTCGTGCTCACCATGTACAACCTACCTCCCCATCTATGTCGAGCGTAGGTACCTTATCTTTGACCATGCTTATCTCCGGACCGAAGCAGCCCGGCAACGATATAGATGTGTTCCTGGAGCCGTTCATGGAGGAAATGAAGATACTATTTGATGTTGGGGTCCAGATGGTGGATGCATCCCGCAAGGAGAAGTTCACACTAAAAGCAATCATCTTTGTCACCATCATCGATTACCCCGGTCTCTTCTCACTGTCGGGGCAGATCAAAGGGAAGACCGGCTGCGTAATTTGCATCGACAGGACCTGCTACACTTACCTTACGGGATCCAATAAGATGGTGTACATGAGGCATAGATGGTTCCTCGCCAAAAATCATAGGTATAGAAGAAGTATTATGAACAAATACTTTGACAATCAGGATGAGCCGCAACGTGATCAACCGACGCAGACTAGTTGGGGGACAAAGGTGTATGAGATGGTCAAGGACATGGATCAGGTGGAGTTTGGAAAGAAGAAGAAGCCGCCTGAAGAGGGGACCAAGCATACAAGGAAGCGAAAGCAGGACCAGATGGAGGAAGTCCCCACCGCCATTCCTTTCAAGAAGAAGTCAATTTTCTTCAAGTACCTGTCGTATTGGAAAACACTGAATACACCCCATGCCATCGACTACATGCACCTAGAGAAAAATGTCTTCGAAAGCACGATCGGTGTCCTGCTGGACATCAAGGGCAAGACAAAGGATGGTATCATGTCACGGACGGATCTTGTCAATCTGGGCATCAGGCCGGACCTTCACCCGGGACCGCCTCAGAACGGTAAAGTCGATATCCCGGGTGCGGCCTGCAACCTAACGCAAGACGAGAGGACGGCTTTTCTTAAGTTGCTTAGGGGTATCAAGGTGCCGACTGGTTTCTCTTCCAACATTAAGAGCCTGGTCTCCATGAAACACCTCATAATGACCGGCTACAACTCACACGACTGCCACGTCATGCTGACGGTGTTCCTACCAATTGCGATTAGGGCTATCCGTCCAGAGTATGTGAAGATGGTCATCACACGGATGTCATACTTCTTTAACCGCATCACCCAGAAGGTCATTGATAAGGCTGAGCTGCCTGCCCTGAAGGAGTTCATCGTGGAGACCCTTTGCTAGCTCGAGATGTGCTTTCCACCATCTTACTTTGATATTATGCCACACCTAATGATGCATATGGTCGATCAGATCCATCAACTGGGCCCTGTGTACCTACACCAGATGTGGATGTACGAGCGGTTCATGTCCACCCTCAACAGATACGTCCATAACCGCGCTTACCCGGAGGGCTCTATGATAGAGGCATACACAACGGAGGAGGCCGTGAACTGGTGTATGAGGTACATAAGAGATGGGAGGGTGATTGGGCTGCCTGTCCATCACCACAAAGGTAAAAACCTTAGGGATGGGGTGCACAAGCCGAAAAGTAAGCACCGATGTGGCAAACCGAATGGTGCAAGAAGCTCATTACAGCATCCTTCATCAGTTAGTGAGCATGGAGAAATACATTGAAAAGTACCTGGAAGAGATCCACGCCGCTAATGACGGATAGCGCACGGAGGCATGGGTCCAGAACCATCACAAGAGCAATTTCATAGAGTGGCTCAAAGAGCAACACATACCCCTTGAAGGATGCCCTGATGAAGATATGGAGACCGTTAAGAGGCTTGTGTTAGGCCCATCCAGCCAAATCACCACGTGATAAGGGTATGACATCCAGGGCTACAGGTTCCACACAAAAGACAAGGACAAGAAGAGCTCGGCACAGAACTGCGGTGTTCGATACGAGGACGAAGAAGAGTCCACGGGCCAGAGGAGGCAATACTATGGGCAAGTCGAAGAAATATGGGAACTTGACTATGGCCAAAACCTACGCATAACCGTCTTCCGTTGCCAGTGGGTCAAACCGAATGTGGTTGCAGTGGACAGTTATGGGCTAACCACCGTGGACCTCAAAAGTATCGGCTACAAAGATGACCCATGGGTACTAGCAACCAATGTCGCGCAAGTGGCCTACTATATATATGCAGAGGACCCAAAAAGGCATGTGGTTGTGTCCGGAAAGCAGCGGATTGTGGGAGCTGATGGGGTGCAGAGTCTCGAACAATACAACAACTACGCAGAGCTCGAGCTTTTTACTGATCATCTAAAGAAGATCAAGGCCGTCGAGGACCGATTCAACAAGTCTAGGATGATGCCGTGGGCCCGCCCCGACGGTGAGAAGAGGACGGTGAAAGCACCTACACCAAAATGATATATGTATCCCAGAGACATATATGTAATAATATAGCTCGATCTATTGAAGGCAAGTTTTGTAACTTTTTATTAATATCATGGAACCATACTACTCTACTAGTACTACTGAATCTACTGATGTGCAAGCTCTATGTTATTAACAACCAAAGAGCGTATACGCACCATGGATGGATCAACCTCTGCATCTGCTAGTGAAACAATGCCTGCCAATGCTTCTAGTGCAATACCTGTGATAGTACATTATTATTAAATAAACATTAGTGGCGTGCATTAATTTTGCAGTCGAATTCTCTTGCAGCTGAAACGAGCTACAGAAAGAGATGGATTAACTAGGAATGTGTAGAATTCAAGCAAAATATCAATGCCTTTTACTTATATTATATAAGTTTTTTGTTATTTGCTGGTGGCTCATGTTGGGTTGCATCTCTAGCCTACGCTAACTTACCTGCAACTAGGCTTTTATATTGTGTCATATTGCCAATCTACAAGTAATTATCTATTTTTTTTCCAATTTTCCAACAGAGGAGGTCACCAAGAAGGCAAGAACACTTACCAACAGCAAATGTGCTAGTTTCAGCACTGTTAGTGTCATAATGCCATCTCCCATCACTTTGGCTAAGTGCCTACAATAACAATGATAAATATAAACATAAGACAACACTGAATTGAAGAGGAAAATACACATTGCAAAAAACTAGATATGGAAAAATCCACTATCGTATCAAATTGTGATCACCTAAATGGCATGAAAAATATTAACCGTATGGCACGTAATGGCAGCCCACCGCGGTTAATAGATTCATGGCATGCAGGCGGTCTAAGGTGCCCGCTGCAAAGAACATTTACCACCACGGCAGGCGGCTTATATTGCCCGCCATGTTAATCCGTGGCTATATATGTGCCGCTGCTCGCCCAAAATTTCTAAGTCTTTCGCGCCCTCGAATTCGACCCCGTCCCTCCTCTCCCCGCCCCGCCGCCGCCATCCCCGCCACCGAGCTCCTCCACGGTGACCCCGCTTAATCCTCCTCCCCGTGCCCGTGCCCCCCCGTCCTCCTCTCCCCGGAACCCTTGCTCCGGCCACCGAGCTCCTCCGCGCTGGGCCCTGTCCCCGGAACCCTAGCTCCGGCCACCGAGCTCCTCCGTGGCCAGCGCACGCGCCCCCCGCCCTCGTCCTCCTCCCCAGTCACCGTCCACATGCCTGGCCCCGTCCTCGGAGCCTGGAGCCATAGCTACGGCCGTCGACACCGAGGGCCACCACCGTCGCCCCCGCTGACCTTGGTCGACCACACCAACGCCAAGGGCCGCCGTCTCTGAGGTTTTTCCCTTACTGCCTCCGCTGAATTGGGATGAATTTTGATAAATTGGGATGGATTTGGGATCTATTTTTTGACACTGTCTTATACTACTGCTTGATGCAAAATGGTACTTGTATTACCTATTTCTCTATCATATACTATTGCTATTATTATCGGGCATACTTGTATTACCTACTACCTATTTCTCTCTACCCTTTGTTGTCTTACCACCGTCTGCTGCTACTCAATTCAATCGAATCGCTATACTACACTTGGTGAATTTTGAACCTGCTATACTCTTGATCTATGATGCTTTTGGTGAACTCTGTAGCATTTGAATTCAATTCTTTTTTTGCCTATGATGCCAAAGAAATTTATGACAAAATTTTGAGCATATGCCACTGCCTATGATGCACCTTGCCTTTAAACTGATCACATGCTAAATTTGTGAGAATTTTGAGATGAATTGGTCACTCTGCTGCAATTTTGCCAAATTTGATATAATTTTGGTGGTGGTGCTACCTATTTCTCTACTTAATCTATTCCTATACTGTCTGCTACTATTGTCCTCCTATACTACTCCTATACTACTGCTATACTACTGTTGTATACTACTACTAGTATACTACTTTCTAGTAGTATACTACTACTACTGCCTACTACTTTCTAGTAGTATGCTACTACTGCCTACTACTACTCCCTCCTCCTCTATTGCCTACTCCTCTACTATGCCTACTACTATACACTGCCTATACTATTCCTATACTACTGCTATACTACTGTTGTATACTACTACTAGTATACTACTTTCTAGTAGTATACTACTACTACTGCCTACTACTTTCTAGTAGAATACTACTACTGCCTACTACTACTTCGTCCTCCTCTACTCCCTCCTCCTCTACTGCCTACTCCTCTACTATGCCTACTACTATACACTCGCCTATACTACTCTATTGCTCTATGTGCTACTACTACTACGCCTACATTATTGTACTAACGCCTACACTCTCATTGTGATTTTTTCAACTTGCGGCCACCGTGATGCCTACACAGCTCTTACTCTACTCCTCTTACTCTACTCTACTCTACTCTCACCTCCTCTAGTCTTCTACTCTATCTTGATGGTCAAGGACTTAGCCCTTTGGGGCCAATTTTGAAACTATCTTGATGGCTTTTGTTTGGTATTTGCAATGATGATTCTTTTCACACTTCTAAGTCGAGGCGGTGGCATATGCAATGATGTGAACCCTTTATACTACTAAAGAAATGATGATGATCGAGTGCCCCGCTAAACTAGGATGGCTTGTATACCAGATACAAGCAACCAATTTAAAAGCGATGTGATGACAATGGGGCAAATCTGAGCCAACTACTACTACTTTACTACTCTAGTACTACTCTACTTTACTACTCTATAACTGTGTCTATACAACTGAAATATGTATTCATTGTAGCTTTCCAATGGCGGAGGAACCGATAAGCGAATGGCGCGACCCTACCCCTAGTGCATCATCATCAACTAGCCTCGAGAGCCAAGTGTCCGTGACCCCAAGGCCAACAAAGAAACATCGTATAGAGGACGAAGATGATCCGACCTACCAACCGAGGGACGACGAAGTTGAAAGTGCGCGGTCTCCAAACCCTGAATAGATGCCAGTGGTGCCTTGAGAATTGAATTTCGAGGAGGAACAAGTCAGGGACAAAGAACCCCCCGCTCCATCTCCAACCACTTCAGGCAAGTCTAGGGGTCAGAGGACAAAGCTAAGAAGGGGGGAACACGAGAGGCACCAGAGGGAAACCCATGGCGAAGTCCATCTGATCCATGAGGTGGGACTAGAGGGAAACCCGTTGTCGCCACCCGTGGTCCTTGCCAAGTTCAGCAACCAGGTGGCATGTATAGTCAAGGACAAGGTGGAGATCACTTGGGAGGAGTGGAGCAATGTCCCAGTCGACTACAAGACACATATCTAGGGTGAGGTGACGAGGAGCTTCCATTATCCCGAGGACACCGATCTGAACAAGTGCAGGGAGTGGGTCATGCACGTGGCAGGAAGAGCCTTTAGAAACTTCAAGTCCATCTTGACTGTGTACTACCTGAAGCTAGGCAAGTCACCCTATGTCAAATACACTATGGTGAAGGAACATCACTCGGAAGAGTTCTGTAAACAAAGAATAATAGAAGAAGCAAAGGCAAAGAGCGCCAAGTTCAGACACACTCATGAAGAAGAACCCGCACCCCACCACTACTTGGGCATGACTGGGTTTCTTTGGTAAGAGGCCCCAGATGGCGGGGAGGAAGAAAGGGCTAGAGCCGCCGAGCTTCCCGATCCATACGACGGTGTAGACTTGAGGGCTAAGGACTTCATCTATGCCCGCAAGCCGAAGAAGCTCAAGGTGGGCGCGAGCAAGTTCAATGAGCCCAAGTTTGAGGAGGTGGAGAGGGCTCTCATGGAGGCCGCTAAATCCAAGGACAGCTTCGAGGTTCGTAGGGGCCAGGACTTGCTGACCCTGGCGCTGGGAACCCCTAAGCACCGTGGCCGCGTCCGTGGCATGTCATCGAAGATGAGTTGGAACTCAGTGGAGTCATGGCAATCCGACGCTGCCACATACTGGTCAAGGTAGAGGTACAAGGAGGGCATCTTTCAGAAGGGCTATGATCAAGGCGTGGCCGAAATGATCAGCCAGTCCATAAAAGAAGCCTTCACAAGCAATGACCCAGATATGGTGTTGATGAGGTAACAGATGCTTCGCCAGGCTGGCGTGGTCATGCCTCAAGTTCCACAAGGGCAGACACAAGGGCAGCCACTGCCGGTGATCGAGGATCGCCCAAGGCACCCCGTCGATGACATCCGGGAACCCATGCGCGTCCACCTCATGATCCCGTTCGGTTGGGTGAAAAAGTTGACCGTGGGTGAGGGTTACATGCACCCCAAAGAAGATATCAAAGATTTCAACCAAGACTAGATCCCTGCCAACTATGCTACCGTTATACTTACATGGTATGCGACCGAATACGAAGAATTTGAAATGGAATATCCAACTGCAGAAGGGGTAACAATCCTTGGAGCTGCCTTGGGTTCCGAAGTCCTGTGGAACAAGGATGACATAGAGATCATTCTCTCGACGCCGACTTCTACGCTGACGGTGACACCAGCATCACAACCATCCGTTGCCGGATCTTGTCCCCCCGATGATCCGGATCACGGCGACGGTGATGACGAAGGCAATGGCGGGGATGACAAGGGAAGGAACTCACCCCGAGGCACAAGCCCTCACCCTCGTTCTCCTCCTCCAACAACAAGTCCACCTCCACCTCCCGGCAGTTCATCTAAGTGCACGAGCAAAGGACCGGGAGGCACAAGCCCTCACCCTCGTTCTCCTCCTCCAACAACAAGTCCACCTCCACCTCCTGGCAGTCCGTCTAAGGGCACAAGCAAAGGACCAGGAGGCATGGAGGAACCGGGGGCAAAGACACCGCCTGCTGCCATTGCGAGCACAAGCCATTGTCCTCCACCGCCGGCGAAGACTAAAGGCGACCAAGGGTAGCTCACACACTCACTTGAGTTCGAAAGGTATGGTAGCGGCGAGCATAATTTGCTAATAACTTTTCTTTGCCATAATATGGTACTAACATTTCTATCCTAGGCCGAGATCACCTTTCCATCTATTTCCTGAATCGGATGACTGCCCCGGCCATTACGAGCATGGGAAGTTCATGATAACCAAGGCCCAACTCGTCGAAGAGGAAAGGTGGGAGATAAGGAGGTTTCATCTCTGGTACATGGAAGTGGCAAAAGCTGGCCTACATGGTTTTGTAGTCAAGGTTGTGGTGGAGTACTTCCACTTGCCCGGCAACGATGTAGAACTCCCCGTGGACTTCCATGACATGTACAGACTACTGCGGGAACAAGACCTTGACATTGCCCAAGTCACCTTGTTCTCTATGTAAGTGATGAATTGCGAGTTTGACATATCACCTGCCTTTGAATCGGTCAAGACTACTTATATATGCCACGATGGCTTGTCCTTATAGGTTGATGGCCTATATATCCAAGGAACTAAAACTTGATGTTATCTATCTATTTCCAATGCATATTGCTCAAAGAATCATCATTGGTTACCACCTAGATGACAATCATCCAACCATGAAAGACTTGACCAAGCGACAGAGAGAGGCGCACAGGAAGAAACTGATGGACAATGAGAAGTTGAACATTTCAAGGTACATACTAGGAGCAATGAAGAAGATCAGGGGACATGGGTGTATCCTAGTTGCCTACCACTTTGGGTAAGTCAAGACATGCCTCAGAGAGATAAGTGGGTAGCTAGCTAGAATTATTATTTCTCGTCAGTAGCTCTGTATTTTGTTTCAATGGCGCATGACCAAAGACTCGAGGGTCTTTGGGTTGCATTTATTATCTACCCTCGGGATGGCGGGGCCTGCGATTTGATTCGATTGCGATTGCCAAACTTAAAAGGGTACAAGGCCTTTGAAGATTGCCTCGAGTGTAAGTGATTGAACTGTCTTCTCGTATGCGTTCTAATGCCCCGCCTAATACTAGTACATTTCATTATAAGCGCTTATAAGGAGTACGTGAAGGATCACGAATGCTATGATCGAAGAAACGAGAGAATTTTAAGGCAAAGCATAAGAACCGCATCAAAATCAGACGTAACTTTCCGGTAAGTATTTGAAAGGTTTAATTGTGCTTTCCGTTCATATGCGTTCTAATGCCTGTGTTGTAATGCTTGTGTATCGATCATGCAGTGTGCCAAACAACCGGTAGGATCACAAACCTGTGGCTTCTACGCCTGTGAGTTTCTAAGGGTGTGCAAGCAGTATTGGAGGGTGCTCAAGAATGGATTGAACTGGTCGAGAGACGTGCAGAGCATCCAACACAGCTTCAAGTAGACAAAGGTGGACATATGTAAGTTTGTCTTAGACAAATGCGTGCTTGAAGGGGGCACGTTCTTCAATGAGAATAGCCCGCTAGCGATTTTACCAGAGTACGAGAGGCTGAGGAAATGGCCCACGATGATGCGTCCGCAGGATTACACCTTAGCGCATGTATAACGACTTTAATATGTAAATGTAATGAAATAACGATGACAAGAATGACTAAGTGAATGTATATATATGTATATTATCTCATGTGTAATGCCTGCATACTTTTTAAGTTTAATCTATGAAATCTGGATGTGATTTGAATTTGAATTTGAATTTATATGCCTGCTGTATTTTTTTTAATTCAAGAAATAATTTACTGAGGCGGGCAAATAATAATGCCCGCCACGGCTAATGAACATAACCACGGTGGGCCACAAAAGTTGTCCGCCGCGGTAAAATAATTTACCGCGGCGGGCGGTGTAACGTGCCCGCCATGGTAAAAGTATATTTACCGCAGCGGGCACGTTACACCGCCCGCCGTGGTAAATCGGTTAACCGCGGCGGGCAAAGCCACCCGCCACAGTTAAGCCACGATTTACCGTGGCCTCTAGGCCGCGGTGGACGGCTTTGCCCGCCACGGGAAACCGAAAACGCCCGCCTCCAGTAAAGTTTGTGTAGTAGTACCGGATTACCCGATGATTCATGAATCAATATAGCCCAGCTGGGTACCCCAAAACACATGTCCCGCTTGTAGCCCAGGCACAAGAAGGACCAACCCACCACTCTCCTGTCAAGGGGTCCAGGTCCCCGTCCAGACTTGGACTCCAAGCCCCCACACCTGAGTCCTAGACTCAATGTGGTGCTTAGACCTCCACCATCCCCGCCTCCAATCAGTCGGTCTGGAAAGAGCCGGAACCCACGATAAGAGAGCAACGAGCCTTTCCTGCTTCCATAAACAAGCATGTGCTCAGGATAATAAATCTATGACCTGACTAGAATCTAATGCAACGGCCGATCGTTAATCGACACAGGTGGAACAAATGCAATCCGAGCCTCGCTCGAGTGCCAAACCAAGTCCAGATCCAAAGTACCATTCCACCCGGTCTTCAATTATCATTCATATATATATATATATATTCCATGTGATATAATAATAACAATAATATATTTCTTATCTCTCGCGAGTGACAGGCATTCACTCTTCTACCAGAGTCCTGTAGCATAGCAATTTGCATAGCAATCTACACGATCCTATCATACTAGTAAGACTCATAGGATAAAAATATATATATGCAAGTGGATTTTATTCAACTCCTTAAACTTAATGCACGAGTATAAAATAAAGTGCGGAATAATATGGGTTATGCACCGGGGCTTGTCTGGGTAAAATATAACCAAAAGTTAGCATTCTATCATGATGACACGATCATCAGGGCACCATCTTTTCCGCTACTTCGGTCATCTCCACAATCCATCGTTGTTCCTATTATGATATACGTGGATGCAACGCAGGGACGTAAATAATCAATGGCAATCGCAAAATACGATTACGCCTCTCAAGCTAACGAGCTAGCTCTGACGACTAACGTACTAGGCCACGTATCCAAGTTATCGAACTAGGCGCTAATTTCTCACACTGTTTTAGTTATAAAATCCCTAGGTGTTTCTTTATTTCCTTTTATTTACTATATATATATAAACTAGGGCTCATTAGTTACCTCAACAAAATAATTATTCTGAAGCTACAAAAATTACAGATGGCACATAATAATACTATGGAGCTACTGTAAAATTTTCAAAGGTAACACTACCATCATTCTATCACAAAAATCCTCCATATTTGCATCTTAGTAATATTAAGCATCTTAGTTTAATTTAAGAATTCCTGCAAATATTATAGAACTTTGTGGATAAGATATACTGGCGGATGGATCATGATTTTAGGAACCTAACAAGATTAGTTTCACAATTGTTGGTCAGCTACACAAATTTTTCTTGAATTTAGAAATTTACCCTAGAAACTAATTTTGAAATGCTTTAGAAAAAAGGAAAAGCCATTGGCCAACGATTTCGGCCCAGCAACCTAAACGCCCCACGACGGGGAGACCGCCCGTGTAGCAGGCTGGCCCAACAAGCGGCCCATGATGGGGAGCCCGCGAGCGCCCCCACACCCTTTGCAGAAAAACCATTAGCGTAACAGATTATCACACGGCGTCACTGAGCACTATTACACCAGACACATGCTTTGCACTAAGGACCCCGGATGTTTCTGCCTTCACAACGGGGAGGTCCCTGCTCTACCCTGCGTTCGCCCGCATGGTGACCAGCGACATGGGCGGCTGCGTTGGGCACCCTGAGCTCGCTACCACGGGGGTAAGGAGCTGACCTTTGCCTACCGCTAATCGCTTACTCCTAGGTAGCGGTGGGGAGCTTAACGACGCACTACCGAGGGCTAGCCCCGGTGACGGGCGGAGCCGTGCCACGGCGTGCTCGTTTCGACGACCTAAAGGCTCTACCGAGGTGGTGGCGGTGACGGATGAGCACCAGTGGCTCACCAGGATTCACGCCACGGTGGTGGTTCAGGCAGAGGAGCGACAAGGTGACCCGAACACGTGTGCCCACACCTCACGGCAGCGTGCCGAGTGTGACACCGGTGCGCCATCGCTCTGATGGCGGACTCCCTAGACAAAACAACACGAGCACCAAGCGGGGGGGGGGGGTCAAGGTGAGTTTATGGTATCAAGCAATCGAACTACTATCACTCCAATCCTACCTCTCTCCCCAGTTCTAGGTCACGACAGCGACCATGGCCTGCTGCGAGCAGAACCTCGAATCAACGCGGTGAAGGACATCTGTTGGGACTAGTTTCGGTCCGGGTGACTAGCTGGCTTCCTATGCTACTTACTGGCGTGAGGAGACGCGCTAAAAAGCCTTGAGATGGGTGAATTAGAAAGGCAGAGGCACGGGGTTAAGGCCAAGACCACGTCGGAGGGCACACGGGTGAGCTCGAGAGGGTTGAGCGAGTTAAAGCGGTACTCCAGTTGGTGACGGCAGCAAGCTCACGCACATAGGTGACGAGACCCAGTGATTTGGCGCGACACGCATAACTTGGAGTGACCAAACCTGAGCAGATCTCTCCATGGTGGCTAGCGGTAGGGCAAGGAAGCGTCCCATCACCCACTAGAGCCAGAGCCAATGACCTAGATGCGACGACATAGGACGGCTCGAGTGCTCGACGCGGTAGGTGGATTGAAGGGTAAGGCGGGCACCATGTCTACCGAGTCCACTCCACCGTGGCCACAGCATGCTCTACGCGTGGCACCCCGGCCATTCGCCTAAGCATGATGTGCGCATAGCAGCGAGCCAAATCGCAGATGATGCGCGACATCGACCTCCTACGTGAGCTAGGCAACAGCAGCGGCCCCACCGTGGCCAGAGCCCCAGCGCCAGTAGTGCCCCGCTCGCGGTGACCATGAGCCTAGACCGTGCGGTTGCTATCAGTGGCGTGCACAAATTTTAAAGCTCCGACCAAAACCAACCTAGCTCGGTTGAGACCAAACCAATTTGTCAAGGCTCAAGAGGGTCCTAAAGGCTATCCAAGGAGCATCAAATGCAAACTTAGATGAACTACCGAGAGAGATAGAGACATGCCAAAATAGGTTCATCAGGCCAGGCGCTGATTCACGAATGGAGCGCCAAAACCTGACCGCAATGAGTTCTAACGAAGTTTGGGCAATTTTTACAAGAGCAACGTGATCTCCAACACGACTTCGAGCTACACCATGCTCATGTACTCACCTTAGTACACCCAACAGTGCAAAAACATGAATCTAGTGTTTAAGAAATTTAATCAAAATTTAAATGCCAAAATGGCATCGTCATTAGGTTTTTAGACTTGATCATTTTAGTTCTAGAGGCTGGAATTAAATTCCAACTTCAATCCTTGAGCTATCAAAAATACTATTGAACAACATTTATTTACCGAAACAAAAGTTGCATTTCCATCTACTAAACTTACACTTCGAATTTTATTTAAGTGCCAATGTTTAGAACTACTTATTCTACTCTTCGCGTTAGGATTTTTCATTGACACATATAGGCATTTACGTATCTAACTCACTATATTTATAGATCAATCTCTTAGGCCATAATCTTAGTGCTTAGCAAGCTCGTAACACCAGAGGTGTTACATAGGTAGCCTTACCAATTTTAGGATTCCCCTGTTGGGCGACTCCTTAATTGGTCTTCGTGGTAGCCTTGCCGATTTTAGGATTCCCTGTTGGGTGACTCGTTAATTGGTCTTCTTAGGAGGCGTTTATTGGTTTTTCGGTTAAAACTGGTGTCAAATCGGCCTCATTGACCTGCTGCTCGGCACCACCATTTAGATCTAACTCCACTGCGTATCTTGGCCATGTGCAGCCTCGGTGATCACGAATACACGGCCGGACTGGGAGACCAACACTCAAACCCTTTATTACAACATAAAGATGTTACACAAAAGCACATAGTGGATATCATACACACATCTACCATGCCCTTTGGGGAAAGCATGGCATGTCACTCTAACTCATAACTACCTATGCCTTGAATGGTATGGTATGGCAAGGGGGGAGCACCCCTATATAAAAGCCTAGGCGAGTGTGGCAGAACCGCCCGAATAACATGCTTTTGGAGGCACTCGTCTTCCACTAGACACTAAGCACCCCGAAAGTTAGCTACATCGAACAGTTCCGTCGAGCCCACCCCAAGGAAGAACTCAAAACAATCCATGTTTTACCGCTAGGATCCAATAATGAGTACGAGCTTACAACACTTAGTCCATTTCATACAACAAGAGTTCTTAGAAATTATTTATTACAATACCATAGTTTAGAGTGCGGTAATTAATTAAACAGCAGAATAGAAATCAACATCTAACGAAAACGATACAAGGATCTGTCTGTGCCCACCAGAAGAATCCTCCACATAAGAATTACTCCTCAAGCTGCACCTACAATAGGGGTAAAATAAACCCTGAGTACACAATGTACTCGCAAGACTTACCCGACTAGTGGGAATAGTTTCCCGATTCCAAGGAGTGTGATAGGCAATATGGGTTTGCTGTTTTCTTTTTGTTTGTGAAAAGCATTACTAATAGTTCGTCCTTACAACCAAGTTTTATTAGCAGTCATGATTACTTCATTAGCTAACCATTCTAGGTAAGCACATATTCTACTTTCAAGCAAGGGTTAAGCAATCAGAACCATGTCACCATCTTTCATCTTACAGTTCTTACTACGGTGCTAGACCATAGCCAAGTTGTATCATCTCACAAAAACAACGATTCGTGAACCAATGTATCCCAACTGGGTACCCTGAAACACATGCCCTATTTGTACCCCAGACACAAACAAGACCAACCCATTCCACTCCTGTCATGGGGTCCAGGTCCCTGTCCAAACTTGGACTCCAAGCCCCCACACTTGAGACCCGGTCTTAGTATGGTGCTTAGACCTCCACGTGTCTCCGCCTCTAATCAGTCGGTCCAGAAAGAGCCAGAACCCACGATAAGAGCGTAACAAGCCTTCCTGCTCCCATAAGCATGTATGTGCTTAGTATAATAAGTCTGTGACCTGACTACCATCCACAGCAATGGACGGTCCTTAATCGACATGAACAGGGAAAATAGTGTAACCAAACTAAGCCCCGATGGCCGCAGAACACAACATGTTACACCCGCCAATACCCATACCATATCCCTATCCTATCTCCATTTTTCCTTTCATTATTTTATCATGAGAGTAATTATAATCACCTATTGCGAGTAACGGTAGGTTACTCATGCTACCGAAAGCCTAAGCAAAGTAGCTACTCGAACCTGTACTTGTAGGACTCATAGAACAGTTATATCTATGCATGTGGTTTTCATAAAATTTCTGTAACATAAATGCACATCACATATATATATTCAGTGATTATAAAAAATAAGGATTATGTACCGGGACTTGTCTTGGGCAGGCGTGGTGTCAGCTGAGTCAGTTAGTAGCGGCTTTGGACCTCCTCCTGCACGAGAATCTCCTCCTTGTACTCCTCGATGATCTCCTCGAACTCATGATCGCCGGTGGTCACGATCTCCACCAACTCGTTCTCTACATGCATGCAATGATGATGCAACACTTACATTTATGCAACAACAACTTTTAAAATAAGAATACACATACTAAGCTACTAAGCGAGCTCTAATGACTAGGATACTAAGGTAACTATCATCTTCATCAAGCAAAGTGTTGGGTTCAATTAATAAACACCTAGCTTTCAAAATGAAGGATATATCTTTATTTCTACTAATAATTTAATGTATATTGAAACAAAGATCATTTAACTCCCATAATGCTTAGTCTATTCTAAAGCTACAAAAATTATAGTGAGCACATAATAATACAATGAAGCTACCATAAAAATTTTAGGACAAAAGCTATCACCAATTTACCACAAAAATTCCTACAATATTTAACCTAATATTATTAAGCACTCTCAGATGATTTAATAGCTCCTAGTATCAACATGTATATATATGAACTAAATAAACTAACAGATAGAGCATAATTTTAGGAACCTAACAAAATTTGTTTCATAATTTTTGGATACCTACATGATTTTATATGATTTACCAAAGATCAGCATAAAATTAAATTAGAAAACTATTTCTAATTCCTTATGAAAAAGAAAAATGAATTCTCCTTACGGCCCACCCGTATGGCCCACCTTGACCTTGCCTTGTGTGTGTGACCCTGCACATGGTGCGGCCCACGCTGAAGACGGCCATGACGCTTTTGACATTTTTCCAAAATAGACATCGTACTTCTCCCAAATTATAACTAAGTACTAACACTATTTCCTCCTCTCTCAAAACTTCTCACTTAACCCCCTGGCCTTTCCCTAATTCACCCACGCGCACCCCCGGTAACTCAAAGACACGGCAATGGCAGCGAAGCGGCGACTGGCGCCTACGCTAGTCACCTGGGACCTACGCGGGCCCACTTAACGGGTCGATCACCGTCTCTGACCCGAGCGGCTATGCAAATCTACGGTGAGGGGTGACGGGAAGCGCTGGAGCGAGCTGCAGCGACGTGTGATCGTCCGCTAGGGCGGCGCAGCTGCCCGGCGATCTAGAGCACCTAAGAACCTTACTGGCTTGCGAGGGAGCATCAGTAGACTACCATGGACCTAGCTGGGGTGACGGTTGGGGTGGAGAATGGCAGAGGAGGGCTGGCCACGTGCGGCCAAGCCATGTGGCGGCGCACCGTGGCAGCACGGTCATGTCAGTGACGATGGGGAGGCGGTTGCGGTTCCGCTGACGTGCGCAAGGTGGAGAGGGAGGCAAGGCGAAGCTGGTGGCACAAGTGAATTGGCTCGGAAGGGACGGTAGGAGGGCTGCCCTCATCCACGGCCGGACGCGGCCTTATCGGCATGGCGACGAGCAAAACTCCAAGTTGGGGCTTGGCCGGGCACGCTTCATGGCTGGGTAGGGTCGGGCAGCGAGAGGACCTGATGGTGAAGCCGTGGATACGATGTATTGAATGGAGGTGATCTCTCGCTGGGTAAATTGGATGGCGTGGCCCATGGCGACGGCAGAGGGAGAAAGAGAGAGAGGGACGGGGCACGGCAGGTCGGCTCGGCTCGTCCTCGCCTTGGCAGGATGGGGTTGGCGTGTACATGGAGGCACGCACATAGACGCTATGGACAAGCACGCGCGTCCTTGACCGGCATGGCCCGCGCAGCCGTAGTGTCTTAAATGATAAGGCGACGGCAAGCCCGGCCACGTGCGCGAGGCAGTGGCGGCCTCGAACTGGGCCGACAACGACGAAGAGGGTACAGCGGACAGGCACGGACACGACAACGATGCGACGACAGCGGTAGCATCGCGATGCGAGATGGGTCAGCAGCGCGCCGAGGCGGCAGTGTGCGAACGTGACAGCGAGGTGATAGCGCCGGCAGTGGCTTCGTCATGGCCCGGGCGGGCGGTAGCAACTCTGCGCGGCGGGGCCAGCCGCAGCCGGGCCATAGCCAGGCCAGAGGCAGCCACGGCTGGCCACGCGTGGCCAACGCGACGACTCCAAGCGCCCGAGCGTGGTGACCGCGCCCACGTGGCCAACTAGCCCGAGACCGAGTTGTGCACGAATTTTAAAGCACCCGAAACAACTAAACGGTTGCTTCAGGAGCAAAACCATCTTTATCATGCTCAAGATGGCATATGAGACTACCAAATTGAGCCATAACACCGCACCACTCTTTAACCCAATTTCTCAAAATAATTTGCTAAACATAGCAATGCCTAGCTGTTGACAGACTTGGAAATTTTTTAAGTTTTTGAGCCGAACTTGATTTCAATTTGCAATTTCTATGCTAGTAGAAATATTAGCTAGTAATATCATTTTTCAACAGCAAGTATTTCACTAGCATCTACAAAGTTTGTACTTCAAACTTTATTAAAGTATCACACACATGTTCTATAGTATTTTTGCTTAATAAAAATTGGTTTTTAACCCTACTTGATATACATGAGCTATTGAATCAACTTTCATTTAACATTTTTATTGATCATTTTTTGTTACAAGAAATTTATCTACACATTCTATCACATGCATTAACACATAAACTTGATGCTCATGACATGTTTTAGTAAATGATTTTGGGTGTAACACCAAGGGTGTTACAGTGAGCCATGAATAACATGACAAGTGTCCATGCTCTAGAATATTTTTAGGTTCTACACTCTTCCACATTTATCATAAGTTATGGAATCCTCCATAGAAATATCTCATACTCCTTTATGGTGGAGAAGATTCTAGAAGGTTCTCTTGTCTTCTTCAACACTCCATCTCCATGATAATTAATCTCCATATCTTTCTTGAACTTTCTGGACTTGTCTTTATATTTGCCATGAAGTTTACTCTAGAATATTCTATGGCAAATATCTGGCCTCATGTAATTTTGAGAATCTCCCCTCGCTAGGGGCCTTGGCTATTTATATAGGCTAGAACAAAGTCTCATGGCTTGTAGATATAATTTAAAACAGTTAGGATTCTATCTCTTACAAAACTCTAATATTCAGTCTGTATACGTCAGTGAGCTAGCGGGATACACATCAAATACACTAAGGAAGCCGGACTCTATCTCCAATGGCTCCTCAAAATTGTTTGAGAGAGAGAGGGAGCAAAATGAAGAAAAGTTAGTGTAAAGAGGGCACGAGATTAGGTGTGAAGGCTAATGGAGAGTATTGTTATAGTTGATACTTTCTACATAGTTTAGAGATGAGTAGTAGCATAAAGGTATAAACATAGGTTCAATTTTTAAAAGATAATGAATAGATTCACTTTAAAAGTGACATACTAAACACTAATTCAATACCTTGTTTGGTACAAATTCAGGTTCCTATATAAAAAATCAGGAAGAGGAAAGATTTTAAAATCACCACGTGTCCAGATTGGGAGCATTGTACTATTGTGAACTTTTTCTTTAATCTTGAGATGCTTAATATGGATCACTTTGAAGATGATATTATAGCCCATATAAGGAGTGACAGGAATTAGAAAACTTAAGGTTGAGCTAGATGACCATGTGCTATTCCAAGTTTGAAAGTGTAACACCCTGGGTGTTTTAAATAGTAAAACTTGCCATGACATCATATGCATTGCAAAGCATCTGGACATATTGAAAACTTGGATATGCATTTACTAAAACAAGTTTACTTTATGTTGTATGTGTGAGTTGTATTGTTTGAATCAAGTTTGAAATACTTGTATTGTTTTGGAAATTCCGAAAACCCTAATTTCAATATTTAAATTCTACCCTGAAAATCAATTTCAAAATCGAAGCACATTTTGGGGTTGAGTCTTAAAGCAAAGTTGTAGAGCTTGTCGAGTTGTACAAAGTTTATTTTTGGAGTTTTTCAAGTTGTTTAGAAAAATTTGAAGTTATTTAAAAAGGCGAAATTCTTAAATATCCCCGTTTTAAATTCAAAAGTTCATTTCAAAATGTAGGTCGAATTTGGGTATGGTTTCAAAAGCAAAGTGGTAGAACTTTTGATTTTGAACAACTTTTGTTTTTGGAGATTTTTGAGTTGTTATGAAAATTTGAGAGTAATTTGTGAATTTTGGGTGAATGGCATTTCTGTAAATTGAGTGAACAGTGTCCACTGCCGAAGCTACATTGCCGGCGTTTCCTTCTTCGGCGTTCCAGGTGCGGTCGTGGCCATTTTGGCATTGCGCTGGCGTGGTGAAGGACACGGCGCAGCTTCCTTGAGCTTCCTGGCCATCCTTTATAGCCTGAACCGTCGCCGTTTGACCCCGTCCCTTTGCTCTGTTTTTTCGTCGCCACTGCTTCATCTCCGGTGAGCCCGTGCCGTCGTTGTTGTGCTCCACCGTCGCTGATAAGCTAGCTCCAGCTCTGCCTACTCCTTGCGCGTCCGGCCGACCCACCAATTCCGTTTGTCTTCACCGGAAACTCGAGTTTCATTGCCTTCTTCCTCGCGGCCGGCGAACTCACCCGAGATTCCGTTTCTCCGTGGCCAGAGCCCGTCGGTGAGCCGTTGCCCTTGATTGGTGTACCTTTGGCTTTGTCTCGATGCTGTAGTGCTCATTTCATTGTTTCTTGACTGTTTTGTCCACTGCAGTCGCCGGTACACCATCACCGATGAACTTTGTTCCGCCGTGATCACCGTGGACGCCGTCCCGCTTCACCGCTGCTTCTCCGGCCTTGTTATCTGCTTAGTTGTGTTTAGGGTAAGCTCTTGATGCTTCCTGTGTCCTTTGTTTAACCGCTACCGGTCTGTAGTCGCCGGCGTAGTACCGCCGAGGCGCCGTGTCCACCATGGCCGACGTTGAGCTTGAATTGAGTCGTAATCGGTGCAGCTAAGTAGGTCAGTAGGTGCGCCTAGTCGTGGGGAGCATGTTGGTACAATCACCATCGCCGGTGAACTCACCGTCGGCGAGGAATCACCGGTCAGAGCCATCGCTGCCGTGGTCAACGTCGGAGCTTGAAGATGACAAGTGGGACCCGGTTGTCAGTGACTCAGTGTTCAAAATGAATTTTCTGTTTTTCAGATTTAAATGAATAGTGTCTGTTTTTGTTATTTTTGTGTAGATTTATTTAGAGCTCCAAAAATTATGAAAATTTTTGTGTGACTTCTTTGTGATGTGTATTATTTAGGAAAAATATGAAATGTTGATTTTCAGTACTTTTTCAATGTGATAAAAATTGCTCAATTAATTAATAAATGAGTTTTCAGGATTTTTCTAGGCTTATTTATGTATCCAAAAATTATGAAAATTGTTTTGTCAATTAGTTATCATGTGATGAACATATACAAAATTTTTTAGGTCAATTGGAACAAGTTGATTTATTTCATAATTATTAATTAATTAATTAATTCATAAAAGCAAATAGTAACCTTTAGTGATTTAGGTTTTGTTTGAGTTTTTGATTAAGTGATGTCCTTGGGTCATTAGTTGGTAATGATCCTTGGTAATTGTTGTGAGTGTTGCGAAAATGGTTTAGTTAGTTTGAATTATAACTGTACCGCGAAGGAAAGTTGTATTCAAGTTGTTAAGTTTTGCTTCCATCATCGAGCATCATTTTTTGTATCCGCATCATGTTAAGCATGGCATTGTTACTACGTGTAGTGAACGAAGGTGAGCACGTGGTAGTTAATCAAGTAGTTGAGGAGGTTGATCCGTCTGTGGAGGTTGGTGTTGATATTGGTGGAACGACTCCGGACCCGGACTTTTCCGTCAACGAAGGCAAGCCCCGGATGCATACAACCCTACCTTGTATTTTACAAATTGATTTCACTTTTGCTTCTTTTTACTGCATTAAGTGATTAGGAGTCAAGTGAAAACCAAATTGGTACCTTACCAACCTTGTTATTCCATATTTACCATATTACCAGTTTTAAATTCAGTATATGCAGTTTTGCTTAGCTATGCTTAGAGAACGGTGAAAGTCGGGTGATTACTGTCATCCGCAAGTTTTGAATGGAGCTTTGGTTAATTATGTTAACATGTGATATGGGAATGTGGAGTAATAAATCTAGACCGAGGCGGACTCGGGTGTGTGTGAGCCACAAGACATGGAGGTCTTGTGAGCGAGTTCTTTCCACTGTGTGTCGATTAAGGTCATCCGTTGTTGAATTGCATGAGGTGAGACTTTATAATACTAACCATATACTCCAGAAAGCCTTAACTTGGTTATTCTATTATGAGAATGGCTCTCGCGACTTTGGGAGTGGAGAGATGGCGGGAATAGCGTGTACCCACGTGGCAATAAATTTGGATTGGTGAGTCTTGTACTCTAGGGTGGCGTGGACCCGTTCTTGTTTTAGAGGATCCGAGGGTAGGTTGGTATATGTAGGGTGGGGACCTACATATGTCGTGGTGGTCTGGAATTCCCAGCTTTGGGTTTTAATCGGTTTGAATCGTCGTTGCTCCTCGGTTATGGAGACTCAACTCACTTTGTTCATCATCGTAGTAATTAATAAAGCGGAACCGAGGATGGTATGAGAAAGTGTTGGATACGAAGTTTCATGATCTCATTACGGATCGTGTCGACTTTGTATATGATCTTTATGAAGTTTTAAACGTTGATATAAAGAATTTTGTTAAAAATGCTTTTACGCAAAAGAACCTTGATTATTGCTAAAGCCACACCTTGAATCCCATGAGCCTGCATTCCTACGTTCTTTTAAATTCTTATTTTCGGTTAAGGCTTGTTGAGTACTTTTGTACTCAGGGTTCGTTGACCCTTGTTGCAGGTGAGGCTCATGAGCAGATCTGTTTTGGATCGTCTTTGCATATTTGTTGTTCGATCTTGATGACGATAATTAAATGTGTGGTCCTTAAGGCGAGGAGTTTATGTTGTGTGTTTTGTAATATATTATAATGTCACTCCACTACTTTGGTTTGTTTTATTATCAAACTTAGTTGTATGTTTGAAACAAATGGTTTGTAAACTATGTTATTGTAAGTCTTCCGCTACTTTTACTCTGATGTATCTATTTGAATAAACTGTTGTAATACTGCAATGACTCTGTAATGTGATCCTGCTCGAAAATCATGGATGATTCGGGGTTCTCCGAGGACACCCGACAGTCTTCTTAAGTTACCGGGAACATATGCATAGATGTCAAAGGTCGTTGGACAGTGACAGGTGCATGTGGGCCCTATAATTTAGGAGGTTCTGCCACAGAATGGTATCAGAGCGATCGTTACAAAGTTTTTGTGGTATTAGTTTACAAAAACTTCAAAATGATTTGGGATGACTAAATTTAACTTGATTAATTTGGTCCAAATTGCTTCTGACTTGTCTTATTTCTTTCTCACCATTTCTTATTTGATTAAAAAGGTTTTGTGTGGTGGAGTAGTAATCTTATTATGCCCTATGTAAAAACAAATGTTGTTTATTCTCGTTTTAAGCATTGGTGGTTTTGTTCGTCAGAACGATTCATGCATCATAATTAAGTTACTTGTTACTTCCTTCGTCTCTGAGTCTGGGTGAGTAGTGTGTATGGGTTGAGTTGTGTAGTCCATCCTAACTGCTCTTGAGACTGTTGTCAGATTGTTTTAATTGGATTAATCCTGTTCGAACAGTATGGCTCATACCAGGAAGACACCCCGTAAGTCCACCGGACCTAAAGGAGTTCCTCGCCATCAACTTGCCACTAGGAATGACGGTGCTAGCAGTAGCAGCTCTAGGCCTGATCCTCTGGCAGAGATACAGAGGATTTCTGCAGAGTTAGCCCAAGCTACTAGAGATAGGGCTATGGACGCCATTTAGGTGGGCAGATTACAGGAACAATTAAGGCGTCTTACCATCGCTCATAGGAACTACGAACGTATGTTAGTTCGTACCGTGGAGGGAAGAAATGAAGCCTGACATAGGGAGAATGTAGCTAGAGCTAGAACTCATGAGCTAGAATTTTATGTTGAAGACTTAGAGGAGCATAATACCTATCTGCATGAGGAAGTTCATAGGCTAAGCAATCTCCTTGATCCAAATCATGAACCCCAAGCTGATGCATTGGATCCCGGTGTTATCCTTGCCGATGGGAGTGAATCGGAAGAGGAGGAAGAAGAAGATCTCAAAGAATTAGTAATGATAGATGAAAGTGATAATGAAGGCGGTAATATTTCCGGAATGGATACCGAGCCCAAAGTTTGAAGTGATCACGGAAAGGAGAAGAGTTGTGATATAGTTAGTTCTAGTTTAAGTTAAGTAGTCTTGTTTAGATGCGGTTTTATGTTTAAATAAGTGAAACTAGTGTAATGACTTGTAGTCCGCTCTTTTATCAATCAATAAAGGCTTGTGAAGTAAAGTTTGGTTTGTTGTGAACAGATGCGTCGTACGCGGGGTTCGTATATTCCTGGTACTTCACAAAATGAAAATGATATTCCAGATCCGCCACCAGTTCCAACAAATCTAGCGGATGCTATAGCCGCACTTGTCAATGTGACGGTTGAAAATTCACGTTTGCTTCATGAGATGGCTCAAAGTAATCAGAATCAGATGCATGGAAACCGTGGTCGCCATCATAATAGGCAGGAGGCTACATATCTGGACTTCACAGATACAAAACCCCCAGTGTTCTCTAAGGCAGATGAACCACTGGAGGTTGACGATTGGCTTAGGACCATGGAGCAGAAGTTTGATCTTATACCATGCACAGAGTTTCAGAAACCAGTCTTTGCTACTCAACAACTTAGAGGTGCAACCGGTGCTTGGTATGCAAATCTTACGGCCATGCAACCCGCAGGTGTTCCGTTAACTTGGATGGAGTTTCGTACTACTTTCAGAGCCCATTATATCCCGGAGGGAGTTATGGCTATGAAGCTGGATGAATTTCTTGCTTTGAGGCAAGGGGACCAAACTGTGATGCAATATGTGGGAAGATTCAATCACCTGTCACAATATGCATCTGAACATGTCAATACTGATGCCAAGAAAAAGAAATGGTTCATGAGAGGTCTGAATACCAAATTACAGACTATGATGACAACATGTACCAATGTCACTTATCATGAGGCAGTGAATATTGCTATTGCTTCAGAGGCAAAGTATCGGCAGCATAAGAAGCTCAAAAAGAAAAAGAGTATGCCGTCTGGATCTTATGGGGGAAATCCGAAGAGGCAGAGGGTGATTTATCATCCGATTAATCATAATCGTCCTCCTTATCGTCCCTTGCGATTTCAAGCCGATTCAACAATCAAATGTAAAATCCTGCTACAACTTATCGAGAATCCACAACCGACAAATGCTTACGGGGTTTCGCTTCAACACCCTGTGGTCACAAGTATCCCTGTTTCAATTATGGCAAGCCCTGGTCATTTCTCGAGAGAATGTCCGTATCTAAAGCGATCTAATCCCAATTATCGAAGGCCCTGCAAATCAACAACGAGCTCGGGCACAAAACAAGAATAACAATCGAGAATGCTCGAGAAAGGCAAAGATGAAAGGAAGACGGGGACGGGTGTTCTATATTCAAGCCGGGAGATTCTCGAAGGAGAGCCGGTGATGATGGGTATGTTTCTGTTGCCAATCATCCTGCAGATTATACTTTTTGATTACGGCGCATCGCATTCATTCATCAATAGAACATTTGTGGTGAAGTATGAAATTTCAATTGGGACAACAAAGGAAAATTTCTTTGTACACGATCGCGCCGGGGACGCGTCGTGTACTAAGGAAATGGTATACCGGTGCCCATCAACCTGGGTGGGCATATTTTCCCACTACCATGATTATCCTTAAGGATCATGATATAGATGTAATCTTAGGAATGAATTGGATGTATCGACATAAATTTATGTTATAGATGCTTTGAATACAACTATAAGGGTGAGTTTGCCGGATAGAACTTCTCAACTTCTCATCCAACTTCCAACCTTAAGAAGATCAAAGGCGAGTTTGTGCAAGCTCTTTGTCAAAGAGATTAGAGATATCCGGTAGTATGTGAATTTCCCGATGTGTTTCGAGGATTTACCCGGTCTACCACACGATAGGGATGTCCGATTTAACATAGAATTGCAACTGGAACAGCTCCGATTTCTCGAGAGAGCTTATAGGATGCCACCTAAAGAGTTAGTCGAGTTGAAAACTCAGTTGCAAGAATTGATTGAGAAGGGGTTTATACAACCTAGTTCATCACCTTGGGGGTGTCCGGCAATTTTTGTGAAAAAGAACGATGAGACTCTGAGGTTATGTGTCGATTATCGTCCGTTGAATGAAGTGACCATTAAGAATAAATATCCATTACCTCAGATAGATTTGGTTTTTGATCAATTGGCCGGAGCCAAGGTTTTCTCCAAGATAGATTTAAGGTCAGGATATCATCAGATCAAGGTAAAGCCTGAAGATATTCCCAAAACGGCATTTACCACAAGATATGGATTATATGAATATTTGGTAATGTCTTTTGGTTTGACCAATGCTCCAGCTCATTTCATGTATTTGATGAATTCAGTATTCATGCCTGAGCTAGACAAATTTGTAGTGGTGTTTATTGATGATATTCTAGTATATTCCAAGAATAAGCAAGAACATGCGAAACACCTCAGAATTGTTCTGACTCGCTTGAGGGAACATCAACTATATGCCAAGTTCAGCAAGTGTGATTTTTGGCTTAAGAAAGTACAATTTCTTGGACACATCTTGTCAGAGGAAGGAGTTGTTGTTGATCCAAGCAAAGTGAAGGATGTGCTTGATTGGAAACCACCAACCACAGTTCATCAAGTTCGGAGTTTTCTAGGATTGGCGGGGTATTACCGTCGGTTTATTCCAAATTTTTCTAAAGTATCAAAGTCCATAACTGAGTTACTGAAGAACCAAGTCAAGTTTGCCTGGTCATATGATTGTGAAGAGGCTTTCCAGACTTTGAAGAGACTATTGACCCTTTGCATAGATAGCCCAACCCGATATCGAGAAGTCGTTTGATATTTATTGTGATGCTTTGGTATTGGTATTGGATGTGTGTTGATGCAAGAAGGCCGAGTCATTGCTTATGCATCCAGCAACTTAAGCAACATGAAGAACACTATCGACTCATGATCTAGAGTTAGCGGTTTGTGGTCCATGCTCACGAAGATTTGGCGGCATTACCTACTTGGTAATATGTGCCATATTTATACAGACCACAAGAGCTTAAAATATATCTTTACTCAGTCAGAGTTGAATATGTGACAAAGAAGATGGTTAGAGTTGATTAAAGATTATGACTTGGAAGTACATTATCACCCTGGTAAAGCAAATGTGGTGGCAGATGCTCTCAGTCGCAAAAGTTATTGCAATTGCCTGACAGTAAGAACAATGGGTTTGACTTTATGTCAAGAGATGGAGAAGTTAAATGTAGAAGTAATTCAACAAGGTAGTTTGACCAACATAATTGTTGAAGCCACTATTCGAGATCAAGTTATTGCTGCTCAGAAGGAAAACAAGGGTGTAGCCCATATCAAGGAAAGAGTCGGGGAATGGAAAGGCGGAATGTTTCAAAGATAGATAATGAAGGTGTATTTATGGTTCAAGGATCGTTTGGTAGTACCAAAAGTTCCTGAGTTGCGGCAGTCAATTCTTGAAGAAGCACATGCTACTAGGTTATCTATCCATCCGGGAAGCAACAAGATGTACCATGACTTAAAACAAAGGTTTTGGTGGACAAAAATGAAGATAGAAATTGCGAGATATATAGCAAAGTGTGATACTTGTCAGAAAGTGAAAGCTATACATTTGAGGTCTGCTGGAGAACTACAACCATTACCTATTCCAGTCTAGAAGTGGGAGGACATAAGTATGGACTTTATTGTTGGTCTACCCAAGACATCAAAGGGATTTGACTCAATATGGGTTATTGTAGATCGACTCACTAAGTCAGCACATTTTCTTCCTGTCAAGACTATATATCCCCTTCGTCCAATACGCCAAGATATATTTAGCAAGAATTATGAGTCTCCATGGAATACCAAAGACCATAGTGTCGGATCGGGTACACAGTTTGTCTCAGATTTTTTGGAAACAATTGCATTCTTCATTGGATACCATGCTCTCAGATAGTACTGACTTATCATCCGCAGATCGATGGATGAGGGTGTGAAAGAGTCAATCAAGTGCTTGAAGATATGTTAAGGTGTTGTGTTCTTAATTATTCCAACAAGTGGGACGAATGCTTACCTTTGGCCGAGTTCTCATATAACAATAGTTTTCAGGAAAGCATTAGAATGGCTCCATTTGAAGCACTCTATGGCCGTCTCGCTTCACCGCTGCTTCTCCGGCCTTGTTATCGGTTCAGTTGTGTTCAGGATAAGCTCTTGATGCTTCCTGTGTCCTTTGTTTAACCGCTACCGGTCTGTAGTCGCCGGCATAGTACCGCCGAGGCGCCGTGTCCGCCATGGCCGACGTTGAGCTTGAATTGAGTCGTGTCGGTGCAAATAAGTA
This sequence comes from Miscanthus lutarioriparius, assembly GCA_904845875.1. Taxonomy (NCBI): domain Eukaryota; kingdom Viridiplantae; phylum Streptophyta; class Magnoliopsida; order Poales; family Poaceae; genus Miscanthus; species Miscanthus lutarioriparius. The sequence goes on from CAJGYO010000018.1 coordinate 23,161,843, forward strand.
GGTCAAGAGGGTGCGCCTAGTCATGGGGAGCATGTTGGTACAATCGCCATCATTTGGTGAACTTCGCCGTCAGCGAGGAATCGCTGGTCGAGCGTCATTGCCGTGGTCAACGTCGGAGGTTGAAGATGACAAGTGGGACCCGGTTGTCAGTGACTCAGCGTTCAAAATGAATTTTCTGTTTTTCAGATTTAAATGAATAGTGTCTATTTTTGTTATTTTTATGTAGATTTATTTAGAGCTCCAAAAATTATGAAAATTTTTGTGTGACTTCTTTGTGATGTGTATTATTTAGGAAAAATATGAAATGTTGATTTTCAGTACTCTTTGAATGTGATAAAAATTGCTCAATTAATTAATAAATGAGTTTTCAGGAGTTTTCTAGGCTTATTTATGTATCCAAAAATTATGAAAATTGTTTTGTCACTTAGTTATCATGTGATGAACATATACAAAAATTTTTAGGTCAATTGGAACAAGTTGATTTATTTCATAATTATTAATTAATTAATTAATTCATAAAAGCAAATAGTAACCTTTAGTGATTTAGGTTTTGTTTGAGTTTTTGATTAAGTGATGTCCTTGGGTCATTAGTTGGTAATGATCCTTGGTAATTGTTGTGAGTGTTGCGAAAATGGTTTAGTTAGTTTGAATTATAACTGTACCGCGAAGGAAAGTTGTATTCAAGTTGTTAAGTTTTGCATCCATCATCGAGCATCATATTTTGTATCCGCATCATGTTAAGCATGGCATTGTTACTACGTGTAGTGAATGAAGGTGAGCACGTGGTAGTTAATCAAGTAGTTGAGGAGGTTGATCTGTCTGTGGAGGTTGGTGTTGATATTGGTGGAACGACTCCGGACCCGGACTTTTCCGTCAACGAAGGCAAGCCCCGGATGCATACAACCCTACCTTGTATTTACAAATTGATTTCGCTTTTGCTTCTTTTTACTGCATTAAGTGATTAGGAGTCAAGTGAAAACCAAATTGGTACCTTACCAACCTTGTTATTCCATATTTACCATATTACCAGTTTTAAATTCGTATATGCCAGTTTTGCTTAGCTATGCTTAGAACGGTGAAAGTCGGGTGATTACCTGTCATCTGCAAGTTTTGAATGGAGCTTTGGTTAATTATGTTAACATGTGATATGGGAATGTGGAGTAATAAATCTAGACCGGGCGGACTCGGTGTGTGTGAGCCACAAGACATGGAGGTCTTGTGAGCAGGTTCTTTCCGCCTGTGTCGATTAAGGTCCGTCCGTTGTTGAATTGCATGAGGTGAGACTTTGTAGTACTAACCACATACTTCGGTAAGCCTTAACTTGGTTATTCTATTATGAGAATGGCTACTCGCGACATTGGGAGTGGAGAGATGGGCGGAATACCGTGTACCCACGTGGCAATAAAATTTGGATTGGTGGAGTCTTTGTATTCTCGGGGTATGGACCCGTTCTTATTTTAGAGGATCCATGGGTAGGTTGGTATATGTAGGTCGGGGACCTACACATATGTCGTGGTGGTCTGGAATTCCCAATTTGGGTTTTAATCGGTTCGAATAAATCGTTCTTTGCTCGGTTATGGACACTCAACTCACTTTGTTCATCATCGTAGTAATTAATAATCGAAACCGAGGATGGTATGAGAAAGTGTTGGATACGAAGTTTCATGATCTCATTACGGATCGTGTCAGCTTTGTATATGATCTTTATGAAGTTTTAAACGTTGATATAAAGAATTTTGTTAAAAATGCTTTTACGCATAAAAAAAGAACCTTGATTATTGCTAAAACCACACCTTGAATCCCATGAGCCCGCATTCCTACGTTCTTTTAAATTCTTATTTTCGGTTAAGACTTGTTGAGTACTTTTTTTGTACTCGGGGTTCAATTGACCCTTGTTGCGTGAGTGAGGCTCATGAGCAGATCTCATTTTGGATCGTCTTTGCATGACTATTGTTCAAAGGCGATGGCGACGATAATTAAATGTGTGGTCCTTAAGGGCGTAAGCGAGTTTATGTTGTGTGTTTTGTAATATATTATAATGCCACTCCACTACTTTGGTTTGTTTTATTATCAAACTTAGTTGTATGGTTTAAAACAAATGGTTTGTAAACTATGTTATTGTAAGTCTTCTGCTACTTTTACTCTGATGTATCTATTTGAATAAACTGTTGTAATACTGCAATGACTCTGTAATGTGATCCTGCTCGAAAATCGTGGATGATTCGGGGTTCTCCGAGGACACCCGACAGTCTTCTTAAGTTACCGGGAACATATGCATAGATGTCAAAGGTCGTTAGACAGTGACAGGTGCATATAGGCCCTATAATTTAGGAGGTTCTGCCACAGAAAGTTTCATAGAAGTATAAGTTTTCGTTTGAGTTGCACGAAATTTCTATACTTGTTTCTTTGTCACTTTACTCTTGCATTTATTTCAGGGCCTATAAAAAGTTAAACAAATCTTGGGAGTTGTGTGTTTATTTAAGTAATAATGATCCGTTTCAACAGGTTGTGTAGGCTATGTCCTCTACCAACGGCTTCTCAGTTTGTTTTACAACTCGCAACCTGACTATTTGTTTGTTTTTTTGGCAAGCTTTGTGAACGGTATTGCAACTACAATAGGTGAAACTCACATTGATATTATAAACAAGCCAAATTGAAAAACATCTAACAGTCAAAAGAAGAAGTAGGAATGCTGTGATACTACCGAGTAATGTGAAGAGCCACTTATGGGTCTTCATAAATGCAATGGTTACTGATGCTACATTTGATCCTTATAGACTGATAAGTGCAGTCGTTTGGCTAGTTGGTGGGTATTATTTTAATGCTTGTAGACTGTTTTTGAGCAATATTATGGTTGCTCTAATGCACCGCTTCCTCCCAAGCCAATGGAGCCGAGCTGGTGTCTCAAAAAAAATCAGATCTAGCCGGTCGACAATTGATTGCATCAAGTTGATTGATCATTGATCGTGGATGGTGTGGCTAAAGCACCGACGCCAAGCTTCTCGACGCGCCTCCTGTCTTCTTAGGCCGCACTGTCAGAAGTCAGAACTCAGAAGGTCTCTCGAGTCTCGACCTGCGTAAGAGTGTCGCTGAGATCAAGGCGCCGTCATGTTTGCTCTCTGATCGACCATTCTTCTCGAAATAGATGGACCGACAATTTCATTATCTAGGGGTTACTGCTGGCTCAACGCATTGGCTGCAATGGGTTCATTATACAACCTGATTGTGTAGAAGTTCTCGACACTATAAGGCTGGGAGTCTCTTCAACAGCAGGTGCTCGGATCTACGATGATTGTTTCCTTTTGTGGCAAAATTTTGATGCAATAGAGATTGAGAAGTGTGACCGGGAAGCTAATCAGGTGGCGCATGAATTCGCTAGAGTAGCTTTATCTTTGAAAGAATCTTGTATTTGAGCCGATGAACCCCCCGAGTTTATTATTCAAACTCTAGTGAATGATGTAACTATGTTTGGTAATCAATAAAGTGCACTGAATGGCTTCCCTAAAAAAAAGAACAGAGCTCCTTTATAGTATAGATAAAATAAATAACAGAGCTCCAATTTATCTCACGTCATCTAAATACACACGCATACATGTCTCAAGAAAAAATAATCCTGCCTTCTTAGAATTTCTTTGAGATGACATCATAAATTTGTATATGCTCTCCCATGCACGACCAATGCAGACAACACTTGTCGATAGTCCCACAATAAAGTTACACTCCACATAGATAACAGTAGTAAACAGGGTCATCATTGTCTACAACGCTATGTGTGCTCTACAACTTGCTTTTTCCAAATCCACGGCTATCTCTCTCGCGCGCGTTATTTGCATGTGCTTTTTCCCAAGCATATACTCTCATGTATCATCCTAGCTACTGCCCCATTCTTGCAACGCACATCCCATTAGCTGCTTTCCCTTTTTTCGCAGAACCGACCAATTTATAAGAGTACAAGTACAATGACGGGCCGCTAGCGGTCGCACTGTCATACTTGAACCCATATAAACCCGGTAATACAATGGCTGGAGCATTTGTTAGTCCGAAAGACAACCAAATACTCATACAAGTCGTACCTGGTAGAGAAAGCAGTTTTTGGTATGTCCTCCGGTCTGATCTTTATTTGATGGTAGCCTGACCTCAAGTTAATTTTGGAGAATACCTTTGCCTTCGCTAGCTGATCGAACAAGATGTTGATGCGAGGCAACGGGTATTTGTTCTTGATGGTCACAGCATTGAGTGGTCTGTAATCTACACACATTCTCAGTGACTTGTCCTTTTTCACAAACAATGCTGGACATCCCCACGGAGATGAGCTAGGTTGGATAAGACCCTTGTTCAATAGATCTTGTAATTGAACCTTAAGTTCTACTAACTCATTGGGTGGCATTCTATAGGGCCTTCTTGATATGGGTGCTGTACCTGGTACTAACTCAATCTTAAATTCCACCTCCCTATTAGGTGGTAAGCCTGGTAATTCCTCTGGAAATACATCCGAAAACTCACAAACCACTGGAATATCACAAAGTGTGGTGGTTTGGATAGCACAGGCTAAATATTGGGGTTCAAAATTGCGGGAGAGTGGTACTAGAAAAGCATTCCCTCCCGTGGGTTCTCTCAACATAATAGTACGGGTGCTGGTGTCAATGAGAACACCATGATCCTTCATCCAATTCATGCCTAAGATTACATTTATCGATAACCCGGGCAATATTATCAAATCTGTTGTATACTCCCTCCCTTGTATAGAGATGAGCACATTTTTTACTATCTTTTTGGTAGAAATAGTACCCCCTGCTGAACTTATATTATAACCCCTTTGCTTACTTCAATTATTTTCTGATCATGCCTAGATGCAAATGCTTGACTCATAAAGGAATGAGAAGCTCCCGAATCAAATAAAACAACAGCAGGATGCTTGTTGACGAGAAACATACTAGCCGTGACAACTTCTCTAGCGGGCACTTCCTCAACAGCGGTATAATGCACGTATCCCGGACGTGCCCTTGTGTTCGCCTGCCTCTGATTGTTCTGATTTGGGTTGCTATTCTTCTTGGGGTAGGGGCATTCCTTGGCCCAATGACCCATTTCATTACAGTTGAAACATGGCTGATTATTCCTAGGTCCTGTGGAGCTCCCTTGACTGCCGGTCCCTTTTGGTAAGGCAATAGTGAATGCCTTACGAAATGGTTTATGTGGCCTGCTATTCTGAGCTTTGGGTGGTGGAGGCCTAAACTTGGATGCAGGTGGACGGAATTGTGGCCTAGCTGTGATAGGCGCTCTTGCATGTGAAGATCTGGAGGCACCTGCCTCATATGCCCTCTTGCGACCCTTAGCAGCTGCATGCATATTATTGTGGTTTTCCTAGGTCAGAGCATCACTAATAAACTCGTTGTATGTGGCACACCTAGAATTGACCATGGTCTTCATCAGTTTGGTACCCAGACCCCGCTTGAAGCTCTCTATCTTTTTCTCCTCAGTATCCACAAAACCTGGAGCATACCTGGACAAGTTGTTGAATGCGTGCATGTATTCTGTGAGAGTCTTCGTTCCTTGAGTGAGCCTCATAAATTCAGCCGCTTTCATGCGCATTAGGCCCGGGGGAATATGATGTCCCCTAAAAGCCAACTTGAATTGTTCCCATGTCACTCGCGCATTAGCAGGTAGTGATGACAAGAAATGTGCCCACCAGATCCCTGCTGGTCCTTGCAGCTGATGAGAAGTATACTCAGCTTTTAGATGCTCGGTGACTCTTAGTAGGCGAAACTTCTGCTCAATGGTATTGAGCCACTCGTCAGCCTATAGTGGTTCCTCAGCCACCTTGAAAATAGGAGGCTTTGTATCTAGAAATTCCTTGAATGTACTGTGCTGATTTGGCTCGGCCCCTTGTTGCTGTGGGTGGCAACGAGCGGTGTTCTGCGTAATGAGGCGCAGAGCTTCTTCCATTGTCCTTTGACTCCCCAAGAACTGAGCAAAGAACTCCTAAGCAGACGGCGGCGGTGGTGGTGGTAAGTCATCACCATTGCCATCATGACTGCTACCAGCTCCTACTCGGGTGCGCGTCATCTGCAAAGTTGCAACAATAAGCGATTATTGGTGGATGCCACAAGATTGCAGATGAATTTATAATCATGCCAAACTGAAATTACTGGAGAAAATTCTCAAATTCGCAATAAAAATAGAGGCATAACAATTCATTCTCGCAACATGACACCACCAACTTTATCACTTATCGAACTCACACCGTGTTAACATACTAGTCACTAGGTGACTCTAATCTTCATTAAGATCGCTGTCGAGGTCGGAGATAGGATCATCCTCATTCTCTGGCTCCACTTCTTTCTCATCCTAGCCGTCATCTTATATTAACATTTCTGGATCTTCGTCTTCCTTACTAAGGATCGGGTGCAGTTGGTTGTTCAAATTATGCACCTGATGCTGAAAACCCATCACTACATGCTGGGCTCATGCAAGCTGCTGGCTCAAGTCCCTTTATTCCAGTGATAGAGGGGCGGTTCATGGTACCCCGCAAAGTGCAAAACTCTCACAATAGGGTAGGTGTTCCGAAAACCATCAGGAAATTCTCACTCCAACTGGTGCTGCCATCGGTACTATCAACATGTACACTTTTGTGAGACAAGGTCATAATGGATAAGAGTTACATAACCGAGTCAGAAATTTATAAGGGGAGGAACAATGTAATTATTTGAATGGTAATTATCATGATGCATGCTCGTTCCGTACGTCCTCACAAACTTAGGAAAAATTTGTTTCTAGCGGTAGACACGGTGGCATACATACGTTCTCTCATATATAGCGTAACTAGTCGAGCTACACGTTTCGTTGTTAGTGTACCTGCATAAGAATTTCATTTCAGCCCAAACCCATAATGAAATATGCAGAATGTAAATCTAAATACTTCCATATATGTATACCCATACATATACTTCCGTATCAAACTTGCCGATAACAATTTAAACCCACAATTAAATACGCACCATATACACATGCAAGCATGCATACATAGCCGTACCAAAGCTAACTCTTCCAGACCGCACGCTCACATCTTGCGGTCATGTCACTCATCATCTTACCTTGGCGTAGAGACATTTGATCCATACATTACCATTCAAGTGAATGGCATCCATACAATAGCACGCCGTATGGACGACGAAGTAAAAACCCCCATGTTAGTACTTAAATAGCCACCTAATAGTCCTTAATTTGGGCATAAGGAAAGTGATCATTGGCACACTTTAGATTTCAAATACCTATTATATAGCTATCAATTGCTAGAGAAGGGTTTTTGGAAAACAAAAACTTTTGTTTTAAATACACATGTGACAACTAACGTTGAATCTTGCTCTAATGCCAGCTGTCGCAGAACCGACCAATTTATAAGAGTACAAGTACAATGGCGGCCCGCTAGCGGTCGCACTGTCATACTTGAACCCATATAAACCCGGTAGTCCATCGAGTACCACGACGAGTCTCGATAAACGATTTACAACAACCAAGATCGTACATGATTCAACATACATGCCACATATTACATAAAGTTCACAGATACATTTTCATCATCAGAGTATGAAACCAGTTATTACAAACTGAGTTTGATAGATAAAAGCAGAAGCAAATTAAGTTTGAAAGTAAAGTTTCCAACATAGTTTAGTATAGTGCCAAAATACGATCACGGTCCATAAAAGCATGTAGAAGGATTAATAAGAAGCCTGCCCAAGGCTTACTCCTCATCCACAACGGGATAGAAGCAACTCTTGCAATAACCATGATACACAGTGCCATCTGCAACATGGAAAATAAAACCCTGAGTACGAGAAGATACTCAGCTAGACTTACCTGTCATAAACCAGAAATAAAATGACTCCAATGATTATGCAAGGCTGTATAAGTGGGGATAGCTTGACAACATTTTGCATAAAAGCGATTAACTTAGTTATACAATTATGGTTTCAATATCAGGTTAATTATAACTATCCATCTTTAGATTAGCAACTATCCTGTGCCAAACATGTGGTATATCCATTTAAAAGCATACAATAGTAACAATAGCAGGTATTGCAATTCCATATTCATCCGAACCATCATGTTCCATAACACAGTCACTATGATGTTGGGACTAGCCAAGTTTCTCACTATCCGGGAGAGACGGCGATTCGAATCGATTTCAACCAGCTGAGAATTTATTCCTAACACAAACCTAGGCATACCGCGCGAAGGCAGCCTTAGGTCACCTTTGGTATAACTCAGGTACACATTTCGCGGGTCCGTACCGCACCGCACAATCTGGGACACCAGATGCCAGGACGTTCAGGCCTAGCCTGCCCTTGGACTCAGTATGATCGCCCCCCGCAAGGAGTGCACAACAGAATGGGTCCCGGCCTGAGTTGAGCTACTCGGCTTCGCGGTCGGAACGAGTTATCCGGCCAGCTAAGTGATAGGCATGCGTTCAATCTTGTCAGAAGCACCAACAACGGTACGGTCCTTAATCGGCTCAGACGGAATCACATGAGTCATCCTACGCATAGACTCCACCCGGCCTCGATTTTCTTTTACCCCATGGTTCTGTTCCACGATAGCAAATATAGTCAACCGTGCTCCGGTATCCACCAATATCTCATAGGTGACAGGACATCACCTGACTTCTACCGGTCTAAGCATGGCTAAGCATATGTTCGATCCTAGACCTATACCGGTTAAATGTGTAATATCTGGACAAGGAATTTATATGCATCAAGTGGTTCCATTCAACTCTTATAACCTAATGCATCAATCATAAGTACTTAAGTAATCATTTGTAAAATACTGGAAGACTTAGAATGCTCCGGGGCTTGCCTTTCAGAAAAGAAGTAGGGCGGTGATCAGGACACTCCGGAAGCTCTTCAGGATTCTGCTCCTCGCCTTTGGGAGCTACGACTTGAGGATTCTCCTGCTGGTCCCCTTCCTCTACTTCGTCGAATTCCAGCAACGTTATTTCTTCCTCCGATCCTAGATGCATGAATATGGCATAAGATATTGCGAATGCAAATATGTTAACAAGTGTGGTTTGATGATACATGAAGAATGCATTCTGGCAAATATTCTTAATGGCATATGGTTTAAGTAACAAAAAGTGCATCGTGTTTGCTGAGTAGGTGCATATCTCTTCTTGATTATGCAATCAACTACTTCAACAATTCATCAACTATTTCACAAACAGCAGCTACTTGTTTTACTTATAACTGAAGTTCTACTTATCCAAATGCTGTGATCTTAGACTTTATGGAAATATTATAAAATTGTCTACAACTCTTATTTAATCACCAAAAGCTAATTCACACTTTATCTTAACCAAAACAGACAATCAATCCAGCGCTGTCCAAAAATTCTAGAGAGCAAGCAATTCGGAAATGCTAACTTTAAACAGCTATAAATCCTAAACCGTTTGACCTATGACTCTAAAATTTTAACACAATATAGATGAAGAAGTTACCTACAACTTTGTTATTAACCATTTTTACAGCAACCATCATTTTGACTACTCAACATTATAAACCACAGAATCGGTCCGAAAACTCTTCTCTCCCGAATTATAAAGCAACGATATTTCTATTGCATATAAAAATTCCAAATTTGACTTCACCAATCATACCAACAGTACAAGGACATCAAATACACTCAAGAAAACATAATGGCCATGCCCAAACTATTTATTTAAATGCATTTATCAATTTACTAAGATACTTAGGTTAAATAATAAACATATACCAAATATGCATCATAATTTCTCAGAAAATTACAGTGGCTTACTAGTGCTACCAATAGACTACAGTAAAAGTTTCATGCCATTTTACCAAGTAAAACATCCTATACAAAAATGACAAGGCAGCAAGGCTTGAAATAGCATAAATAGAAAACCCTAGTGAAATATGTCAAGCAACAGATTTTATATTTTTCTTAGCATACATATGGTACTAGGATATCCTCCAACAAATTTCATGAATATTAGATTCATAAATAATTTATAAAAATTCATACAAGGATCTCCTAATTATAAAAGGAAAATCTATAACTACAAATCTATACATGCACTGATCCTCAAATTTTTACCAGAGCTCATACATGTCAAGAATAGCTTGCTACCAAAATTTCATAATTTTTGGAGCACAGGAACTCTAGATATAAAATAAACAAGTTTGCTTGCATTCAAAAACACATTTCAAATTTCCATTTAAATCTTCCAAAATTTCTACTGTAAGTATCAAGACTGTATTTTTCCTAAATACCACACTTCCTAAGTAACACTACCAAATTTATTTCACAATTTGTGAAGCTACAAAGCTAGAGATACAAATATTACAAAACAACACAAAAATCTAGAATTAATGAACTATCCTATACTCTCACTGCCGCTGACTAGTGGGACCCGCAAGTCAGACGACCCCACACGTCAGTGACCCGAAATAGGGCAGCGGCGCTGCGCGGTGCTGGCGTGGCCAGAGCCCGTCGCCGGTGACCTTTCCGGCGAAGCCAAGGGAACCAACACGATCTACTAAGCAAACCGCGTCGGATGGTCTAGGTGGTGGCCGTGCAGGTGCGGCGGAGCGGGCTCGTCGCCAGCCATGGCGACACGGCGGCGCTGCTCTACGGTGTGCCAGCCGTCACCGACCACGGCGAAGCCCGGTGAAGCGCGCAACAGCATAACGGCGACCAGGCGACTCTATCTAGGCGGCTTAGGCGATGGGAGATGCTCCGACGAAGCACGGCCACGGCAGCGGCCATGGCGGCACTCCAGCGAGGGTGTACCCATGACAGCGCAAAGTGAAAAGCGGCTCACTTAGGGCACAAATGAGGGCGCTGAAAGGTGGAGACGGTGGAGAAGGTTGAGGCGGAGTTGCTAGCTCGACTGATTGGCCACTAGAAAGGAGGCGAGCGCTGCAGATGGCGACGGCGGAGGCAGGAAGAACTCGGCTTCGCTGTGGGCGAGGGAGGAGGCCAAGGCGACGTGAATGGCGTGCTCTGGGTAGTGCGAGCGAGTGCTGGCGGGGTTAAGGCGCTCTTTGGCCCGCCTTGGCCACACGCGGTGGCTCGGCTCTGAGCCGGTCGGCCACTGAAACCAGCGATTCAGTTTGTTCAGTCGCGCGACACTAGGCCTGACAGCGTACTTTCGTGGAGCTTGATCTTCTAATCCGTGAAGTAATAGTGCACACAATCTACACAAAAGTTGTAGCTCTAAGTACCATCTGTAATTCGTCTTAAACGATCAAGACCTAATTCGCAACGGTTAAGGAGTAATGTCATCCCAAAGTTGGGGTGTCAGTGCTGTCAGTGGAGGAAGACTTTGCGAAAATTGCTAAGTGTTGAATCCAGTGATTTATCCATTTTTGTGAGCTCAAAAATACCAAGCTATGCACATAATTATCTCAAGACCCAAACATAAAAGTTGTTCCTTATATCAAATACTACAACTTTGCTTTAGTGACCACCTCTATGCAAGGTCTCTAACACATAGTTCAAACTTAGTCAAACAGGCTACATTCAAATGATGACTTGAACAAGAACTATGACTTAGTGATCTATTGAGCCCTAGCCATGAATACCAAAGTTGTTCATAATGATACTCTAAACATGTTTAAGCAAATGGCAAGGTCATACAATCTTTTCATGTATTAGTCACTCATAGTGCTATCTAGTTTAACACATGAAATCTTAAGTGTTTGGTCATGAAAGGTGACATTCATGAACAATGTTCCACTAGTCATCCTAAGTGTAGCTACGATGTTTTAGTGACTAACATCAACCATTTACATATATTCACTCATGATCATAAGCATACATACAAGGAAACATAAAATAACAAAGCATGTTTCATATGTTTCAATCCAATGTTTCAATTGTAAATGCTTGTTTATGAATGCTTGATGATCATGCTCATGCTATGCAAGTCAAGTTATGCAAGTCTAACACCTAGGGTGTTACATTTTTGTTAGACAAAACTACCGTAGCTTCTACAAGTTTCAATATATTCTCTAGTGCGCAAAAAAAGATTCAATATATCTCTTCAAAACCACTACCTCATGAGATTCAGATGTGCTGTGCTGACGTGATGGTCGAGGCAGTACTCTAACGTGGAGCATTGGGAAGCCCTTAGAAAGGTCGCACAAAATTATGAAATCAACATTACAATGTCATAAGGTTACACTAAACTACAACTCCACGACACCATCAAAATATGGAACTCAAGAGTGGCTTCTTAGGGACTACTCTAAAGCTGAGCGGTAATCTAGGAATGGGAGAGCAATGCCTGCAAGTCCTCTATTTTATGACCACGCCGTTAGTCTTCCAAGCATAAGATAACTTGAACTTTGCCTCTTCAATGTGTCAGCGCTACATCGGCTGACGATGATCAGATACAGAGTTCAGCTGGGCCAAGGGAAGAAAGGCCGAAGAGGCCCAGAATAGGCAATCCATGCTACACTGGGCCGAAGTGGACGTCCAAGTGATCAGCGACGGAGGCGAACGCACTGCTGCGGCTGAACCGTGTCGAGTGCGTAGATATACATTCTAGTAACTGGGAAAGAGGGGTATCAGCTATTGTAATGAAACCTATCTACTCCTAAGAACTCAACGCTATTTCCGGTTCCTTTGCTTTGCTTCCTTGCCAAGATCCGATTCTTCCGTTCTTCCTTGATCTGCTGCTAACAAAATTGGTACCAGAGCCTACGAATCCCGCAACCCACCGTATCTATCCACTGCAATTTTCACCTGCCCACCCTGGAGCCGCACCAAATCGACCACGACTACTTCACTCGATTTCGCAAGCAATCGGGTGCCATGGATCCCAACTTCCAACTCCTACTCGATGAGATCAAGTCCGTGAAGACCGCGGTGAATGGAGTCGAGAGTCGTGTCGACACCGTGGAGACATCGCTGGGCAGCCGGATCTCTGCCATGGACCGTTCTATCTCAGATCGGTTCGGTCGCGTGGAGGGTGCCATCCAGGTCTTCGACGATTGGTGGCCTTCAGTGGATGCGTCTGTGGAGGAGCTCCGATCTGAGGTCAGCACCCTACGCAAGCAGGAGGGTGTGATTGAGAAGATGCGAGAAGAGATGACGGCATTGCACAAGTCCATCAACCGGGTGGAGCTCGAAGCCGCACCGTCCATGGCCGCCGGCATCCTGGCGCAACCGGTGGTGTCCGCGGCGACTTCATTCGCTGGACACCCAGTTACAGGCCCTGCTGTCGGGCACCGCATCGAACCACATCACCGGGAGTTTGGGTCTCTGACTTCACTCCCGGTCAAGGGTACGCTCGATTTCAAATCCCACCCGTTTCCCAAACCCTTTCCCCGTTTGCGTCGTTCTCTTTTGAGTCCACAGATTGCTACTGATGAGCGTTTATTTGTTGGTGACATCGAGGGAGTTCGTGATCGATATACACAGTTGGGTCCTCAATACTCCAGTAGCAAGTTGCCGAAGTTCAATTTTCCTGTGTTTTCTAGGGAGAATCCCAAGCTCTAGATCACTAACTACGAAGATTACTTTGAGCTCTATTTGGTGGAACCACACATGTGGATCAAGGCAGCAACTATGAATCTCTCTGGTGCAGCTGCTCGATGGGTGCAGTCGCTCGACCATCATGGCCGTCAGTTCAGTTGGGAGCAGTTTTGTAAGTTGGTGCTTGATCGCTTTGGGAAAAGTCAATATGAAGCTCTGATTCGGCATCTATTCAGGATTCGTCGGGCATCCACCGTCCAGGAGTATATTGACAAGTTTTCAGAGTTGGTCGATCAGTTGTTGGCTTATACTTGTCACACAGATCCCCTATTCTTTGCGATGCGGTTCATGGATGGCCTCTGTGATGACATACGCAATGCCGTTCATATGCAGAGGCCAAATTCCTTTGATGAAGCTTGTGTGCTGGCCTTATTGCAGGAAGAGTTGCTAGAATCTACTCAGCGCCAAGAGGGTCGGCGCCCCAAACCTTTCACTTCCAACAAGTTTGCCGGCGTCCGACCCACTATGACACAGATTCCACTGGCTGCTGACAAGAATGACAACGCTGCACCGGCGGTTGGAGCTGAGCGGTGTGGCCGTGGTGTGGAGGATCGGCTTAACACTCTCCGTTCATATCGCCGTGCACGTGGTCTCTGTATTCATTGTGGAGAAAAATGGTCCCGTGATCACCGTTGTTCTGAAAACATTCAGTTGCATGTTCTACAAGTATTTTGGGATATTTGTCACAATGATGCTACTCGATGATGATCGACTTCTTTGAAGAGCCAACCAAGCTCGTGTACTCTTTGCGGTGTCTCTTGTAGCTCACGAATGGCGATTGCAACAACAAGTACTATGCAATTCCAGGGAGCTATTCAAGGGTTACCAGTTAAGATTTTGTTGGACTCGGGCAGCTCTCATACATTTGTCAGTTTTGCTCTAAGCTCCAGGTTGACAGGACAAACTTCTCTACCGGTACCTCTCCGTGTTAAGATTGCTGATGGCCAGGTTTTGGACTGTGCTACCACTTTTCTGCAGTTGGAATGGGAGGTACAGGGTTGCTCTTTCCATACAGATGCCAAAGTACTCCCTCTGGCTCACTATGACTTGGTGGTGGGTATGGACTGGTTGGCTCAGTATAGCCTAATGCAAGTTGATTGGGCACAGAAATGGTTGGTCATTCCTTATGAAGGCGCTTTCCGAACATTGCAGGGGGAGCTACATAGCTTGCCTCCCGGCTCAGTAATCCAGGTGACTACGGTGACGGAGGACAGCCCTACTTCTGCTACACCCACTCAACCGGCCGCTATAACTCAGCTTTTGCAAGAATATCAGTCTGTGTTCGAACCACTGCAGGGTTACCCCCCGGAGCGTGCTTTTGCACATGAGATTCCGCTGATACCGGGTGCAGCTCCTGTCAATGTACGACCCTATCGTTACCCCCCTGCTATCAAGGATGAGATTGAGCGCCAGATCACTACAATGCTCACCTCCAGCATTGTGCAACCTAGTCAAAGTCCTTTTTCCTCTTCTATACTCCATGTCAAGAAGAAGGATGGGACGTATCGGTTTTGCGTGGATTTCAGGCACCTCAACGCCATCATAGTAAAGGCCAAGTACCCGGTGCCTGTGATTGAGGAACTTTTGGATGAGTTGCATGGGGTGTCCTGGTTTTCAACTTTGGACTTGACCGCCGGATATCATCAAATTCGTCTGAAGCCGGGTGAAGAACATAAAACGGCATTCCAAACTCATACTGGACAGTATGAATTCCGTGTGATGGCGTTTGGGTTGACTGGAGCACTCGCTACTTTCCTGAAGGCCATGAACATCACATTGGGGCCCTTATTGCGCAAGTGCGTGTTGGTATTCTTTGACGATATCTTGATATTCAATCGGACTTTGGAAGAACACATTGAACATGTACGCCTTGTGCTGGAACTGCTGCAGCGGGGCAGATGGCAAGTTAACTTCTCCAAGTGTGTCTTTGCTTAGCAACAGTTGCGTTATCTGGGCCATCTAATCTTTGAACAAGGAGTTTCCACTGATCCGGACAAGGTGCAGGCAGTGTTGCACTGGCCAACTCCTTCCTCTGTCAAGGAATTGCGCAGTTTCTTAGGTTTGGCAGGCTATTACCGTCGCTTCGTCCGCCGTTTTGGTATGATCTCTCGGCCCCTCACTGATCTTCTCAAAAAAGGGGCTCTATTCGTGTGGACTGAAGTTCAGGAGCACTCATTTTTGGCACTTAAGACAGCTTTGACCTCAGCTCCGGTTTTGGCCATGCCCAACTTTTCTAAGCCCTTCGTCATCAAGACTGATGCTAGTGGGATTGGTGTCAGTGTAGTCTTGATGCAGCAGGGCCATCCTCTGGCATTCTTGAGTAAATCTCTCAGTCCTCGTTTACAGGGCCTGTCCACGTATGAAAAAGAGTATCTGGCAATTCTTATGGCTGTTGAGCAGTGGCGCAATTATCTACAACTTGTTGAGTTTCACATCCTGACTGATCACAAGAGCTTAGTACAGTTGGAGGACCAGCGTCTTCATACCCCGTGGCAGCAAAAGGTTTTTACTAAGCTCCTTGGGCTACAATATCGCATTGTGTACAAGAAGGGCATTGATAATGGAGCGGCCGATGCCTTGTCACGAGCTCCGGTAGTCCAATGTGTTGCCATGTCGGTCTGCCAACCAGAATGGTTACTTGAAGTGCTGCAATCTTATGCCAGTGACCCTGTGACTCAAGAGTTGTTGGCCAAGCTCTCAAATTCCTCAGTGTCTCCACCTAATTACACTCTTCAAGATGGTCTGATTCGTTACAAGGGCCGTATATGGGTTGGGAATGATGCTGTCGTGCGTTTAAAATTGGTGCAAGCAATGCATGCCAGCGTAGTTGGTGGACACAGTGGGCTTCCGGTAACTTACCGGCGCATTAAGCAGCATTTTTATTGGCCTAGTTTGAAGGCTGAGGTGCGTGCTTTTGTGACTGAATGCAAAATCTGCCAGCAGGCCAAGCCTGACCGTAGCAAGCTTCCAGGGCTTCTTCAACCGTTGCCAGCGCCTGAACGTTCCTGGAAGGTGTTATCTCTGGATTTTGTGGAGGGATTGCCTATGTCTGAAGGGTACAACTGTATTCTGGTGGTCGTGGATCTCTTCAGCAAGTATGTTCATTTTCTCAGTCTGCGTCACCCCTTCACCGCTGCTACAGTTGCCAAGCTCTTCATTTCTCAGGTCTATCGCCTTCATGGTATGCCTTCGGCCCTCGTCTCTGATCGTGATAAGATTTTCACCAGTGCTCTATGGCGGGAATTGTTCAAGTTGGCCAAGGTAGAGCTTCATATGAGTACTACCTACCACCCTCAATCAGACGGACAGACCGAGCGGATAAATCAGTGTTTGGAAACCTTCTTGCGTTGCTATGTTCATGCTTGTCCCAAGCAGTGGCATCAGTGGATTGATTTAGCTGAGTTTTGGTACAACACAAGTTGGCATTCGGCACTAGGGCGATCTCCTTTTGAGGTGCTTTATAGATATGCTCCTACACATTTTGGCATCAGTTCTGTCGATGAGCAGCCTGTTACTGACATTGCTGGGTGGCCGCATGACCGTGAGCTGATGTCTGCACTTATACGGCAGCATTTGCTCCGCGCCAAGCAGCGTATGAAGCATGTTGCTGATTCCCATCGTTCATAGCGTTAGTTCCAAGTTGATGATTGGGTCTTCCTCAAGCTTCAACCCTATGTGCAAACGTCAGTTGCTGATAGAAGCAGTCAGAAGCTCGCTTTCAAGTATCTTGGACCTTACAAGGTGCTGGCACGTGTTGTCTCGGTGGCGTACAGGCTGGAACTTCCACCTTCCTCTCACGATCCATCCCGTATTCCATGTTTTTCAGCAGCTCAAAGGCGGTGGGTGCTCTCAGACACTGTCACTATAACTTTACCTCTCGGTGTCGGCTCAATGGAGTATTCCTGAGCGCATCCTCCAGCGCCGTCAGTTGCCGCGTGGTAAGAAATTCATTCAACAGAGTCTTATTCAGTGGTCTAACATGCCAGTTTCTTTAGCCACTTGGGAAGACCTGGAATCTCTGCATCAGCAGTTCCCTTGCGCCAATTTGTGGCTGCAACATGGCGCGCAAGAGAGGGGGAATGTCAGCGCTACATCGGCTGACGATGATCGGATACAGAGTTCAGCTGGGCCAAGGGAAGAAAGGCCGAAGAGGCCCAGAACGGGCAATCCACGCTACACTGGGCCGGAGTGGACGTCCAAGTGATCAGCGACGGAGGCGAACGCGCTGCTGCGGCTGAACCGTGTCGAGTGCGTAGATATACATTCTAGTAACTAGAAAAGAGGGGTATCAGCTATTGTAATGAAACCTATCTACTGCTAAGAACTCAACGCTATTTCCGGTTCCTTTGCTGTGCTTCTCTGCCTGGATCCGATTCTTCCGTTTATCCGCTGCTAACACAATGGTGCTTCAGATCATTATACCAATTTATACATAGACAAAATGCTGTTGCTCCCATCACTCTGCTACTGACGGCATCTGCAGAAGCTATGCATGCTGTATACGTACACAGACAGACAGCCTGTTCGCTTGCTCGTAAACGATCGTAAATTTCTAGCCGGTAACAATGTTTTTCTCTCACACTAAACCAGCCAGCAGTAAATAATCCACGATATGATACAGCCTTCCGAACAGGCTGAAGAATCACAGGTTTCGGTCGGGAATAAGAGGAAGTTTGGGCAGGAGTCCGCTTTCTTCTACCCAACTGCATCCACAGACGCATGCCTTCTCCCTCGTCCCTCCTGCCGCTGCCTTGCACCCCCAATCAACGTCGACGCCAAGTGATTCCATGACTTCCACCCGCCGGAGCATCGATGAATCGTGTTCCGACTTCCGACTGGATCTTCTGCCTTCTAGCGGTGCGGCGTCGGCTCAACTATTTCTTCGCCTGCTCGAGTGCGGGTTGGGACGTTGAGTCATATGGGACGCGTGTGGTGTCGCACATAGGCCGGGGACGCGTCCGATCGACGCGACGACGCGTGTCAGCAGAGCAGTCCGGTGTCGCACGTCTTCGATGGTGCGTAGTAGAATTTTCTTCCTACTAGTACCACCGCCCGCCACGCCTAGAGACCGCTGGTCCGCTCTAAACTGTGGTTCTGTGGACTTGCCGTTCATTTCTTCAGCGGCAGCGTGACAACGAGAGCAATCAAAAGCCGAAAGCAATGGCGGCGGCGGGGAAGACCGTGTGCGTGACCGGCGCCGGCGGCTTCATCGCGTCGTGGCTGGTGAAGCTCCTCCTCTCCCGAGGCCAATACGCCGTCCGCGGCACCGTGCGCGACCCTGGTAAAGGCTCGCAGACCTCCCTCATGGATCTGTCGCGATCCTGCTGGTTTCTTAGCTTCGCAGCGGCGATTCCTGTGTACATGGGGTTGGGGTATATACTTTGTCTGTCTCAAAATAAGCGCACGTATCCAACGAATTTCAAGTTTAACCAAAAAATATATAAAAATGTTTTAATATTTATGATACCAAATCCTATTATATATTTTTATAGTATAAACCTATATATTTTTATAGTGAGTCTAGTTAGAGATATAGATGTCAATACTATTTTTTATTAATCTAGTTAAATTTAAAATTAGTTGATTCTCAAAATACGAGATCTACACTTATTTTGGGACAGAGAGAGCATGTGCGTAGATAGAATTCATTTTTTTTTCTTGCATTGAACAGAGACAAGGGAATGTGCAATCATCTTGGAATTTAGAAAGAAGCACATTAGGTTCCAGGTTCTTTTCTAACTGTATTGTCCTGACTCCTGAGGCGTCCTTAGGAGCTGCAAGGTCTAGCCTAAGTACTTCATGTTATCAACATGGAAAGCTACGGCAAAATAACTGATGTACAAAAAGAAGTTTACTTCCGTTCGGTGAAAATGGCCCCGTTCGCTTCGCTGAAAAAATAAGCCGAAACACTGTTCCGACTGATTTGTTTGTGAGAGAAAAACATTGTTCCGGTTAAAAAAACAAGTTGAAAAGTACGGATTATAAGACAAGCGAATAGGGCCATTGTAAAACAGAAGTCACATTGTTTCTAACCTGAAAATGAGATACAACCTCAATAAATGCAGGGAGAGTTCAAAAGTTTCTATAGTAATATACATGTTTTATATCAAGTACACACCGGGGATACCTACACTTCGTTCTTTGCATTCAAAAGAAGTTAAAAGTTCAAATAAGGAAGTTGCACAAACAGAAAAAAATAAAGGAAAAGAACACTCACAGCTGGCTCAAGAAAATTATGGCCTGATTAAATAAAAGCTGAATGAGTATCTTTTTTTTTTCTTATGACGTACCAAGAAATTTGTTATATATATGATGAAGATATATCTTGTTTGTGCTCTAGGTGCTAGCAAGAATGCTCATCTCAAGGGGCTGGAAGGAGCTGGGGAAAGGTTGCAGCTTCTCAATTGCTGGATGTGAGGGTGTCTTCCATGTAGCTAGCCCTGTCCCTTCCAGTCGGTCCTCCAACCCTGAGGTGAATTTGTCAAGAACACCTATTTCATATTTTGTTTCCTAAAGTTTTGAGGTCATATAAGGAGGTATAAATGGTTGAATGCAATTATTTCATAGACTGCTACCGATGCAATTCCTGGCAAGGCTTTGCTTGCTAAGCTTTTAATTCTAACTTAGACATATGGAATTTTTAAGCATCTAGTTTCATAAACAGAAAATTTTTCTGAATTCCCTCAGGTTATCATTAGTTCTTATGAGACATGCTGGATTCATTGACTATCTAAAAACAGGCGTGAGATGGGTAACATTTTGACCATTCCTTCAGGGTATCTGTGTTTGACTATGACTCAATTAATGGCAACAGAGAATGATTTATCTCTTCTGTTCTGCACGTCATCTTTGTGGCATACTTATCTGGTGCCTTGCCCATGTCACCTGTTATATATTGTTCGTTTTTGCTAGTCCAGTGTTACTACTATGTAATTATACAAAGAAATTGTCTTCTTTTTTTTTTGCGGAGAAGAAATTGGTTAATTTATTTTTTTAGAAAGGATGGCAAAAGTTTTGCCGCAATTTTTATTAGACGAAGAAAGAAAAAAAGACAAGTATCAGCCTAGTTTTTTGAATGAAAACTGAACCAAAAAACCATACAACTGAGAAGAGTGCACCTCTCATTCTACACAACTCTAGTACAATGACTAGACAGCTGTCAAACAATTGGTTAATTTATTAACATGTAACATGATAGTTGTCCCTTTGTGCCTTTCACCAAATATTTCTAATTTACAGGTGGAGGTAATAGGTCCTGCTGTAACAGGTACAATCAATGTGTTGAAGGCTTGCTACGAGGCAAAAGTTAGGCGAGTTGTGGTGGTGTCTTCATGTGCAGCTGTGTTCGCTAATCCTAATTGGCCTAAGGGTAAGGTCTTTGATGAAGACTGCTGGTCAGATGAGGATTACTGCAGGAAAAATGAGGTGATACAGTTGTCCTTTAGTAAAGCAATGGCGTTGCTTGTGCAAATATTGACATAACATAGAAAGTAAGAATTATCTTGTCCTATTGCAGTTGGCTTCTTGCATGAGTTCAAACTTCTCTAACTTTCTTTTTAGCCAAATTGGAGGCTGAACTGATTAGCACAGCTTTATATCCAGGATGCATTCTTAATTTGCAGTGAACCCATTATTTGCTATTTTCATATGGTGAAACCTACTGTTCATGAAATACATAGTATTTTTTCTCATTGCACTTCCAAAAGGGAAGCAATTGTTAACAGTTGGTTTGCTCTATCATATCACGTCCTTGTATCTTACCACAAAAATTGTTGCTGAGTTGTTGTTTTGTGTTTGTTCATTCCGATTTGGCTTTCCTAAATAGATATTTCATCATCCTGCAGGATTGGTATTTCCTTTCCAAAACACTGGCGGAACGTGAGGCTTTTGCTTATGCAGCAAAAACAGGGTTGGACATTGTAACTATTTGCCTCATATGTATTTGGACCCTTGATGCAGCCTTATAGTAAATTCGAGCAGTAAAGTCATCCTTAATTATTTCAAAGGTAGGGTAGTCGCATGTTATCTTAGTTTTCTAGTACTGGTTTGCGTCTAGTTAGACAATTAAAATGACAATCTTATCAATAGTGTTTCTCTATTGCTTGTTTCTGATTATTCATAAAGCATACTAATCAATTGCTACAAAGTACTTTATCTACTTAAGAACAAGCTTTCAGTTAACCTACTTAATTTAGCCATTTAGTTATTTTTTTAAGTACATGCATTTCTTCTGCAGGAGATCCCGAGACTGTTGAAAATAGACTCAGAAATATGGTGGATGTTCGTGATGTTGCTGATGCTCTTCTTCTGGCTTACGAAAAATCAGAAGCATCTGGACGATCCATCTGCAGTTCAC
Source organism: Miscanthus lutarioriparius (assembly GCA_904845875.1). Classification (NCBI taxonomy): domain Eukaryota; kingdom Viridiplantae; phylum Streptophyta; class Magnoliopsida; order Poales; family Poaceae; genus Miscanthus; species Miscanthus lutarioriparius. Next base: position 23,183,750 of record CAJGYO010000018.1, read on the forward strand.
ATCCATTAAAAGTTTCTGATATGATAAACATATTGAAGACCTTACATCCAACTTACCATTATCCCAAAAAGTAAGTCTCACACTCTCACCCTCTGATAGTTCCGTTGTCTATAAGCATTCAGTTTTCTTCCCCTCTTAACTTTCACAGCTGATTTTTATGGAATGGCCTTAGAAGAGAAGGACGATGCTAAAATGTAGCTGATTTAACAAACAATAAAATTCTACTGCTTTTCATGTTATGATACTTCTTGAATTCCTTGTGTAACCACACCATTAGGTAACTTGGTAAGTAGAGGTGGCTACTGAACAAATCCTTTTGATGTGACCACGACATTCATATCGACTAAATTAAATACTTCCATGCATCCATAGAATTTTGGGAGATCATTATATTACATTTTAGCTATGTATGTAAGTATTGATGAACTGAGGAATTCTTGTTCATAATAAATTGTTCTTCCGTAGTTTTGCACTCTCTTGACTTGGTTGGAACTTATCTTTTCGTATCTCGATGTTTTGTAGTTTTGTGGAAGTGGATGACGACTCTGTATTCAGTTCTGAGAAATTGCAGAAGCTAGGGTGGACCTTCAGGCCTATAGAGGAAACCCTCCGTGACACTGTTGAATCCTACAAAGCATTTGGCATCCTGAATTGAACATCCAACTGGACTGTTCCATCTTGTTGTTACCTCCGAACTCTCTCTATATGTAGACAGTGAAACAACAGTTCCACAGCTGCAATCCCTATCTGGTTCAATAACGACATCGGGACAGAACAAATCTGAATTTTTCAATGTTATATCTGGGTTCCGGACTACTCTCTCGGTCCCATAATACTTGGACCTTTGTAGACTTCTACACTTGTCCCGGATTGGTTGTCATTCTCACTTCCTAATATACTTTTTTTGGGGGGTCTCTATTCTCATTTTCGTGCACTGCACTTTCTTGGCTTCTCCTTAATTCTCGCTTCTAGAGCTAAGGTGATCTATTATGGAACGGTAAATAAGTAGGTTTGGTGCTGATTTTAGCACTTGGCTTGTCAATATTCTGATGTTTTTTGAGTTGAGCTTTTGGAAGGTGCAATTATACAATTGACTGACGAAGATCGATACGGGGATGACTAAGTCAGTGCCGGGAGACAGTGGATAGTGGTACTAGGGGCGAATAAAGTTGATCCTTGTCTTAACCTCTGCTTTGCTCTCCTGCACCCTTGGCCGCCTCCGCTCAGTACTCTTCTTCCCCTGTCGTGGCCTCGCCGGTGGTGAGAGGTTACGTGGACCCACCCTTGTTGTAGATCTACTCTAGTTTTCCAATAACATTCCTCGTCCCCTAATAGTGCTATTTTTTGGTCAAAAAAGGTCCAATCTTCTCTCATAAAGGGGAGTTGTATCTCCCCCAATAGTTTGAGGCTTAACCGTACAGTAACTGTCACCTTGTTCCTTTGCCCAACACCATGGTGGCCGTGGGAGTGTCGTCTGCTTCGCCCTTGCAGTCGTGGGACTGTGGGAGCACTGCTCGCTTTGCCCTAGCTAGCGGTGTGTTGGCGCGGCTAGCTTAGATCCCATCACGAGCGTGGCCACAAGGAGTTACTAGCACCAGGCCATCACCTTGTCGAGAACACGACCTTGTGCTGGTTATCAGCGTCGACATTCGTTGCGGCCTTGTTCTCCGCATGCACACACTCAAGAGGTCAAGGTGGGAGCATCACGTGCTAGATGAAGCAAGTGCCGAGCAGCAGAACCGAGTAGGCCGACACCAATGGTACATGGGAATTGCTTGGGTTCGGACGTCCAATAGAATAGGATTCCGTCAAATGGTACCGAATGGCCCAGCAAAACACTCCATCAGAAACGCGCCGCAATCCCACCGTATCACTGCGGTTCTTCCCCATCTGCCTCATCCCGCCCGGCACGCATACCTCGGCCCTCGTCCACCTCGCCCCGCCCCACGCCTGCCGCTCCTTCCCCCGACCCCCTCCTCTCTCTCCGCCTGGGCGGGACCCAGGAGCCGGGACGAGGACGAGCACGCCCCGTCCGCAGAACCTAGGTGTGCCGCGCGCCCCATCCACTGGCCCCTGGCTCCCCACGCCTCTTCCCCAGCGCCCGGGTTGTGCCTCCATGACTCTCTGAACATACCTTTGAAACACGAAAACACTTGCAGCATAAAACACTTGCATGCAACATACGTCTAAAGCAAATAAAATATTTGGAACATACAATTGCAATATGTATGTGAAACATATGCAACATTCAAATAAAACACTTGCACCTTGCAGCATGAAGCACTTATTACAACATAAGACTGAAACAGGTGAAACATTTCGAACATACTTTTGCAACATATGTGTGAAATATATGCAACATTCAAATAAAAAATGCTTGTAGCATGAAATATTTTGAACAACGCTTATGCCTCTGAAACACTTAACATATGCAACATCTCGATCTACTTTTATGACATCCATATGAAATAATTGCAACATACCTCTGGAATATCTGAAACATTTGAAACATACGCTTGCAACATGTCAGGTGAGACTCTCTAGTAGGAGGCGGCCACCATGTTAGGCGCGTTGAGGAACTTGATAATTAGCTTGATGGGCAGATCGGGGCTGGGAGGTGGCGGAGCGAAGAGCACCACGGACTTGGTTGCTGCGAGCTTCTTCTGCTGGGGGCACCGAGGCACACGCAGCATCGATGCAAGCGCGAAGTATGGCACGGTCGTGACACCCTCGCGGTCTCCAGCCGCAGGAGGAGGTGATGAGGAGGACGCCAGTGCCGGCTCCGGCACTGAGGGCAAGGGCGGGCGGCAGGCACATAGCTTGGCGTCGTGGAGGCGGGCGAGGGCCCTGGGCGGAGAAAGCCGAGGTGGTTGCCGCTGGAGAAGGCGAGCGACGAGCTAGTGGCAGGGAATGCCGCAAAAGCCGTGCTAGCTGGAAATGTTGCCGTCTTTTTTTATTTTGAGAAATGGTGAAAGAATCAAGGTAAACGAAAACATGCCTATTAATTTGGCAAGTCGCATGAACCACGTAAAGCACGACGTCCGGACGGTCTAACGCCTGAACCGTAGCATTTCCGACGGTACATGGAGGACGCCCGCGCAAGTAGCCACCACCAGTGTGGCCACGAAGAGGTAGCCGAGCCAGCGAGCCTGGGGCTCTGTGCGAGAGATGGCACAATCTCCTCTGCCCGCACATGCTCCATCAGTAGCGGAGGGGGACTTGTGGGCAGATCAGATGGATCTGTATGCAGTCGTCTTCGATGGGTAGTAGAGAGATATTGAGAGGGAGAGGTTACTAACGTGTTGAGGGATCTATATTGGTAACTGTTGTAGTAACTCCCACAATAATCACAAAATTAGTAATAAGACTACCCAATATCTGCTTATTTAGGCCATGTTCGATGGTTGGTGCTGATGCTGGTTTGGGCTGGCTGGTGTTGGTTTTTTTTGAGAGAAAAACACTGTTGGCTGGTTGAATAAGCCTGGCTGAAACCAACCAGCGAACGGGGTGTTAGAGTAGTATTGGGGGCTGTTGAGATGCTCTTAGTAGTTTAGGCTTGTATCCATTGTGGATTTGTGTTAGAGTAGTATTGGGGGCTGTTGAGATGCTCTTAGTAGTTTAGGCTTGTATCCATTGTGGATTTGCTTGTGATTGGGTCTTTTTTCTTCTCGTTGTTGTCCTGTGGTGGTGCTTGCCGCTATCGTTACCGCCGCTGGCGTCTCAGTATGTGTGCTTGCAATGACCTTTGGCTGCTTTGATGCCATCTCCAACGCTTCGTCTGCAATCTCGATCTGTTCTTCGCCTCACAGATCTAGTCGCTCCATTGCCGATTCTCATCGCTGAGTGCAACCTTGATGTTCGGTGCGGCTCCTTCTCCATGCTTTGTTCGATAGGAGTTGCCTACAAAAAGTACTACTCCAGTTCTTGAACTCTTCATGGCCTTTGCCTGTTGCGCGGTTCTTCGTTTCAAGCGTCCTCCACCTTGGGTCCTGGCTTCGCTTTCATCTATGCTTTGTCATCATCCATATAACAAATCCTTCGACGAAGGCGCGTAGCGTCGCTGGTGAGCTAGTCTCACCTTACGTCCATTGTGGATGCCCTGCCACTCTGACGCGAGACTTCACTGACTTGCTCGGTGACTCCGACAGGGTCAACAAATGACACCATCTTACACCACGGGGTCTCTGGATGTTTCTCACTCTGATGGACATCTCTGCGTAAACGTATTTGTATTTGGGTGTTAGATCATACTTGGTATGCTTGTATTCTATATCTTGTTGCAAGTTTATTTGCAATATAACATTCAGTTTAAAGAAAACGTTTAGAGGTCCGTCTCGCCATTATGAGGGTTTTGGAGGGTCGCATCGTCATAGAGAAAAACATGAATAAAAGAGGAATTGTCACCTTAGGTGTTTAAATCTAGGGAGTAAAGTTTAGAGATGTTACATCGGGGTGTCACGTGGGAGTGTTCGAATAGTAATAATAAAACAAATTATAGAAGTCCTCAGTAATCTGCGAGACGAATTTATTAAGCCTAATTAATCCCGTCATTAGCACATATGACTGTAGCACCACATTATCAAATTATGGACTAATTAGGCTTAAAAAATTGTCTCGTAAATTAGTCACCATCTGTATAATTAGTTATTTTTTAATCTATATTTAATACTCCATGTATCTGTTAAACATTCGATATAATAGAGAGTAAATTTTAGGTAAACAAGGCCTCGATGACCCTGAATGGGCGAAGGAGAGGAGGGTACCATCATCAATCGTTTTTGTGGTAGGTGATTGGTTTATACGAGCACTAGTGGAGGCATGGTACGAGCACTAGTGGAGGCGTGAACATTTATAGTGGGGTGGTTGCTAGGGATTGACTGGGCTTATGTGTGCATATTTTTTTCTCTAACACGTAAAAGGTTCGTTAAGTAGAGAGAATGTTTGATCGTGCATATGAAATTCTGTTCATACTTTTTTAGGTAACCAATCATGTCCAAGTTGTATATGTTGGTAGCTAGACTGAGGTGTACTAAGGTAACCGATTGGTAGGCTAGTTGAATTAAAATCCTGGATCAGACAACTCTCGCTAAGAATACTTTACCTTTCATATAGCTCATGGCAAAAAAACAATTGGGCTCAACTAAGGATACTTTACCTTAAGAGTACTTTATCTCAGAGAGAGAACCAGCACAACTAAGAATACTTTACCTGTTCTCTTAAGGTAGCGTTTGGTTGGGAGATAAGATAGGATGGGATGGTCATGTCTCTAGTTTGTGGGACGGGACGAGTTTATTTTCTGTTTGGTTAAGAAAGGATGGTACCAACCCGTTTTCTGTTTGGTTCAGAGACATCAAAAGTAGGATGAGCCACTGACATATAGGGCCCACATCCATCAGATTTTTTCCCTTTTCTTTTTTTTCTTTTTTCTTCTTCCTTATCCTTTCTTCTTCATTCTTCCATCTCGGACCGCGAGTCGCGACCCGCGCTTGCTGCCCGGGCCTCCACCGGCGATCTCCATGTGCCTCCTCCGCCCTCCACCCACGATCCCGCACCTCCTCCGCCTCCACCCGGGACCCCTTGATCTTTGGTGGCCGGGCCTCCGTTCATCGGAGTCGGCCCGCTCGACCTTGTTTCGCCCCTGTCTGCCAGCCCAGAGCCACGAGTCGCCCACGGAGTTGCCCGGTGCTTGACGACGAGGCCGGGCATAGCTCATGCTGGGCTGGTGGTGGAACCCGCGCCGGCCATCCTCTCTCCTCTCCCTTCTCCCCTGCGCGTCTGTGCGGCGGCCCGAGAGGCGGCATGCTCATCCAAGACAATGACTGTGAGGCGGGCGGCGCCGCCCCAGTCGGGTTCCTCCGTCTTCAAGCTCCTCCGGCGTCGTCCTTCTTCCTCCCATCCTCTCCCTTGACGCCGTCCGTGAGTGGCGCACCTTCTCTCCTTCTTCCTCGCCACCAGCCCGCTCGTCCCATTTGGGCTGATCCTGTCCCCTCGATTTCGTGGAACGGGGGGCGTCTCAAATCTGTCGGCATATTCCTCGCAGGGACGGGCTCGCCCCTGGATGCCTCTCATCCAAACAACCCTCATCCCAGGATCATCCCACTTCATCCCAGTTGATCCCCTCAACCAAACAGACGGTTAGGGGGCCGGTTGGAATCTACTTAATAAATTAGATTATTTGACTTGAAATTTCACATTCCACTACTTTGTAAAGTTCACATATAAGCCTATCTCAAATTCATAGTGTGAGAAATGAAAATTGATTATATAGATCACCATTCTATTAATCTTATAACACGCTTTTCAACTCGCTATCCTACGGTAGAAATGCAACACATAAGTATCTCTCGTATAGCCAGCAATAATATACAAATATCTATACACAACCATATTAGCTTAATTAATATATATATAAATTATAAATATTAAAATAAGTTAAATTCTATGATCCAAACGGGGCCAGTATTCTCGTAAGGTAACCAACTGGTAAGCTGAATGGCTTATATAGGAGAACAGGGAAGAAACGACATTCTTTCTAATAAGTCATGTGCTCAACTAGGCTGAATACTTCGCATTGCCCATAATCAACTACTGTCCTATATACAAGCACATGTTCGTTTATACTCAATTACTCCCGCACATGCTAGTATAGAACTTTCTTTTGTATAAAAAAATCAGTCCACTTTTCCGAGGGTTCCATTCAGATTAAGCTTTATTTTTTTTAATATAAATAACTGTTTCTTGCGAAGCTCGTGAAATAAAATAAAAAAACAGTTACAATTACAACATCAGAACGCTCTGGACTGGAGTCGATCGTCGACTACTCGACTTCGACAGTTCTCTTCATCCGCGGCAGCGCTAAACCAAAAGGCAATGGCGGCGGCGGCGGCGGCGAAGAGCGTATGCGTGACCGGCGCGGGCGGCTTCATCGCGTCGTGGCTGGTGAAGCTCCTCCTCTCCCGTGGCCAATACACGGTCCGCGGCACCGTGGGCGACCCTGGTAAGGCTCTCAGACCTCCCTCTCATCGATCCGTCGCGCCCCCTGACTTCTTGGTCACTCGGCGGGCGATTCTTGTGCTCCCTCCGTCTAAAAGGATTGTACTTCATCTTTTTTACGAATCAACTAATTTCTAGCTGTTTAAACGTTCTTGAGCGCGGTGCTGCTCGGGAGTCAGCATTCTGCTTTCTGGTTGTTTCTGGTTAGGCTGGTTTCTAGGCTGTTGCGTAAGCCCCTAAGGGCTAATTTGGAAACTCAAATCCGACTTTTCCCGGGGTGGGAAATGTATAGGGAAATAATTTGAATAATCCATCGCTGGGTGTGGCTTCCCTTAGCTTCCAAATTAGTCCAAGGTTTTTTGCCATAGAAATGGTGAAGGTTCCTCGTGTGGAAAAAAAACTAATTTTAAATTTTATCAAATATAAAAAGGTACTAATATTTTTTTAGATTTTTCGTTCCTGAAGAAACGGGAGGAGCCCCGTACTCGTTAAAAAATATATTTTTTAGATTTGATAAGCGACTTGTTTTTAGACCGAAGACCTCACAGTCCCGGTGACAAGACTATCTCCAACAACATCACCCAAAATATAAGACTCATTCCATGTGTGGGTAGTGCTACAGGCAAATGGTTCAATACCTTTTTTTTTCTTCTCCAACAAACCCAAAAGAGAACCATTTCTACAAATGAGTCTCCAGGAGAGATGATATTTATATTTGGGATATGCCTCTGCTGTAACCTAAAATGGGTCTCGCAGTATTCTGTTGGAGGCTGATACAGTAATATCCACGACCCATTTTGTGTTTGGGTGCCCATATGAGTCATCCATTGGAGATGACTTCAATATGGATATCATTGATAAGTGACTTCAACAGATATCTTTGGTCAAGGGGCTAATGGAAGTCAGCAGCATGTGCTCAGCAAGCCCACAAGGGCAGACCACCCAAAAAGAAGAAATAATGAGGATTTTGACTTGGAATATCAGGGGCAGACCATTAAAGAGAACTTCTTCAATATGGTCTACAAGACTAGCGAGGGCAAAACCATGGTGTGGGTTTGGACACCTGCTGGACTGTAGAGGCAAATCAGGAGGCATGCAGATTGGGATTAACACTAGCCTTCTGGGGGTTGAGGAGAGTCTGGTAATTGTTTATGGACCCTGCTCAGCATGAATTTTCTATATACTGTATCCATGAACTCTCGGAGAGGGAGACATTAGGAATGTGGAATCACATTTTTTTTTATTTGAGGATACACAGAGGGGATAGCTACACATCTTTCCACTGAAAATAAAAGTTCCATTAAGGCTGAAACAAATTGAAAAATAAAGGAAAAGAACACTAGCAGCAGGCTAAAAAAAAACAGGGCCTGATGAAAAAAAAGTTGAACAGATATTCTTTTTTTGTTATGATGGACCAAGATTTTTGTTTTGTTGTCATGGACCAAGAAATTTGTTATATATATGATGAAGATGTATCTTGTTTCTCCGGTTCAAAAGAAGATATATCTTGTTTGTGCTCTAGGTGCTAGCAAGAATGCTCATCTCAAGGCGCTGGAAGGAGCTGGGGAAAGGTTGCAGCTTCTCAAGGCTGATTTGTTGGACTACAGCAGTGTTGCATCAGCAATTGCTGGCCGTGAGGGTGTCTTCCATGTAGCTAGCCCTGTCCCTTCCGGTCGGTCCTCCAACCCTGAGGTGAATTTGTCAAGAACATCTATTTCATATTTTGTTTCCTGAAGTTTTGAGGTTAAATAAGGAGGCGTAGAACACAGTTATTTCAAAGGCTGCAACCAATGCTACTCCTGGGTCCTGGTAAGGCTTTGCTTCCAAGGCTTCAAGCTATAATTCTAACCTGACATGGAATTTTCTTTAGCATCTATTTTCATAAACCAGGAAAAAATTCAGAATGTCCTCAAATTATTCTAATTCATATGAGACATGCTGAATTCATTTACTATCTTGAAACAAGCGTGAGATATGCAACATTTGACCATTTCTTAAGGGTATCTGTGTTTAACTGCAACTCAATTAGTGGCAACAGAATGTTTTATGATTTTATCAATTCTTGCCTGCACAGCATCATTGTGGCTTAGCTATCTGGTCCTACCTGTAGACATATGTAAAAATTGGTTAGTTTATTAATGAGCACGTGATATGATAGTTTATCCTTTTCTTGCCTCTCACCAAATATTTCTGACATACAGGTGGAGGTCATAGGTCCTGCTGTAGTAGGAACAACCGGAACAACCAATGTGTTAAAGGCTTGCTATGAGGCAAAAGTTAAGCGAGTTGTGGTGGTGTCTTCTGTTGCAGCTGTATTCAGTAACCCTAACTGGCCTAAGGACAAGGCCTTTGATGAAGACTGTTGGTCAGATGAGGATTACTGCAGGAAGAATGAGGTGATACGGTTGTCCCTTAGTAAAGCAATGGTGTTGCTTGTGCAAATAATGACATAGCATAGAGAAAAAGAATTATCTTGCACTCTCACAAGAATTATCTTTTGACATTCTTGCATGAAAGCTTAACTTCTCTGAGTTCCTTTTTGGCCAAATTGGGGGCTGAACTGATTAGTATTGTGTCAAGATTGCAGTCTTAATTTACAGTTAATCCTCATAGTTCATATGGTTTGAAACCCCTTATTTGCTATTCATGCATTATATCCTTATTTTTCTTGTTGCACTTCCAAAAGGGAAGCTTAACTCAAAGAAACCGCGTAAGGCAGGCCAATTGTCCGCAAGTAAAAAAAAAGGAGGTCTAGGAGTCATTAATCTATCAACGCACAATGCCTTCTCCTGAAAACTCTTCATAAATTCTTCAATAGAATAGATCTCCCTTGGGTCAGTTTGGTGAATGGGAATGGGACTCTTCCAATTTTGACAAATAAAGGATCATTTTGGTGGAGGGATATAGTTAAGCTCCTCGATATTTACAAAGGTTTGGCCTCCCCAATCATTGGAGATGGTCGAACTAATTTTCTTTGGCGAGATGTGTGGGATGGGTTGGCGCCACAGCTGCAATTTGCTGAACTCTTCTCCTTTGTTATGAACAAAAATATCTTTTCAACAAGCAATCCAACTAGAAAATTTACACAAACTCTTCCACCTGCCTCTCTCGGTGCAAGCTTTTGATCAATATCAAGGTCTCGAGTTGAAGCACAACAATATGGCACTATTGAAGAGTGAGACCAGTGGCATTATATCTAGGGCAACCGTAATTTCTCCTCTTCTCACGCTTATAAAGTATTAGTGGGGCACACAACTTTACCAATGTCTTACAGATGGCTTTGGAAGTCTTCTTGTCAACTTAAACATGAATTTTTCTTCTGGATGCTTATGAAAGACATACTAAGCACGCGAGGTTTGCTTCAACGTCATAACATGGATTTGCCCTCCTATGATTGTGTTCTTTGCTCTACCCATTCAGTCGAGACGGTTGACATCTGTTTCTTCACTGCCCCTTTGCTTTGGATTCTTGGAGTCTAGTTTCACTGCAAGTGCCTCAGTTGATTGATCCACATCTTGTGTTACAAGCTTTCAAGGAGAACCTTGCAGTTCCTTTCTTCATGGAGATCATCGTTTTACTCGCTTGGAGTATTTGGGTAGTGGGAAATTACTGCATGTTTAGTCAAATCTCGCTTTCTGTGCAGGCTTGCAAATCCAAGTTCATTCATGAATTCGTTTCGCATCGTGCGAAGATGAGTTATTTCCCCCTTATAAGTGACTCGCTAGATTTTTTTGTGTAAATCTAGCTTCCTTTTCTTTGTTTGTTCAGTTGTTTAACTTTTTTCTAATATATATTTTTATGCAGTAGGGGTTCGCCCCTGCTATTTCTTAAGGAGTGCTACTCAAGCCACCTAACCAACTCAGCTAGAGGCCCTAGGTGGAATTTATTAAGAAGAAAATAGGCTCCCAAATTCGCCTCAATGAGAACTTGAACCTGGGTGGTTTGGGCATACATCAACACCCTCCACCAACTGAGCTAGCTCAGCTTCCTTTAAGCTTAATAGTTAATTTGCTGTATCATATAATGTCCTTGTACTAACCACAGAAAAATGTTGCTATTCTTGTGTTTCTTCATACTAAACTTGCTGATCTGGCTTGCCTAAAAAGATATTTGTTTTATCGTGCAGGATTGGTATTACCTTTCCAAAACCCTGTCCGAACGTGAGGCTTTTGTTTATGCAGCAAAAACAGGGCTGGATGTTGTAACTATTTGCCAGTTCTCGGTATTTGGACCCTTGATGCAGTCTATAGTAAATGCGAGTAGTAAAATACTCCTTAATTATTTCAAAGGTATAGGTTAATCCTATGTTATCTTAGTTTTCTACTCCTATGTTATCTTAGTTTTCTACTGGTTTGCATTCAGTTATATAATTAAAAATTTAAAATGATAATCTAGTCAGTAGTGTTTGTCTATTGTTTATTTCTGATTATCCATAAAGCACATTGATCAATTGCTGCAAAGTACTTTATCTACTTAAGAACAAGCTTCAATTAGCCTACTTAATTTAGCGGTTTAGTTATACATTTCTTCTGCAGGAGATCATGAGACTGTTGAAAATAGACTCAGAAATATGGTGGATGTTCGTGATGTTGCCGATGCTCTTCTTCTGTCTTACGAAAAACCAGAAGCGTCTGGACGATACATCTGCAGTTCAAATCCAATAAAAGTTTCTGATATGATAAACATATTGAAGACCTTATATCCAACTTACCCTTATCCCAAAAAGTAAGTCTCACCCTCTGATAGTTCCATTGTCTATAAGCATTCAGTTTTGTTCCCCTCTTAACCTCATCAGCTGATTTTTATCGACGCATCAATAAATACTTGCTGGCAGAATGGCCTTAGAAGAGAAGGATGCTAAAATGCCACTGATTTAACAACAAAAAAACTCTACTGTTTGTTTTTGTTATGATACTTCTTGAACTCATTGTGTAACCACACCATCAGGTAAGTTGAGGTGTCTACTGAACTAAGTCTTTTGATGTGAGTATGACATTCATATCTTTTAGATACTTCCATGCATCCACAGAAATATGGGAGATTTGATTTTAACTCTGAATGTTTTGGTGAACTGTTGAATTCTTGTTCATATTGTTCTTCCTTTCAGTTTTGCTCTCTCTTGACTTGGTTGGGACTTATATTTTCGTATTTCAATGTTTTGTAGCTCTGTTGAAACGGATGACAACTCCATATACAGTTCTGAGAAACTTCAGAAGCTAGGGTGGACCTTCAGGCCTACAGAGGAAACCCTCCGTGATAGTGTTGAATCCTACAAAGCATTTGGCATCCTGAATTGAGCATCCAACTGGGACAGTGAAACAGCAGTTCCAACAGTCCAATCCCTATCTGTTTCATGTAAACCGCGAAACAGAACATGTTGTTGATAACAAATTCAATAATTGCATCATGTTGGAATAGCACTGTATTTTTTTCAGTGTTATCTGGGGATTCAGTACGAAATGAGCAGGCCAATGCTGACTGTTGCATGGCTTCTGGCGTATTACCATTGATAGAGCTATAAATGTACTATTTTGCACTATTGCACTTAACTTGGGATGACCAAGCCGATACCAGTGTGCTGCAGGGGCGACGGTGAAGAGTGGAGACGTAGAATCATGTGGTATGTTCTGAGACCATTAACAGAAAAATACAAAGCCAAATTCGATGGTGAACCTGTTGTCAGTAGGGAATTTATGGACGGCGACAAGGTTTTGATAGAAGACAACCAAAACAATTTTATAAGACGTTGGATGAAGGTCATGTTGCCACGGAGAAAAGAATGAACACAGGAAGTGTCATCTGAATGACCATGGATTTGCCACCCGGTGCTTGCGCGCAGCATACTTGTACACTAGGGGCATTGTAGTCTTACAAGATCACACTAACCGTGTTTGTAACATGGCCGTCTAGCTTTTACTTACGGAGCGTGGGCCTAGTGTTAGACTCACTTCCGCATGGGGAAGGCCCATGAGCTCATTGGAGTTACCTGACCTAGAGCTTCGTCTTTGCGAGGGAGTCCAACGAGGACTAGAGGGGAGCATGAGCTTCTCAATACCTCGAGAAAAATACCTTCATCAATGGGAGTTTGCATTCTATACCTCTCTTAAGCTTTTGCACTTATATTATTTACCTAGCTTGTGTGCTTACATTTCTCTTGAGGGTGTTCTAAAGAGAGGCAGAGATGAAGTAGAGAGAGGGAGTGAAGTGGAAGTGTAGGAGAGTGAGTGTGTCCTGCTGCTGGTGAAGGAAGTGGAGACAACTGTGCTGACAGATGGGGCTAGGAATGCCCCAGGGAAGATAGCTCACTATTGTGCGTGAAGGTGTATGGGTGTGCCGGACAGTCCACGTGGACACTAAGTTTGTGAAAATTGCTACGTCTGTGGACATGCTCTCGTGAACGGTCCAGAGGTGCACCGGACGGTCTGCGGGAATATGGCAACGCCCAGAAAATTCAGTTTAGTGTAAATGTAGTTTTTTAAATTGAGATTAAAATGCATATGATGATTATGAAAATGACCATGTCATGACCGGACTGTGACACGCATAAACTGTGTAAAGGTGCCCATGGTTAGTTTGGCTCGTGGGCTTATAAATAGAGGGGGTGGCTAGTTGGTTTGGGCTTGCAAAGCATCTGCTACATAAAACCAAAAGACTGTCAACACCAAGCATTACAGCTAGATAGACTATTGCGAAGAGGAGCTTGAAACACACACAGGCACAACACAGCAAGGAGCAGCTCCGGCGAGAGAAGCGGAAGATGGAGCAGAGGCCTGGCCACAGGAGTGCCCTAACGATGCCTTCATGAAGGGGAGTGACATCCGCAGACGTCACCATCATTGGAACGAAGCACACAAGTAGGGGAGTGACACAGGCACGCACAACGAACGAAATCTTGAACGATACCTCCAAGGAAGTAAATGACGCAAGCTGCGCCATCGCCGCAGACCCATAGCAAGAAGGAGGGCAGGTTTCACCCAGAATATATTAGGCCATAGAGCCGGGGAGGCTGCCCAAAAGCCTTACCTGGCCCAACGCCTCGCCAGGCACACCACGAGGCCCGCCGCCCAGAACGCCGCCACACGGGAGGCCATCATGGTGACCGCCACGGCTGTTGCCGACCCCACTGCAGCCGCAAGCTCTCAAGAGGGGCGTGTCCCCCGCTAGCCGCAATGCAGCAGCCGTGCAAAGAGCAAGCTGGACTGGTGCGGCACGCCCCTGCCGCCACCACCATGGCCCCAAACAACCGGGCGAGCGCACGGACAATGGAGTTTCAGAGGTCGTAGATCCAGGGTGGAGGGCACTGGATCCGTCCTTGGTGAGCTTAGGCCACGCTACTAGCCACCCGCCAACCGGAGGGGGAGAGAGAGGCTGCAGGAGGGAGAAAGGACGAGGGAGAGCAGCGGAGGGGGAGGGCAGTGGATGGCGGCCTTTTTAGGTGCCACCGCGGCCGTGGCCGCCGCTCGCGGGAGAGTGGCGGCAGCCAAGGAGCAGGCCAAGGAAGGACCCTTCAGCGGTGGCGCGTCGCCCTGAATCACTACGCGTAGAGACGACATGGAGCCACATAGGGTTAAATTTTCTTTGAAACTATTTAGAGATTTCTAGATTGGTTAAATGGTTTTAAAATTATTTCGGAAGTTTTGGAATAGGAAGTTTTTATTGAACTTGTTCAAAATTTTAGTATCCTTTGGATGCTGCTTCGGACCTTCACTAGCTAAATAGGAAAGAGGGACAACCGATGAAGTGGGTTGGAGGGGAGGGGTTTTTTTTGGAAAGGAGGTGAGAGGGGAGTTTGTCACGATTTGTCAGAATTCATTCATTTGAGATGGAAGAAGGTCCTTTGTGTTGTTGTATTGTTGTCTGTATATGTTTTGATCGAGGGAACTTTCTGGTTGATGGTACGAGGATTAGGAAAATAATTATTTTATTAAGGCATGCTAAGCATTTGGCCCTATGAGTGGCTTTTTTAGTTCTGTGTGGCATAGCTCGAGCCCAAAAATCTACCTATATGAAGTTTGTTAATTTGCTAAAACTAAGAACCTTGAGTCTCCAATTTTGGCTATAATTTAATTAATAAAAAGAAAAGAGCTCAACTAAACAACTTAGGTGTGCCGGATGGGGTTCCACGGAGAGCGACCTCGACCATTGTCCTCTGTGCTGCTGGGAATTGTGGAAGCACCACCATGACGTTGTGTTCCGGGGTTTAGCTCCAAGCGTGGATAGATTAGTTGCTACATGCAGATCCACAGCAAGACTATGGCAATGTTGCTTGCCTCGAAACTCTCCTGTTCTAGCTAATTTTTGGATCTCAATTGCTTGGATGTAACTACTCTCCCATGCTGCTTAATCATGTTGTAACCTCTGGCTCCAAGCCAACATTCGGGATTCATATCCCTCCACCCACCAGGCTAAGCCTAGAATCTGTGGTAATATAATGAGGTGGGGACCGTTCGTCCCCCATGCCTTAAAAAAAAGGAACCACATATTTCTAGAGCTACGAGTCCTTCGCTCCAAATTTTGTTGGCTGGCAAAGGGAGCCACTACCCAAAACCATTTTTCCTCGTCGGCGTCAAGTACCCCCCCCTCGCGTTTTGCAACCTCCATCATGAGCACATCCACCTTCTCCTACGTTGCCAGCATACTGACGGGAAAACTTTTGCCACCGTCGCGGACCCATACGCATGCCCGAAACAAGGTTCTGAGAACTCAGTGCGCGCTCCAATCCCCTTTCTGGTCCACATATCAGAGAGAAGGGCCAAAAAAGGCGTGGACTGCTCAAGTATGAAGTGCACGAGATAAAAAGAATTCTGCCAACCTTATCCTCTCCTCTGCCTGGCCACAACTTATCTCGTTCTCCCCCAAATCTGTTCGTCTCCATGCTACCTCCATCCTCGCAAAAGCACTGGCCCCCTCTCGTTCCTCGCCGGCGGGCGCCGGCGCCAAGACCTCCACCACCGATGGCCTAATGTCGAACACCAGCGTCCCCATGCCCAACTCCTTTGACACCCGCCGCCACACTCGTTTGGCCTTGGGCGCCGATCGCCCGCTCCGCTCTCACTTCTCGATGCTACCACCAAGACCGCCACGCCGTCAGCAGCAGTACTTACAACAAGATATCTTGGCAACCCTACCTCTCTCTCTCCTCTCCCTACCAAATCATCCTCATCTCTCCAAATCATACACAAAAAGAAGCTAATAGATCACGCATGTCTTTTAGGGTAGTGGTGATCGGCCTTGTTTGCTTCCCCTTCCTTTCCCATCAAAATTCCAAATTGCCTTCTTGCGTGTAGATTCCATCAAGGGAGCAGATGATTTGAGTGATTGGACCAGCATTTAATTTGTTCTTATTGGCTTGTAGGCGCAGTCTTTTGAGCAGGTATGGGAGTGCAAAGGAAAAAACGACGACGAAGTCCTTCCCTGACGGTTATAACCCTCAGGAATCAATTGGTGATGGTTTTCTATCAGGGAAGATGGACTTTTCCCATCAGTTTATCTCTGACAGTAACCGTCATGGACGGCTTTCCTAGAAGGTATTTGTCGGTGCAGAAAGTGACCAACTAGTAAATATTTGTAGTTTTGCCGTACGTTGTGATCGGAGGTGGCCTAGCACTCAATGGCACAGGGTTTATACTGGTTCAGCCAACGCGCTCTACGTCCAGTTTGGGTCGGTCAGTGACTTTATTCCTGAGCCTAGGTGCTCGAAGTTTGCAGTGGGGTTACAAACGAGAAGGAGAAAGATGGGATGTACAAGAGGTCCGGTCGGAAGGGTCGAGAGCGACAGGAACTCCGCTATGAGCTATGTGTTCAAGCGTACGCTTGAGGTTCGAACCTGGAGATTCTACGGTTGTGGACTAGTGAACTTGGTCGATCTAATGAATCTAAAGAGGCTCTCCTTTGTTGGAGGGAGCGCATCCCCTTTTATAGATAAAGGGGATGGCTTTACAAGTGAGAGGGTGAGGGTACGTATGCTACTGAGCTTTGTTGCCTATGCCGGCGGGTACAAGATAATGGTAGGCGCCCACAACACTATTGATGTCACTGCAGATTGTCAGATGCATGTGGGAGGTTGCGTTGCCTTCTTCAGGAATGGTAGATGTCGATACCTGCAAATATTGTTTGATGCCTAGAGGCATGTGAGGAGTCTCACCACGTTCACCTGGTATGGTAAATCCCGATGCCCACAACACTATCGATGCCTAGAGGCATGTGGGGGGCCTTACCGTATGGGAGTTAACGGCGCCCACAATACTGTAGAGGGAAATGTCGACGCCTACAATACTGTTTGTGTCAGAGCGGTTGTAGAGTACTGTTCCTACAGGCATACAGGGTATGGTCCCTGGTATCGTGGTTTGACTTATGCGCTCTGTCTTGCTTTCTCCGTTCGTCCCCTGGTCCTTTCCGAGCGGGCGTCCCCGGTTGGATGGCCCCAGTCGGTTCTGGTCGCGCCAGTCGGAGAAGAGCAGTGAGCAGGGTTCTTGCGAACCTCGGTCGGAGATGCGGGGTCGGAGTCGGAAGTAGTGCTTGGGCCAGGCCTTCCGATCAGAGAGGCCGTCCAGAGGCGGCTGGAGTCCAAAGCGAGCGCTCTGGTCATAGAGGTGGGCTGAAGTAGTCGACGAGCGGGTGCTGTTCCTCTTCGGCCAGACCTTCCGATCAGTGACTGGACCGCCCTTCCGGCCTGTTGTTTTAGACTCTTGGGCCAGCCGATGAGTTGCGTGCTATCTGCTTGGGCCGAGCCTTGGCATGGAAGCCGGTCCCCGAGGGACCCCGGGTTTATGAAACCGACAGGAGCCCCCGAGCCCCCGGGCGATTTGGGTAGAATCGTCCGGGGGATTTTTATCTTGACGGTGGGTGCACGTGAGCGCACCCGTGGGTGTAGCCCCCGAGCCCCCGGACGGTTCGGGCAGAACCGTCTGGGGGGTTTTTTGTGTTGTAAGTGGGGGATGTTTCCGTTTTGTTGGTGGGTGTGCACGAGCGCACCCGCGGGTGTAGCCCCCGAGCCCCCAGGCGGTTCGGGCAGAACCGTCTGGGGGATGTTCGTTTAGCGGGCGTGTGTGCGTGTTCTTAGTTTGAGACAAAGTTTTGTCAACCAAGGCGTCGTTGCGCAGCCATGGCATTTAGTCGCTTGAGAGATTTGATTGAGACAGAACTCACTGATCCTGGTGTCGATGCGCGCCGTGGGATCGGGCGAGGAAGTTAGTTTGGACAAGACAGAGCTCACTGATCCTGGCATCGATGCGCACCGCAGGATCAGGTGAGTCGAAGTCAATTTGGAAGAGATAGAGCTCACTGATCCTAGCGTCGATGTGTGCCGTGGGATTGGGTGAGTCAGAGTCATGGGGCGAGATCGGGGTCACGGACACAGGTGCTTTGGAGCGTAGTCGGAAGCGTAGCCGGATGGGACGAGATCGGGGTCGCAGACCCGGGTGTTTGGAGTGTAGTCGGAAGCGTAGACGGATGGGGCGAGATCGGGGTCGCAGACCCGAGTGTTTGGAGTGCAGTCGGAAGGGGCGAGTTTGGGGTCACAGACCCAGGCTTTTTATGTCTTGAGCCCCCGAGCCCTGTTGGGCCTTAGTAGGGGTCGGTGTGAGTTGTGTGCGTTATCCCATCCTCGGTTCCTCACAACCGGAGGGGCTGAGTTTTGTCGCTTGTCCCGATCGCTCGGGCTCGAGTGACACGCTCGGTGAGTTCGCTAACGGGTATGATCGAGCGAAATCCGGGTCCATCGTTCGTGATGGGGTCGGCATAGCCCTCTTGTGACATTCCACTGCTCCTTTACCCGCAACCCGGCAGATGCCTGGGTCGTTCCGGAGACCGACCCGGGTGGCCTAATGGCCTCCCCTCGATGGAGATTCTGTGGGCTTGGCGAGAGGTTTAGGATCAAACGAGACGGTTGAGATGACCTAGTCTGCCAGACTGGGCGAGGGTCCCATGGGGCTCATCTACATTTTTCTCCCCTGGCTCTGTTGGTTGCTAATGTTGAATGAGGCAACCGCCGCTTCGTGACACAACACGGAGCGTTGTGATGCATTTCGCTGCACGTGCGATGCTTAGTTCTCGAGCCCCTGAATCACCCGGGAGGCACGGGCGTATGGAATGAATGCGCATATGGATGTATGAAATGATTATAAGGAAATAGAGAGGGTTGGTAGTGTTCACCTTAATGACTTGAGTGACGGGGTTCGGAGAGCTTCAGTCATAAATGTCCGACCGGGACCTGTGCTCGTCGTTCGTGATGGAGTTGGCATGGTCTACATGGGGCGTCCCTTCGCTTCCTACTTGTGTCTCAGTGTGTATTTCTGAGCCGTTCGATCGACTTGGGAAGCCCGATGGTCTCTCCCGGTGGAGATCCCGTTTTGGGTTTTTCCATGTCCCGCCTGGGGATGCGAAGAGCTGCCTGCGTGTGGTGATGCTTTGGTTCTTGTGCCCAGCGTGCGGTAGTGGTTGGTCGTGCGGTAGTGGTGGGCCATGCCCAGGCCACGTCCCGTCCGATTAGGAGCCGTTCCGTCGGGCAGGGCACGTCTCATCGGTTAGGGCATGTCTCATCGGTCAGGGTGCATCTCATCTGCATTAAATGGGAAAGAGAGAGAGTTTCTCGCTCTGCCATTTTGCCTTCCCTGATGGGCGCGCCCTTCCCTAACTGTTGTTCCCTTTTCCTTAAGTAGGAGAAGGGAGAGGGTTTTCGCCCCGATCTTTTGCCTGTTCCTCATCTGCCGTCGCCTTTCCTCTTCCTTCTTGCCATGAGCGTTTCTGAGAGCCGCGGTGGTTTCTAGGAAAGAAAGGGGAGAGAACGAGGGAGAAGAGAAGAACTCACCAATCCTTTTGCGATCCCGGAGAGAAATGTCGGACTGGAGGTCGTCCACCATGAGGGAGTCGATGTTGAAGGCCTTCGTTGGGAAGGGGCTCCTGCCACCGAAGGAGGTAGTACACTAGAGGGTTCTTGGGAGGGAGGATTTCCTGCAGCCTCGGCCCGATAAGGTGGTTTCCTTTCTCACCTTCCACAAGCGCGGGTTAGGATACCCCGCGCACTGGTTCCTACGCGGGCTCCTCAATGAGTGGGGTCTGGAGCTACATCACCTTAATCCAACGGGGGTGGTGGACATCACCGGTTTTGTCACCGTCTGCGAGGCTTTCCTCAGGATGGAGCCGCACGCGAATTTCTTCCGGTGGCTCTTCTCCGAGAGAGCCCTGACGGCGGGGAACCTGGCCGAGATCACGCCGGTGGGGGGTTTCGCCCTGTAGAGGAAGCCGAGCATGGGAGGCTCATATCCCGCGTACCTCCCCTATGACTCCAACTGGGGGTGGCATGGGGAGTGGTTTTACATCAGGAATCCGGCGGTGGCGCCGTTCCCGGCGTTCACCGACGGGAAGCCAAAGAAGCAGGACAGTTGGTCGTGGGGTTGCGCCCATATGGAGAAGCATAAGGTGGGGGTCATTGAGGAGGAGCTCTAGAAGCTCGTGAAGCGCAGCCTTGACGGGGTGGGGGTGTTCCACACCCTGTACCATCACCGGGTCACGCTGTTGGCGGAGAGGACGCGGCCGATGTGGTTGTACAGCAGCCCATCGGACCCGGACCACGCGTTGCCAGAGGACCTGCCGAACGATGAGGTCTGGAGTTGCCTTGGCCGGGTGCTGCAGCTGAAGCCCAAAGAGAGGGTTGAAGGGAAGCCCGTGCCTTTCAACTCCTCGATTGTGTCCAGCCTGGTATGCTCCCTTCTCTTTAGTCCGCACTTCTTCCTCTGCTTTTCCTATTTTTTGATTGGGAGCCACACGTTCCGCAAGGGCTTGGAAACTACAAGTCTCGGTCGCACCTTCCCAAGGGTCCGGAGGGCGTGGCCTGACAGGCTGCTCAGAAGAAGGTGACAGACGTTAGGAAGAAGAAGAAGGCTGAGGTGGCCCACCGGAAGTACAAGAAGGAGAAGGAGGTTGCCCGGCGCGTGAAGGTCTGGGAGAGAAAGAGCAATGTTGAGTCCGAGCTCGAGTCGGAGGATCCCACGGATGTGGACGACATGGTTTTCTCTGAGGAGGAGGAAAGTCGGGACGTCCGCTGGTGATGAGCGGATGGCCACGTGGCGTGCGGTGGCTTCCACACCGAGGAAGCACGCGGCGAGCGCGGACGCTGTCGGCGAACGGGCGACAAAGTGGACGCGGTCACCACGCCCTTTGGTGGCGGCGTCGGTCCCGTCGCCGCCTGTGGCGGATGCGGCCGAGCAAGCCAGGCGGTCCGAGGAGCGGTTTGGCACTTGTGCGTCGTCGGGATCGGCGCCAACGCGCGACTCACAGCCAGGGGAGGCCCCACCTGCCGTGGACGTGGTCGAGCAAGCCAGGTGGTCTGAGGAGCAGACTGGCGCCCGTGCATCGCGTGACTTGCAGCCGGAGGATGCCCCGCCCCCTGCTCCGGTCGGGGAGTCCCGAGCCAAGCTTCGCGGCGACCCGCAGGCTGGGAAGGAGCCGGTTGGGACGACTCCGCCCCCGGCCGAAGTGAGGGGGCGCGGGTCGCAGCCCGGGAGCGGCTTGTGCCCTATAGGCCCGTTGCCGCCGGGTCTTGCCTTTAGAGTCGTACCGCTCACCACCCGATACGTTTTCCTTTGTTTCTTTTCAATCTTTTGTTGTTGAGTCTTTTTGGAGTGTGACTTACCTGCGCCCTCTGTCAGTGGCCGGGCGATGACAATGTTGAGCATCGCCTGAGGCATGGAGGCCCACCCTACAGCTTGTCTCGGCGAGCGGCGGGGGGAACAGGGTGGCGGCGGCGAGCCCTTCCCTTCCGGGGGCGGTTGTTGCTACAGTGACAGCGGCGGCGGCGGCATTGGCGGCGATTCCGGTGCCGATGGCGGAGGTTGCATCAGAAGTAACCCTCACGGCCCTTCCTCCACTGGCCACGGTGGAAGAGGAGAGGGAGACCGAGCTCCCTGCCTCGCCGGGCGGAGGGCTGCATGGCTCACCCTCGTGGTCGGAGTCGAAGGCGCCGGGGGAAAGCGCGGCTAAGACGGAGTCGGAATGCCCGGCGGTGGTCCACGCAACCGAGGTGGTGGACATCCCGTCTGATGACAAGGCGGATGATATGGTGGAGCCGCCGGTGTCGTCGCGGGAGCTGGCGGTGGTCCAGTCGGAGGCTGGACCCTCCGGCGGGCTGCCGGAGGGTGACCTGGAGTGGCCTTGCCCTGAGGACCCAGCGGAGGTGCGGTTCATCCTTTGGGATTCCTAGGAGTGTTAGCTCTGGGACATCCTTGGGGAGCAAGGGCACGCCGCGATGTCCGAACTCACCAACCTGTCCGCGAAACTCGGAGACGCCCAGGAGCGGGTTAAGTCCGCTCAGCAGTTAGTTGAGGTCGACCTGTAGCTCACCGCGGAGGTGAGTTTCGCGTATTTGTCCTTGACCTCTGAATCTTTTGTTGGTTGCCTTAGCATGCTTGTTTTTCGTAGAGTCTGAAGGGGATGTCGTCCTGCAAGTCCCGCTTTCTCCGAATGGAGCACGCCCAGATGGCTGAGCTTGAGCATCAGCTAGCGTCCGCTCATCGCAAGTCCTAGGATCGAGCGGCCGAGGTGACCGCGGCGCGGGCGGAGGGGCAGCGTGCAGCCGAGCGGGCGACTGCCGCCGAGCAAGGGCATGAGGCGGCGAAGGCCCGCTAGGCGGAGACCGAGGCGGGGTTGCGGACGTCCCTGGCGGAGACCGAGGTGGCGCTCCAGAAATCCCTGGAGACCCTTGAGTTGGAGCGGAGCGTCTTGGCATCGGAGCGGACCACCCTAGAGTCGGCATGGAAGGCCCTGAGGTGGAGCAGAGGGCCCTGGAGGTGGAGCGGAAGGCCCGGTCGGAGGCGGACCAGGAGGTGCTCGCGCTCTGGGGCCGGGTGATGGGGACAGAGGACGCGAGTGCCCTGCTGCGCGAGCAGGTGGCCCGGCAGGCAGAGGATCTCTCCACCCATGAGAACTTTCATGTCGGTAGGTAGCTTTTCTGTTTCTCGTTGTGTTGGTTTTTCCTTCAGCCTGTTTCTGAGCTTATCGCTCTTCTTTCAGAGCTGGGTGGAAAGGTGAAGACGGTGGAGCGGGACCTGGAGACGATCAAGGCGACCTTCAACCGGAATGCGGAGGAGCTGGCCAAGTCCCGTGAAGAGCGACGTGCTCTCGAGGGGGATCTCGACCAGATCCGCAATGTTGCCCAGCTCGTTGTCTCGGAAGTCTTCGGGTCGGCGCCAAGCACTAGCGCGCCTGCCGTTCAGCTGGCTGAGGTCCCGGATGTGGTCCAGGACCTTATCAGGAGTGGGTTGTTCTACGGAGCATCGAGGGTGTTGACTTCGGTGGCGACGCACCACCCGAACCTGGACTTCGCTGCTATCTACAGTGGGTATGCTGAAGGCTTGAGCATGGAGGACATCCAATCGATCGGGGTGAGCTTGCTGCCGCACGCAAGGTCAGTGGTAGAGCAAGTCTCTGCCCAGTGGGTGATGGATGTCCGTCATGAAGACATGGCCAGAAGCATGCGTGGGGAGGACTCTGCCCAGCCTGCGAACGGCGCGCAGCCTGGGTCGGAGGTGAATGTCGCCCCGGCTTTGACCGAGCCGAATGTCGTGCCACCAGGGAGTGAGCAGCCCGCGCCCTCGTTGGTCGCACCGACAGCAGATGCCGCCGGGCCGGTCCAATAGCTTGTAAAATATAAGTAGTTTAGTGAGTGTAAAAAGTTTAAGTTCATGGGGGAGCCCCTGTGTAAACATTCCTGTGTGCTTAATGACTACGGTCTGTTTCGTTTTCTATAATGGAGTCACTCCGTTCGGGGAAGCTTGTTCCCCTTTTGTTCCTTAGTTTGTCCTTAGCACAATTTTGTTTTTTATTCTTTCTCTCTCATACCTGCCCATTTGTCCCATAGGCTACGACCTTGGGAGCCCGGGGCATGACCCGTGAGGCTCGGCTGCTCGTAACCGTAGGGAAAGGCGGGGTGCGATCGGTCAGAATGTTTTTAAAGCAAAGCTACATAAGGCAAATTAAAGGAACAAACTATCCTTTTGGTTGGGTAGGAAGGAATTTCACCATATGATAGTAAACAAAATAGAGAGGTAGTAGTGTACCCTAGTGGAGCCCCCGAGCGCCCTAAGCCGAAAAAGTGTTCGGGTCAGGGTGCTTTTATAGGAGCGTACGCTAAGTAAACAATGGTAAGACTGAAACTTAGGGGAAAAAGCGACATAGCTGTTCCAAGCGTTCGGAGAGAAGGGCGTCGTTGTCGTCCTTCGGTCAGTAGGTGTCCAGGCAGATCACTTGTCCTTCAGTCGTCCAGATCCTTGCCCGCTACGCCCCCTTTCTCGGTCGCTGCTTCTTTGCCTCTCTCTTCCTTTGGTCTGCCAGCCTGCCGTAGAAGGCTCTTGAGGAGCTGGCAGTCCTTGTAGAGGTGTTTTACAGGGTAGTCGTGGTTGGTGCACGGGCACTCCATGAGCTCGTGGAAGTGGCCCGGAGGGTCCTGCTGGGGCTGCGTGCCCGCATGATCAGTCGTGGCGACCAACCTAGAGTTGGCCGGTTGGTGGCGATTCTTTCTATTCTTTTTTCCCCTCTACGTGGAGGGGCCCTCGTCCTGATCCTGGCGCTTGGCCTTGCCCTTGTCCCGGCCTCTGTCGGAGCGCGGCGGGAGCGGCGCTTGTTGGAGGTTCTGGACAAAGGTCCGCGGGCCCGGGCCATCAGGGCTTGGACTCCGGTCACTGCTGCATGTGTCTCGGTTTGGTATGAGCCACGCGTATACAGGCGGTCGGTGCGGAGCGGTCGTCAAGTCAAGACGAGGTGCCAATGCGGCCTCCTGTGCCGCGCTCGGCGATTGTAGCGGCGATCGGGTGGAGCAACCTATCTGCTGCGTCCCCGTTCCCCTGACGGGGAGCGAGGCCACGAGTCGGCGTCGCGATATAGAGCACTCCGCTTGTTGAACTGCGATAGTCTCCACTAGTGCCCGGAGGTTACAGTGGATCGCCTGTTCATGAGGGTCGTTCGGCTCGGACAGGCCGCATAGAAGTATTGCCGCGGCAACGATGTTCTGGTTGGCTCGAGCGAACTCTGGAGGATCGTTCCCCCTATCCATGGTGTTGTGCTGGACCCGACGGGCGTGACCCCGGGCGCCGCTCACCGGTCTACGCGCACGGGGCGCAACGTGGTGCGCTGAGCGCGCTGGCGCAGTCGGTGGCTGATGTGACCACTGTTGTCGTAGTTCCTCCCTGTGCTCATGTGTGAGCTCGGAGGTCTCCGCATGAGGGCCCGGAGGGGCGTGAGTCTGCAAGGACTCCGTTACCCCTGGAGGCTGTCCCAGAGCGTCCGCCATAGCGCACTCCCAGGATGGACGATGGCTAGGTGCCACGTCGCCGATGCTGGAGCCATCACTCCTGACATCGTCATCCATGAGGTCGAGGAAACAGGTGGGAGCATAGCTCGCCATCCCCATGAACTCAGACGTGAGAGGGGGCGGCGCTGACATCTTTTGGAGCCCTCGGGCGCACGCGTCCGTGGGAGACACGAGGCCGTGGGGGAACCGGCCGCATGGCGGTCGCGATGGGGGAAACGTTATCCCTCTGGGTAATTGGCGGAAGATAGAAGATAGCAAGTAAATAACATCATGTACATTACTCACAGCGGGGTTTGAGCAGAGAGTTTGCTCGGAATAAAGCGCAGATGCCGCGTTGTCAAAGTCGTGTGTCCCGGAGTCGATGGAGGGTGCCCCTCCGATGGGTGCCGAGACGTGAGCCTCCTCGCAGAGGTGTAGTACGCCGAGCCGGTCGATGACGAAGTCCAGGCTTTCGAAGAGGAAGGCCTGGGATGGCTCAAAGACGGGTGGAACCCGCATCCCAGCCGGTGAGAGTGCGGGAAACTCCAGTGAGCCGAAGAGAATAGTATCACCCGAGCCCGCCACGGCGAGGGTGGCAAAAAAGTGGGCCATCCGATGAACAAAAAGTGTTGAACGTACAGCGTCTTCCCCACGGACGACGCCAACTGTCGGTGCAAAAAGTGACCAACTAGTAAATATTTGTAGTTTTGTCGTACGTTGTGATCGGAGGTGGCCTAGCACTCAATGACACAGGGTTTATACTGGTTCAGGCAACGCGCCCTATGTCCTGTTTGGGTCGGTCAGTGACTTTATTCCTGAGCCCAGGTGCTCGAAGTTTGCAGTGGGGTTACAAATGAGAAGGAGAAAAATGGGGTGTACAAGAGGTCCGGTCGGCTCCGGTCGGAAGGGCCTAGAGCAACAGAACTCCGCTACGAGCTATTGAAAGGTCCTTGTTGGTTTTGGTAATTGAGTGACAACCTAGGTGGACTAATTGTGTTTATGTGAGATACACAGGTGATTAGTCCACAAGTACATGTGTATGAGCAACATATGCCATGGAGGTGAAAATGGCTTGGAGATGTTGCAAAGCTCACACATGTGATGATGAAGGAGCTTATTGCACATGAGACATGACATTGAGTCATGTGATCAAGGTGGAGAAGATCAAGACAAGACTTGGCTTGATGGACCGGTTGCAAGCGTGAAGGGCAAGTCAAAGGCTTTGGAGTGATGGACCGCGTGGCGATGAAGCTTGAGCAAGACTTGGCGCCGATGGACGATAGCAACGGTGAAGAGCAAGTAGAGTCAAGATCGATAAACCAATATGATCATGTGATGATATGAAGTGGATCATATCATTGTTGATCGTGTTGGTGCATGTGTTGCATCGACATTGAAGGAGATGGAATGGAATGCGCAAGGCAAAGGTATAACCTAGGGCATTTCATTTCACCGGTCATAGGTGTGTAGAGAAGTTTATGACCGGGTTTAGGATAGATGGCCGTACTATCAAGAGGGGCAAACTTGTTTGCATATCGGTCATCTAGTGCCACTCGAGTGATCTAACTTTGCATTGTCGCTAGGATCGAGTGGCGTGGCAAGTTGAGTGGCTAACATCCTTTGGGAAATGATTGTGAAAATGCTAACACACATACACATGGTGGTGTACACTTGGTGGTGTTGGCACATTTACAAAGGAGGTGGTGTTTGCAGGGATTCGGCGCTTTCAGGAAAATAGAATGCCTATTTTCTATTGTGCCGGATGCAAGTTCTTGTGGTTAGCACATTGGAGCAAGGGTGATGAAGTTAGAAGTGAAAACGAGTTAGTCGCGAAGATGCTGGCGTCGGTCAACTGACCGGACGCTGGATCTGAATGCACCGAACGCTGGCAGGCTGCGTCCGGTCAGGCTAACGTACGATGACGCAGAAGCTGAAGTGTGACCGGACGCTGGCTGCGTCCGATCAAGTGTGACCGGACGCGTCCGGTCGAGGTCGGTACCTTACTGGAAACGACCGGACACTGGGGGTTCAGTGTCCGGTCAGTTGAAAGCTGCTGCGTCCGGTCAAGTCAAGTGACCGTTGGAACCGGGACACGTGGCCGTCTGCGGGCGACCGGACGCTGAGGTCCAGCTTCCGGTCAACATGACCGGAGCGTCCGGTCGGCCAGACCGTTGCCCAGTGAAGGGGTAACGGCTAGTTTAGCCCTTGGGGCTATAAATAGAAGTGGCCCTCGGCCATGGCTGGGGCTGAGCACCTAAGGGGACTTAGTGTCCATGCTTGTGAGTGCTTGGGAGCCCTCCATCACACATATACTTGATAGTGATCATTCGATTGTGTGAGTGAGCGATTCTAGTGCGATTGCATCGTGAGGTTGCATCGAGTGGCACTAGGTGGTCGTGTTGCAAACCGGTGGTGCTTGTTACTCTTGGAGGTTGCCACCTCCTAGACGGCTTGGTGGTGGTCTCTGTCGAAGCCCGCAAGAAGCTTGTGCGGCGCTCCAGAGAAGTGCTTGTGAGGGGTACTTGTGCTCGCCCCGCAGGAGTCGCAAATAGCAACTTTAGTAAAGCGTGTCATTGAGCTACCCTCACTCAAGGGGTAGGTTCTTGCGGTGCCCGACGTGCGGGCTTAGCGGGTGATGCTAATTAGCCGCCGAACCACCAAGTGAGCGGTCGACACAACGGGGACTAGCGTGTTGGCAAACACGTGAACCTCGGGAGAAAAATCATCGTGTCAACCTTGTTCTTCCCATTGGTTTGCATCCCCATTACACAAGCTTGCAATTACTTATATATATATCTTAAGCTTGTGTAGTTGCTCTTGTAATTAGATAGCTCGTGTAGCTAGCTAATTACCTTCTTGCTTGTGTAGTATAGAAGTAGCTCCCTTGCGTGGCTAATTTGGTTTTAGTAACCTTGTTAGTCGCATTGCTTAGTTTGTGTAGCTAAGTATTTGCGCTCTCTAATTAGGCATTGGTTGCCTTGTTATTGAGCATTGCTAGTGAGCTTAGTTAGCTTTGTGCTTTTACTTACTAGCATGTGTAGGAGCTCCCTTATTACTTAAAGTACTAGTGGCATAGGTTTGTGTGACCTTGCTCCTAGAATTGTTTAGGAGAGCTCTAGCTAGCCCGGCACCTTAGTTGCTTTATTAGTATCTTTGCAAGGTGCTAGTGAACATATATAGAGGGGTGTAGTCTTGGCTAGACCGATTGTTTTAATTCCGCATTTATATCGGTTAGCCGACGCGATTAATTTTAGAAAAGACTATTCACCCCCCCCCTCTAGTCCACCATCTCGACCTTTCAGCTATGTGTTCAAGCATGCGCTTGAGGTTCAAACCTGGCGGTTCTACGGTTGTGGACTAGTGAACTTGGTCGATCTAATGAATCTAAAGAGGCTCTCCTTTGTTGGAGGGAGCGCATCCCCTTTTATAGATAAAGGGGATGGCTTTACAAGTGAGAGGGTGAGGGTACGTATGCTACTGAGCTTTGTTGCCCATGCCGGTGGGTATCAGATGCATGTGGGAGGTTGCGTTGCCTTCTTCAGGAATGGTAGATGTCGGCACCTGCAAATATTATTTGATGCCTAAAGGCATGTGAGGAGTCTCACCACGTTCACCTGGTACGGTAAATCCCGACGCTCACAACGATGCCCAGAGGCATGTGGGGGGCCTTACCGTATGGGAGTTAATGGCGCCCACAATACTGTAGAGGGAAATATCGGCGCCTACAATACTGTTTGTGTCAGGGCGGTTGTAGAGTACTGTTCCTGCAGGCGTACAGGGTATGGTCCCTGGTATCGCGGTTTGACTTGTGTGCCCTGGCTTGCTTTCTCCATTCGTCCCCTGGTCCTTTCTGAGCGGGCGTCCTCGGTCGGATGGCCCCAGTCGGCTCTGGTCGCGCCAGTCAGAGAAGAGCGGTGAGCAGGGTTCCTGCGAACCCCGGTCGGAGATGCGGGGTCGGAGTCAGAAGTAGTGCTTGGGCTAGGCCGTCCGATCGGAGAGGCCATCCGAAGGCGGCTGGAGTCCGAAGCGAGCGCTCCGGTCGGAGAGGTGGGCCGAAGTAGTCGACGAGCGGGCGCTGTTCCTCTTCGGCCATACCTTCTGGTCGGTGACTGGACCGCCCTTCCGGCCTGTTGTTTTAGACTCTTGGGGGGGGCCATGAGTTACGTGTTGTCTGCTTGGGCCGAGCCTTGGCGTGGAAGCCGGTCCTCGAGGGACCCCGGGTTCATGAAACCAACAATATTAGCTATTTTCCCTGACGGTTTCGACCGTCAGGAATTTTTTTTGCCTGAGTAGTGAGCCTCTGCAATAGGTAAACCCACCGTATGTACACCAGGCCTATATAAGAGGTTGCTTTGCGTTGATGCAACAACTAAAGAATCTATGTTAGGAAGTGATGTATCCAATGAGCTGTACAACGAGTACATACAAAAAGGAAAATATCTCTAACCATATATCTAGCAAAGGGATGGGTCTGCACTATCTTGCTCGCTCTTTATTTTCTTGGATGGATGGATGCGCCGTACATGCAGTAAGTTCTCAACGAACTTGTTAAATACGTCATCACTATTCTGCATCCAACCCCCTTGTTTCTCGTTCGTACAGGGAATTTCTTCATGAATTCTGGCATCAATCAAGGGATCCTACCCCGCAGCAGGTAGATACCCTTCTTAGACAGGGTGCGGGAAATGGAATGCCTGATTTCATTTCTTGGTTCAAACGGAAGGTACCGTCCAATTTAGCTCGTACTTAGTTTGACATTCCAAGTTACTTGTACATGCGAATAATATAACGATGTATCCTGCTTGAGCTTGCAGGGCCAGAGGGATGCGTCTATGCGTGCCGAGTTGAGACAGGTTGTCGATGGCTTTGCCTATAGGGTCAGGTCATTTTCCGGTTATGACGTGAATGGATATCGCTTTCGCACAACAAGCTACGAGCAGAGTCGGCCCAATCGAAGAACCACAAGTTCCGGAGTTTTTACGCCCGACGTTGATGAGGTCGAGTATTATTGAAAAATTGGAGAAATATACGAACTCAAGTTTCATGGTTCCAAACCTTTTAATCCCGTCATATTTAAATGTCATTGGTTTGATCCTGAAGTAACAAGACGGACATATTCTAATCTTGGGCTAGTCGAAATTCAACAGGATTCCGTCTTACCAGGAGACGATGTCTATATTGTGGCCCAACAAGCCACACAAGTTTATTATCTTCCATATGCGTGCCAAACCAAAAGTCATCTTAAGGGTTGGGATATTGTGCACAGGGTATCGCCACACGGTAAAGTGCCTGTCCCAAATGATGAAGAATACAACTTAGACCCAAACACATATGACGGAGAGTTCTTTCAAGAAGAGGGACTAGAAAGGAGGTTTGAGATAGACTTAACCGAAGCGATCGGAATAGAAGTAGACAATGAAACGTTTATTGAAGTGGACGCTGGAGATGAGGTGCAAAATGTGAAGGACTTACAAATGCTTGAGCGATTACATTTAGACAATGACAATGGCAACATTGCTCATTCGGATAGTGTTGATTATTTCGACATGATTGATAGTGATGATGAGACTTATGATCCAGCTAATCCCGATCATGAAGATTATTTCTAATACATGTAATACTATGTTATTTTGTAATTACGTTTTGTTTATTTTGCATCTCTTTCTAAGTACTTCTTGTTTATCTGTGCATATTGGTTTACTCTTTTTAATTGCAGGTGATTGAACAAAAATGGTGGACGGTGGGATGAGGAAGCTAGGTGATGATACTTGTGGTTGTTAATGGTACTTCTATTTGCAATTGTGATTGTAGATGATGGAGCACTTAGATTACTTGTGAACTTATTTGTGATATATTGTGAGACATGTGACGTTTGTGATATATATGTGGTGTTGGTGATATATATGTGTTGTTGATGATATATATGTGATGTCGGTGATGTTTGTTATATATATCTTCTGTTTATTTGGATGGAATGTAAAAAACAAATAAAAAGACTGTTTTCAGTCACTTTGCCGAGTGCAATGGCCATGACACTCGGCAAAGTGACGACCTGAGAACATGCCTGGGAACATGCTTTGCCGAATGCACAGGCCATCGCACTCGACAAACATCACAGATTTGCCGAGTGCCACGGGCCAGGCACTCGGCAAAGGTCGCCTGTTTGCCGAGTGTCTTGACGGTGGCACTCGGCACAGTGGCCACCTTTGCTGAGTGTCTGAGTCAACGGCGCTCGGTAAAGAGGCGACCTTTGTCGAGTGCTTGACCTTGACACTCGGCAAAGCCGCCGTCACGGTGGCGCTCGTCGTCACGGCGACTTTTCTTTGCCGAGTGTCAGATTAGCACTCGGCAAAGGTCCGATAAAGTGCACTCGGCAAAAAGGTATTTGCCAATAAACTGTTTATCGAGCACCTTTTATCGGCTTTATCGAGTGTATATCGGCCTTTGAAGCCGCCTCCGATAGTGAAAGATGTACACTGAAGTCCCACTGAATACTGCTGATATAATGCTTTCTCGTAATCTGGCGTGCTCAGGCTCAGGGACACGTGCAAAAAACCGGGCGCCCACAGGAACAGGTTCCCTTTTGTCGTATATACGTATGAAGTATACACTGTACAAGATGGCACGAGCGCAGTATCTGCAAGCAACGTTCTGTACTGTACAATCGTATTAAAATATAATATAACTAAAGAAAAGCAGCAAATTTATGTTGTCGAATTAATTCCTAAAGTAGCTCCAGCGCATTCCTAGCTCAATATCATTACGAATTATAAGGAAAGGTAAATTTGCCTGATATATACAAGCAAAGGCTATCGTGCGTCCTACCGTAGCAATGGAGGCAGCAGGCGGGGGAACGACGATGAAGACGGTGTGCGTGACCGGCGCGGGGGGGTTCGTGGCCTCGTGGCTCGTCGAGCGCCTCCTCGCCGGCGGCCGATACGTGGTCCACGGCACCGTCCGCGATCCCGGTAACTCGTTGATAGATACAGCCATACAGGATCCACGCCACCGTCCTCAGTTCTTGTTCTCGTGAGGAGCTAGAGCGACTGAGCGAGTGTGTATCTGATATGACCATCGATTCGTGCGCAGGCGACGCCAAGAACGCGCACCTGCCGGGGCTGGACGGCGCCGCGGAGCGGCTGCGGCTGTTCAAGGCCGACCTGCTCGACTACGGCAGCGTGGCGGCGGCCATCGCAGGCTGTGACGGCGTCTTCCATGTGGCCTGCCCCGTCCCCGACTATGCCCTCACCGACCCCGAGGCACCAGCACTCGCCCTTTCTCCCCTCTGCCTCTCGTCATGCATCTGCCTTCGTGCGATCTCCATCAGGCAGACAGTCACCGTACGTCTCCGTATTTTGTTGCAGGTCGAGCTGCTGGCTCCTGCCGTGACGGGCACCATGAACGTCCTCAGGGCGTGCTCCGAGGCCGAGGTCAAGAGGGTCGTCGTGGTGTCGTCTCTCTCGGCTGTGATGATAAAGCCTGAGTGGGACGAGTGCAAGGTCATGGACGAAAGTTGCTGGTCTGACGTCAACCTCTGCAGAACCACTGAGGTCACAAACCAACTTGAACCCTTTTGCATGCGTGCCCTCTGGGAAATTTGATATTAGTAATGTGTTACCCATGTTTCATCTACAAATATATATATAGTTGGATCGATGGTAGCACTTGGATGACCCACGTATATGAGCTCATTGATGGACTTAGAGCCTGTTTGGTTCTCCACCTTGGGCAGGTACGCGGGAAACACGGGAACAGGGACCCGTCTCCATGAACCCAACAAGGACTAGATTTTTTCCGTTTCAATTCATGTACGGATTAAATTGGTCTCATCCCTGTCTCTAAATAGGAGAATGCTCCACGGGGAATAGGCGGTCGGGGGCCATTGCCATCTCTACCACCAATACATGCCACGTTGGTTGTAGCGCCACTGCAGCCGAGCCAAAGAAAATGGATGCCACAGTTGTGGCAAGAATTGATACGTGAATGAGTTGAGAATTTTGTCGCACACCACAACTAACTTGTCAATCAAATATAAACAGCCTTACTTTTGTGGCAGCCGTTTGTGTGGCGTGGAGGGGCAAAGTGAGGCCCGGAAACAAACATGCCCTTAATCCCTCTTTAAACAAACCCTTACGCGTGTGCCACGCGCACGTTTTATTAACCGATTTTTTTTTTGTTGCGTCTATAGTAAGTCATAACCAAAGCTATTTCTCTCCTTTGACATAATGACACAGTTTTTCCTATGTGTTCGCGAAAAGAAACCTTTGTACAGAAAGTACATATAGTCACTGGATGTTGATTTATCGAGTGACAATGATAGGGATGCTGCTTGTGCTTTGGTGCTAGCTAGATCGATTTTGGTTAAAACCATTGTAGGGAAAACTGCATATACTCATTGATGTCGATTGTCGAGTGACAATGATAGGGATGTTGCTTGTGCTTAATTTGAAGCTAGCTAGATCGATTTTGTTAGTTAAGCCTAGTGCTGCTGCTACTGCTATTCAGCTATTCTACTGTAATGTCAGTGACCTCAGCCAGATAATCAGAGACAAATAATCACTTGCATTAATTGTGCCTAATCAAGTACTCCAACGGGCCAGCTGGATTATAGGTCATTCGGGCAACAAGGAATGCGCATCATTCTGATTGGAAGGGTTCTTAACTTTTCCTTTTAATACCTGCAAAACATGTGATTTTTCACCCACATTCTAATTTTGTTCTCTCCCAATTTAACTTTTCCAGAACTGGTATTGCCTTTCCAAGACACTGGCAGAGCTGGAGGCATTTGAGTACGCCAAGAGAACCGGACTAGATGTGGTGTCTGTCTGCCCATCCCTGGTGATTGGGCCCTTGCTGCAACCCACACTGAACGCGAGCAGTTCGGTCGTGGTTGATTTCCTCAAAGGTTTACTACTTTTTCTTTCCTTTGAATTCTTACCCAATTTGTAGCACATCCTGTTGAATTTGAGCTAGAGCTGATGTGGTTTGTGTTATCTCTGTACAGGAGATCGCTTGGTGAAAATGAAGATCAGACACTTTGTGGATGTTCGCGATGTCGCCGACGCTCTTCTCCTAGTGTATGAGACCCCGGAGGCATCTGGGAGGTATATCTGCAATTCGCACGCAAGGTTGGTATCTGATGTCATAAAGCTACTCAAGAGCTGGTACCCGACTTATCAATATGCCACCAAGTAAGCCTGATATTGATTATCAGCAATTGTGTTGCTTCTTCAGAACTCCGATCATACATATAAGTTAATCGAAGTTTGTCTAAACTCAGTTTCGTTTAGTTTTGATTATTAGTATCCAAGTGTGCTAAAAATTAGTTAATGTTGCTCATGTTGTTCCATTGCACTTTTGATTTGTTTTGGGGCATGGTGAATTTTGAAATGGCATGGTCACTGCAATCTGATGTACTGCATATACACATTTTGTTCCCCAACCAATGGCAGGTTTGTCCAAGTGACCCACGAGCCTGCATTCAGTTCCAAGAAGTTGCAGGCGCTTGGCTGGAAATTCAGGCCATTTGAGCAGACCCTCAGGGACAGCGTGGAATCCTTCAAGGCAGCAGGTGTCTTGGATTGAGGAAACACTACTGCCCTGTCGCATTTGAAAATCAAAGTCGTTGCCTCATACAGTACATCATTGTCTTGATCGATAATTGGGATGAGTAATGTAAGCATCAAAAGGGATCAAAGTTTTTTCGTGTAATAGGTGGCATTTGGCAATAATAAGTATATGAGGCAATTGGCAATTACACACACCCTACTGCCTAAAATCGGATGCCTGGGACTAGGGTCGTGAGCAAAATCCAAGGCCTGGTTTAAAATTCTAGAATAGGCACTGATGGTCTAGAAAAAAAATAGAATAATAAGTGAATAATCATATATAATACACTTGCCTCAAAAAATCATATATAATACTCCTATAGCACAAACCTATGGTATTGAGTAGTTACCAGAAAGAAATATTTTAACGATAATACAAAATAAATGGTCAATTAATTACCTACGTATCTTTAGGAATTAGGCTACTTACTCGTTGAGTGCAAGCCTCCAAGTGCCAAACTGCCAATCATCTCAAGTTTTCGATGGATCTATGGCACTACGACAGTTTGACGCTTATCAGTATGCACTCTCCCATCGATGACTTTGTGTTGTTTGCAATTTGATGTTTGTAGTGGAATACTAGACTTAAGATTCCCTAGCTGCCTAGCGGAGATGGTGTGAGTTGGACCGGGATGAAGTAGGTTAGATAGACGAACAAACGAAGTAGTGTACCCATTTCTAGATTCGGCACCAATCGTGGTTATGGACTCCGCACAAAAAATGTCAAATAGAGTATAGTATATTGATTATCAGATGAATTATAGTTAGGGATGAAAGTGGTGCGGATAATTCTACACTTCGCTCTGATCCGAATCCAAATTTCAAGGATACAGAGAAGAACTTTTAATATCCATGCGGATATGGATAATCCAAATCCGATTGTGTGCGGATGTGGGGCAGGATATGGAATCGATAAAATCTGGCGGGTATGGATTATCCATAAATTCTATACGGATCATCCGTTGTTTAGGATAGGATATCCGATAATTTATCTTCCTAGACTAAAATCTAGAAGAATTTAGGATTTAAAAAAAAATTGTTAGTCGACAACTCTTATTTTGTGATGTTACCACACACCGAAATTAGCGTCAGACGTCTGTCGCTAAAAATAGCTATTTAGGGCAGTCTCAATGGTGTATTGATGATGGTTTCTATCCTCGTTAAATAACTTGTCACGTAGGCAAAACGCTGACATGGCAACGTAATTAATGAAGAAAGAGAGCAAAAATCATAGAAATGGTTTCCTCATGAAGAAATCAGGTCTACTTTTGACCTAATGCACCAAGAAACCATGAAATCGCCATTGGGGAGAAACCACCAGTTTCTAGGGGGCTCGTGTCGCACTCCCATTGGAGGAAGAAGATAGAGTTGGGAGAGAGAAAGAGAAAATAATTATTACTCATAAAAACCATGGGTTGGAAAGTAGTATTTTTTTAGTGCGGTATTCTAGGTTATAGAAACTATTAGTTTCTTTCGTTGGGACTGCCCTTAGTGATGCAACATTGGTTGGTACAAAATTGCCACAAAGTATCATTCGGTAAATGTACTTGTAGCGACCAAACATCTATCACTATATATGTCGTTAGACTATCGATCGGTATAGGTCAGTAAGAGCAACTCCAACAGCTCGGCTATTTTTGTTTTGGAGTCCATTTTAGAATTTGTATAGCAAAAAGTAAGCTCCAACAGATGTGGTATCTGGTTTTGTAAAATAGAAAGCTGGCTATCCCTTGATTTTAGGTGGCCATATAAAGCCAACCATGAGCGCCGGCTATCGAAGATGAGAAATAGTAAGGCTGTTGCATACCTCTTCTTTTTTGAGAAGTTTTCTATTTTACAAAATAGCTAAACTATGAAATTTGTCTAGTAATTTTAGCCAAGCTATTGGATAATGTCATGCTATTGGTCGGTACAGATAAAAAAGAAACAAAAAACTAGCGCGCACCACGCGCGCCTAAAATTTCCTCCTCGCGGGCTCAAACCCTAGCGTGCTCGAGTGTGCGTCCTAATAAATAAACAAAAAACGCGGCCGTTCCCCAAAACCCTCACTCCCATCTCACCTTTCTCCAGAAACCAATTCCACCGTGAAAAAATGGCAACTTTCCAGATCGGGATCCCAGGCGACCGCGGCTGCTCCCAGGCCGTGCGACGCCGTCGTGCCTAGGGTCCACGCGCATGTGGGGCAGGCCGCCGCCGCACCCAGGGTTTAGGGTTTAGAATTTAGGGTTTGACGTTATAGATGTTGAATTGAGATCTTGCTAGTTTACATATTAGCTAATAACTTATCATTTATAAGTGAGGATACTTACTAATGCTAATTGTAGTCGGTGCGATAGCCACAA
Organism: Miscanthus lutarioriparius; assembly: GCA_904845875.1. Classification (NCBI taxonomy): domain Eukaryota; kingdom Viridiplantae; phylum Streptophyta; class Magnoliopsida; order Poales; family Poaceae; genus Miscanthus; species Miscanthus lutarioriparius. Next base: position 23,220,976 of record CAJGYO010000018.1, read on the forward strand.
CTTGAAATCAATGTATGACTATTGTCTACTACTTGTTATTGGCTCTTTACAAAATTAATTCTTGACACGCATGCACATATTACTCGACTATTTAAATTCGTATCCAATTATTTCACTCCATATTTGTACCAATTCTGACATCTGAAAAATCTGCATCCGCATCCGCATCTATGTATTATATGCTCTGATCCGGAAACCGACAAAGAAAAACATATTAGAATATAAGAGAGGCATTACCGATCCGATTCATTTTCGTACCTAGTTATAGTTTTGTCCCTAAAAATTTAGAGCATGTACCATCGTATGAGTTTTTTTAGGCTCTCTCTACTATCTTCCTTAAAAAGTTGTTTTATTTTATCATACGTTTTTTCAAAGCAGTTTTAGCTTCACTAGTGAAATTACTTTATAGAACCGAAATAAAAAAAACCTACTTCACTAATAAAGCTGAGTTATACCAAACCGACCCAAACTTTGTCACCGTGTGCATTGTGGTGCACAGAGTACTATATGCACATAGGATCCCCTGAGTTCTCTGCCCAACCCGTGTGCCATATCCTTATCCTCGCAGTTCAGGAATCGGGACGTCGACTAGCGCCAAATTGTCAACCGCCACAATTTGCACGAGGTCAATAGGAGTATCACCCAATCGGCCGGCCGTATATTTAATAACAAACAAGTACTGTATTAACCCTCTCGACACCCGAATCAGTCCAAGGAAACAAGACGAGCCCCGGCCCGTAGGTCGTCGTGATCGGTACCAATGGAAGGCGCAGCAGGGAGGACGAGGACGGCGGTGTGCGTGACCGGCGCGGGAGGCTTCGTGGCCTCGTGGCTCGTCGAGCGCCTCCTCGCCGGCGGCCGCTACGTGGTCCATGGCACCGTCCGTGATCCGGGTACGAAATCACTGCACTGCTTGTCTTCTTGCTCCTGGTGAACTGGCGTATGCGTGCGTACGTGTGGATGATCGTTCTGTGCTGTGCGTGGCGCGCAGGCGACGCCAAGAACGCGCACCTGGCGGCGATGGACGGTGCCGCGGACCGGCTGCGCCTGTTCAGGGCCGACTTGCTGGACTACGGCAGCGTGGCGGCGACCATCGCCGGCTGCGACGGCGTCTTCCACGTCGCGTCCCCGGTCCCCGTCACCAACCGAGTCACTGACCCCGAGGCACCACACCACACCACACCTCACCTCACCTCAGCTCGCCCTTCCTGCTGCTGCCCTTTTTCTTCCCTCGGCTTCCTCATGCGTCCGTACGTTCTGCAGGGAGAGCTGCTCGCTCCGGCCGTGACGGGCACCATGAACGTCCTCAAGGCGTGCTCCGAGGCCAAGGTCAAGAGGGTCGTCGTGGTGTCGTCCGTGGCCGCCGTGATGGTGAACCCTGGCTGGCCCCAGAACGAGGTCATGGACGAAGCCTGCTGGTCTGATGTCGAATTCTGCAGAACCACTCAGGTGACAGCAAAAGCTTCACATGCACCCTGTTCCTGTCATCCCTCAATTCGAGGAAATTCGATGCTTTGCACCGGGTGTTTCGCTCACATATACTTAGGACCGATTGTAAACAACCAGTTACATTTGTGTTGACCTTAATCCTCTCCTTCTAGACAAAGTATAAATAGATTTCACAAACAGCCATGACATTTCTGTCGTTCCTCTGCAGAATTGGTATTGTCTTTCCAAGACACTGGCAGAGCTGGAGGCATTTGATTACGCCAAGAGAACCGGACTAGATGTGGTGTCAGTCTGCCCATCCCTGGTGATCGGTCCCTTGCTGCAGTCGACAGTGAACGCAAGCAGCTCCATCATAGTCGACTGCTTGAAAGGTACTAAGAATTATCCCCTCACTTTGCTGTGCTCTCGAAGTCTGAAACTCTGAACTGAAATCTTAGCCGCTTTGAGTACATCCAGACGAGTCCTGTAACTGTAACCGCTCCTGCAGGAGATCGTGAGGTGAAACTGAAGCTGAGGAACTTCGTGGATGTTCGCGACGTCGCCGATGCTCTGCTCCTGGTGTACGAGACTCCGGAGGCGTCTGGACGGTACATCTGCGATGCAAATGCAAGGCAGGTGTCTGATGTCATAGCGCTGCTGAAGAACTGGTACCCTGCCTACAATCATGCCACCAAGTAAGCAGAAACATACTGCAAGATTATATACATACTTTGTACTAGTAATCAAGCTATCAGTGCTTAAAACCGCAAGCTGCTACATAGCGTTTTCATCCAAGGCAAATGCATGGCAGGTTCGTGCAAGTGAGCGATGAGCCTTTATTCAGCTCCAAGAAGCTGGAGGCGCTGGGCTGGAAATTCAGGACGTTCGAGGAGACCCTCAGGGACAGCGTTGAATCCTTCAAGGCAGCAGGTGTCCTGGATTGAACAAACAGTGCCCTGTTCTGTATAACCTTCGCATCTTGAAAATCGAAGTTGTTGTTGTTGATACTCAAATTTGGCTTAGTTATATTTTGTTTGAACATCAGATAGCCAAACTTGACTTTCAGAATATTTAGCCATAAATGCAATAGTTTGATTAATCGGACAGCGTTATCTATCATTAATAATTTACAGAGAAGATCATTTGGCCCAATTATTTGAGCTAGTTGAGTATCTGTAAATTGCTTCTAAGTGCTAAAACAGGGGGGAGGACGTCTTATTTGGACTGTGGAGTTCAAGTGCTGTACGTTCTTTGTGTTGGTATTATTTATAGGAATCGTATGTGGATTAATTAGAAGTCCAGAAGCCGTACTCATGCCGCCCTAATTGTCTACGTGAGGAGAAGCAAAGCAAAGGAGCCAGCGAGGGATAATGTTCATGATACACCAGCAGATTAGATTAAAGAGGCAGACATAATTACAATTCGGTCTTCAGAGATCAAGATATTTTGCCAAAATAATTGCTTCGGCTGGACATCAAGTTTAACTATTATTGTTTGTAATACATAGTAAACTTTAGGATTAAGTCTATTTTTGGCCACTGGACTATAGGGTTCGTCTAATTTTAACCCTCAACTACAAAACCGTCTAGCGGTGATACCCCAACTGTCAAAACCGTTCACTTTTAGCACCTGGGCGCGGGCAGGGCAGTTTTGTCCTACGTGGAGCGGTTTTGACCACGCCACACTGGCATTGACCGCCACGTAGGATGCCAACCTCCATCTCAGTGACATATGGGGCCCACTCATCACCTCCCTCCCCTCCCTCTCGCACTGCCGCCGCGGACGCTTGCGTCGCAGGTGGGGCAGCTTCGACCATGGAGCTCCTAGTGCGACCGCCATCCATGGATGACGACGAGGAAGAGGAAGACGACATGCTGCCGCCGCCAGTCTGCATCCGCTTGGCTCCCGTGTCGAGCCCGTGGACGACGGGTCGGCCGATGCCACCACCGGCGAGGGGATCGGCTTCAGGGCGTAGGTGCTGCTGGACGAGTCAACGGCGGGCGGGAGATCAAAGTAGCCAGCACCGGCGGTGGCGCCACTTGTGACGGTGGACGAGGTGGACGCACGCTACCGCCGCAACTTGCTCGAGCGCCACCGCCCTGCTCGCGAGCCGACGGGAGAACGCTCCGGCGCTCAATGGCCCAGGATGAGGCATCGGAGAGGTCGACGGGGCGGAGGAGGTGCTGGTGGCCCAAGGAATCGGCCCGGGACAGCTTAGAGGCGGCGGATTTGGGGCGGCGGCGCAGTCGGCCGGAAGCAGAGGAGACGCCGGCTCATCACTTTACCATCCGTCGCCTCCGTGGTACTTCTACGTCGCCTCCGCCGGACTTCTATGTCAATCTGCCAGGGCGGGCAAGCCGATCCTCTGCGCCCCCAGCTCGCCTCGCCGCGCATCAGAGGAAGAGGTGGTGGTCCATGCGCCCTGGCAGGCGGCGGGTTGTCCCAGCCACCGGCGCCGCCCGCCAGCCTGGGAGAAGTGGACGCGCACGGAGCGCGCAAGATCGGCGAGGTGGACCCCGACGTCGCAGAGGTCGTCGTGTCCGGGCGGGGAGGGCCGAGGCAACGACCTTGCCCTCCATCCACCTGAGCACCAGAGCAAGGGAAGGGAGAGGGCGAGCAAGAGAGGGGAAGAAGAGAGAGAGAGAAAGGGAGTCGGAGGGAAGGAGGGCGCAGGGCGGCGCGCGGTGCAGGGCGAGCGAGATGGAGCAGGGCAGCGGCGTTCACAGAGCAGAGGGATTACAAAGAGAAGAGGGAGCAGAGGAGATGGGAAGGCAGGTGCGGGCGAGCAGAGCAGGGTGGCGGCGTGACGATGGCTCATGGCCACGGTTCCGGCGTGGGCAAGGAGAGGGAAGTAGGGAGGGTGGAGGAGGAGGAGGGAAGGGAGAGAAGGAGAAGGAGGGCAGAGGAGAGCACGACGCAAAGCAGAGGAAGATGGAGTTCGGTGAGGCGCTCCTGGATGGTGGCCATGGCTGGCTTTATAGCCGTGGAAGGTCGGTTCATCGGAGATTTTTACCGACCGCCATGGCAGGTCCTCTTCCACGAACTTCGACGGCAGGCGGAGGCGAAAGCGTGGGAGGAGGGAACAGCCGGTGGGACAGCGCGGCGGTGAAGTGGACATCGTTGAGCCCAGCATCCGCGATGGGCGCGGGCCCCACATGTCGCTGAGATGCAGGCCAGCGTCCTATGTGGCGGTCAACGCCAGCGTGGCGTGGTCAAAACCGCTCAACGTCGGTTAAAACAGCCTTGCCCCCGCCCAGGTGTTAAAAGTGAATGGTTTTGACAGTTGGGGTACCGGTACTAGATGATTTTATAGTTGAGGGTTAAAATTAGACCAACACAAGAGTTGAGGCGTCAAAAATGGACTTAATCCTAAACTTTATCGAAGACACAAATGTTAATACTATTTATTACAAACTTGATCAAACTTAAACTATTTTGACTTACAAAAACCTCGTAGTTGTATTCTTTCGTGGACGGAGAGAGTAGTAACTAATGCTTATTATGTCTTCTAAAATTTAGGGAAAATACAAGCGCCCGGACGTCCAAATATAAGCAATCGATCCTGGCGCTTCTGCTCTACCCGTTCCACCCTGGCGCTTCTTCCCTTTCGGATCCAGAGTCTTCCGCTGCGCTTGTTCCCTTCAGATCTAGAGGCTTTCTCTCTACTCGTCCCACCCCGGCGCTCATCCCCTTCCGGCTCCCTCCTTTCTCCTATGATGCAATAGTAAACCACGGTACTGGTGGTTATGCTTCCTATAGCGCTTGCAGACACCGCACCATACCGTACGTGAGGGAGAGAGATGGAAAGAGAGACAAATGGATCAGATGTTAATCACCGTTTGCAACATTCAAGAACAAATGTTTGCAACTTAGTGAAACCTCATGTAACATAAAAAAACATGTTGCAACATCTTAAATCGACTGTTGCAACATTCAAAAAAATATCTTGCAACATCTCAAATCGACTGTTGCAACATCCAAAAAACACATGTTGCAACATCTTAAATCGACAATTGTAACATCCAAAAAACACATGTTGTAATATCCTAAATCGACAAATTGCAACATCCAGAAAAACATGTTGCAACATCTCAAATCGACTGTTGCAACATCTCAAATTGACTGTTGCAACATCTCAAATCAACTGTTACAACATCTCAAATTGACCATTACAACACCGCAAAATCCAATTTTATGCTGAGTGCTATAAAACATGTAGCATCCAAGAGTGACCGTTGCAACATATCACATACTACAACATAACCCACCATAGAGTGCGGATCCGGTTGCGCTTGCCTGTGAAGGAGCCCGCCCACCATGGAGGAGCATGTCGCTAACAAAGGCCACACCTCCAACGTGTACTCCATCGTAGAGAGACACCCGACAATGGAGGATTTCATAGACGAGAAACACCTACCATAGAGGTGTCCACTTAGATCCACTTTGCCACCATGGAGGCAAGGTAGGAAGGCAAGCGGGTGTAGTGGCGAGGGAAGAACAAGCACGGGCGCGGGCGGGTGGGGCTGTGAGGGAGGAAAGCAGGCAGTGAGGGAGTAAGGCGGTCAGTGGCGTCAAGGAGACGAGCAGCCGCATCAGGGCGACGAGCAGTCGCGTCATCATCAGGGAGACAAGAAAACACGTGAGGGAGACGAGCAACGGCGTGGGAGAGAAAGGTGAAGACTGTTGGACCGTTGGCAGGCCGTATAAATTATGATCCTGTTAAAAAAGCGTCCGACACGAATGAAACAAGCCGGACGCTAGTGTAGGAGCATTTCCGAAAGTTTAGTACATATGAGAGCATGGATTGGTGACTAGTCCTTGCGAAAGCACGTACCCACACTCATTTCCTAAAATATAGTCTCTCTTCTTGATTTAAAATCTAGATTGAACATCCTACGTACAGAGCACAAATTCTTTTAGGCCTCGTTCGTTTCTTGTCGTTCCTGCCAGGAACGATTCTTGTGAAGCTTGGCCTATACAAATTGTATAAGCGTTCTGACTAGGAATGGTTCCAGAAAGTCATTCCCTGCGTATCGAATGTGGCCTTAGGCCCCGTTCGGTTCCTGGGGATTGACCCCAGGAACCATTCCCGGCCGAGTTTCTTTCGACAATTTGAATAGCGTTGGAACTGTTCTGGCCAAGAACGGCTCGGAACAGCGATAACCGAACAGTCCCTTAGTCTTTTTCTTCTCCTACAACCGATTTGTTTTGGGTTTCAAAAACTAGGCTATGATACATGTACGCACCTTGACAGCTTGCAGCCTTGCACGTGAGAATATGTGTAGCAAAGATTGATGTGGGCCGTAGCATGGGCCGACCGTGGACTGAGCATGGGTGGCGTGGTTGCGTATCAGAGAATTTTTGTTTTGACGCTCAGGATAACGTAACCCAATGCCCCCAAAACCTAAAAATTTTTGCGCAGTCACATCGAATCTTGCGGCGCATGCATAGAGTACTAAATATAGACGAAAAAAAAACTAATTGCACAGTTGGGTGAGAAATTGCGAGACGAAACTTTCGAACCTAATTAGTTCATAATTAGACACTAATTACCAAATAAAAACAAAAGTGCTACGGCAGCCAAAATCTAAAATTTTTTGAATCTAAACGGGGCCTAACTTCGGTCCGGTCCCAACATGCACGGCCCCCATGCCGCACGAGTGTCAGGCTCTGAACTGGAACCACGGTACACTTGTCAGTGTTCATAAGCCACGTGCGGCAACACGTGACGGCAGGCGCAGCCACCGTGTGCTGGACTGCTGGTATATAGCGGTGGCTGGGGAGGAGAGAGGCCACAGGCCAGCCATGGACGGCGACGCGGGCAAGACGAGGACGATGAAGACGGTGTGCGTGACGGGCGCCGGGGGCTTCGTCGCCTCGTGGCTCGTGCAGCTCCTCCTCTCCCGAGGCGACTACCTCGTGCACGGCACTGTTCGCGACCCGAGTAAGCTCCTGCTCTACCGATCTGGTCCCCTTGATCGATTCAGGGCGCCGCGCGCAATCTCTGCCGACCGATCGATCTCGGTTTTTCTGCAGTGATTGATCGGATCAAACCAAACAATTTGCGACACAGGTGATCCCAAGAACGCGCACCTGATGGCGCTGGACGGCGCCGGGGAGCGCCTGCGGCTGTTCAAGGCCGATTTGCTGGACCGTGCCAGCGTCGACGCGGCCATTGCTGGCTGCGACGGCGTCTTCCACGTCGCCAGCCCCGTCCCGGCCGTCGAGCCCACGAACCCCGATGTAACATCGCTTCAAATCTTCATATCAAAAGAAGAATAGTCGCAGATTCTTTCATCTGCTCCGGCCTGATCCATGCATATATGTGACTTGCGTGAAGGTGGAGGTCCTGGCTCCGGCGGTGACCGGCACGCAGAACGTGCTCGAGGCTAGCCACGCGACCAACGTCCGCCGCGTCGTGGTGGTGTCGTCGGTCGCCGCGGTGATCGCGAACCCCAACATCCCCGATGGCGCCGTCGTCGACGAAGACTGCTGGTCGGACGAGGACTACTGCAGAGCCACTAAGGTGGAGCACGTGCTAGCTGCATCACCTATGGCACTCTATCCAATAATTTTTAGCAGCCATATGACAAATCGCTGGGCTCTCCTGCTTATGTTGAGCCATGCATGACAGCATGAGTCTCTTAATCTTTGACTCGCCTCTCTGACTAACTGAGAGTTCGTCACCATGCCTATCAGAACTGGTACTGCGTTTCCAAGACGGTGCCCGAACGCGAGGCGCTGGCATACGGCGAGAGGACCGGGATGGACGTGGTCACCGTCTGTCCCCCGTGGGTTCTGGGTCCGCTGCTGCAGCCGACGGTGAACGCCACCAGCATGCGTTTCGTGGCATACCTGAAAGGTCAGTTCCTCGATCTACCTTTGTCTGCATATTGCTGAACATCTGCATATATTCCAGGCCGGTAGAACACATTGGTCACTAGTTACTGCGCAGGAGAAAACACCGATGAGAAGAGGAGGAACATGGTGGACGTGCGCGACGTCGCAGACGCTCTCGTCCTGACGTACGAGACACCGGAGGCATCTGGCCGGCGATACATCTGTAGCGCGCACGCCATGAAGGTGTCTGAAACGGTCGGCCTCGTCAACAGCCTGCACCCAGACCTGAAGCTGCACTACCCCAGGAAGTGAGAACGAAACCTGATGGCTCACATCAAGTTAAAATCCCTCTGTAACTCACGATTTGCCGACGACCATTTGCAGGTTTGTTCAGATGGAATACGACAAGGGAGTCAGCTCCAAGAGGCTGCTGGCGCTGGGGTGGAAGTTCAGGGCGGTGGAGGAAACTCTGAGGGACACCATCGACTCGTACAAGGCTGCTGGAATCCTGAACTGATGAGCGATGGCGTCATGGAGATTGGACTCAACTGTAACAAATTAAACTGACGGGGAAATAAAGTGGTGACGATGCAAGGCAATAATAATAATTAAGGCATGCTTGTTTCCTTTTGCAGCCTCGCCTCGCCTCACTAGACTTGCCTCGCCCAGCCTTGCCAGGTCAGGAGAGCCATTTTGGCTCTCCCTTGCTAGAAAGAAAATCATTGCTCGTACGGGTCGCGAGATACCCTGGCAGGAAATCCAAATAAGCAACTTCTCTCTATATCCTTGCTTGGCAAGGTTCCATAGTACCAAGTGATGGATCTAAACAGGTCCTAAGCTGTTAGCGAATCAGAGTGTTTTTTTTTATAAAAAAATAAAGAAATAATCTCACAGACACCACCACCGCTAAAAAACACATTGGTGGTTAGTGAAGAGTCGTTTGTACAAATCAGCTACAAAGATGTACATAAATAATGATTTTAGCGCCTAGGCCAAGCCCCAATGTCATAAGTTGTGGGACTTTTTAAGTAGTAACCATAACTTCCCCCTTTGCATCACCTTCTTTACCATCTCACCAAAAATATAATTGCTAATGACAAAGATAACCTTTCCATTTGAATCTTGTTGAAAACGATTTTCACATGTGGTTCAAATGAGAAATTAAACCACCTGTGCGCTGTGGTGGAGGGTGGAGATGGGAGTGTCATCGTTCGCTCCCCTGACCAAGCTTCTTTTCCATGTCATCGTGCTATCGTACATGTAGGCTCCGGATCTGGACTAGCGCGACAGATACAGGAGCACCTTGCCAGCCGAATTCGTGCCCATGGGGCAGCCGCAACGGACGACGACGTCGCGCAAGGCTTCTTTGGAGGCATGATGCGAGGTTTTTAGCCTCATACCGCTCATCCACCTGGCACAGCACCTCGTCGGCGGCGGTGCTTAGACTTCTAGGTCAACGACAAAGAGGCAGAGCACGGGGTGAAGCATGCATGGTCATCTCTAGGGGGCGTGAAGTGGAGGGACGTCACCGCCTTGTAGAGGAGTTATACACGGAGGGGTCACCTAATGTGGCAAGCCATCGGAGTCGTTGACGCGCACAATGCTCCCGTCGTCACTTTCACCTTGGCGGAGACAAAGGGGATCTAGCAAGGGAGAGAAAGGAGAAGATAAGAGAGAGAGAGAGTGGAGGGGAGCTTGATAAGGCCCGCTCAAGAGGTTTCCCTCTGTGCTATGCATTTGGATCAGCTGTGGACAGTGAGAGCGGGGGGGGGGGGTTCTGTGCTCAAAGACAAAATAATGAATGCCCTAAAAGAAGTGATTGCTTGCTAATCCATTTTGCTAACTACTAACTAATTTTCTGACTACTGATTTGTTTTAACTATGATTTTAATCAAACCAATTTTACATCTTATTCTTGAATTTGTATGCTATGTCTGACATGTATGATAAATTTGTTAAAACACATTTTTATGTACACCCTATTCAATAGCTGATTCAAAATTTTAAGAAAGATGATTAGAAATATTTCAAAATTTAAGTCAACATCTTTATGCACTAATTGTTCAATAATGTGTTATGAATTTTAGAATTTGAATGGTATATTTAAAATTTTTTGAATATTATGTTCAGAAAATTTGTTAATAAAAACATAAAAAATGGATTGGATTAGTTCTAAATGAAACAATGGTCCAAAAGAATTTTGGAATAAATTTATGGTCTAAAATAAAATTAAAACATCCACTCGTGGTCCCTTTCAAACCAAATCAGGTTACGATGAAGGCAAAATATTTTGAAGTTCAGATTGTTTTGTACTTTCTTGAGATCATGGACAATTTTGTTCAGAATTTTCATGATTTGTACATAATAAAATTCCAAGATATTTGTTGCCTGTTGACAATGATGTGCCTGCAGATTTGCATGTATGCAGTGGCAGATCGTGCCCTTAAATTAGAGAAGGGGGGGGGGGGCGGGCGGCAATGTTTTCTTTAGTTTGAGCCACCTGAGACAGAGCCCACCAAGACATACACCTTCATCAGGATGCTTCGACTGAAATAGACCTGTTTATCTTCTCCAACGCCCTTTCCATCTTCTCGATGACAACCGCCATGGGATGCAGTTTTTGAGGTTAGTGGACCTGCGCGCGCGGAGCAAGGGGTGCAAGAGCCCAGTTTCGCCTCCACGAGGCTCCACCCCTGCATGAATATAACTTTAGGAAATTTTCTATGCAAATTATGTGCAAATCTAATTCAGGTTTATAAATTATGTAAATAAGATCAAAGAGTAATGAACATTATTTTGTACAACGATCCGAGAAAAGTTGCCAAATAAGCAATAAGATTATTTTTAAATATGCTCAGGAACTAGCAATTTTATACCGTTTGGATTTTTGTCAAAACAATATAGACCGGAAGAGATGTTGCATGTGCAACACCTTATTACTACTGTATATCTTTTCTATACTGAAAAAATATCTGTTCAATTATGTTTACGTGATAAACTAATAACCTAATCTAGAGAATAGTTTTTTGGAGAAATAATCTAAAGAATAGTTGAGATGTGAAGAAAACTTTGCCAAAAAAAAAGGAAAGTAGCAGGACAACTTTGTCATAAAAGGGATGCGCAGTCGGCTGAAACTGCACCCGGGAGCTGTAGTAAAGTTGTTTGAATTTTGAGCTAAATAGTAAACACTGTACGTTTTTAGCAAATAACCACTCATCCAAAATTCCAGACATCCTTTAGCTGCTTACATGGTTAAGCATCGTGAAAACTGTCAGAAGCAGTGGTGTAAGATGGATGAACAAGTATCTTGGTGTCACTGTCCTTGTCCCATTGCTGTATGTCTGTGCTGCACACTGCTGCGCCCGTGCTGTTCTTGTGATGCTGTCGGCCTCGGTGACAAGGCCGAGAACTGGGAAGTCCACCTTGTTGGCCGACCCGCTGCCGCTGGACAGCCCGGAGAAGTTGGAGGTGGACCCACCCGACGCCGACGCCGAGCACCACGCCGAGTACTCCAGGTCCCCTATCCCATCCTGGGAAACCACATACAAACACAATGCACTCTCACAGTCCGTTCGTTTCGGCTTATACGATCGTGGATTATAAGCTGGAATAATATTTTTCTCTCACACCAAACCAGCCAGCAATATTTCTAACTTATAATCCACAATCGTTTCAGCCGAAATGAACAGGCTGTCAATTACAAATGCAGATCCAGAGAGGGGCAAACACACATGTTTGTGAGGTTAAGTGAGGTACTTCGGCGGTGGCCAAGCACACCGAAACCAGATTCTATGCAACTGGTGCGCACGGAGTATTCTACAGTAAAATTTTGTTGGTACAGCTGCAGAGCAAAGAAACGGCACTCCATCACCCAAAAGATGGCTGGAACCAACGATCGTGCCAAGCATTTGAAACGAAATGCTCCAATGATCATGATGGTCTTGCACTCTTGCTGTCGTACCAAAGCCACTAGCTGCTGAGTACGGTGGAAGTAGGTGGCCACACGCCCACACCACACCCAGCCTCAGGCCACAGCGCGAGCGATCAGAAATAGCAGGAAACCCAACCAAATCGAATCGAATCAGAACGAACCGGATCGATCGTGTACCTGCCGTTGGTGCTCGTCGTCCTCGGATTGGCATGGGGTTACAGGCGCCGCCGGATCGTCGTCGTCGTGCGAGGGGTGGTCAGGCTGGACGACGACGCTGTAGAGGTCGACGATGCGGTCGCAGTTGTCCGCCCACCAGGTCTGCGGCGCCCACGCGTGGCCGCCGAAGTACTCCTCGCTGAATCGGATCCTGCGGAGGTAGTTGGTGCCGTCACTCATCAGCACACCGGGCTCCGGCTCCGCCGCCCACTCCCCGTCACTCGCCGCGTCCGCCGTACCCGCGGCGGCCTCCTCATCGGCGTCGCCGTCGTCGTGTTATTTGCGGGCGAGCAGGAGCAGCACTTGTCGCAGTGCTCATGTCTGGCTCCTCCTTGCCCCTGCTCCCCGTCCAGGTGGAGACGATCTTTCGGATGATCACCGTAGGCGGCTGCGCCGGCGCGATCTTGGCGGACGAGGACGCGGACGATGATGCCGCCGCGACTTCCTTGTCCTGCAGCTCCTCCCCCTCGGGGGAGCGCCTCCGATGCCGTCGCCGCCGCGGCGCGCGCGGGTGGCCGTCGCCGTCGCCCGCCGCCTTCACTTTTAGGAGGAAGGCCTTCATCGGCGCAAGCGACGGACACGACATTGCATCAAGCAGAAGCAGGGGAGCGATTGGGATGTCGGGCGGCGTACGCTCTTGGCGATGAAGCCGACGGACTTGGTGATCCCGCTGTTGCCGCCGCCGCCGCCACGGAAGCACGCGTGCATCGGGAAGAGCAGGGCCGCCAGTGATGTCTCTCCCTCTCTCTCCACTCCCCACCGCGCCTCGCTGTCGTTTCCGGAGTAGCTGCTCCGATCTCGTGCTGGTTTGGAAGGAAGAGAAGAAAATGGAGGGGGATGGAATTTGAAAGAGGCGAAGGGCGGCACGGAATTAACGGGCAAGCGTGTCCGTCGCGCAATCAATGCCTGCGGGATTGGCGTATTTATGCAAGCGTCTGGGATTTCCTCTTCCAACTCACACCCAGCCGGCGGCCACCGAGCAGGCGAGGACGGACGTGTGTAACCATGGCAGAGAGCTGCCTTTGCTCTGGCGCACGTACGCACCGCACCATGTCTATAGCAGAAACAGATGACTAAAACAAAAGGATGTCTATTACTATCACAATTTTCGTATAATAATAAAGGTCTATATAGCCAACATGTCTAAAATGAACATATTACCTTTGTTAAGACTTAAGACATGAATTCATTTCATAACAACAACACAGTTGGCTCGACTAGATTTAGACATGAATTGCCTTCGTAATAAATAAACATGAAGAATTGAATTACAGTCTTAGCAAGCAACGTCATCAAAAGGTGGCAGTACCTTGACAAGCCTACCTGATGTTGATGGATATGCAGAAAAAAGAACCACTGTCGCTCTCAGCCGAGTCAAAACAAAGACAGGTATTTTGTTGTCAGTAAGTTGACTGAGCAGATCAAGAGAATTCTATGATAGGATCAACAGTTTGCCATTTCTTTGAATTTCCCATATTCATATTTTTTTTCCTTTGTTAGCGTCATCTTGAATTTCCAAAGGAGCACGGAAAATGTTATCCGACTCAGAAAGGACAATTGTTATTATTTGATAAAACATCCTGGCATTTTGAAATCTCTGCATCAAGGGGCTATCAGAGTGAACACCGTATCGACAAGCATCCCGAAAAGCATTTAGTAGATTACGCAAGGCAGGTGATTTAGGTTCCTTTGATACTAACTGGCACCATTCACTTATAGTCTTGCTTGTAAGGACCTTAGCATCTGGGGAATTTCCATCATTGGAGTCATCATCATCATCCATAGAATCCATTCCATCTTCATCAGGGTCCTATTGGAAATTTAAAAGCAGTCAAAACAAAACAAAATTAAACTAGTGAGATCAGATTTGTTTAGGAACAACAATGTAAACAGAACATGCAAAAAGTATATCTGCATTTTGTAGAAGTCAAAGGAACAGCTACCAATGCTTACTCCTTCTGTAGCTCTCCAACTCCGACCGCCATTTTTCGAGGAAATTTGCAAATTCAGGGTCCTACAAACAAGACAAATACTTAAATCCATATTGAAATCACTATAAGCAATGTATATCACGATCCTAGAATTCCACTTAACATTGTACTGACAGTGCATAGCAAACACTATGTATCTAGAAAACCCAAAACGTCTTATAATTTGTAATACAGGAGTAACAATTTAGATGTTCATGATTTGTCCAGGCTTCTCTGCCTTTAGCTGTCTGGAACCAACCTAGTTTGTTATAATCAGGAGAATGATTTGCACTAATTCAGCCGCCATATTCCTTCCTCTATTTAACATTTCAAATAACTAAGCTCAAATGCTTTTCCTGTAGGGTCACCAACGATGATGATCCTACTTTGATCCATGGCTTTGAGTTTACAGAGGATGATGCTGAACTAGATGCTGATCTATCTGACAGTGATGGATATCTTTCTGAAGTATGTTTGTTTGTCCTGTTCACATGCTTACCAAGCTTACGAATAATGATGCCCCCTGCCACTTTTAGATCCCCACACTGCAACAGCATCTGTTGTTCCATTGCTGGAAGGTTCTGCATGGAAGAGTTTATGCATGTATCAGTAAATCACAGCTGGGTCACTCCTTGCTTTTATAACCGACTGCTTGATTTGGATATGCAGGATCCTGGGTGTCCATACTATTCTGACAGTGAGGACGAGAAAGCTGCCAAAGGTTAGTTTGTGTTGTTGTAACACTAATTTAGCTTGGCCTGTGCTTGAGAACTAGTTTCTGATATATCGCAATGTTTTGTGTAGATTGTATCATGGAAGATGATTTGGACAGACAGAACGATGACATGAATTGGGATATCAAAACCAAAAGAAAAAGTTGAAGAAGTTGCTGGATAAGGTTGAACTTCCATTCACCAAAAGAGCTGGGCATGCTAATTTAAATTATATCAACGTTCTTCTTACAATTGCAGGCTGTATGCTTCAGGATATCTTGCTTCGTTGCAGCTCAATAGTTTCTTTTTGACACCATAGAAAACAATTTAGAACTACTTTTTAGCGGGTCTTATGTTTGTATGTCATTTTCTTTACATACAGGTTTTCAGGATACAGAAATCTATCATATAAATGATATGGGGACTGGAAGAAAATGCGTGCACAGAAAAATGTTGGCAAAATTTCTGTAGGCTATAGCTAATAGAGTTATTTGTACCATAGTATGTAACTGTATATACTTTATGCTCAATTGATTGGGTAAGCTAATTTTTATATTAGGACAGTTCTGCTCTGAACTTATGGACCTGTTCATTTAGTAAACTAGTAATTGAAGTGTATTCAGTGCATCTATTCTTAGAAACAGTTTGTGGTTGTAGTTATATAGAAATTATGCACTAATTCCAATGAGTTTTTTATGTTACAACCTATTTAAGACGCTTTAAATTACCTGATACTGTCAAATAAGAAACAACTATGAAATTGCAGAGGGAACAGGGGGAGTTCTAACCACATTTTCGAAAGAACAGCAGAGATACGCCATAAACACAGTTTCACTCTATCAATACAGCATACGAAAGGTGGATGCTATTAGAGGAGAAAACTAATCAGGGAGCGTGTAGTTAACATAGTTTGTGTAAGGTAAAAACATTGCAAACCTCTTACACTGCTAACAAGGACTGCACAGAAGCTTATTTTACCTGTTGATAAAGTTGACGCTGAAGACATTTCTCCAGGGAATTTCATCATTCAAAGCACAGTATGGCCAAAAAATTAGAGCACACGATAGAGTGGTCACTCCAACAAATTGACATCTCACACAAAGTCATTGTTCGGCTGCCGCTGAACAGCGGCTGTTGCTGCTGCACTACAGTCCCGCTGAGACGCTCCCAGCAGCAGCAGTTCTATAGCACAGCCGAACAGCGAAGCAAAAGATGATCAGCAGTTGAAAACTGATTTTATTTTTTGGTCAACACTCAACTGTTGACTTCATTGAGGAAACGATACTTTTCAGGCAGAGACTTTGCATGGTGCTGATATTCACCCCTCGAGAAAAGTGATATAAGCATGGAAGTAGTGGAAGCCTCAAGTGAGAAATTCTTCTCATCAAGTTTGGAGAGGTAAGCCCCAGCCCTGCTTATGTCACCTCTATGCAACAACCTCCTAACTAGAGCATTTAACATACGTGAGTTTGGAGCAATACCATTCTTTTCCATTGCTGAAAACAGACCATCAAACTCCTCAAGTGACCCTTCTTCTATGAGATTTTCTGCTATTAAGCGGTAGGTCTCAACATTCGGAACCAAACCATAAGCAGAGATAGTAGCAAACAAATCCATAGCATCTTCCCTTCTGCCACCTTTGAGCAAAGCACCAATCATAATGGTGAATGTAACAATGTTAAGTTGAAGATCCTTAGAACACATGCTCTGAAATATTTTGAATGCTTCATCAACACAATTATTTTTGCAAAGACCATTTAGAATTATGTTGTATGTGTAGATATCCCACTGTGTTCTGCTGTTGATCATATTGAGATAGAATTCCTTCGCTTCAGAAAATCTCCCGGTCTGAAACAAACCATGCAATATAGTACTATAAGTCACAACTCCAGGTGTAAGTCCCTTCATTAACATTTCTCGGAAAAGGCTATATGCATCATCTATCCTTCGAGCTTTGCAGTAGCCATGAAGCAAAGTATTATAAGTAACTTCATCAGGTTTCAGGCCAATTGAGACCATTACATCAAGTAGCTTCGCCACTTCATCAATTCTACCAGTTAAGCAGTGGCCATCAACTAATGTATTATATGAGATAACATTAGGCCTTACAGCCACACGTACCATCAAGTCAATGAGCCTTTGGGCTTCCATGACCCGCCCTTCCTTGCATAAGTTACACATTAATGTGTTGAAGAACACTGCGTCAAGACGGATTCCTTGATCCAACATTTCAAAAAATAATTCCTCGGCCTTCTCCCATTTGTCAACGGCGCAGAGTCCATAAACAAGGGAGTTAAAAACACCAATGTTAGGAGTCACTCCTTCATTGATCATCTGATTGAATTGGAGCACAGCATCGTCCACCTTGCCTAACTTGCATAGTGCATCTATTAGTGCTCCATAGCTAACGACATTAGGACTCAACCCTTGCTGCCTCATTTTGTCAAATATATGCATTGCCTCATCTATCATTGCCTTCTTAGCATATGCACAGAACATTATGTTAAAGATGTGATGATTAGGTGAGATACCATTTCCTACCATCAAATCTAGGAAACTATGCATTTCAAAAAGAGCACCTTTGGTAGCATATCCATGAAGCAAAATGCCATAGATAGTTACATCAGGTTTTATGCCCTTCCTAATCATAGAATCAAAAAAAATTCTAGCTTCTCCGTATCTTCCATTTTTGCATAGGTAGTCCAGCAGCAACGCATAAGTAAAACAATCTGGCTTTAGATCATGTGTGGACATTTCTTCAAGCATACGGATCACTTCCTTCCACTGTCCAGTAGAGAGGTATCCATGGATCAGAGAAGTATATGTTTCATTATTTGGCTTAACACCTTTATTAATCATCTGCTGAAATACACCCTTGGCTCTGTCAACCAATTGAGCTTTGCACAGGACGTCAATTACTGTGGCATATGTCACAACATCTGGTGCAATCCCCTGATCCATCATTTGAAGAAACAGGTTGTAAGCTTTGTCCACTTTACCCTCAGTAAAGAAACCGTTGATGACGGTGTTGTAGGGCACCACATCAGTGGGCAGCTCCTACCTTGATCATCAGCCATCATGTGCAGAAGCTCAAGTGCCTCCTCAGCTCTCTTTACATTGCAGAAACCTTTGAGAAGTATGTTGTATGAAACTACGTCCGGAGTGCAGCCAAGCTCAGGCATTCGTTGGAGCAAAACACCCATGGCCTCACCCACCCTCTTTGCGTCACATAGACCTTTTAGCAGTTGACTGATGACTACTACGCGTTCACCCTCCAGCCCGTCTTAAGGATGAGGCCAAAGGTGGCGAAGCCATGCTCCAGGCGGCCCATGCGGCAGAAGCAGCCGATGAGTACGCTGTAGGAGCAAGCGTCTGGAGCCACCTTGATGGAGCAGTCACGTATCATCCGATTGAAGAGCGAGACGACGAGCTGGGATGAGGCTGGAGAGCATCGGGCGCGCGAAACAACGGTTAGCAGGTGGTTGAAAGCACGAACCGAGGCAGGCCCGGCGCAGTGGAGCAATTCGTCGAACAGCTTGAGCGCGTCGTCGAGGCCGAGGCTTCCCTAGCGGGCGCGGCCGGCGATGACGCGCTCCAGCTCCAAGCACCGGTCGGCGGCGGCGGCGCTCACGCGGCGCGACATGCCAACGGGGCTCGCGCGCGCGCGCTACTGGCACTGGCACGGACGGCTCCGCGCCACGCCAGCCTCCGGGTCGGCGAAGCAGAGCAGCTCGCGTGCGCTGGGTGGGCGGAGCAGCCCGTGCCGCGCCGTGGAGTGCGTGACGGTGTGCACTGGAGGGAGTGGTGGGCGGCGCGCTGGGTTCGCGCGTGTCTGCTGGGGTGCGGGCAGGGCGCCAGTCGTGGCGACGGCCGCTTTCCTGTCTCGGACTGTTTTTTTTTCCAGCATCTGGGTAATTAGTTAATTTACTCAGGCAGTTCCTTGTACAAAATCTAGAATTTGTTGTGGTCTAAACTGCAGTAGCAAACGGCAGTACAACATTGAAAAGATGTAAATAAATACAGAAAAGCAAAGAGAATTTTTGCATCAAACCGGAACAGGATTAGCAATGAATCGAGAAGCTGGTGTTGTTTTAAGTTTTCTGAGATAAGTGGTACTCCTACATGATAAGAGTCGATTTGCCGTCCAGAAATATCCACCCAAATTACAAAATGACCATGAGAAAGAACCGTTTCTACACATACTGAAGGGCACTAGTTGCTCATATAAACTTCAATCTTGTGCTGCCATATATATTCTAATCGAGATGAAGTGGACACCCCTTTTTGTTGCTATTGTCAGTTGCACTCAGGTTTGGCGCTCCCTATTAGAGTTCACCGCCATGTTTACTTTCCTGTCCTCATAGCAAAAACACTTGACCTAGCCTCTTCAGAGTTGTTAGACTTCCCACTTTTGAGCTTACCAAGTGATAACAACAATGAGGATGTCTGATCAAGAATTGTTCGCAGTTTCGATTCATCCATTGTGTTCAGGTCTGCGATGTTAAATTCAATGGAAACCTTTTGTGCGGGTGCAACTGATGGATCTTGTTTGGTTGTCTCCATCACGTCTGAGTTGTTTGGCTTGTTCACGTCTGTTTCAGGTGGTTTCTCTGTTTGTATCTTGATAACACTTGGACACACTGCACTTCTGTTATCCTCCTTCAGTAGATCGTTATCTGCTGATGCAGCAGGTGCATTTAGGTCAATGTCAAAATGATCTTTACTGGCTTCCTGATAGTTTTGATTCATGTTCTGTGTGCAATTTCTTTTCAACTCTTCCTCGACATTTGTAGAAACTTTGTTTTCTTCAAACGAAGGGCGCACAAGCTTTCTTCTCTTGACTTTCCCACTTTCTTTTCCCAAATTTGCATCCACCTCCCCTGCTTTACTGCGTCTCTTGAAGTTCAAGTTGGGAAGTTGTGGCTCTATGCTTTCTTCTTCTTCCAGCTCTAGTTGACTTGGCAGGTTCAGCTCTGCATGAAAACAGTCCATAGCCTGTTCCCCGATCAACGGAATAATACCATCTGCAGTTGGTCTATTTTTGTGATTCCATTGTTCTGTCTTCTGGGAAAGAGAAGAAACCAATTGGTTCAGCGTAGGACCTGAGGCCTCTTGAGAAGTTAGTTGCTTGCTCAATGATAAGCGAGAAAATACACTTGTTTGTGGAGGGTTACACCAATTCTTTCTGTTAGTTTCAGCTCCAATAGCATGTTGTGTATGTCGTGGATTGATAATACCATTTTCAAGATCTGATGCATCCGAAGTACTGCTACAGGTACCATGTTTCTTCATCCCATCATTTTTGAAGTCTTGATCACAATCAAGGATCTGAATGTAATCAGTAGAACTTGTTTTCTGTTGATAAATTGCTGGTACTGCTTTCCCATCACGTTCAGCTTCAGGATATGTGGGAATACCTAGTTTGTTTAGTTTTGCCTGTGGCAAAGCTTCTCCACTGAAACATCGAGGCTCACATGCATGTATGTTGTTATGCGCACCAGAGCGGTCTTGGTTGAAGCAGATGTCACAAGGAACTTGATAGTCAGAGTTACTTGACAGCGACGATTGAGGATATAACCGATCATACGGGGTAAAAGTTGAATTCAAATGATTACTGCCTTTGTAAGTTGGATTCTGATTTGCATATCCAGAAGTTAGCGAGAAATTGTGCAAATAGCCACGAGATAATGGATATGACTGATTTGCAACAAATTTAGCTCCTCTTGGCTCCTGAGCTGTACATCCAGAAGGCAAGGTATTATGTGGATAGTCTTGTGGCAACAGGTATGACTGCTTTGCAACCAGCTGCAGCCTAGAAGTTTGAGAGCAAGGGGCAGATACATGAGTTGAAACAGCATCTGTCATTGGAGCGGTTGGGAAAAGCTCACGCTGAGAATGGACGTCTACTTGGTCATGACGGCTCAGGTTGGGAGCAATTTGGGCTCCAAAAGTTTCAGTTCTCATGGGCATCAACATGTTTGGGTATGCCTCAACACTAAGTGGTGAATCTGTTTGCATGCTTGTAGGAGTAGAGTATCTTCTTGCAACTTCTGAAATGTTGGGAATTGAAAGGCGTGATTGATCATTGCAATCAGGAACATCTGGAGTCAAGCTTTCTTTGTCCAGTATCCCTTTGCTGGAGTGGTTTATTTCCAAACTCTCATTTTTTGGATAGTCATGAATAGGGCGCTCTACCCTCCTGTCATCGAACAACTCATATAGGCGAACAACCTGCGAATCAGTAGAAGTTTTTATTGTCACAGCGATGCAATTAGAATGTACATTTGTAACATTATGTAGTAAAGCTGGAGCAAAGCAAACCTGCTCGTAGGAAAGGTCAAAGTAGAACTTCCTTGGATGATAGTAGTTGTCTTCTATGGCAGGGAAAAACTCATCTTCACTTAGTGGTCTGCACTTCCAAATAATATTGATGCGAACCTATAGTGGGGAAAAAAGGTCAGCTCAAAACCAAATGAATAAAATGCTTTCTATAAAGCGGGACCAATCAGTCTTTGGTCTAAAACCAAATGAATAGTTTTATCATATAATCATCTTTATCATCAGGGCAGCTTCATCTCAGGTGTAGTGCTTGTTAGATGATCTAATGTGCAAAAGTCACAAACATTTAAAAGCAATTCAGGTATTCCCTATTCCTATGTCATTATGCCTACTGCCTACACAAGTGAAAACCCATTATAATTTTTATACTAAAAGAAGAAAAAAACCCAAGGCATTTAGTGTTGAGGCTTACCTGCGCAGGATATGAGCGTTGAACCGCAGAATCGCAAATATTGAGCCCTCCATCAGAGGCAGCCTCAAAGACCCCGTAAAGCTTGCGCAGAGTGTAGTCAAAGAGAAACAAAGGCATCCCTTTCCTGACATTGGTAACAAAGGATTGATACTCCAACGGCAGGCTGAAAACTTTTGCTTGAAAGCTTTGTTCCCTTGTGGATATGTTGCACATGAAGATAGCTCCTGCCATGTCACCAGCAGCGCCCTGTCTAAACGACACTGCAGGGCCCTCGCGCCTCATTCCGATGAACCTTGCACACGCACACAGGTGAAATGAGTGAGGAATGGCCGTCATTCGCATATATTTTTTTCTAACAAACAGTAAGGTTGCAGCACAAAGTCGAAATTCTACTTTTTAACAGTAGAATGAACGATGTAAAAAATAAAAAATAAACGCGGTGGTTAACCTAGGAAACAAAATTTTGTTAGAAAAAAGGTGAATGGAAAAAGTGAGGCAAAACTAACTAATGCTACATCATCCTAGTGGACCACAACAAGTACAAAGAATACAGAATTGATGCTGCTGACAGGAGCAAATATCCAATTTTCTCGACTGACAGAGCAGATTAGTAACAACAATGGCGGTCCAACCCGAGTCGGAAGAAATCGGGCGAAGTGGTTCGACTAAACTAAAATACTCCTATTTGCAACGGAGAGCAACTAAATCTGCAATCAGCGAACCGCGCAGCGAAGGCAAGGACAATGAATTATATCAATCAATAAAAAAAAGGTAAGCGCAATGGTTGTGGCAGGGAGCACGGCGGTGAAACCGGGATCAGAAATAGCTAGCACACTGCACACAATACAAGAGGCGGCACGGTCGCACGGATGATCCGAAGTTCCGAAGCGCAAGTAGGTATAGGGAGGGGAGGGGTTCGCACTCGTGATGGGAAAACCGCGCGTGCGGCGGGTGGCGGCGTTGGCGACGAACCCGGATGACCGGGGAGGACGACGACGAGAGCGGCAGGCCCGGGTGGGTCGACTCGTGGCGAGACGAGAGAGCGCGGCCGCCCCGCCGCTCCGCTGCAGATGGATTTCTGTTTGCGGCTGGACCTGGAGGGTACGTACGTGCTAGGATTTGTTGAGGGAAAGCCAAGGGCGGCGGACGGCGATGGATTTATGTTGCTTTCGAAAGATGGGGTTGATAGACGGATTTGCTGCAGGGATTTCGTTTCGGTTCCTGCGCTGCGCCTCGGCGCTTCTTCGGCTGACGGCGGGACCCTGGGATTTGTTTTATTTTTTGCTCACTGATTAATTATTGTTTTTGGATAATGGAATCCGATTCATTTTCCTCCTCGGAAAAACTTTTTGGAAAAACAAAGTTGTGTCACCGTGGGTCCTTTGGACCCGATGCCGAGGTAACAATTTGAATGAACCAAAAAAAAACATACGGTCTTTAAATCTGTTTGGTTGCGTTATTCTAGTTTTGTGATTGACATGCAAATCACAAATCACACATTTAGGTATATATACTTAGTCTATTGGACGTCAACGCGTAGCCTTTTGTTGATGTGGCTAAGGCTACACATGCCGCCGTGGTGAGTAGTGGTGTATTTTGCAGAAAGATCTTCGATGGTTGGTGGACTCTCATTTCTTCCCTCTCCCTCGCACGCCTCTTCAGTTTCCTTGGCAACACAGACAAAGCCGATGGAACGAGGAGCAGTGGTGATGGGTTGGTGGTGAATGGAGGTCGGTGCAGCGAAGAAAGTCGAGCACAGGACAAAGCCAACCATGCTAGAGCAGTGTGTCACTGTTTAGTGGAAGAATGACGACGAGATTGCAAGGGAAAGCGAAGGCGGCGCCCATATATCCGGAGTTTCTCGTTTCCTTCACCTGCTGATTCTAGGTCTATAGATAGTAAAATCGTAGATATATTGGTAAAGTTAGGTATAAAGACTTGAATACTCATTATGATGGATAGAAAATGTATTTGAAAATGGGATTTAACTAGCGGCTCTTGTTGTCCCACCAAATAGTCACGGGACAAAACCATGGCAAAAGAGAATAGTGCGACATGAGCATCCACGTTAGATCTGTGGTGCTAACTTGGCAGCCTTATCGTACCAATGCATATGGCACGATAATGTGATTTAGTTATGTTATGTGGGATTGTGCAAACAAATGGCTTAGATATGAAATTAACTTTATTTTGGGTAGATTATTTTTAAAACAATGATTACATCTAGGTTAAAAATCATGTTGGATCATCGCATTTTCACTGTGCATGCGTGTTCACCGAAAATCCCCGGTGGTCAATGGAGAAGGACTACTAGAGGAAAGTTTGATGGGCGACAACGACTGTTTTCAAGGCGCAGACCTATTCTTCCGGTGCCTCCGGAGAAAAGGCTCGCCATGTGGCAAAAATATGTGTGCGCAGGTGTTTTTCAAAAGGGGTCATCAGAAGCTTCCTTTGGGGTCACCGGAGCTTTCTGAGGGCCTAAAAAACTTCTACAAAACTCTCGAGTGCACCAGAGTGTTCGCCGGAGTTGAACTCCAAAGAGGGGTTTTCCAGTGGAAAAACAGCGAGGCCATAAAAAAAACTCTGGTGCTCAGTGGAGAAGGGCCGTCGGAGACAAGGTCATGTAATTGCTAGTTTAATTTAGCCATCAGAGCCTTCGGTGCAAAGCTCTGGTCACACCACCAGGCCTTTTCGGTGAGTATGCATATTGTTGCATTAGTTGATATAATAGCTAGTTTCTCTTGAGGGCTTATAAATAGAAGATGTGATTGGGCTTTTTAGCTCTCTTGCACTCCCATCAGATACACATACCAACTAGAGCTCAAGATATCACTTGACTCGCATTTGCTTAGTTGGCATTGCATTTGAGTGAGATTGGAGAGGATCTAGTGCATTTCCATTGAGAGTTTATATCTAGTGGCAATAGTTCATCATTCGAGCTCCTAGGATTCTTATTACTCTAGGTAGTTGTGTCACCTAGACGCTCGGAGGCAGCAGACTCCATAGAGCACCGTGTGGAGATTATGTAGGGGGGCTATAGAGAAGGATTGTAAAGGGCTCTTGTGCTCATTCCCCGCTAACAAAGGGATGGAGTGAGCAGAGGAGACAGGCAGCGCCCTGGACCCCACCTTCATATATTGCGGCAAGCACGGCCTCTGGTGGTGCGCTCGAGTGGTAGCGAGGACAAGCGACGAAGGCAAGGAGTGTGGGGGCAGTGGTGCTAGGCTCTGCTCGTGTCACTCTATGAGGAGCGATGCTTTATGCCTTATTTGCAATGGTCTGATTTGAGGGATGCATAAGAAAGGGATCACCTACTCTAAAAAAGGATGGTATTTGCTACTTCTGCAAAAAAAATTTCTTCTACTTTTCTAGTCATTAACAAAAGCCATGTTCTGATTGATCTAGACTTCAATAATTATACCTTCCCTCGGAACTAGAGGCATTTGTCCATATATATAGTCTAAATTGCATGAAGATGATTTGCGTTCTAAATATCATGCTTATGTTTGCGCTTTACAGATGTACTAGTGCACTACTTAGAAAGCGGAAATGCTATGCTTAGGGCATCTGCCCTAGCCAGAATCAGATGGCTTGCCCACCGTCAAAACGCATGCCCGTACGAATAAAAATCCCGCACCATTCTTGTCTGCATGCCGCTTCCTTCCTATAGATCCAACACAGTCCTATCCCCTCCCTGCTCTCGTTTCAAAAACACAACATTATCCTCTCCTCTGCTGCTCCTCCCATCGATGCCAGCGCCTAAGCGACGAGATTGGTGACGGACGTTGCCTGTAGCACGGAGGCAAAGGGACTGTGCGACCTCTCCTTTATTCAACGGTGGGGGGGGGGCTCGAGCCCCCCCTACCGATACCGGAGCCCTGGAGCCCCCATAAATTTTTAGGCAAAGTTCTATTGTGTAGGTGGGGCTGAGACTTAAGATCGAGCAGTAGTCGAAGGTATGTTGTTGTCGCACTTTTGTTCAGCCCCCCTAAAATTTTTCCTGGATCCGCCGCTGCCTGAATCCGTGCAGCTGCTCGTCGGGGCCGTGCAGCCGCCCGCCCGCTTGCATCCCCCAGCGGCACTCCATGGCATCGAGCTCTGCGCCGGTGTCGAGCTCCGTGTCAACGAGCCTCCATTCGTCCAAGCAGCAAGTAGATGCTATGCTAAAAGTACATTTTGCAAGCCTATGTTTCAAGTGTTTTAGATGTTTCATAGGTATGTTAAAGTGTTTCATATGGATGTTGCAAAAGTAGATCGAGATGTTGCATATGTTGCAATGGTTGTTGTTGGTATTTATTAACTTGTCACTTGTTTTAGTAGCCACCTATTAATTACCTACATCTCCTAACATTATTTTACTAGGTTTTCATCCCTAGTGATGGTGCCAGAGATGCTTGTTGGTACTGCCTAGCATTACTGCTAGAATGATATTGTCGGTGCAGAAAGTGACCAACACATAAATATTTGTAGTTTTATCGTACGTTGTGATCGGAGGTGGCCTAGCACTCAATGACACAGGGTTTATACTGGTTCAGGCAACGTACCCTACGTCCAATTTGAGTCGGTCGGTGACTTTATTCCTGAGCCCAGGTGCTTGAAGTCTGCAGTGGGGTTATAAACGAGAAGGAGAAAGATGGGGGGTACAAGAGATCCAGTCAGACTCTAGTCAGAGGGGCCGAGAGTGATGGGAGCTTCGCTATGTGCTATCTGTTCGAGCGTGTGCTCGATGTTTGAACCTGGTGGTTCTATTGTTGTGTACTAGTGAATTTGATCGATCTGAATGAACTATCATTTGGGAGAGAGCACATCCCCTTTTATAGATGAACGGGATGGCCTTACAAGTGAGAGGGAGAGAGTACGTATGCTGCTAAGTCTTGTTGCCCACGCGCAGCGGGTACAAGATGATGGTAGGCGCCCACAATACTGTTTAATGTCAGATG
Organism: Miscanthus lutarioriparius; assembly: GCA_904845875.1. Taxonomy (NCBI): domain Eukaryota; kingdom Viridiplantae; phylum Streptophyta; class Magnoliopsida; order Poales; family Poaceae; genus Miscanthus; species Miscanthus lutarioriparius. Next base: position 23,247,765 of record CAJGYO010000018.1, read on the forward strand.
CACATGAAAGGCTGCGTCGTCTTCTTCAGGTATGGCAGATGTCGGTGCCTGTCACACTGTTGATAGCTAGAGGCATGTAAGGGGTTTTACCATGTTCGCCTGATACGGTAAATGCCGTCGCCCACAACACTGTCGACGCCTTAGAGGCACGTGGGGGAGCCTTACCATATTTGTCTGGTATGGGAGTTGATGGCGCCCACAACATTGTAGGGGAAAATGTCGGCGCCTACAACACTGCTTGGGTTCTATCATGTTACGGAGGTCGCAGGGTACTGTCCTGTAGGCGTACAGGGTACGTTCCTTGGTATTGCAGTTGACTTGAGTGCGCTGCCTTACTTTCATCGTCTGTTTCCTAGTCCTTACTGAGCGGGCGTCCCCGATCGGTTGGTCCCTGTCGGCTCTAATTGCGCTAGTCGGAGAGGAGCTGTGAGCAGGGGTTCGGCGCATTCCCAGTCAGAGAAGCGGGTCAGAGTCAGAAGTGGTGTTTGGCTAGGCCTTTCGGTCGGAGAGGCCGTCCAGAGGTAGGCTGGAGACCGAAGCGAGCGCTCTGGTCAGAGAGGTGGGCCGGAGTCAGAAGCAGGCGCCGTTTCTCCTCAGCTAGGCCTTCCGGTCGGAAATTGGATCGCCCTTCTGGCCTGCTATTTAGGTTTTTGGGCCGGTCCAAGAGTTGCGTGTTGGTTCACAACGTTGTCTGCTGGGCTGAGCCTTTGCTAGGAAGTCGGTCCATGAGGGACCCCGGGTTTATGAATCCGACAGGAGCCCCCGAGCCCCTGGGCGATTCGGGTAGAATCATCTGGGGGATTTTTGTCTTGACGGCGGGTACGCGCGAGCGCACCCACGGGTGTAGCCCCCAGGCGATTCGGGCAGAATCGTCTGGGGGGGTTTCGTGTTGCCAGCGGGGGAGGTTTCATTTTGTTAGCGGGTGTGCGTGAGCTAAGGCAGTTAAGGCAGTTAGCGGGTGTGCGTGAGCTAAGGCAGTTAGCGGGCTCGCGGATCCTGGTGTCGGTGCAGCCTGCGCAGCTAAGGCAGTTAGTTTAGGGATCGGGCGAGGCAGAGCTCGTTGATCCTGGCATCGGTGCAGCCCGTGTAACCGAGGCAGTTAGTTTAGGGATCGGGCATGGCGGAGCTCGTGGATCCTGGCGTCGGTGCATCCCACGCAGCGGAGGCAGTTAGTTTAGGGATCGAGCAAGGTGGAGCTTGTGGATCCTGGTGTCGGTGCAGCCCGTGTAGCCGAGGCAGTTAGTTTAGGGATCGGGCGAGGCGGAGCTCGAGGATCCTAGCGTCGGTGCAGCCCACGTAGTCGAGGTAGTTAGTTTAGGGATCGAACGAGACGGAGCTCGTGGATCCTAGTGTCGGTGCAGCCCGCGCAGCCGAGGCGGTTAGTTTAGGGATCGGGCGAGATAGAGCTCGCGGATCCTAGCGTCGGTGCAGCCCGTGCAACTGAGGTAGTTAGTTTAGGGATCGGGCAAGATGGAGCTCGTGGATCCTGGCGTCGGTGCAGCCCGCGCAGCCGAGGCAGTTAGTTTTAGGGATCTTGAGCCCCCTGAGCCTTGTTGGGCTTGGTTTGAGTTTTGTGCGTTACTCCATCCTTGGTTTCTCGCAACCGGAGGGGCTAAGCTTTGTCACTTGCCTCGATCGCTTGGGCTTGAGTGACGCGCTCGGTGAGCTGGCTAACGGGTATGATCGAGTGGAATCCGGGTCCGTCATTCGTGATGGGGTCGTCATAGCCCTCTTGTGACATTCCACTGCTCCTTTACCTGCAACCCGACAGATGCCAGGGTCATTCCAGAGACCGACCTAGGTGGCCCACTGGCCTCCCCTCGATGGAGATTCTATGGGTTTGGTAGAGATTTAGGATCGAACGAGAAGGTTGAGATGACCCTGTCCGCTTCGGGGCAGACTGGGCGAGGGCCGCATGGGGCTCATCTACGTTTTCTTCCCTAGCTCTGTTTGATGCGAGGCGGCCTCGAGCCCTTCGTGGGCCGGCCTACAAACCCTGGTCGGTCGTTGCTCATGTCGAATGAGGCAACTGCTGCTTCATGACGCAACACAGAGCGTTGAGATGCATTTAGTCGCATGTGCGATGCCTTTAGTTCCTGAGCCCTCGGGCGATTTGGGTAGAATCGTCCGAGGGGCGCGGGCGTATGGAATGAATGCGTGTATAGATGTATGAATGATTATATAAAGAAATAGTGGAGTTTGGTAATGTTACCTTGATGACTCGAGTGACGGGGTTTGAAGAGCTTCAATCAGAAATGTCCGACCGAGATCTGTGCTCGTCATTCGTGATGGAGTCGGCATGGCCTACATGGGGCATCCCTTTGCTCCTTACCTATCTCTCGGTGTTTTCTTGAGCCATTTGATTGACTTAGGAAACCCGATGGTCTCTCCCGACGGAGATCCCATTGTTTAGGTTTTTCCAAGTCCTGCCTGGGGAGGCGGAGAGCCGCCTGCGCGTGGTGGCGCTTTGTTTTTCACGCCCGGTCGTGCGGTAGTGGTGGGCCACACCCAAGCCACGTCCCATTTGATTAGGCACCGTTCCGTCGGGCAGGGTGCGTCTCATCGGTCAGGCCGTGTCCCATCATATCCCATCTACATTAAATGGGGAAGGGAGAGGGTTTTTCACCCCCGTCGTTTCGCCTTTCCCCGATCGCCGCGCCTTCCCCAACTACTGCACCCTTTTCTTTAAGTAAGAGAAGGAAGAGGGCTTTCGCCCCGTTCCTTCACCTATTCCTCATCTGCCATCTCTTCTCTTTCTTCCTTCTTGCCAAGAGCATCTGAGTGCCGCGACGGTTCCTAGGAGAGAAAAGGGAGAGAGCGAGGGAGAGGAGAAAATTCACAAATCCATTCACGAACCTGAAGCGAAATGTCGGGCTAGAGGTTATCCATTGTGAGGGAGCTGGTGTTGGAGACCTTCGCTGAGAAGGGGTTTCTGTCGCCGAAGGAGGTGGCGCACTGGAGGGCTCCCGGGAGGGAGGATTTCCCGCAACCTCGGCCCGGCGAGGTGGTTTCCTTCCTTGCCTTCCACGAGCACGGGCTAGGATACCCCACGCACTGGTTCTTGTGCGGGCTCCTCAACGAGTGGGGTTTGGAGCTGCAGCACCTCAATCCAACTGGGGTGCTGGATAGCGCTGGCTTCATCACCGTGTGCGAGGCCTTCCTTGGGATGGAGCCACACGTGGATTTCTTTCAGCGGATGTTCTCTGGACGAACTTTGTCGGTGGTGAATCCACCCGAGGCTGTGCTGGTGGGGGCTTGTAACACCTCGGTGTTAAGCATGCATTAACATTTCATCCCATGAGCATAATCATCATCACCTCATGCATAAGCATCATTCATGCATTTCATTTCGAAAGAAATGAAGTATCATTTCATGTGGTGCTTAAATTGATTGAAATTCATTATGTTTAAAATAATGTGAAATGCCATGCTCATGTTTGGATGCCATGGTTACTTGTTTTGATCACTAAATTAACTTGGAAATATTTAGGATGCAATTTGGAGCAAAGTTTATATTCAAAGTTTTGTCAAATTATGCTTTTAAAAATAATTCTTCAAAATTAGGGTTTTGGGATTAAATTGACTTTCAATCTATAGTTCAAAATATATTTGGAGTTTGACTTTGGTCATAAAAGCAAAGTTGTAGAGAATAAATTTTTGAACAACTTTTATTTTTGGGCCAAAGTTTGAAACTGCTTTGAAAAAGTTCAAAAATTCATTCGAATGAAATTGGGAGAGAAAAGAAATTGAAAAAAATCATTTTTACCTTGAATGGGCCGCCGCCTCCTTTTTGGCCTAGCAGCACAGGCCGGCCTGGCCTGCCTCCGCGCCCGCCGTCCGCAGAGCTCGGCGGCCGCGTGTCCGTACGCCGTTGTTGTCGCTCACCACGTGGACACCGGTGGCCCCCGCACCCCTCCTGTCGCGCCTACACCCACCGCGCCGCGTCTGCCTCCCCCTCCTCCATCTCATTTGCTTTCTCGCTCGAACAGCAGCAGCAACGCACGCGCTCGCCTCTGCCACCGCCCGCACCAGCGCCTCGCCGGAGTTGGCCGTTCCGGCCGCTCCAGCTCACCGTCGACCGCTCCATCTCGCCCTGAGCTCCGCCTCCACCTCGCGCACCCCGTGCTCGCCTCGGTAAGCCATGGGGAGCTCCCCTTCCTCACGAATCGCTCATCGGAGTGAGCTCCTCCTCGCCAGAGTGCTCTGCGCCATGGGCCTCACCTCTCCGCCCCACCTCTCTCCCTCTTTCCGTGCGCACCAGCACCGCACTGAAGCGGTAGAGCTCGCCAGCCACTCCCCGCGCCACCTCTCGGCCGGAGCTAGCTGGCCGACGTTGAGCCGCGCCACCACGCCGCCATGGACGCCGGTGAGCTTGCTCTCGAGCTCCACTGGCCACAGTAGGGGTACCGTTAGGTCCGCTTTGTCACGGGGAAGCCTCCGGTGGTGACCTTACCGCCGGCAAGTTCACCGGCGGTGAGAACCGCCATGGCCGAGCGCCTCCCCTGCCTTAGTGACTGACCGATGGGGCCAGGGGGGCCACTGTCAGCCGCTAAGGTAAAAGCCTGGGTAGAGATCCGGGTGGAGCTAGCAGTTTCAAACATGGATTTTCAGAAAGAATTTAAGAAATGATTTTCAGATTTCTATTTAAAGGCTTTGGAAAATTATAACTTGCTCAAAATGGCTCCAAATTTGTTGAAATAAGTTTTGCTAGGTTTCTTGTGACTAGATCTATCTGTTAAAAAGATTGCATGTCAAATTTATGATACTTTTCTGTGTAGCTTTATTTAAATTGAATAAATGCTGATTTCTTAGAAAATGTCTAATAAATAGGATATACATCAGAAAAATATGATTTCAAGTTTCTTGATCTATTCTTGAGATGTACTTTGTAGGAAAAATATATGTCATGTATGTTCTGTAGAGAAATATTGATGTGTAGTTCAAGTGCCATTAATTGATGATTTTTGTTATTTTATATAGAGAGAAAAATTTGTATAAAATATGTGTATGATAATTTTTGTGCAGTGATTATTTGCTGTATAGGACATAGGAAAAATATTACATCTGTTGTTTGACACTTTTCATAGTACAAAGCATTTTCATGCTTAATTATTAACCCTAGCTTATCATTTTTGTGTAGGCTATTTTACTTATCCAAATGCCATGAAAATTTTAAGGTAGTCTACTTAGAGTAGTACTATGCTACTGTATTTTTCTCAGATTTTTATGAGCACCAGAAATATATGTTGCTGTTGTAGCCCTAGTTTAAAATGAAATAAACAGATCTTCTTTAATGTATGATCAGTTAATAATGTTTGCTTTGGTGTATCTTTGAAGCATCTTAGATTGTTGTGGTGACTTGGCATGTTAGTACAGTGGTTGTAGTAGTATGGTAGTACATGTTCTTGGATGATATTGGCTACCTTGTAGAAAGGCTTTACTTCTACTATGTCCAATAAAGTTAAACATGTTCATCTACATTTCATGCATCATGATCATTACATGTCATCTCTCCGATGCACCTATGCATTAGCACTTATACATCTGCATCATACAGGATCGCAGGAGAAGTTGTTAGCTGTAGTTCAGGAAGAGCAGACCGGGACAGATCCACAAGAAGTCCAGGCACAGGAGGTGCTAGAGGAAGAGGAGCCAGGAGAGGACTTGCCCGAGTGCGTGGATCATCAACCTAGTTCGTTCGAATGAGGCAAGCCCCGGAGCATTCTAAGTCTCCTAATTTATAAAAGCAATTCTTTCTATATATATGAGTTTATATATTGTTGCATTAAGTTGTAGGAGTTGATTGAAACCGTTGATGCATTTATTACTATCCTTGCCTACCTTATTACCTTTTACCCTGTTAGGTCAGGATCGAATAACTGCTTAGCCTTGCTTAGACCGGTAGCGATCGGTGATATCCGATCACCTACATTATAGGTGGTTACTGAAAGAATTTAGCTATGGAAAGGATGATATCCTGGAATTAACCATGTGTGATGAAAAATTGGAGACCGGACGGAAAAAGTTGGAGGCAACCAGACAGGGTTCTGGGGTGCTGTTAGTTTTCCGTCTGTGTCGATTAAGGATCGATCGTTGCTCGTCCCTCTTGTCATGTTGAACGCATGCCTCATATTTAGCTGGCCAAATAAAGTACCTTTCGACCGCGAAGCTAGTGACACTATTCGAGCCAGGATAAACTCGGATTGGCAGACTGGTGCTGAAGGGAGTATGACGGGGACGCGAAGAGTGAGCCCAAGGTGCGTCCTGGCAGTCGGGCGGTCCCTGGGTAGTGCAGTCCATGACTGTTATCCTGCGGCTACTTGGAAAGTGTCATTGGTGATCTGTAGCTCACTTGATCGGTGAGTGTGGTTTGTGTGAGGAATAAATCACCAGCTGGTTAGGAATCGATTCGAATCGCCATCGCTCCTGGATAGTGAGCACTTGACTCGAGCTACGGCATCTTAGTAATTATTATGGAACATTGATGGTTATTTGGATGGTATGGGATATGCTAAATCTAAATTGGTAACTGGATGTTATTTGTTAATCAAGTGATTGCTATAGTACAGGTGCTTACCTAGATGGATAGGTCATAATAAAGATGATGCAAAGTATTTAAAATGGTTTCTTCATGATAGCTTATGCTTTTCGCAAACAAGTCAGCTAGTCCACTAAAGAAAGCCTTGCATAATCCTTGGTGTCGTTTTATTTTGGTTTAAGACGGGTAAGTCTAGCTGAGTACCTTCTCGTACTCAGGGCATTGTTCCCATTGTTGTTGCAGATGGTCAAATATACTACGGCTATTGCATTAACTACCTGTACCCGGCGATGGGTGACAACTAGGACCAAGGGCAATGGTCACTCTGTATCTCTCATCTGATGCTTTTGTTGGAGATGACTACCTACTGGCATTGTATCTGAACTAAAAGTGTGTGTGGCTTCAAAACTATTTGCTTCTGCTATTTCAGATTGAACTGGGTTTGTAATAACTTTATATTCTAAACTCTAATGTACCCAACTGTGATTGCAAACTTTATGTAACGTGTGACGGTACTTGCTAAACTTGTACTATCTTGGTTTATATGTCGATTGGTTTGAAATCCTTCGTAGTTTCACGGACTACCGGGTTATACGGGCTTAAGTTTGCTAAATTATCTGCCTCGGCGGAAGATTTCCTTACTTAATCTCGTATAATTGGTCGGTTCTGTTACAGGGCTTCGCCCTGCAGAAGAAACCGAGCGCGGTGGGCTCGTACCCCGTGTATATCCACTATGATTCCAATCGGGGGTGGCACGAGGAATGGTTCTACATTAGGAACCCGGCGGAGGCGCCATTCCCTCCTTTCACTAATAGGAGGCCAGAGAGGCTGGACAACTGGTCGTGGGGCCCCGCCAGCCGACAGAAGCATAAGGTGGAGATTATCGAAGCGGAGCTTAAGAAGCTTGTGCGGCGTGGCCTTGATGGGGTGCGGGTGTTCCACACCCTCTTCCGCCATCAGGTTGCTCCATTGGCGGAGAGGACGCGGCCGATGTGGAAGTACAATGGCCTGACGGACCCCGACCCCGTGTTGCCGGAGGTGCTACCGAGCGACGAGGTCTAGAGTCGCCTTGACCGGGTGCTGCAGCTGAAGCCCAAGGAGAACGTTGATGGAAAGCCCAGACCTCTCAACTCCTCGGTGGTGTCCAAACTGGTATGCTCCCCTTTCTTTACTCCATGTCCTTTAGCCCTTTGTTCTCCTGTTTTTGATTGAGTCGCCTGTTTCGTAGGGACTTGGAGTTTACAAGTCCCAGCCGCACCTTCCGAAGGGGCCGGAGGGCGCGGCTCGGCAGACCACCCAGAAGGAGGTGGCAGATGCTAGGAAGAAGAAGAAAGCCAAGGAGGCTCGGTGGAAGCATGAGAAGGAGAAGGAGATCACCCGACGCGTGCGGGCCGGGGAAAATAGGAGCGACGTCAAGTCAGAGCTCAAGTCAGAGGACCCCACAGAGGTGGGGGATGGCATGATCTTCTCTGAGGAGGAGGAAAGCCGGGAGGTCGTTGCGACCTCGGCGAAGCGTTGTGATCCTGTGGTTGCATCCACTGGTGGCGAGCAGGAGGCAGAGAGGCGCAACGATGTTCCCACGCCGAGGAAGCAGGCCACGAGCATGGACGCCATCGGTGAACGGGAGGCGAAGCAAATGCAGTCGCCGCGCCCTTCGGTGGCGTCACCGGTCTTGTCCCCGCCTGCCGCGGGCGCGATGGAGCAAGCCAGGCGGTCAAAGGAGCGGGCTTGCTCCTGTGCGTCGTCGGGGATGGCACCAGCGCATGACTCACAGCGGGAGGATGCCCCGCCAGCTGCTCCAGTCGGCGTGCCCCAAGCCGATGGTCGTGGTGATTCGCAGGCCAAGCAGCTGGCGGTTGGGTCAATCCCCCGGTTGAAGCGAGGGGGCGCGGGTCGTGGCCCGGGAGCGGTCCTTGCCCTATGGGCCTATTGTCATCAGGTCAGGGCTTCAGAGTCATATAGCTTTCATCCTGGTATGCCCCTTTTTGTTTCTTTTTGATCTTGCTGTTAGTTTTTTGGAGTGTGACTGACCTGTACTTTTTCGACAGCGGGCGGATGCTGACGGGGCTGAGCATCGCCCCAACTCCTGTGCAGGAGGTTCGGAGGCCCACCTTGCCGCGCGCCATGGCGAGCGGCGGGGAGAGGAGGGTGGTGGTGGCGGATCCTTCCCTTCTGGGGGTGGTGCCCCCTGGGTCGGTCGCTCTTACGGCGGCAGCGGCGGCGATCCTAGTGGTGACGGCGGAGGCCATGTCGAAGGTGTCCCTTACGGCCCCTCCTCCACCGACTACGGTGGAAGAGGGGAGGGAGACCGGGCTCCCTACCTCGCTAGGTGGAGGGCTGCATAGCTCACCTTCCTCTTCAGCGTTGGAGGTGTCGGGGGAGATGCGGCCGAGACGGAGCCAGAACGCCTATCGGTGGCCTGTGAAACCGAGGTGGTGGAGATCCCCTCCGATGACAAAGCGGATGACGAGGTGGAACCGCCGGTCTGTCGTGGGAGCTGGCGGTGGTCCAATCGAAGGCTAGGCCCTCCAGTGGGCTAGAGGAGACCGACCTAGTGTGGCCCTGCCCCGAGGACCTGATGAAGGTTCGGTTCGTCCTTTGGGATTCACAGGAGTGTCAGCTCTAGGACATCCTTGGGGGGAGAGGACTCGCCATGGAGTCCGATCTTGCCAAGCTATCAATGAAGCTTGAGGATGCCTAGGAGCGGGTTAAGTCCATCCGGCGGTTGGTCAAGGTCGACCTGCGTCACGCTGCGGAGGTGAGTTTCCCACGCTTGTCCTTGACCCCTTGGTCCCTCGTTGGTTGCCTTAGCATGCTCGCTTCTCGTTTTTGTAGGCTATGCAGGAGATGTCATGCCGCAAGTCCCGTTTCCTCTAGATCGAGCACGCCTGGATGGCTGAGTTTGAGCGCCAGCAGGAGAACACCCGCCGTGAGTCCCAGGACCGGGCGGCGGAAGCGACCGAGGCGCGGGCGGTGGAGTAGCTCACGGCGGAGCGGGCGACCATCGCTGAGCGGGGGCTTGAGGCGGCGAAGGCCCGCCAGGCGGAGACCGAGGTGACGCTGCAGAAGTCCCTGGCGTCGGAGCGGAAGGCCCAGTCAGAGGGCAACCAGGAAGTGCTCGCGCTTTGGGACACGGTGATGGGGACGGAGGAGGCGAATGCCCGGCTGCGTGAGCAGGTGACCCGGCAGACAGAGGGACTCTCCATCCTCAAGAACTCTCGCCTCGATACACACCTTTTCTGTTTTTCGTCATATTGGTTTCTTCCTTTAGCTTGCTTCTAAGCTTGTTGCCCTTCTTCTAGAGCTACGTGGAAAGGTGGAGTCGTTGGAGTGGGACCTGGAGACGGCCAAGGCGATGTTTGGCCGGAATGTGGAGGCGCTGGCCAAGTCCCTTGAAGAGCGACGTGCTCTCAAGGGGGAACTTGACCAGATCCGCAATGTTGCCCAGCTTGTCGTCTCGGAGGTCTTCGGGTCAGCGCCAAGTACTAGTGCGCCCGCCATCCGGCTGGCGGAGGTTCCGGATGAGGTTCGGGCCCTCATCACCTAAGGGCTGTTCTATGGAGCATCGAGGGTGTTGACTTCGGTGGCGACGTACCACCTAGACCTAGACTTCACCACCATCTGCAGTGGGTATGCCGACGACTATAGCACGAAGGACATCTAGTCGCTCGGGGAGAGCTTGTTGCCACACGCAAAGTTGTTGGCCGAGCAAGTCTCCGCGCAGTGGGTGATGGATGCTCGTCGTGAGGACATGGCCGGAAGCGTGCGTCAGGGGGACATCGCCCAACCTACGGATGGCGTGGAGCCTAGGTCGGAAGTGGACATCGCCCTACCTCCAACCAAGCCGAATGTCGTCCAGCCAGGCAGTGAGCAGCCCGTGCCATCACCGATCGCACCGACAGCAGATGCCACTGGGCAGCCCTAATAGCTTGTAAATTTTAAGTAGTTTAGCAGATGTAAAAAGTTAAGTTCATGGGGGAGCCCCGTGTAAACGTTCTTGTGTACTTAATGAATACAATCAGTTTTGTTTTTTATGATGGAATCACTCCGTTCGGGGAAGCTTGTCCCATTTGTTCCTTAGTTTTACCTTAGCATAATTTTGTTTTTTATTCTTTCTTTTTTGCACTTGCCCGTTCGTCCTGTAGGCTGCAACCTTAGGAGCCCAGGCGTGGCCTGCGAGGCTCAGCTGCTCGTAACCGTAGGTAGAGGCGGGGTGCGATCGATCGAAATATTTTAAAGCAAAGCTATGTAAGGTAATTTAAAGGAACGAACTACCCTTTTGTTCGGGTAGGAAGGAGTTTTACCATATGATAGTAAACGAAAAGAGAGGTGGTAGTGCACCCCCGTGGAGCCCCCGAGCGACTCGGGCCAAAAGTGTTTGGGTCGAGGCGCTTTTATAGGAGCAAACGGTAAGTAAACAATGGTAAGACTGAATTTTAGGGGAAGAAACGACATAGCTGTTCCAAGCGCTGGTGAGAACGTTGTCATTGTCATCCTTCAGTCGGTAGGCGCTCGGTCGGATCCTTGCCCGCTATGCCCCCTTTCTTGGCCGCTGCTTCTTCACCTTTTTCTTCCTATCGCAGAAGGCGCTTGAGGAGCTCGCAGTCCTTGTAGAGGTGTTTGACGGGGTAGGCATGGTTGGTGCATGGGCTCTCCATGAGTTCGTTGAAGTGGTCCGGAAGGCCCTACTAGGGCAGCTTGCCCATGTGATCAGTCATGGCGACCAACACGGAGTTGGTCGATCGGCGGCGATCTTTTCTATTCTTTTTGCCCCTCCGCATGGAGGGGCCCTCGTCCTGATCCTTATGCTTGGCCTTGCCCTTGCCTTGGCCTCTGTTGAAGTGTTGCGGGAGCGGTGCTCTCTGGATGCGTCGGGCAAAGGCCCATGGTCCCGGGCCATCCGGGCTAGGACTCCGGTCGTCTGGCCGGCAACCGCGCCTGGGGCATGTTTCACCACTCCTCGCGATGGTCCGGCCAGGGTCTATGTCGCCTGCCATCACTGTCACTCGATGGATGCCATCATCCTGCTGGGACTGACGTCGGTCGCTAATGACGCTGCGAGCGTCTTGGTTCGGCCCGAGCATCTCGCATATAGGTGGTCGGTGCGGAGCGGGCGCAAAGTCAAGCCTAGGCGCATATGTGGCCTCCTATGCCACGCTCGGCGGCTATAGCGGTGAGCGGGTGGAGCGATTCGTTTGGTGCGTCCCTAGTCCCCTGGTGGGAAGAGAGGACGCGAGTCGGTGTCATGATGCGGAGCTCTCTGCCTGTTGAACGGCGGCGGTTTCCAACAGTGCTCGGAGGTTCTGGTGGATCGCCTGTTCCTAGGGATCGTTCGGCTCGGGAAGGCCACGCAGAAGCATTGCCGCAGCGGTGATGTTCTGGTCAGCCCGAGCGAATTATGGGGGATCGTTCCCCTTGTCCATGATGTTGTGCTGGAGCCAGTGGGCGCGACCCCAAGCGCCGCTCGCCGGTTTATGCGCACGGGGCGCAGCGGGTGCACCGAGCGTGCCGACGCAGGTGGCGACTGGTTCTGCCACCATTGAAGTAGCTCCTGACCATGCTCTCATGTGAGCGTGAGGGTCCCCACACAAGGGTTGTAACAGAACCGACCAATTATACGAAATTAAGTAAGAAAATCATCCACCAGAGCAGACGATCGAGCAAACTTAAGCCCGTATAACCCGGTAGTCCGTGAAATCACGAAGGATTTCAAACCAACTCGTGTCCCAGCCATGATCGTAATAAGTTTAGCGGTCACCAATCACATATTACATAAAAGTTTCCATAACAGATACATCAGAGTTTAAACATAGTTATTACAAAACAAGTTCGAATAAAAGTAGCGGAAGTCATTTGTTTAAAACCACACACACTCACACGTAGTTCAAATATAGTGCCAGCTGATGATCATCTCCAACAAAAGCATTAGACGAGGCGTAAGGAATGACCATGCCCATGGTCCTAAGCATCACCCATCGCAGGATAAAGGCGGTTGATACAAGAGCCATAGTACATCGCCCATCTCGCAACAAGTGGGAATAAAACCACGAGTACGAGAATGTACTCGGCCGGATTTACCCGACATAACCGAAAATAAATGACACCAAGGATTATGAAGGGCTTTATAGTAGGGTAGTGACTCATTTGCAAAAAGAAGCATTTTAGCATTTCAAGAACCTTTCTAAAGCATTATTGCCAAGTTAATTATTATTAACTTTGTCAACTAGATTTGCACCTATACTAGAGTAAACATGTGATTAAGCAATTAATGATAACCATCGATCATTAAACAACTTCCATCTTGTCATATTCACTATAACTCGTCCAAGTGTTCCATAAACATTTACTACGATGAAGTAACTCAAGTCAAGTGCTCACTATCCGGGAGCGATGGCGATTCGAATCGATTCCTAACCAAATTGGTGATTTATTCCTTACACAAATCTCACTCACCCGCTAAAGTGAGATATTGATCACCGAGTCAACTTTCGGTATCTCGAGTTTGCCAGAACCACATGTACCCGGGGCCGACCGATCGCACTTTGGTCTTATCATCCCGCCCCGTGTCCTACCACCACACCGCTTCGACAAAGGCGTCATGGGCAATCTACTCGGCCGAAAAATCTCCCCTTCAGCGGTCGGAAGGTACTTTATCCGGCCAGCTAAATGTAAGGCATCGTTCAACATGACTCGAGGCCCAACAACGGTCGGTCCTTAATCGATACGCACGGAAACACTACGGTCAAAAACCGCAAGTCTCCGTCCGGTCTCAACTTCATTTAACACTTAGTTATACCATGACTTCATAGCCATCCAAACAGATCCAGGTAACCACCTATAGCTCGCAGGTGACAGGAAATCACCCGACTTCTACCGGTCTAAGCCAGCTAAGCATTGACTCGACTGCGGATACCAGGGTAACAAGGATATAGTATAACAAAGGTAAACAAGGTATAATGCAGCAACGGTTGCAAACAACTCCTGAACGTAATGCATCAATTAAAGTAAAGCATTTAACGAAATCATTGCAAACCGGGAGAAAGATGCTCCGGGGCTTGCCTCTCTCGAAGGAGCTCGGACGGTGATCGGGGCACTCCGGAAGTTCCTCAACGTCCTCCTCTTCGGCTTCCGGCACTTCCTGCGGCTGCACCTCGAACTGCTCCTCGGGCTCCTCGGGAATGACGACTGGGTTCTCGGTTTGCGATCCTGTATGATGCAATGCGTGTAAGTGCCTATGCAATCGGTGCATAGAATGAGATGAATGCAATGGATATGTTGAAAAGCAAGGTAGTCACATCATCCAAGAAAATATACTACAAGCACATGTCATCTACTGCATTCTCTTCCACTACTAATAGGTTAAGTCAACACATCTTATTAAATGCTTCAAAGATACACCAAAGCTTTACTAATTTCTTAATCACACTTAAGGCAACACTTGCTTAAACCCTAATTAATAATAGGTTTGAATAGCAACATATATTTCTAATGCTCCTAAAAATCTGAGAAAATTACAGTAGCATAATACTACCCTAAACAGACTACCATAAAAATTTCATGGCATTTGGATAAGTAAACTATCCTACACAAAAATGACAAGCTATAGCCTAAAAATGAGCATGAAATTACTTTGTACTATGAAAAGTGTCAAACAACAGAATTAATATTTTTCCTAGGTTCTTCATGGTATATAATGACTGTACAAAAATTTTCACATGCATGTTTTGTACAAATTTTGCTCTCTAGCAAAAATAACAAAAATCAGCCATTTAAGGTACTTGAACTACACCTCAAAATTTTTCCACAGTACATGCATGAAATATATTTTTCCTAGGAAGTACATTACATAGTAAGATTAACAACCTTGCAATCATATTTTTCTGAAGACTATAGATTTTTCTACACATTTTTCAAGTTATCAGCAATATTTATGATTAAATAAAATCCTACAGAAAAGTATATCAAAAATGACATGCACTATTTTTCCCAAGTAGATCTGGTGATAAGGAACCTAGAAAAATTTGTTTCAACAAATTTGGAGCAACTTTGAGTATCCAAATATTTTGCAAACCATTTCTGTTTTCAAATAATAATGAATAAATTGAAAACAAATCATTTAAATGCTACTGGGCCGGCCCACGGAAATGAACTGGCCCACGGCCACAGCCGGCCTGCGCGGCCCAAGCGCGAGGGAAGGAAGACGGCCCACAGCGCGTCAACCCCTACTGCTCGTTTTACTGGACAAATGAGGCAGAGAGCGCTTGTCTTGAGGGCTTATTTGGGCGACGGGCTGGGTTTCGGCCGGTGGGCCGCCTCTCGACACAGCAGCCGCAATGAGCGAGCGCAGGAGACGGCGAGGAGAAGGCGAGCTCGGTAGGGTAGCTAAGCGAGGCTGGAGGGGAGAAGGAAGACAGGTTCCATGGCGGCCGAGCACAATGTGGCGCCATGGCGCCGTCGGGGCGAACGCTGGGAGGCCCGACTTTGTGCTCGGAAGGCGGAGTAAGCTCGAGCGCGACCTCAAGGAAGGCGAGGCGGAGCTGCGGGCGTGATTTAATTGGAGAATGGCGCGGTGGTGTGGGAGTTTGACGCCGGCGTGAGCTCGAAAGCGCTGGCGAGGCGGAGCTCGGGGCTCGCGGCTCTAGCGGAAGGAAAGGCAAAGTCGGAGGAGGAAGGCAGAAGCGCGGCGATCGGCAGCAGCGCGCTCCTCTTCAAGCCCGCCAGCGCTGCTGCGTGGTCGAGCTAGCCGGGCGTGGTGGACACGCTGGCGGGCGTCGCCGACGCTGGTCAGACGTGGCGCTGGCGACGGGCACTGCACTGGGAGGAGAAGAAGGCGGTGCTGCTGGAGGGAGGCCGGCCCAATGTGTGGCATGGTGGGTGGGCCGAGGCGAGGCGAGGTGCTGGGGGCTTGGGCCATTGGCCGGGTTTATGGGCTGGGCCGGAAAGGAGGCTGATGGCCCGCTAAAATGAAACATTCTTTTCAATTTCCATTTTCAATAAATTTTCAAATAACAGTTTTCAAATATTATTTTGAGCAAGAAAATGACCTCTTTTGAAAATGTACCAAAAATGAAAGTTGCTTAGAATTTAATTCCTACAACTTTGCTTTTATGACCAAAGTCCAATTCTATCTAGATTTTGAATTATAAAATCAAAGTCAATTTTAATTCAAAACCCTCATTTTGGAGAATTATTTTGAAAGCAAAATTTTGAATTACTTTGAATACAAACATTGCTCCAAAAATTGAACTAATTATTGCTAGCTGATTTACAATAGCAGCCAAACATGTTTTACTAACCTAGCAAGAAAATTTCAGGGCAAAACAATTCTAATAAATGTATGCATCATTTACTTTTCACAAACATGTTTCGTATGTTTCGAAGTAATGTTTCAGTTGTTATATGCAAGATTACGCATGTATGAATAGGATGCTTGATGATGCACGATATGTATGATTAGCAATGCCTAAATGCAGGCATAACACCGGGTGTTACTGACCCTCCCCTTATAAAAATCTCGTCCGAGATTTGGGTTACGAACCATTTGTTATAAAATTCTTCATAAGCTTTTCGTAGATACTCTCCTGTTTCCCAAGTTGCATCTCCCTCATCATGATGATTCCACTGTATCTTGTATGTTTTCACCACACTATTCCGAGTAGCACGTTCCTTAGTGTCTAACACCCGGATTTGGTTGTTCACGATACACCAAATCTGATTTGAGTTGGATACCTCGAGGTTCTATTCTTTCCTCGGAACACGCAAACATTTCTTGAGATGTGATACATGGAAAACGGGAAGATTGTACTCATTGTCTCGTGTAACTCTAACTTGTAGGCTACCGGACCTCTTTGTTCCAAGATCTTGTATGGTCCTACGAATCTCAAGGGCAAGCTTTCTTCTGGACTCCAAACCTTTTCTTCTTCATTGGCGTGACTTTCAGATAAACATAGTCACCAACTTCAAACCTAAGGGTCTCCTCTTTTGTCTGCGCATAGCTTTTACGACGTGATTGGGCCGCTTTCATATTCGCTGAATAATATGAACTTTCTTCTCGGCTTCTTCTACAAAGTCAATGCCATAATATCTTCTATCACCAGGCTCGACCCAATTCAATGGTGTTCTACATTTTCTGCCATATAAAGCTTCGAATGGGGCCATCTTGATGCTTTCTTGATAACTATTATTATAAGAAAACTCCGCTAACGGTAACCATGACTCCCATGATCCCTTAGAAGACAATACACAGGCTCTTAACATATCCTCCAAAACAGCATTCACTCGTTCAGTCTGACCATCTGTCTGAGGATGATAAGCGATGCATCATGAATCAAACTAGTTCCTAAGCCTTTGTGTAAATGTTCCCAAAAATGAGCCGTGAACTGTGAGCCTCTATCAGATATTATGGTCTTTGGTATACCATGCAACCTCACAATTTCTGCGATATACTTCTCGGCATATTGAGGTGGTCGATATTCTGTTTTGACAGGCAAGAAATGAGCGGTCTTGGTAAGACGATCCACAATTACCCAAATCGAATCATGTCCTTTTTGAGTAGTGGGCAAACCCGTGATAAAATCCATACTGATATCGTCCCACTTCCAACTCGGGATTGATAATGGTTGCAACATACCGGCAGGTTTCATGTGAATTGCTTTCACTCGACAACATGTGTCACATCTGACAACATATGCTGTAATTTCTTTCTTCATTTTGGTCCACCAATAACGAGATCTTAATTCTTGATACATCTTACTACTTCCAGGATGGATAGATAGCTTAGAAAGGTGAGCTTCATCCATGAGTTTATTTCTAAGCTCTCGATCCTTGGGAACCACAAGACGGTCGTCAAACCACAACACGCCCTGTTCATCCACTTTAAAGTGTTGAGACGGCTTTTCTTTTATTTTCTCTTTCATGTGGAATATCCCCTTGTCGGTTTTCTGGCCTTCTATGATCTTACTTTCCAAAGAGCAACTAATCTGAATACTATGTAACACAGCAGGATGCATTAGATCGAATCCATCTTCAAGTAATGGCTGCACATTCAAGTAATGTGACTTTCTGCTCAAGGCATCTGCCACTACATTGGCTTTACCAGGATGATATTGCACATTCAAGTTGTAATCCTTGATTAATTCCAACCATCTACGACTGTCTCATGTTTTAGCTGGTTGGGTAAAGATATACTTAAGACTCTTGTGATCCGTGAAAATATTGCACACATTACCCGTAAGATAATGTCTCCAAATTTTTAGGGCGTGCACAATCGCAAAGCAAGTTCAAGATCATGTGTTGGATAGTTGACCTCATGCTTTCTCAATTGACGTGATGCATAAGCTATGACTCTCCTTTCTTGCATAAGTACACAGCCTAATCCAGTTTTCGATGCGTCGCAAAACACATCAAATGGTTTCTCAATATCTGGTTGTGCTAGAACCGGAGCAGTGGTTAACAGTTTCCGCAAAGTGTGGAAAGCTGCTTCACACTCTTCTGTCCACACAAATTTATGATCCTTCTGAAGGAGACTTGTCATCGGTTTGGCAATCTTCGAGAAATCTGGTATAAAGCGACGGTAATAACCCGCTAGTCCTAAGAAACTTCTAATCTCAGGAACTGTGGTCGGTGCTTTCCAATTCATAACTTCTTGCACCTTACTTGGATCGACTGAAACTCCATTCTCTGACAGAATGTGACCAAGGAAAGGAACTTCCTTCAACCAGAATTCGCATTTGCTAAACTTAGCATACAATTGATGATCTCTAAGTCTGGTCAAGACAGTTCTCAGATGCTCTTCGTGATCTTTCTCATTCTCGGAGTACACCAGAATGTCATCGATGAACACTACCACAAACTTATCTAATTTCGCATGAAAACTGTATTCATCAAAACATAAAGTATGTAGGAGCATTTGTCAAGCCAAAAGACATGACAAGATACTCATACAACCCAGATCCGTGGAAAATGCGGTTTTCGGTATATCCCGTGGCCTTATCTTGATCTCGATGATAACCGGATCTCAAATCTATTTTGAGAACACCTTGGCCTTGGATAATTGGTCAAACAGAACATCGATATGTGGCAAGGGATATTTATTCTTGACGGTCACAAAGCATTGAGTGGCACTGTAATCTCACGCACATTCTCAACGTGCCCTCTTTCTTCTTTTTTCACAAACAAAGCGGGACATCCCCACTCGGACTTGCTTTGCCGAATAAACCCCTTTTTGACAAATCTTCTAATTGCTTCTTCATTTCACTAACTCATCGGAGGCATCCGATAGGGTCTCCTTGAAATCGAGCCGTTAGGGTACTAGCTCAATTCCAAACTCAATCTCCCTATCCGGTGGAAGACCGGGTAACTCATCCGGGAATACATCCAGGAAATTCACACACTACGGAATCGATAAATAGGAATGATCGCCGTAGCACATGTAACACTTATAAGGTCTGTTCTCCGAGGCAATGGTACTTGGAAAGTACCTCACCTGAGGGATCCTTAAGGGTAAGTACTGACTTCCAAAGATCTATGATCGCTCCCCAATCCTTCATCCAATTCATCCCTATAATGACATCCAAGACTAATCCAGCATAACTATCAAGTTCACTCGGAACTTTTCGCTACCTAATTCAAGGGTTGCCCCTCGAACCATCCGGTTAGTCAAAACATCACCCTCTTGAACTTATCTGGTACCCATACCCCAATTCTCGTGCATAGTTGTCCATGTTTCGTGCAAATGCTTGACTCATAAAAGAATGCGATGATCTAGAATCAAATAGAACAAGCTGCAGGGTTTTCGATTGATGTGAAACTTACCAAAGCAGTGTGGGCTCTCCTCCGAATTTCATCCCATGTTGTATTTGTGCACTCTAGCATTATAAGTCTGCCGCTTCTTCTTGGGCGGTACGGACAAAACCTCGAGAAATGACCGGGTTGATCACAGTTATAGCAGGTCCTCTTCATCGTCTCCTAAGAGATCCCACGATTCCCTTGAATCGCCTTTGTACCGCAGATTCTGGCTGCTTTGTTGGGCATCTCGCCATCTTGTACGGCTTCTGAGGTCCACGGAAATTCTGACTTCTTGGCTGAGGTGGCCTGAACCTAGCGCCAGGTGCCGATGGGTGATATGGAGGATGACCTCCCATAGGTGCTCTAGCTTGAGACGGCCCACCTTCAAAGGCTCTCTTGCGTGTCTTGGCTGTAGTGCTGGCGTTGTTATTCTTCTTCTCGCTTGAGATAAATTGATGAAGTCATTGAATCTGACACGGTTGTTGGTACCAACATGCTTCATCATTTTTGGATTGAGTCCTCTCTTGAAACTGGCTATTCTTTTAGCATCTGTGTCAACCATGTCGGGAGCATAGCGACACAAGTTGTTGAAGGCATGCAGGTATTGCGTCACGGTTTTGGTGCCCTGGTTTAATGCCAGAAACTCTCCCAACTTCATTTCAGTCAGCCCGGGTGGAATATAGACTCCACGAAAGGCCTCAGAAAACTCTCTCCAAGAGATCTAAGCATTTGGAGGGAAGGTGGTGCGATGGTGCTTCACCACATTCCCGCGGTCCCCCGCAATTGAAGTGCAAAGATACTCCGTTTTTAGAACCTCGGTCATTCTCAACACACGGAATTTATCTTCCATTGTGTTGATCCATTCCTCAAACATCAAGTGGCTCTGTGGCTTCCTTGAATACGGGTGCTTTGGTGTCCATGAAATCTTTGAAGCTGCTATATTGGTTCACTCCCATGCCACCACCTTGATTGTTACCACGTTGAACGTTGTTGGCGATGGTGCGCAGAAAATCCTCCATGTTCTTCTGGGATTGTTCCGTGTTGCGCTGACTCCCGAGCAGCTGTGCGAGAAACATCTCGGGGGTAAACGGGGGAGGAGGTGGCAAATGTGGTTCATGGGGAGGTTCATTGTTGTTGCCGTGGTTCCCACCATCACCACCACCACCGGTCCCCGCACCGTTAGCACCGGTCTCAGCGGCTTCATACGTGGTTCGGCGAGTGTTTGTCATCTGCATATTTCAGCAACAAGTAACGATTGAGTGAAGCTGTAATGATTGCGAGTGAAGAAAAATTATGCCGTACTGATTTTACTGGAGAGAATAAATTCATGCAATAAAACAGAGGCACAACAATCTCATCCCAATTAAGACAACAACACTTAATCGAATTACTTCAACGGCAAACATCGCATCCATACAGTCACATTGCCAGCATACATACACTGGACTTTTTATGCGTTCAGATCTCGCATTCGAACATCAAGTTCCAACCACATGCCAAGTCTCATACGTTCGAAACAACATACGATAGGTTACATGCCAACAAAAGAAAGGTCTTCGCGACAGGACCTAGATACTAGCGCAAGGCAACTAGCCTATTCCTCGGGGCCATCGTCGGGATCGGAGACGTCACCATCGCCTCCAGGTGAAACTACAGGCTCGTTCTGGTTGTCGTCGTCGATGTCCATGCCAGCGGCGTTTGCTGGAGCATATGGGCCAACCCCATTGTAGAGCGCGTGAAACTCTTCGTGCAGGTTGCCGTTGTATTCCTCTAGCTCATCGACTCTCTGCAGCAGAAGGTTTCTTGCATTCCAGGCTTCATTCCTCTCCTGAACCAATTGTCCAATCATGCGGTCTGCATTGTTGTTGGCTTGAGTCAACGTATGCACTCATTTGCATGGCTCTATCACCTCTCTCAACCGCTTCGATCTCGGCCAGAAGTTCATATCGCCCAACCGCTTCCCGCAAGCTAGCTATAGCTCATGCCTGTCTCTTCTTTCGCTTCTTCCCTTTGAGCTTATCCTCACTACGCAAGCTACCAAAGTCCAAAGAGGTACTCGAGACCCTCATATGCTCTAATGGTTACGAACATAGCACTCATCGCCTTTGGTTGTCGCTAGCTTTGTCCTCAATTTGGACCTCTCGACCAATGCACTTCCTTGATTTGAACCCAAATGGCATCACGAGGATCATCCCTAGGAAAAGTACCCACTAGAGCTGCTTTGCAAGCTCACCGGGAAATCTGCTCATAATGTCCTCGATGACACGGAAGGCTGCTCCCTCTGCACCTCATTGAGTAGTCGACCCTCAAACTCCAAATGCCAACCATCCCAATCTGGAGCATCACCGAGAGCCGGAACCGTGATCTCCACCATCGCAAGTCCATCCTCCGCTAATGGCTCTCATTCCAAGAGTACACCGGCTCTTGACCTCTGGGTACCCCACATCATGGAGCACTCTCCAAAGCAAGGTCGGCATGCCAAACTCGCTCAAGAAGGTGTCCGTGGTGCGGTGCTCCCTCGGGGCCAGCAGGCGCCGAGGTGCTCTTCCTCCGGTGGACTTACGGGCGGTCCGCTTCGGCGGCCATCACAGTAAAAAGTTCTTTCATTACCTCGGGGAAACATATTTTAGTTGATACTACTTTTATCAAAATGAGAGAACCAATTTATAAGGGAGGAATGCATGAGATGAATGAAATGCACAAGTAACATGATGTATGTATGCGCTGTGACGCGTTCTCACAAACTTAGGAAATAAATAATTTCTAACGACGAATTCGTGGCATACAACGATCTCTCAATACGTGGCTAATACGTTCTACACGATAAGCGTTGTTATGTACTGCAGAAGATTCATTTCAGCCCAGTTCCCAATGAATGCATAATAGCAAAGAAAGTTCTATCTACACGCCTACACGAATCCCCAGACACGTGTACAACGGTAGTAACTACCCGAACCATCGCCCTATTGACGGCATCGCCTCCATGACGGAAGACCCATACATGAGATACCTTTGTAAAACATGCGTAGAACATGTAATTACTCCAAAGATCATATAAGCATTCACCCTAGATCGGCGGTGTATCCGATCATGCTCTCACAACTCACACTTACCGAGGCGAGAGGCAAATGATCCATTCATTACCACTCAAACAAGTGGCACTCTATACAATAGCACGCCGTATGAGCGATTTAAAGATAAATATGATGCAAGAACCCCAAGTCGAGACTTAATTAAGCCATCTAAAGTCCTTAATCGGGCATAAGGAATATGATCATCGGCACACTTTAGATTTTGAAAATCACGTTTTCCAAATGCCTTTGTTTTAAATACACTTGTGAACAAAGAACACGCTAAACCATGCTCGATGCCACCGTAATGAGAATCCCGACCAATTATACGAAATTAAGTAAGAAAATCATCCACCAGAAAGGCACGATTGAGCAAACTTAAGCCCCAGATAACCCGGTAGTCCGTGAAATCACGAAGGATTTCAAACCAACTCGTGTCCCAGCCATGATCGTAATAAGTTTAGCGGTCACCAATCACATATTACATAAAAGTTTCCATAACAGATACATCAGAGTTTAAACATAGTTATTACAAAACAAGTTCGAATAAAAGTAGCGGAAGTCATTTGTTTAAAACCACACACACTCACACGTAGTTCAAATATAGTGCCAGCTGATGATCATCTCCAACAAAAGCATTAGACGAGACGTAAGGAATGACCATGCCCATGGTCCTAAGCATCACCCATCGCAGGATAAAGGCAGTTGATACAGTAGCCATAGTACATCTGCCCATCTGCAACAAGTGGGAATAAAACCCTGAGTACGAGAATGTACTCAGCCAGACTTACCCGACATAACCGAAAATAAATGACACCAAGGATTATGAAGGGCTTTATAGTAGGGTAGCTGACTCATTTGCAAAAAGAAGCATTTTTAGCATTTCAAGAACCTTTCTAAAAGCATTATTGCCAAGTTAATTATTATTAACCTGTCAACTAGATTTGCACCTATACTAGAGTAAACATGTGATTAAGCAATTAATGATAACCACTGATCATTAAACAACTTCCATACTGTCATATTCACTATAACTGTCCAAGTGTTCCATAAACATTTACTACGATGAAGTAACTCAAGTCAAGTGCTCACTATCCAGAGCGATGGCGATTGAATCGATTCCTAACCAATTGGTGATTTATTCCTTACACAAATCTCACTCACCCGCTAAAGTGAGATATTGATCACCGAGTCAACTTTCCAGTATCTCGAGTTTGCCAGAACCACATGTACCGGGGCCGACCGATCGCACTTTGGTCTTATCATCCCGCCCCGTGTCCTACCACACACCGCCGCACACAGTCTTGTGCGGGCAATCTACTCGGCCCGAAAAATCTCCCACTTCAGCGGTCGGAAGGTACTTTATCCGCCAAACTAAATGTAAGGCATGCGTTCAACATGACTCGAGGCCCAACAACGGTCGGTCCTTAATCGACACTGACGGAAACACTACGGTCAAAAACCCCGCAAGTCTCCTTTGGTCTCAACTTCATTTAACACTTAGTTATACCATGACTTCATAGCCATCCAAACAGATCCGGTAACCACCTATAGCTCGCAGTGACAGAAATCACCCGACTTCTACCGGTCTAAGCCGACTAAGCATTGACTCATTGCGGATACCGGGGTAACAAGGATATAGTATAACAAAGGTAAACAAGGTATAATGCAAAGAACGGTTGCAAACAACTCCCTGAACGTAATGCATCAATTAAAGTAAAGCATTTAACGAAATCATTGCAAACCGGGAGAAAGATGCTCGGGGCTTGCCTCTCTCAAGGAGCTCGGACGGTGATCGGGGCACTCCGGAAG
Organism: Miscanthus lutarioriparius; assembly: GCA_904845875.1. Taxonomy (NCBI): domain Eukaryota; kingdom Viridiplantae; phylum Streptophyta; class Magnoliopsida; order Poales; family Poaceae; genus Miscanthus; species Miscanthus lutarioriparius. Next base: position 23,271,972 of record CAJGYO010000018.1, read on the forward strand.
TTCCTCAACGTCCTCCTCTTTGGCTTCCTAAGCACTTCTTCGCTGGTGCACCTCGACTCGCTCCTCGGGCTCCTCGGGAATGACGATCGGGTTCTCGGTTTGCGATCTGTATGATGCAATGCGTGTAAGTGCCTATGCAATCGGTGCATAGAATGAGATGAATGCAATGGATATGTTGAAAAGCAAGGTAGTCACATCATCCAAGAAAATATACTACAAGCACATGTCATCATCGCATTCTCTTCCACTACTAATAGGTTAAGTCAACACATCTTATTAAATGCTTCAAAGATACACCAAAGCTTTACTAATTTCTTAATCACACTTAAGGCAACACTTGCTTAAACCCTAATTAATAATAGGTTTGAATAGCAACATATATTTCTGATGCTCCTAAAAATCTGAGAAAATTACAGTAGCATAATACTACCCTAAACAGACTACCATAAAAATTTCATGGCATTTGGATAAGTAAACTATCCTACACAAAAATGACAAGCTATAGCCTAAAAATGAGCATGAAATTACTTTGTACTATGAAAAGTGTCAAACAACAGAATTAATATTTTTCCTAGGTTCTTCATGGTATATAATGACTGTACAAAAATTTCACATGCATGTTTTGTACAAATTTTGCTCTCTAGCAAAATAACAAAAATCAGCCATTTAAGGTACTTGAACTACACCTCAAAATTTTTTCCACAGTACATGCATGAAATATATTTTTCCTAGGAAGTACATTACATAGTAAGATTAACAACCTTGCAATCATATTTTTCTGAAGACTATAGATTTTTCTACACATTTTTCAAGTTATCAACAATATTTATGATTAAATAAAATCCTACAGAAAAGTATATCAAAAATGACATGCACTATTTTTCCCAAGTAGATCTGGTGATAAGGAACCTAGAAAAATTTGTTTCAACAAATTTGGAGCAACTTTGAGTATCCAAATATTTTGCAAACCATTTCTGTTTTCAAATAATAATGAATAAATTGAAAACAAATCATTTAAATGCTATCGGGCCGCCCACGGAAATGAATCGCCCACGGCCACAAACCGGCTTGCTGGCCCAAGCGCGAGGGAAGGAAGACGGCCCACGTACACAACCCCCCTACTACTGGCTCTACTCGGACAGACCGTGAGGCAGAGCGCTTGTCGGAGAGCTTACTGGCGCTGCGGGCTGGGCTTCGGCCAATGGCCATGGCGGCAAATCTCCGGCCACGGCAGCGCCAATGAAGCGAAAGCGCAGGAGACGGCGAGGAGAAGGCGAGCTCGGTAGGGTAGCTAGGCGAGGTGGAGGGGAGAAGGAAGACGGGTTCCATGGCGGCCGAAAGCACAATGGCGCCATGGCCATGGCAGCCAATGAACGCGGGAGGCCCGACTGTGCTCGGAAGGCGGAGTAAGCTCGAGCGCGACCTCAAGGAAGGCGAGGCGGAGCTGCGGGCGTGATTTAATTGGAGAATGGCGGCGGTGGTGCGGGAGTTTGACGCCGACGGAGCTCGAGCGGCATGAGGGCTGAGCTCGGGGCTCGCGGCTCTGGCGGAAGGAAAGGCAAAGGGGAGGAGGAAGGAAGGCGAGCGCGGCGAGCGGCGGCGGTGGCGCGCTCTTCTTCAAGCCCGCCAGGCTAGCGCGTGGTCGAGCTAGCCGGGGCGGTGGCGGACACGCTGGTGGGCGCCGCCGACGCTGGTCAGACGTGGCGCTGGCGACGGCACGGCACTGTGGCTGGAGAAGAAGCCTTGGCATGTGAGGTGGGCTTGGGCCGCAGGCTGGGGCTGGGCCGAGGCGAGGCGTGCAGGGGGCTTCACTGGGCGGCTTATGGGCTGGGACGGAAAGGAGGCAATGCCCGCTAAAATGAAACATTCTTTTCAATTTCCATTTTCAATAAATTTTCAAATAACAGTTTTCAAATATTATTTTGAGCAAGAAAATGACCTCTTTTGAAAATGTACCAAAATGAAAGTTGCTTAGAATTTAATTCCCTACAACTTTGCTTTTTATGACCAAAGTCCAATTCTATCTAGATTTTGAATTATAAAATCAAAGTCAATTTTAATTCAAAACCCTCATTTTGGAGAATTATTTTGAAAGCAAAATTTTGAATTACTTTGAATACAAACATTGCTCCAAAAATTGAACTAATTATTGCTAGCTGATTTACAATAGCAGCCAAACATGTTTTACTAACCTAGCAAGAAAATTTCAGGGCAAAACAATTCTAATAAATGTATGCATCATTTACTTTTCACAAACATGTTTCGTATGTTTCGAAGTAATGTTTCAGTTGTTATATGCAAGATTACGCATGTATGAATAGGATGCTTGATGATGCACGATATGTATGATTAGCAATGCCTAAATGCAGGCATAACACCGGGGTGTTACAAGGGTCCAGAGGGGTGTGAGTCTGTAAGGACTCCGCTACCACCAGTGGTTGTCCCGGAGCGTCTGCCATAGCGTACTCCTGGGACGGACGGTGGCTAGGTGCCACGTCGCCGATGCTGGAGCCGTCACTCTCAACATCATCATCCATGAGGTCGAGGAAATAGGTGGGAGCATAGCTCGCCATCCCCATGAATTTGGACGTGAGAGGGGGCGGCGCCGGCATCCTTCGAAGCCCCCGGGCGTACACATCCGCGGGGGACGCGAGGCCATAGGGGAACCGGTCGCATGGCGGTCGCGGCAGGGACAACGGGGTCCCTCCAGATAATCGGTGGAAGATGGTGAATAGCGAGTAAATAACAGTATGTACATTACACACAGCGAGGTTTGAGCAGAGAGTTTGCTCGGAATGAAGCGCATGCGCCTCATCGTTGAAGTCGTCGTGCGTCCTAGAGCCGAGGGAGGGCGCCCCTCCGACGGGCACCGGAACAAGTGCCTCCTCGGGGAGGTGTAGTACGCCGAGCCGGTCGACGACGAAGTCCAGGCTTCCGAAGAGGAAGGCCTGGGACAGCTCGAAGATGGGTGGGACCCGCATCCCAACAGGTGGGAGTGCGGGAAACTCCAGTGAGCCAAAGTGAGTCGTATCGCTTGAGCCCACCATGGCGAAGGTGGCAGAAAAGTGGGCCATCCAATGACGAAAAAGTGTTGAACGTACAATGTCTTCCCCACGGATGGCGACAACTGTCGGTGCAGAAAGTGACCAACACATAAATATTTGTAGTTTTGCCGTACGTTGTGATCGGAGGTGGCCTAGCACTCAATGACACAGGGTTTACACTGGTTCAGCCAACGTGCCCTACGTCCAGTTTGAGTCGGTCGGTGACTTTATTCCTGAGCCCAGGTGCTTGAAGTTTGCAGTGGGGTTACAAACAAGAAGGAGAAAGATGGGGGGTATAAGAGATTCGGTCGGACTCTGGTCAGAGGGGCCGAGAGTGATGGGAGCTTTGCTATGTGCTATCTGTTCGAGCGTGTGCTCGAGGTTTGAACCTGGTGGTTCTGTTGTTGTGTACTAGTGAACTTGATCGATCTGAATGAACTGTCTTTTGGGAGAGAGTGCATCCCCTTTTATAGATGAAGAGGATGGCCTTACAAGTGAGAGGGAGAGAGTATGTATGCTGCTAAGTCTTGCTACCCACATCAGCGGGTACAAGATGATGGTAGGCGCCCACAATACTGTTTAATGTCAGATGCACGTGGGAGGTTACGTTGTCTTCTTCAGGTATGGCAGATGTCGGTGCCTGCCACACTGTTGATACCTAGAGGCATGTAAGGGGTTTTACCATGTTCACCTGGTACGGTAAATGCCGGCGCCCACAACACTGTCGATGCCTCAGAAGCACGTGTGGGAGCCTTACCGTATTAGTCTAGTATGGGAGTTGATGGCGCCCACAACACTATAGGGGAAAATGTCGGCGCCTACAACACTGCTTGGGTTCTATCATGTCAGGGAGGTCGCAGGGTACTGTCCTGCAGGCGTACAAGGTATGTTCCTCGGTATTGCGGTTGACTTGAGTGCGCTGCCTTACTTTCGTCGTCCGTTTCCTGATCCTTACAGAGCGGGTGTCCCCGATCGGTTGGTCCCAGTTGGCTCTGATTGCGCTAGTCGGAGAGGAACTATAAGCAGGGGTTCGGCGCATTCCCGGTCGGAGAAGCGGGTCAGAGTCGGAAGTGGTGTTTGGCTAGGCCTTCTGGTCGGAGAGGCCGTCCGGAAGCGGGCTGGAGACCGAAGCGGGCGCTCCGGTCAGAGAGGTGGGCCGGAGTCAGAAGCGGGTGTCGTTCCTCCTTGGCCAGGCCTTCCGGTCAGAAATTGGATCGCCCTTCTGGCCTACTGTTTAGGTTTTTGGGCCGGCCCAAGAGTTGTGCGTTGGTTCGCAACGTTGTCTGCTGGGCCAAGCCTTTGCTGGGAAGCCGGTCCATGAGGGACCCGGGTTTATGAACCCGACAGATACTAAGTAGTTCTTTATCATTTTATGTGACTAGAAAGAATATAAAGATATATGAATGAAAAGGAATCTGTAAGCGCACAGATAATTATACCATTGTAGCACTTCACCCGGGAGTATTCTAGGTATCGTTATTTATATTTTATCACAGGTAATGTCTAGCATGGACAAGTATTGATAACTTATACTATTCATGGAGAAGTAAACCATAACCAATATTCTACTCATAACAGGGGTAAGTCATAGGATAAGATATATATATATATGATAAGTATTGATCAACGATAATGATAAATCACTCAGAGTACTCCTTTCTATGGCATTAGCATGGTCAGGTAGAATATTAGAGGAATAATCCCTAAGTCATTCTTAATTATAAGTCAAAGTGTACATTGATTAGTGCAATTACACCTAGTAATCATGGTTAAGATCATCTTTATATCTACACATAAGAAATATTATTAAGAAAGATTAAGAACAGAGCTTGTCTTCGTTCATAACTAGATCCTACTTATATACCTATATTCGGGGAGTGGACTACAAAGGACTCAACTGGAGTGTCACATCCACGATCTACCACATGGCTCGGAATATAGGGTGTATCCGTAGGTAAACAACGTATAACCACCACGCTTACACAATATCGACCACTCACCCCGTGTACTTTGGAGCGAGCGCTATATGAACTTATGCATAAACATAATGATAAACTAGCTATACTAAGTATATAATCAAAGTAGACGAAGAACATTATAACAAAGAACATGAATAAGATGATTACTAATATTGTCATAACAATTGTAGTAAGCATATAAAAATAATGAAGATACAAAAGAGTGGGGGTACAAGGATTATACCAAACCACGCTCTTGACACGATCGAGAATCCAAGTGAAGCCTGCTTGCCTCCCTCTAGATCTAACCTAACTAGCTATGCCCTAGAATTGATGGAGCTCTGAGGATGATTAGGGTTTCTGTCTTCTCAAATGACTTGATGCCTCAGGGGGTGGCAGGGGCTGATATATATAGGCCAAAGCGTCGAACGTGAGCCCTTGGATCAAACCAACTTAAGGAATGGCGTAGATGTAACCTAAGAGGCGGTGGAGAACCGATATTGCAACGCGAAGACCGACAGGTGGGGGCAGCCTCTGCCTCTCTGCCTCGGCGTGGTGTCCTCTAGAACCTTCTAGTGTCCGTTTCACGGTGGATAAGCGCAATTAAATCTGACATGTAGGTCCACCTTGATGGTTTTTTGGTTAAACCCTGCAGAAAATACAGATTCACCAAAACTCGTGGAATTTATTAGTTTAAACCCCTAGACCTTTGTTGGTGATCATATTTATGCCCCTATGCATATTATATTGACGGTTTATAATGGTTGTTAACTACCGTCAATAGTTGTACACGTATGTTGCAAACTTCTGGTCTCAATGCTTTATCTGTTTTCCAGACGTATGTTGCACACATATATTGCAAGTGTTTTATCTGAATGTTGCGTATATTTTTGCAATGGTTTCAGGTGTTTTTGCAATTGGTTCAGATGCATGTATGAAGTGTTTCATCTGTCTTCAAACGAATGTTGCAAGTGTTGCATCTGAATGTTTTAAAAGTAGATGGGGGTGTTGCATCTCCCTCCTCACCTTCTACTGCCTCGCATCGGTGTCTCCTCCTCCCAGCGCCAGCTGGGCATCCGTCGCCCCCTTCCCCTCTTCTCGATGCTGGTAACGTTCAAGGGTAGCGTGGGCCTCACGTGGGCGCGCGAAACGGCACGGGAAAAATACTGCATGTGTTGGCGTCCGAACGCACCGTCTGTCTGGACATCCGGGCGCTAGCAAGCCCGTTTAGAAAGAGCTATAGAGTTAAATGACATTGAGTCACATGACATTCGGTGTGATGTTTTTTTAATGGTCAATGCCAATCTATGCCAGCGGACCATTTCATGCTTGGAATTAGTTTGCTGGTTTTTTCATTATGTGAATAGGATATATAGAATGTTCTAGAATGTTCTTTAATGCATAGAGTAATAGAAATAACAGAAAAGAAACGTCGACAATGGGTTTGAAAAATAAAAACAGAACTCAATCAGTATACACAATATAGATATATTAGAAATAGAAATAGAAAAAAGGGAAAAAGATATGTCAAAAATATTAAAAAATAGAAATATGTAAGGTAAAAAGAATGTCAAGAATGGTTTCCGAATAAATAGGAACATAATTTTTAATAGTATACACAAAGTCTAAATATATTAGTAATAGAAATAAAGAAGGAAAAAACGATATGTCAAAGAATGGTAAAAAAAGAGAAATAGAAAAAATAAATTTGTCAAGAATGGAATTCAAATCCATGCCCTTTCAGACCCGTACCTGAAACTGGCGCCTTAGACCAACTCGGCCATCTTGACATTTGTGTTAAGATCAATCAAATAATCTATCTATAAGAGTTCTTCAGGCAAACCAATGCCAACTGTCAAATGATGTACCACCTCTATCCTGGAAAGAATGCAATTTTAGTACAGTGTCACATTTTAGTACCTTGAGTTTGACCAATTATAGATAAAGAGTATCAATATTTATGATACCAAATAAATATTATTAAATTAATCACGAAATGTATTTTTATAATAAATTGATTTGGAGCCATAAGTGTGAATACCACGCACTAGAAACTTGGTCAAACGTGAATCACTTTACGTGGCACGCAACCCATACTTGCATTCTTTTTGGGACGGAGGTAGTAACATGCCTGCACCGACTTCTGCTGGCACGTGGCGGTGAGGGTTACATCTCATCAGAAACAAAACAAAAGAAAACATAAACATTCAGATGGATCGTTAGTTAGTTTTTCTGATTGAGCGTTAGTTAGTTTTTCTGATTGAGCGTCTGAAAGTTTGGAGTTTCTCATTTCCCCTTTCATCTTTGATTTTAGTGGGAATACCATGTTATTATAAGTCAACAATGCTCGTCTGAGGAAAAAAGTGTTTTGCTAAACTCTAATCGATCACCATTGTTTATCCATTATTCAAGTTAAACAATCCATTAAACAGGCTAAATGACCGATTAAACAAGATAAAACGGCTGATTGAACACAAACGACTTACTACCGTATAGTGTCTATATGGTGTTTAAATGAGCTAAATGACTATTTAGGCCAACAAAGAAACAAATAAGTTGAAACCCCCGTGGTCCACGAGCTTGGGAGGATTTGTGGATGGTTCTTTCTTTTATACTTCCTCTGTCCATAAAAAATACAATTCAAAGCAAATTATTTTGAGTTCAAACCAAAACCAAACATCACAAAAAGCAAATGCACCAGCATGAGTGTATGCACATATTCCTAACCTATATTTAATTTAATTTTGATTTTTTTATTTTTCCTATGTTCATATGTACACAAAAATATAATTAAATTATTTTACTTACTATTTTTATAAATTGGATTTGTAGGGTGTTACAACAAGCCTTTGTCGTAAGCTGAACACCGTGACCGGGAGAAGGCTTAGTGGCTAGGACCGTACGTCAATGGAGCTCCATTATGGAGTAGGAGTTATGTTTTGACAACCGATACCACATGGTACATCTTCATCTCTGGGAGTTTACCCTGTCTTGATTTGCTCTTTACTTACCTCATTTATGCTTCCTTATTATTGTGCTTGACTTGCATGGCCTTTAACTTTTCTATATTAGCATATATAGACTAGTTGATAGAATTGGCTCTAGGTCGTGTAACTCTTTGTGAGTTGGATAGGTAGAGTACACTTAAAAAAGATTAAGGTGCACATCATGCGACTTAGTTTATGTTTTTTCTAGTAAAGTCCAAGTAAAGACCTAAGTTTAAATTTTTAGAGACTCAAGTCACCCCTTGCCTCTTGGGTCTCCCAGAATTTGCTCACGATCCTTACACAAGTGTTTATAATGTTGAGTGCATCTATGTTTTAAAGAAGAGTAAAGTAGTTTATAATAGTGACTGCATGCAAAGTTTTTTATAAAAAGGAGTAAAATTCACGATAGGTTCTTAAACTTGCATGGCAATGCCATTTTTTTTGAAGAAACTGGAGGAGCTAAGCCCCTACAGGAATTTTATTGAAGTTAAATAGTAGAAAAAGGGGTACAACAACAACAACAAGCCTTCAGGTCCTAGCTTTTGAATTTTGATATTCTTATCCATGAACTTGTTGACAGTACCATATCATCTATGTCCAACTTTGAATCTTGATATTTGTGTCCCTAGACTTGTCTCGCCCACTAGGATAGGTCCAAATGGGCACCGATGTACTCTGTGTGCATTGACGTAGAATGTCAATTGTATGTTGATGTGGACCCAACATATGGACCCACATGTTAGAGTCGCTCTTCTCTCTCTTAAGCCTCCTCCTTCCCCACTATGCGTTGCCATGACTTTCTCGGCGCTAGATTTGATGATGGTTCCAAGCATCGCGACCAAGGTCCACAAAGATGAAGGTGTGCGAGAGGGCATGGAAGAGAGAAAACAATGACATAGGAGAAAGGGCCTAGATCCATCGCATTCCAACGTACCGACTCAACCAACCCCTTGCTAGAGCAGCTTCATTATTGTTGGTAAACTAAGTAGTGAGGAGAAAGAGGGCGCTAAGAAGAAATATAAAGATCGGAGAAAGTGTGGAGAAAAAGAAGCCAAATATGTAAATTCAAGAGTTATGACTTATGACCTAAAAACCTAAATATCAAAAATTGAAATTTTAGGAGCCCGGTAACACCACACTGCAAAAATTAGCTACCGGTCGTGAATTTAGTCTTAAAAAATGTCGAATGTTTAGGATGGAGGGCTCATTGGCGATTCGGCGTAGTGCCGATCAGCATGGTCGTGCTTGCACCTCCCTCCAGAGTTAGGAGTATTTAAGACAGGGCGTAGCATAGCATGGGCCAAAGTTGAGGTTCCTTCTTTCTGACGATCCGATCGCATCGGATCATCCGAATTCCGAAGGCAGCATCAGACGTGACTGCGTGTTCCGTCTTTCCCTCCCGTCGTCCGAATTGTCGAAAGCAGAGTCCAGGCCGCGATGTGAATGTGATGGCGATGCGACAGCCAGCCCCACAGGCCCACGGGGCCACGGCGCGGTCCGTGCAAGTTTCTCGTTTTTATATTATATTATATAATCCTTCCCGGGTCGATCAGTCCTTTCTGCTTTCAGCAGCTCTGTGGCAAGGTCGCAACTCGCAAGTTGCCTCATGTCATGCCGCCGTGCGTGTCCACAGCGAAAAGCGAGGTTTGGATCCTTTCACCTTTGCCCTACCACCAGAACGTACTAAGAGTGTCTTTGGGTGGGTTTTTGAGCTGTTTTTTTTTTCAAAAAAGATTAAAAACCAATCAAAGAGCAGGAACAAAGCTGCTTTTTTTTTTTTTTGAAGCAGCTGCTTTTGGATAATATAGTTTTGAAAACACCTTGGACTCTATTTCTGACTTTCTGCTTTTTGAAATGTTGAAATTAGAAAGCTGTTTTACAGTTGTTTCAAGGGAGATAAAATAATACCTATTTGCTGACATTTGTTGATAGGACTTACTCTCACGGTCCTAGAATTTAAAAGATTTGAGTCAATCCTATGTCAAATTTCTAGTAAAGAAGAATAATATTTGCTGCATTAAATCAATATTATTGGATACGTTATATGAAATACTCGCTTTGTCCCATCTGTCGTTCTCACCTTCTGAGAAGTCAAATGTTCTCCACTTTAACCAAATATATATAATAAATTATTAATATTTATAGTACATAATTAGTATTACTAGATAGACTGTTGAATCTGTTTTTATAATAAACTTATTCGGAGATACAAATGTTGCTAAGACATTTGGCTTGGCAAAGGATGGGAGAATGTTACTTGCCTACTTGGCTAAAATGTAGCGCATGAGCATGATTGATTGAAGCATAAGTAGGGTGGGTTTGAGCAAAGAAGCTTCAGGCTTTTTGGGCATACTGTAGCTGTGGGGTAAGCATGCAATGCAGCGATCGTATCAGCTGCCCCCCGCCCCCGTGCTTTTCTCGCAAGAGCTAGCATATATAGCACCCTGTTATGGCAAGTAGGGAGAAGGGCGTTGACCATATATAGCTCCGAGCCTTCGAACCATATTATGCACATTCACGCAAGTGCCGTGAGAGAGCGCACCCGTTTCCGTTTGGGTTTCTTTCCTCTCTCTTGCTCAATACATTTGGCGGTCATTCCTTGAGAATTGGTCGTTAGTAATAATTTTCTTTCCGGGCTTTTATGATTTTCTTGAGAATTTTTGGCCCTCAAAGCTCGTTTTGTCATTTGTGATACTGATCTTTTTTTTCTGAGCGGATGATACTGATCTTTTAAAATGCTACTCCCTCCGTCCCAAATTATAAGTCATTCTAACTTTCTTAGAGAGTCAAAATATCTCAAATTTGACCAAATTTATATATAAAACAATAATATTTATGATAACAAATAAATATAATTAGATTCTTCATTAATTATATTTTCATAGTATATCTATTTAATGTCATAAATCTTTGTAATTTTTTCTATAATTTTGGTCAAAATTGAGATGTTTTGACTCTCAAAAAAGTTAAAATATAACTTATAATTTTGGACGGAGGGAGTACTTTTTAGATATATAAGAGATTGATAAGATATCATCCAGTAGAAATGGTTAGCGGGCCTCCATCCGAACATTGCCCATGTTGCCGGTGCAATGAGACGGGCCCACTTCCAGTGTTGCCCCCATTTCCCACAGGCCACGGGGCCCCTCAGCTCTCTCCAGTCCCCATCTTCGTCCGGCCGTTCCCGCTGAGGCCTCTACTAGTAGTCTCTGGCGCGCTCGTTGCTCGGCAGTTGCAAACAGCCCTTACCAACCAACTTCCGGCCCCCGCCCCGCTCCCGCGTAATCCAACCGCTAATAATAACCGCCGCTCCGATTAGCGCCATCCCCACCGCTATAATTACGCCCCCGCCTGCGCGCGCGGGCCTATCAGCCCTAGCTTTTAGCTAACCCGGCCGCCTCCGCTGCTCGCCTCCCCACTTGTTGCGCCTGTGTCGTGTCGCGTTTAGTCGGCAGCTGCTTGCTAGGGTTAGGGTTTGCGGCTACGCGCGCGCGCGCTCTCGTGCATGCGCGTGGGCTGGCCGCGGCAGGGATGACGCCGCAGCGGTCGCCGGCGGGGACCGGAGGAGGAGGAGGTGGCGGCGGAGGCGGCGGCTGGGGCCCGCCGGCGCTACACTACCTGAGCGGCCCATACGGAGATACCACCTTCACCAAGGTTTTCGTGGGCGGCCTCGCCTGGGAGACGCGAAGCGAGGGGCTTCGCGCCCACTTTGAGGTCTACGGGGACATTCTCGAGGCCGTTGTCATCACCGACCGCGGCACGGGCCGCTCAAAGGGCTACGGATTCGTGAGCACGCCTTCCTCCTGTTTCTTTTTTTTTTCTTGTTCGTATGTGCTATGCTGCTTGGGGCGTTTGCTCTGTACTTCTTTTTTCCTTGGTTGGGGATCAGGGGCCAGGTTCGATTCTGGAGCGTAAGGTTGTGTTCGATTCTGGAGTTGAATGTTGTGATTCTGTGTGCAAAGGTGAACTTTGCGGGTTGAATTGGGAGGTTTTGTGATCATCTGTATATGCCGTTGTGGTGGTGGCAATTGGCAGTGAAGGTCTTTGAATTTGGGAGTTTTGCATTCCATACTTAGGAATTTTGGTGGATTGTTGACTTATTACCAACAGGATTGAGGGAAATAGTTAAATTTTGTTACCAGGAGCTAGTGAAAGTTGCCGTGTTCAGCATTTCTAGGGTTTCTGTGTTCAGGCTTTTCAGGAACCTAGTTCAAATTTTGGCGTCGGAATTTGAAAAGAAATTTAGCATTCTTTCTTGTATGAATCAGGGAACTATCAGAATTTTCCACGGGGGTATGGTGAAAACAGAGCACCTTTGGCCTTTTGGGGGGTTCCAAATTTGGCTCAGACATTTCGTCTTTTTCCTACTTTTGATTCACTTTAATCATGTGTGGATGTGTGTATAGGTAACCTTCCGGGACGCAGAGTCAGCGAGGATGGCCTGCATGGACCCATACCCAGTTATCGACGGCCGACGCGCTAATTGCAACCTTGCCATCTTAGGGAGGCCTGGTCCAGCTTTGCCTTTCGGTAGGTCTGCTAACTTGGTTCCCTGATTTCCTAATTGCATAGCTGTCAAATATACGTATGATTCTTTCCATCCGCTTACGCTCTTGGTGCAAAGTAATTTGTTAATCAGTGCTCTATTCCCAATGTATTGGAGATTTGGGGTCACCACAATCATGGCATTTCTATGATTTCATTGTTACAAAACTTGATGCTTAGTTTCACCCCGCCCCATCTTTTCAACACCAACTAATAGTCTTGTCACTAGTTCTAACTGAGGGAAAACGACTTGTCAGTTCAGGACTAGTAGGTATTTAATTCGTTGCCTGAACATTCTAGCCCCAAAGAAGATTGTAGGATCTTCTACGAGCTCATTTATGAAAATAAAGCATTAGCTGTCAAAAATATACAAACCAACACAGCTACTAGTCCTCTCTGCCAACTATGTTTGGGGAGAGATAGTAGTGTTGGACTTGATTGAAGAGAATAATAGATAACAGAGTATGAGCTGGTGGGTGGTAGAAAGGGTGGGCAAGCATCACTGCTTTTCAATAAAAATTGTCCACTTACATGTCAGGCATCTGTTTCCTGGTCTGCAAATTGGAATTGGAGATATTAATCATCACAAGATGAAGCATTGATCCACATCTTTGCTCGTGGTGGAATGCAATGCTTTTTGAGATGTTTACTGCTTATTCATGAGCCTTCTTGAATACTTTCGTATACGTGCTGTTATAGAGTAAAAACATGTCAGGCATCTGTTTCATGGTCTGCAAATTGGAATTGGAGATATTAATCATCACAAGATGAAGCGTTGATCCACATCTTTGCTCGTGATGGAATGCAATGCTTTTTGAGATGTTTACTGCTTATTCATGAGCCTTCTTGAATACTTTCGTATACGTGCTGTTATAGAGTAAAAATAGCAAAGTTTTCTTAAGTTTGCTATAAAAAAGGCTTGTGCCTTGTCTATCAGAAAATTACTGACCAGGACCCACCAGTAAAAGTCCAAAGTGAATTATAACTCCATGATCCATCCACACTCCTCGGGTGTATTAAGCCAACAAGTTTCACTAATACTGTATGCTAGTCTCAGTTGCAAAAACTTATAGCAAACAAATTTTCTTAATGCACGCATGTTTACCTTTTTAGCCTGTGTGTGTATTCAATTATTGTGACAAAATTTCCCCTTCTTTTCAATGTGGTATAGTAGCACCTATAAGGCCGGTCATCCCATACAATGGAGGTGTGGCGGTTCCAGGGGGCATGTATGTGCAAAGCCCAACATATCAGCAATCCCCATACAACTACTCACAGGCCTTTGTATATCCTTCTTATGGGTAGGTTAACAGCTCATTCATTGCTTGTTGGCAAAGATCATGTACAGCTATGAATTTGATCTCTTGTTTGATTGTGAATGTCTGGCAATATGATTAAAGTTGTAGTTGTAGCTAGTCTGGAACTCTATGATTAGCAGGATGCAGTGTACATATAGTATTCCTTTACAGGAGTAGTTTTTCAGTTCCAATTGAGCAGCCTATCTGTTTAAGTAATGACCATTTGTTTTTTCAACGCAGGCCATCAGCATATGGACCTGAATACCTATATCAGCAGGTTGAGAACTCCAGAAACATTAAACCACATCCGTTTCTTGACTAAATGAAATAAATTTAAATTATTGCTCATTTGTTTTATTTTTAGCTTTGTAGAATGCATATGGTCCATATGTTGGACAACAGTATGTTCCAGTTTATGGTGGCCCAAGGACAGTAGGCCCGGCAGTCTACCCATATGGGCAATTTGGCCAACCTGTACCAAGTGATCATGCTTATTCTCCTGGTTATGCCCCAAGTCATGTTCTCCCACTATCGAATCAGAATGTTAATGCTGCAAATGTTGTGCGCATACCACCAGTTCAGCAACAATTTCCTCCAGGTAAGAAATTCACTGTTGAGTCGAATCAAATGAACTTGTCCAAGAATATTTTTCAATTGTGTAGGGCGCCATAGCTTATCATGCTCTTCATATAATTTATAAAGCACTTTTGTGAAAACAGGAGCTCCACGACCTCAGCAGCTTTTGGTCCCTGCTCATGCACCGCCATTCCCGCAGAACAACATTTCTGAACAAACGACAGGTTGACAAGGATGCCAGAAAGTGACGAATTTTAGGTGTGTTTACTGTTTGCCTCTGAAATATTCCTGTTAATCTGTTGTAACATCTTGTTTTCCTCTCTGTAGGCATCCAATAGTCTGCAGCAGGACTAAGAAAAGTCGTACCGCTAAATTGGGTGGCATGCTTTTTTTTCTTGCAAATTGTTTTCTTTTGCACTCTAAAGGTTAGTTATCACATTTATCTAATATTTGCAGCAGGCCCATTTATTAAAGGGCATCAGTCTATGCTGCATCTAGGCTGATTGATGTACTGTTTCATATCATATTGCAGGTTGTCCTTATCCATGGTTACCAGAACTTCTTATAATGTGAATGTCTGATCTGCTCCGCTGGATGGGGCAGGAAAGCTCGAGTGCCCCTCTTGCTCAGCTTCTGTCAGTGTCTGTACATTTCCCATCTCCTGCCAGAAATTCTGATAGCTGGTGGTCTGTGCATGGACCAAAGTGGATGCCGGAAATGGAGTCCGGCCTCCAACCTGTGTATAATATAGGTCATGTGGTAGGTCCAAATCGTAGAACAGGTCCATTCTTTCAAAACATCTGGTTGTGTATATTAATTCTCTTCTTCGCACCTTTTCAGTATCTTCAGTGCATGTTTCCATGTCTCATTAGGGCATAGGTATTTCAGTGTCATTGCATCGTCAGTGAGTCATGTACATTATTTATCCTGAAACTGTAAACTATATCACCTATGTCAACTGTAATCAAATAATGACAGCCCTATCTTGGGAAAGAATGTGATTTGTTGCAAGGTGCAACAGATGGGAAAAACACTGGGCCATATTCGCCATACTATTCATCTGTTTCTATGGATAAGAAATACTACATACATAATTAAAAAATAAACAAAATTGAAAATCATATTTGGGCGGCATCTACCTCTAGTTTATGGTTTTAAATAATCGACGTAGCAAAGCCAGTAGTAACTTCAAAATGGTTCTTAGCTCTTGTGCTATATATAAACTCCATCGTGGGGATGGCAATTGACAATGGTAACATGGGGCTCTGGGAAGCCGAGGTCACCTGACTTTTGGGTCATGGAAAATTGCCCGGGTGCATAGGCTTATATGATTCCATACCCGTGTCTTTCTGCCTGTCTCCAGCATATATGATGAACATCATTGATTAAAGGTAAATGAATATTAACAAAGATCCACCATAGAACTTCCGCTGAATGGCAGACCCTGCAGCATTTTTACGTCAACCTGCGAGACAATACAACCGGCTCAGTTGGGATTCAGATGTTACAGCGGTAAGACAACACCTAGAACTACCGATATATTTCACCTTGTATTTGATATTGCAGAGGTATAATCAGTTAGGGCTGAGGTGCCAACCTATAGGTATACCCCCTCTAGTGGGGTGATGCCATAATGAACTGAATTACATAACCTAAGTGGGGGTCACAAAACTGTACAATTGGTGGGTCACAATCTGCTATTCAACTCGTATCATGGGGAGAATGGCTGATTGGAAGATATTGTACAGTGCATGTTGAACTTCTCCAGAGCTATGTTCACAGCGGATCAGATCAACCAAAAATGGGAAAAAGCAGGGTAATATTCTGCTAAAAGAATCCCTCTCCAGATCACCCAGCAATTTCATCACTTGAAGGACCAGAGGAGTCCTTGCAGCCAATTCCTCTTTCTTAGCAGCGCTCAGCGGCACTGCATAATGTAAAGATGGATTTCTTTGAGACGTTTCATCATATGGTTTGTGTCCTGTGCACTTCAGATATGTTCGCAATATTTGCTCACAGGTATCAAGCACTTGAGACTCTATGTTCATTTCTTCTGACAAGGATGGATAGTCATGTTGCAGAGCTTGAAGAAGTTTGATGTAACTCTGGTAGGATTCGTTCTCAAAATGAACAATTGCTGGCTCAGATACCTCCAAAAGGGAACATGCTTTATGAAATTTCATCTGCAAGGATGATTCAGAGCTCACTTCACTTGAATGGGTCGCAATAGCTGACATCATCTCCAAAAGAATACTAATATGCTCGGCATGAAGATATTTTCTATGCTCCTCGTATAATTTAATAATGTTCTGCATAAAAGAATACAAAATACTGCCATGTTAATGTGATTGTCAGAAAATTCAAAAGGAAAGACTGATCATTTCTAGATTACTTGTCATCAGTTAAGAGGTTTTCAGTGTAATAAAAACCAATCTAAGGCATATATAGTGCCATCTTAATAGAGGTAAACTGTCACATAGGGGCAACTGAGGAAGGTTGTTAGAACTTAGCACAGTCCCACATTGACTGGAGGGCAGTGCACCCAACTTGAAAGTTGGAAGCCCCTCATCTCATTGGCAAGCGTTTTGGGTGTAGAAAGGCCCTTACAATCCTATAAAGGCACAGTTCAAACAGGATAGTTTGAATTAAGTCATTCTATTGCCATGCTAGTTTATACTTAAATTTTGTTCTTATTTCTAGATTGATTTTGTTAGGGCCAGCCACTACTTAACAGGACGCATGACATCTTTATTGGGGTAAGCAAGAAGTAAGAAGCCTCTCTTACTCCACATCCTTGCTCATTATTTGCCAGCGTACACAGGTAGATGGAAGCCAAAGCTGCAGCACCCGAGGAAGCCTAATAGTTAACAGTCCAGGGACATAATGGTACCACAGTTTAGCAACTTTAACACCATCCCTCTCCCGATGTCATCATTCCATTATTCCACTCTGCTCTCCAAAAGTTTATTCTAGTGGAGAACCAAACCTGAGCTATTGAACTAAAATCCAAATAGCTAACCCTACTTGAATCTTGCATCTGGCCTACCAATAAGAGCAATTTAATAAATTCGGTCAAAAAAAAGGATACCTGTATCACCATGAGCAGTAGGGCCATATGATTCTTCAGTTTGACAATAGCATAAGAAGTTGTCTCCATATTCGCTTCCTCTTCATCATTACCATACATCTCTTGATCCAAATATTGCTCGGTTTCTGAATAAGAATCAATTCTATCTGGGATATCAATATCTTGCATCATCCTTACAATTTTAGAGAACATGATGAAGGTGTGCGTCACTGATTCTCTAAATAAGATCAATATCTCCTTCCATTCCTCCTTGGAAAGTTTGTTACCAACCCCCTCTGCTAAACGCATAATTGCAGATACACCAATAGTAGCACAATGTTTGTAGGGGCTTCTGATAAAAAATGTAACAATGGATGCTGTTCTACCAAGTTCTGGCCGTATCACATCGAAGAAATTAACAAACAAACCCACCAAGCATTTCACTGCCAACGTTTGTGTCTCAAGATCAGGTAAATTATACTCTGCGGAATTTGATGATGAAATCTGGTCACTGGGTGTGGATCTTTCATTGCTAAATAGAGGATAAACAACATGTTCAAAGATATCGGTCCAAAAAGTCAGTGAAAACAGGTTTCCATGATCCTTTAAAATGTCAAAAAGTACTCCTACAGCACCTTTCTTGATAGTCAGTCTTGGATCAGTTGTCAATTTAGCTAAACCTGAAATGCACAATTGATAAAAACATGGTCAGTGCTTCAGATTATCATCCAACAATTTACATGAAGTGAACTAAATATAATATTTTGAAGGGAGGAAAATGCCATACCTGCAAGGAGAGGCACCCAGAGGGAAATATGACCATCTTTTTGCACAGTGGCATTTCCACCACACACCATGGCTGAATTCCTGGGTTGTTCAAAAGCCCTATCTTGACAAGCAAATCCTTCCTCAGCAAGTTTAACAGCACAGAATCGCAGAAATGCAATAGCATTGAGATTGGCGTCGCTGTTAAACTGACTACTTGTAAATGCAATAAGACAAGTAACACAATCAGTAAATGTTGTTGTCTCTGTCTCAGTTATGTGATGAAAATAATCTCGAACAATTTTTTCCACCGTCTCAAATGCCAATAGGACAGTACTTCTTGTATCATCAGCTGCGGCAGAAGTAAAAACCTGCAAGTTGATGAAAAGTTACAGGGCAGGACGCAATAGTCACTACCTCACAGGTAAGATTGAACAAAAACCTCAACAAACTAAATATAGAAATCATACATACCATAAAAACACCCTTCCACCCAGACTTTATGTTATTAACCCGACTCAGAACCATCTGTGAGACGCACCTAACAATCAGCTCTCGTACTTCTGGAGCATTGCTCCTCTGCATAACAATCACAAAAGGTCTAAGGAACTCATTTTGAAAGTTATAGTTTGCCAGTTCCTCCCTTTCTAGAAACTTCATAGCCAGCTGCCTCAGAGAGTCCATCACAAATATAGCGACAGAAAGATTTTCCAACAACCCAACAGACACAAAAAAGTCTGACAAGACTTTCCAAATACGTGACCACACCAGACGTATGCGATTCATATTGTAATGCCTGCACAAATGAAGTTAGAAATGAGAATAGTAAAAAAAACATAAAGTTGTGGCTGCTGTTGCCATTAGTAAATACCAGATTTTTTAATTAAACTTTAGGAATTTTCTTACGCAATCTCTACTATTTTAGTAAGGCAGAAGATACGAGGATCTGTTGGAGACTGCAGCTCAGTCATTGAGACCTTGCAAAGAGCTTTCACAAAAGCAACAATAGCATCACTGTTTAATCTTTGGCTATGGGCAAAGATATGATTTAACTCAACAATGCCAATCTGATCCAATAAATTAATGCTTGATAGGAAATTATTGATCTGTTCAGGAGTGACCAGTGCTGACGCACTGCCTTTTGCCACTGTGCTATCGTAAGTACCCCCTCTAACGGCAGCCATCACAGCGGGATTCTGAAGAGCATTAGTCTTCTTAGAAGTTAGGACAGAAGTAGACTTATTAGTTTTTTCTTCTGACTCAATCAGAGGTACTGTCAGAAAGGATGCATCAGTGGGAACCCCTTCTCCAAGCAGATGTAAATGCTCAAACCGTGATAAACAAGTTAATACATGTTCCCAAGCTTCCTGCAAGTAATTGCCATCTTCGATTGCGATAGATATTATAGCCTGTTCAAGGACATAAAGTAAATTTATCACCCCCAATATCCCACAGCTTTGAAACATTCGTATGTGTGAACAAATGTGCTAATAAAGTACAGCATAAAGAAATATTTAAGTGGCCCAACCATGCTGTATCATAAATGTTGGATAGATCCTCAGCGAAACAAAATGAACATTTAATACATGCTGGAGAAAGCATTAGAAAATCAAGAATACCATTTTCCAGACTGTTGTGAGTCCCACCATGTCAGATGGTAACTGTCATTGTGTTTTGCAACAAGGTATTATGGGGGAAAGTAAGCCTTTAGGTACCTTGCTTAAAAAATAGATCACCCAGCAACAAATTATCAAAACTCGATAAACAAAATATGTTTTGTGTGGCCTCTTACCTTCATAGAATCAATATTTTTTTGCTTCATGTCTGCAGCAGAATGGAGAGATGTGAATTTGGCTATGGATGTTAAGAAAGCATCCCTCTGTGTCTGCATGCACATAACAGAAGTGATGTGCACGGAAAATCTTAATCCCTTCAAGCACTGTGATGTAGCAGCCTTATCATCACACTGATCAAGGAGCACACTGAACGCAGCCATCATAGGTGCCCAACAGGACTCCATCATGAATCTTAAAATGGTTGCATCAGCAACAACATAAAACGTGGACCTGTATTACATACAAGCTCAAATTAATAAAATGTCGCTGAGACCAATAAGTACTTTCTGATAGAATGATGGAGATCTTACTCTGATTTCCCACGTTTTGCTTTGAATTTTTCCTGTATGTGCTTAATGAGCAAGTCATTTGCTCCTACTGCCTTGTCTTCTGCTGATCTCCAATTGACAAAGTTGATAATATTGTCCAAGCCTAGAAGCCTGCCTACACTATTGGATTGCTTGGTTTGTGCAACTGAAGAATCAGCAGTCATTTTGATTTCATTGTTGACAATCTGGTCATACAGTGTACTCAAATAATCTTCTGGCAAATCCTTCCCATCATCTATTCCTCGATTGTTGCGCATAAAATCTGCCTTAGACATCTGCACAAGAAAATTTACATTACCTGTGATGGAGTAAAAATATCTACATTGCTTTATTGACATTCCCATATGATAATAAAATCATAATTAGCATACCTTGTTCTTCACCGTCGGATTATGAGCATCAGTGTTTAGCAAGATCACAGAATAAGCAAGAACATATGCTGTATCTGCACTAGTAAAAGCATTTGGATTGCATTTACAGTAGCATTGAGCAAACTTTTCCATGATCCGGTCAATTTTTGAGCTTCTCCTGGTAACCTGAAACCTTGCAAGAAGAACCTAATTGCTTGACCAAAGTCCATGCCTTCGAAGTTTAAAGCGTCCACATAAGCATGCATTACTTTGAGGGGAAAGTCATCCCTCTCACCCAAATAGTCGCCTATCATTGTTGCATTTAATCCAGCAGTATTTCTCAAGAAAGAAGCCACATCTTCTGGAGAATTGACTATTTTCTTGCTCCGAATGAGAAAATCGATACCTTTGGAAGGTTTTTTGTTGAACAAGGTAATTCCTTTCTGCAAACAAACAAAAAAAAAATCTTATAGTTATCCCAAAGATAGAAAGTCTAATTGTGGGGAAACCATAGTTCAAGCAACCACACCTGAAGCTCTATCTTGTAAGCACGCCGTTGCTCAAGTGAGGAAGAGTCAGTTATGTCAGAACTACTAGTGTCAAGCTGCAGTTCATAATCTATTCCGCTCCCTTCTTCTCCATTATGAATATTATGGTTCTCAGCTGAACTTAGAGTTTCAGAACTGCCTGATGAAAATTCACCAATTCTCAGTTGTTGGTCAATCCATGCACCCATCGACTTAACAACAGTAGCAAGGCACTTGACAGACTCAATCCTAAATGTTTGGTCTTGTGCAACAGTTAATGTTGTTGTAGATCCAGTAGGGACACCTAAAGCAGTCTTTAGAAGTCCATTAATAATCCTGTGAAGACCAGATAGAATTAAAACTGCTTCACTGTAGACTTATAAAGAGAGAGGCATATCTTTGGTACAGCAGAACTAGAAGAGAATAATTGTGCTCAAGTAAAAAAATGAAACTGAAGGAGAATGCCCATCCAAAAATAATAATAGCGTACCTTTCAAAAATATTTGGTGCATCAACATCACAATCAAAGTTCACAAAGATATCAATAATAACCTGAGGTTCTTCAGATATCTTCTCCAAAAAGTTTAGAACTGTCATCTTCTGCAAAAAGCTAGGCTGGAGAACATTTTCAAGAACTCTTAAGATAAGCATAGGAAAAAACATTCCAATTTCCTCTTTCAAACCAGATCTAAACCTTGATATTAGACTCATAAAGATGGAACACAATAACTGGAAGACACTCATTGCAGACAAGGCACTATTCTTCAACAAGGATAAACAAAGGTACTGCTTAACTGCTTCAAGATACCTGCATTAATAGGAGATAAAAAATACAGGATCAGTCATTTGCATTGTCTGTTGGGCCTATAATCAATTCAGCAGTCCTACATCAAATGAGCAAAACAACTTCCAGTACGAATTATTTGTGGTGTTGCTGCTTGTTGGATACATCCCCACATGACTAAGCTTTATCATATTTTTTTTTAAAAAAAACACAGATTACAATTTAGAGTACCAATCACACCATAATGGTTTTCATTAGCATTTTCTCTTATTACCACCACCAGTATTGGTTCGGATCTGCAGGTCTGAGGGTCTGTGTACCATCCATGCATGTAATGTCAGCATGCATGGGGACATGGGGTATGCACACGGTTGGAAAAAAATCTAAAAAAAAAGGGCGTACCCAGTGCAGAGAGCTCCCGCTCTGTGCGGGGTCTAGGAAGGGTGTCAGTGGCAAGCCTTACCCTCGGCTGTGCAATGCGAGGAGACCGCGACTCGAACCCAGGACCTTCCGGTCACAGGCAGTAAGACTCTACCGCTTGCACCAGGCCCGCCCTTCTAGTTGGAAAAAAATCTAGATTGTTAAATATCCATCAGTACTCTCTTGCAGCTCTCATTTTAGTTATATACTTATATGATAAAATCGTCATTGCTTCCTTCACCAATTAGATCCTTGCCCCAGCAACAGATATAAACATGAACAAAAAATAACAGTGCCCAACCAGCGAAAGTGGAAAACATAGTAGACCTTGCAAAGGCTCTCAGATTGGTTCAGTTAAAATTTCAACCAAGCCCCAAAAATTGGAGCATCACAGCTTGTCCAAACAGACCATATGTTTCACTTCCACATATCCCACTTTACCGTTCCTGGCTTCCACGGTTCTACTCTTATCACCCACAACCATTATGACTTAATGCAACATCTTATCACCCACAACCATTAAGATTCAATGCAACATAACCAGCGGAGACTCGTAATGAAACATTGCAATAAAATTGATAATCAGAACCATCATGGTATGGCACATACTTTTCATTCGTCTTCCAGAATGGCCCTGCATTGTCAATGACCATCCTAACCAGCTCCAGCGACAACACCTTCCCCCTTAATAGCATTGGATCTTCGGGGCTATCAGGCGTACCAAACTTCATTGACAACTTGCATAGGTTCTTGAACAAAGCCAGGCCATCCTCCCTTATCTTGCTTATTCCACCATCCTCCCCAGTGCCTTCCGCCTCAACTGATGCCGCATCTACAGGGGGTGCCTCCTCCGGCACGTCGCTCCCCTCCATGGCCTCGTTTAAGAACACCTGAGCCGCCTGTACGACGCTGGAGTCGTTGAGGCTGCGGTCAGAGAGGTCAATCATGTCGGCAGCGGAGACAGTGCGCACGCGGACGTCCATGGCGTCGGCCTCGACGCGCGCGAACACGATGACCAGCACCTGTGCGAGGGCCATTTTGGCACAGAGCTGGTTGCCGCCGCTGGCGCTCCCGAGGTAGACGTTGTAGCACGCCTTGACCACCTGGCCCAGGCACTCCCCGCTGACGGAGACGCCCGGGCACCGCGCGAAAGCGACGAGAACGCGCAGCACGGCGAGCTCGAGCGCTTCGTCCCCGCCGCCACCGAGCGAGATGCAGGAGAGCACCGCGGCGAAGAGTTTCGGGACCGGGGAGGGGTCGACCGCGTCGACGTCGCCGAGGAGAAGGCGGAGGAAGAGGAGGCCGGCGACGCACTCGAGCGCGGGCTCGGCCACCTTCGGGGACGCCGGGTCGAGCGCGAGGAGAAGTGCGGCGAGGGCGGCGGCGGCGGCGGGCGCTGGGAGGCCGGGGACGGGGGAGGGCGAGGAGGTGTCGGGCTCGTCATCAGGAGCCGGGGAGGAGGAGAGGAGGTCGAGCGCGGACTTAGAGGCGGCGACGAGCGCGGCGTGCCGGCGGCAGGAGGAGTGCTTGATGATCTTGTCGAGGGCGCGGGCGAGCACGCGGGCGGATGGGGAGGCGCCGCCGAGGGCGCCCTCGGCATCGGGCTCCGACGACGACATTGGGCGGTGGCGCGGAGTGTGGTGGTGGGGGACTGGGGGCGGCGCGTCTAGGCGGCGGCGGGTGGATTCATCGGAGGCGGGGGTGGGAGTACGGGAGAGATCTGGTGGCCGGTGACGCGTTTGCTCTTTGCTAGCTCTGCTCTGCTGCTGGTATTTGGTTGTTCTAGAAAGAGCGTAGAAGCGGAGCAGGAGGTGACTTGGAAGCTGGAACAGATCAACGGGAGGGAGTACACTGCACGTATTGGAACGATCTGCTAGCTTAGGGGCGAGGCTCAGTAATTTTATGGATTAAGTCCATTTTCCCCCCTCAACTACAGGATTAGTCTAATTTTAATCATCAACTACAAAACCGTCTAATAATGATACCACAACTGTCAAAACCGTTCACTTTTAACACCTGGACACGGACAAAGCTGTTTCATCCTACGTGGAGCGGTTTTGACCATGCCCAGTTGGCATTGACCGCTACACATGCCCTCTTTCCTTCCGTTCCTGCGCTCGTGAAGGAGGCAACCGAGGGGCGTAGTGCGGGGAGCGAGGCAGCTGCACACGCAAGCAAGTGCGGCCACGGCGGCGACGACGACAGCATCACAAAGAACGCGACGCCGAAAGCGGAAAGCCGAAAGAGTTGCCATGCAGTGCGTGAGCATGCGGTAACAACGGCTCATGAAAGGAGGCGGTGGCGCTTTCGAGCAAGTTGCGGCGGCGGCGCCGAAAGCAACAGCGGCAAGTATAGCATGAGCAAGCTACGGCGCCCTCCTCCCTGCGCCCCAGCCGAGCTTCGCCCACGATAGAAGCGGCCGTCGCCCTCTGCAGAATGCTGATCGCATGCCCGTAGACAGAGCGGCAAGACAAACCGCAACAATAATGCCGCCCACACTGAGCCTCCTCTATGCGGCTCTCGCGCCTGCACCTCTCCCTTACCCTCCGGTCACTTTCAGCCGCATGAAGAGAAAATTGGGGTTGAGCTCCACGAAGCGGTAGAGTCTAATAAAATACCACTAATAAACTCATTTGAGACTTGATATAGCTCGTGCTCACCTCACCGAACCTCTACTGCATGATCGTTCGGCCGATGGACGTGGCCGTGTCCGCCGTGGAGCGCCGCCAACCTCATTTGCCCAAGACGTGGCGAGCCTTTAACCGACACCCTCCGCCTCAACCGTAGGCACTACTAGCACCGAGTAAGGCGTGGATGCTCCCACTCAATCTACCACTCCCTCCTGTCTCTAGGCTTTGCCGAACAGTCAGCGCAACAGCCAATAGCGATTCGCCGCCCGGCGTAAGTGAGCCTTCTGATTCATCATTTAACTTCTAACCGCCGCCTAGGGTTTTGCTTTGGTCCATATATGCTCGTAGACTCGTTAGCTTGGACGGCGCATCGCTCTTTTGCCCGACGAATCGCTGACGTGCCGATGGACGTGCTTGCCGTGGCGCGAGCACCGGGGCCCTAGGGGTCTCCTCAGCTCCTCCCCACCACGATCGTGGCAGCGGGTGCCAAAGCACGCGTGGTCGGTGAGCCCACGCCCGCCTCCCCGCCGAAGCGCGTGGGCGGCTATTTGCTTCGTCGGCGAGCCTCCTCCACCGCCATGGTTGTGCGTGCACGTGTAGTAGCGTTTTGGCCGCGCGCCTTCGCTACCCTTGTCGACGCTCTCCTCCCTCTCAAAATCTGCGGCGGCCTTCAAGCCTGCGGCTAGCTGCCCCCGGCGGCCGGAGCCTGCAGCCATATCTTACTGGCTAAGGCGCCTGCGTCCTGTAGCCTGCGCGGCTTCGTTGGGAAGGGAGGTGATGAGTGGGTGACGTGTGGGCCCCATATGTCACTGAGATGGAGGTTGGCATCCTACGTGGCGGTCAACACCGGTGTGGCGTGGTCAAACCCCGCTCCACGTGGGACAAAACAGCCATGCTCTCGCCCAGGTGCTAAAAGTAAACGGTTTTGACAATTGGGGTATCACCGCTAGACGATTTTGTAGTTGAGGGTTAAAATTAGACGAACCCTATAGTTAAGGGGCCAAAAGTAGACTTAATCCTAATTTTATTTGGCAAGGGTACTTCCAAACTCTTTTTTGGTTCAGTTTAAGACACCTTTGCAACAAAGGAAAGCTAAAATAGGAATAAAAATGGGGGCTTATTGGCGCCCGGACGTTCGGAGTAGATGAGCACGTCCGAAGTCCCCACGCATCTTCTTTTGACCATCCGCCCGTGCTGCTGCAGTGTTGTGTCGCTGCTATCCACGCACGTCCGTTCCGTTCGCCTCGCCCCGCTCCCGTTCGCCTCGCCCGGCTGTGCCTGCCACTCCTTCCCCCAAACCCCCTCCTCTCTCTGTGTGGGCGGGACCCAGGAGCTTGGATGAGGACGAGCACGCCCTGTTCGCAGGACCCCAGGCGCGTCGTGCGCCCCATCTGAAGGCCCCTAGCTCGCTGCGCCCCTTCCCTTAACGCCCGGGCCAAGCCCCATGACTCTATGAACATACCTCTAAAACACGAAACACTTGCAACATGAAAATACTTGAATGCAACACAAGTCTAAAGCAGATGAATCATTTGGAACATACACTTGCAACATATGTGTGAAACACATGCAACATCCAGATAATACATTTGCAACATGAAAACACTTACTGCAACATAAAAATAAAACAGTTGAAACATTTAGAACATATGTGTAAAACATATGCAACATCCAGATAAAAAACGCTTACATCATACATCTGAAACAGATGAAACACTTTGAATAAACGCTTGCAACATGCCTCTAAAACACTTGCAGCATATGCAACATCCCGATCTACTTTTGCAATATCCATATGAACACTTGCAACATACCTCTAAAACATCTGAAACACTTGAAACATATATTTGCAATATGCACTTTCAGTACAACATCTTCTTGCTACTCAGGAATGGAGGCTCATTGGCGTGTGGAGTTCACCAGTGTAGAGCTCACCGATGGCGCGGAGCTCGCTGCTCCAATGGAGAAGGTTGCGGCAGGTGCCGTGGAGAAGGCTACGGTGCGTCCGCGCGCTAGAGAAGCACACAGCTGGCGGGAGACGCGGTGGAGAGGGAGGAAGATGGGCTGTCGTGCTTTGGCGCGGAGGAGATGCTGGCCGGCAGAGCGGAGGCGCGATGGAGACGGAGGTGCGGTGGAGAGGGAAGCGCGATGGAGAGCGTCGTTGCTGAGGCGGCGTAGCGGAGCGCGGTCAAGGAGAGCTATCGCAGCGCTGCTGTGAGGTGAGTTTTCCTTTTTTTAGAACAGTTGGGGCCGAGTAAGCGAGTGGATGAGCAGACAAGATGCGGTTGCTGGGCCTGCGTCGTGGCCCACCATTGGCACCGTCTAGGCGGACGGACGCCCTATACCCAGCATTATCGATAAAATAGGAATTGTCTACCCAATAACCGAGGGATCGACATTCTATTCTTTCCTCTTCACTGTTCATCTTCCTCCTCGCCCCCCGTCGCCGACCACTGTCCCGCACTGTCTTCTTCTTCCCCTCCCTGATCTCCGGCTTCTGTGGCGAGCTTCAGCCATTGCGCCCCCGCCCCGACCTGGCCCGTCTGCCTCCATCGCCGCTAGAAACCGCCTGGCCGCCGTCCCCACCGCCTGGCTGCCCTACCTTCCCCGAAACCTCCTATGCCCGCCAAACTTTGAGAAGAAGAGGGAGAGAAGCTGTAGAGAGCTCGCGCTAAACTTACCCGACACCGGCGAGCTCATCGTCTTCGACGCTAGCGAGTTCCTCGCCGGATCCCTAGCCGTGGGCACGGTCGTTGGAAATCAAGTGCGGAGAGGAAAAGAAACGATCGAGTGTTGTTTAGCAATTCTAATAAAAAACATAAGAACTGATTAGGAATATATAGTTGCAAAACAAAGGACTGGAAAACACATGAATTTGAAAAGAATGATCACTTGGATAGACAATAGGAAAGAATGCACTCCCTACGTTCCAAATTATAGGTCGTTTTAATTTTTTTGGTATATCAAATTTGCACTCCCCGCCACCATCTTGCCCGCCTCCACCGCCGAGCCATGGCTGTCGTGGAGTCATGTAGAAGAAGAAGAAGAGAGAGATAGATAGATAGATAGAGAGAGAGAGCGTGGGAGCAAGAGATGCTAGAATCCTAACGTTGGTGAGGTCTCTATCTCCGACGTCGGCACGCCTGCTGTGAGGGTGGGGTGGGGGAGGACCTACATCGCGCTGTGGGTGGGCCTGCGCCGCGCTCCGGCGCGACAGGTCACGTATTAGAATTTACGTTTTGCTTTTGTTTTGGAGTTGTGAGGAATCTCCTGTCTTGTTTTGGTATTTCTTTTGAACCTAATTGAAGTCGCCCCTATTCCTTCCTTTCTTGCTTTTGAGCTGCATTTGTTTTTTCGCCTACATCAACCTGTGGATGCAACATGGGACGTCGATTTGGTGAAGTCAATTTTCTGGCCAGTTGATGTAAATTAGATTTTGCAGATTTCACTCACCTTGGGGAGAGAAGATTGCGTGGCATGGCACTATAATAGGAATGGGATGTTCTCTGTGAAGTCAGCTTACCACTGCCAATGGGAAAGTAAGTATGGTCCAAGAATTCACACTTTGTAGGAAACTGGTGCGAGTAGAAGCCAAGCATGGAAATGTTTATGGAAATTGGACCTGCCAGGTAAAATCAAGATTTTTGGATGGAGAGAACTGCACGGGTTCATTCCATGTATGGCTGTCCTAGCTAATCGCCACATCAGCAACATTGGTGGGTGACCAATTTGCAAAAATGGTGCTGAAGATATCAAACATGTAATTTTTACCAATGACCGAGCAAAGGCTGTGTTAGGAGTTTGGGAGAAAATTTTAGAGGTCATAGGCACTGATCGGTATGGGTCAATAATTATTGAGGAAGTGCTCAAAGGGGGAGATTGTAGATCATCTTGGTCTTTGGATTTTTAGAGCTTATTCTTCTACGGGCGGTGGTGGTATCTACGGTGGGAGAGACGCAAGCTTGTGCATGGTGAGAACATTCAGTGACCATCAAGATCCGCTTGTTTATTGCTACCCTAACAAAGAATTACAAGATGGCGACTATAAAGGGCACCAAAGAAGCTATTGGCTGGTAGAAACCTCCGAAGGAGTTTGTTAAAGTTAATATTGATGCCTCCTTTGATGAAGGAACGGGAACGACAGCACTGGTGTTATTATAAGAGATTGGACGGGGGGAACGATAGCAGCTTCACATACTTTTCTCCCCTATCTGGTGGGCGCTCCCATGGCGGAAGCTTTTGCATTGAAGGAAGGGTTGTTGCTAGCACAACATGCAGGTTACAACCGAGTGATTGTCCTGTCTGACTACATGGAAGTGGTGGAAACAATGGCAAACGGAGGATTCTCGGCAAATTCAGCAGTTGCTGTGTATGATGAGTGTAATATTGTTTGAAGCGGGTTTCAGATGATCTCCATCGAGCATTGCAGCAGAGAAGCGAACAAGACGGTGCATGAGCTGGCTAGGCGAGGCATGCGGACGAAACTTAATTGTAATTGGGATAATGAGCCTCCTAGTTTTATTCTTGAGTTTTTGATGAACGATGTAATATCTCTCGATCAATAAAGCTCGCCGAGTATTTTGTCAAAAAAAAAGAAAAGAAAATTAAGGCAAAGCTTTTGCCATCCTTGCATGAAACAAAAATCTCAAAGATCCATTCACGTCTCAATTTTATTGGTAGGAGTACATCATAGATCAGACCATATACTTCCAAAGATTTTCGAGCAAAGGAACTTTATATCAGGAGCAACTAGAAACAAGGTGACGAAATAGAAAATAACACAAAACCCAGATTTTAAAACTATTACTGGATAGCACAGGAGCTATTAAACAAACAAAAAATAAAAAGAGATAAAAGGTACTACTCCATGGATATCGACAGGCTTCTCTGCATGATAGGCGCATAGCGGACACGCTAGATTTGCAATTGCAAGTACACTACTACAGGTAAGCTTGCAAGGCCCCGTTCGGCTGGCTTGAAAAATGGTTGATGCTGATGCTTTGATTTATTGGAAAAAGAAAATACTGTTACTTCATTTGAAACTGTACGGCTGATAAGTTCAAAACATGCCAGCAGCTACTGCATGAAATGGTAAATTATATAGCTTAAACTTCGCCCTCGTGCCCTTGCAACGCCTTCCATGCAGGATGAGTTCAGGTATCTCTGGGGTTTCACTGCTTGTCTTTCCGGCTGCCACCACGAGATCTCTTCCGCCGCTGCTTGGAGCAGCTGGACTTCGGTTGGGCAGAACGGGCATCAGGAACAGGCAGACGATGCTCACCAGCCAAAGCAGGGAAACCAGCGGCAGGGTTTCTGCAAATAAAAGACAATTGTCTTAGCATCACGACTGCAAGATTCTACCAAAAATCCGGTTTCCCTTGTGCTTTTGATTTGTCACTTGCTTGGTAATTTATGACTGATCATCATAACCATGGTTCAAGCCACAGAGAGGACTGATTGATGGTAAACAAATCGATTCATCTAATTTCAGGGAATGGATAAGATTAGAGGAAGGATGATATGGCTTACCCGTGAGTACGGCAGACTCCTGCATGGCTGTGGGAGCACCAACAGGCCTATCCTTCAACAAACTCTGGCGCAGTGCCATGTTCTCAGCTGCATAGCACTGAAGTGCGTAGCTGAGGCGGCGGCACTCTGCCTCCAAATACTTGCTCTTCGTCTCCAAGTCCTTTATGTACGACTTCTTCCTCTCCCTGGATTTCATTGCGGAATCTCTGTTCCTCATTTGCCTGATAAATTCACAAGGCAGGTTGTTTTTATACAGGAGATAAAATTGCCTAATTAGACTTTAGAAGCAAAATGTAAAAGAACAAAAAAAAAAAAGCATCTTGAATTCATGAATCAGATTCTTCCCATCTGCTGACCAAATTTCTAGCAGTTCACAGTGCAACCAAGGTAATCATTTGTGCATATGCTATCTTCTAAATATCCTTGCAAATACTCTTCCTAGTTTTTGCAATTTACGATTACGAATTCGAATCTCCTAGTTATCACTCGCAGACATTTCTTTCATTCGATAGAGTTTACACTAAATACCAAACATTATGAATTAGATGGAACACGATTTCTGCATACAACCTAAGCAATAATCCACCCAAACCTAGGCATATGGTCCATCCCTAACTGCCATGTAGGTCCTAAATTTCACTAGCAAGCATGATCACATAAATCCCCCTCAATTTCTTAAACGAAGGGGAAAGAGTTTTCACACGTCCTGCACTAACACAACAGAATCAACATACCTCCTCTTCTTCTTGCTGACGGGATCATCGCCATCCACCTCCACCGTCTCCGCCTCTGGCGTCACGACTTCCACCACCTCGTCCCTGCCGGAGTCCGCATCCGTGCTTGCCCCCGCCTCGCCCTCATCTTTCCCCTCCCCGCCGTCGTACAGCGCGTCGAAGAACTGATCCACGCTGATCCCCTCGACCTCGCCGGTCAACTCCGCCTCCCCCTCCTGCATCAGGAACCTCTCGATCTCCGAGAGCGCCACCTCCCCGGGCGGGTTCGCCCGGGAGGTCACCGACTCCGGCGACCCCGCTTCCGCATCGTGCGCCGTCGCCGGCGCCGGCGGAGGCGGGGACGGGACGATGAGGTCGGAGACGGCGGCGGGTTCGCCGGAGAAAGAGGCGAGGAGGGCGTCAAGGTCGATGTCGGGGAAGAGGTCGATGTCCATGGGGATGGACGGCGAGATATTTTGTCGTGGTGGTCGCAGCCGTGCGGTTTTATAGCGGGCTCTCTATCTCTCGGAAGTCTTGCTTCGCGAGGAAGGAGAGGAAGGTTCCTGGCAGTTTAGCGGGTGGGGGCCACACGGGGTGGTGCCGTGGCCTGGCCAATGGGAGAGGCGGGATCTACCACGTCAACTCCCGGGACCTCGTCTTGCTTTGCGAACTGTGAGCTCACTCCACTCCAGGGGAGGAGTACTGCCCGTCGCTGGTGCTCTTGTGCGCCGCAGCCAGCGAGTTCTCTGTACCACATCGCCGGGCATCCGACCGTCAGAGGCTCATCATCAGCTCGAACGAATCACTCAGCACGGCCAAATTTGGCAGCACCATCAACCATGAGCGTGTTGCGGCTGGCCATTTCTCGCTGGCTGGTCAGACTTTTTTTTCTAGCCGGAACAATGTTTTTTCCACCATTTACCTGCAGCTACAGTATTTTTCTATTTTTATAGCTGCTACCGTGTTTATTTAATGCCAGCTTTAACACGCTCCATGTTTGGAAGCACCGGCGATCAGCGGCGGACCCAGAATTTGGCTAAGACTAGGCCAAATTTAACGGCCAAAATCCGAATGAAGTTGGTGCAGAAGCTGATCATGATCATATCATAAATCTCATCAAGTAGAATTCTAAATAAATCTCATCAAGTTCAATTAGTTTGTCAAAAGAATTCCGTGGATCTAAACATGTAATGCATCCCAATAACTAGGTAGAACTTTCAGCAAACCAATTATTTAATTCAACAATAACTTGGTCATGCACCACATTGAAGATCCCAGTGGCAAGAGCCTATGGTTTGGTGGTAGCCGTGGGCCGAGTCTTTGAGGGCAGGCGGTCACCGCTAGGCAATGGTGGCCGATCGATGCAGTGGCGGCATGAATGACCGCCAAGGGCGGAGCTGCGGTCCACGGAGCGCATATCAGAGGACAGAGGGGGCGAGCCGACAAGGGGCAGCAGCGGGCAATGGCGCGGAGGCGGACCAGGCGGCAGAGCGGCGCGACTCCACCAAAGCCTGAACGCGAGTGAGGAGGCGAGGCCGCTAGGGTCGCGAACTCGCGACTCAGGACTGGCACTGCCCTATTCCCTGCCTTTTGGACGCTGATGTCTGATGGGCTGGGCCAAAAAATACTGAAGACCTACTCACTCCCTAGCAACTTGGGCCACGACTAGGGCCAAGGCCCTAGTTGCCCAAGTGCTGGGTCCGCCAATCTCGGCGATGGTAGGTGTCCTTTGATAATCGGGCAATACTAACACCCACACGATCCGGACGGACACCTGGAAGCCCGCGGCTGCTACACGTCCGTGCCAAGCGGGGACTGCCCACACCGCTTCGTGCTGCGTGGCAGAGCATGTGCTGCTCCACCCTCCGCTTCCCACGCGATATGCGGCACCCCGCAATTGCAGAAATAGGGTCATGGCAGTGAGTCACATTGCAACATGTACTACTGTCGATCTACTTTTGAAACATATAGATAAAACTTTTCAACATTTGTCTGAAGAAAGATGAATATTTAAAACATACGTCTAAAACACTTGCGTTGAAAAAGCTATTGCAATACATATGCAACATCCTAAAAAAACACTTGCAAACATACATGTGAACATACGCAACATCAAATAAAAACACTTGCAACATACGTCTGAAAAAACAGATGAAACATTTGAAACAGATGTTTGCAACATACGTGTATAGCCATTGCAATATATGCAATATCCCGATCTACTTTTGCAACATCTATACGAAAACACTTGCACCATACCTCTGAAACATCTGCAACAATTGAAACATACATTTGCAACATAGGGGGAGAGAACAAGGCCGTTCAATTCGGGCCGTCAGGGTGGGAGCCGGCGGCGTGCAAGCACCACCAGTACCAGCCGCGCTCATAGGTGCCCCTCGGCTTGGCTAGAAATGACCTGAGGTGCCCCGGTACCTGCGCCGAGCTGCCATCGGTTGGGGCAGCGGTGACGGCCCGTGGCGGCGACGCATCCTGACAGCGCTGGGTTGAGGAAGAGCCGTGGAGGCACTGCGCGAACTGAGGGAGGAGACATGGTTGGCTTGGATGGAGGAAGGAAGCAACGGTGGCGGCGTGAGCCTCTGCTGCTTCCAGCGGACATGAGAGACCTGATGGGGAGGGTGAGACAGAGTGGAGAGATAGAGAGATGGGCGAGGCGGATTGGAAGCCACGTCTGAATCGACGCAAGGGGACAGATGCCCGCATCCGAGTATTTCCGTTGACACTCCCGTGCAATGGTCGACGATGGTACGATCGTTGTGGCACTGTTTCTACCTTGTTGAATGGGATATTTTATTTTGTTCAATCTAATCTAATTGAGAATGACCTAGGCATAACAGACTTGATTATATGTGCACAACACGGTCTGCAAGTCAAGCCTCACATTCCCTGCACTGCAGATTTTAAGAGCTAACTTGGTAATCCTGTGTTTGTTTTCTTGCATTAATGCTAATCTTAGATCAAGAACATTGTATTTGATATTTTTACTTCGTTGTTCATAGGCGTTGTGATGGCCGGTTGCTCACACTCACGTTCTTCTCATTTAGAGAGCTGCTCCAATACTCATCTTTTTTCTTAATATAAAATGGCCCTGTTCATTTCACTAAAATTTGACTGCTGCTGATGCTGATGCTGATTTGTTGGCCCTGTTCGTTTCGTTGAAATTTAGCTGCTGTTGATACTAATTTGTTATGAGAGAAAAACATTGTTCCTTCGCTACTAAAGTAGTGCTGAAAAACAGAACCGTTGTGAGAGAAAAACACTAGTCCTTCACTAAAGCTGAAGTAGTGTAAAAAACAGGATGAATATCTACCTTCAACAAGGTAGAAGCAGTGCCACAACGACCATATCGTCGATCAGTAATTGCACGGAGTATCAAAGGGATACCTACCATCATCGTCGGTGCCTTGAAACATGTTTGATGGTGCTGCCAAATTTGGTTGTGCTGAGTGGTTCCTTCGAGCTGATGAGTGCCCTGTTTGTTTGGGCTTGTTTGGCTTATAAGCCATGGCTGAAAGTACTGTTGATTGATTTGATGTGAGAGAAAAATACTGTTCATTGGCTGATAAGTCATAGCTTATAAGCCTAATACGATCAAGTGAACAGGCTGGAGGAGTCTCTGACACCACAGTGACCGAATTAATTATCCTCAACGAGAATCTTAAACTACTTTAGACTATTTAAGTGGAAAAGATTTGAAAATTATGCATTGGGCTTTGTGCTTCAACATGAAAGAATTATTAAATTTAGTTTTGTCGGTGCGAAAAATGACCAACAAGTAAATATTTATCGTTTTGCCATACGTTGTGATCGGATGTGGTCTAGTACTCAATGACATAGGGTTATACTGGTTCAAACAACATGCCCTACGTCCAGTTTGAGTCGGTCGGTGACTTTATTCCTGAGCCCAGGTGCTCGAAATTTGCTGTGGGGTTACAAACAAGTGGGAGTAAGATGGGGGGTGTTAGAGGTCCGGTCAGACTCTGGACAGAAGAGCCGAGAGTGACGGGAGCTCCTACATGCGCTAAGTATTGGAACGTATGCTCTGTATAGCTTTAGAATGTCTAAAGCTAGCAGAGAGTGAGTCGGAATGATCCGTCTGTTGTTCCTTTGTTCGTTTGTCTTTTGTTGTCCCTCCCTGTTGGGAGAGGGCGCATCCCCTTTTATAGTTGAAGGGGACGACCTTACAAGTGAGATGGAGAGAGTGTGTGTGCTACTAGTCTGGTTGCCCACGCCATAGGGTACAAGACGGTTTGTCGGCGCCCACAATACTATTGATGCCCAGATACATGTGGTTGGCTCCATCGTGTTCTTCTGGTATGGTAAATGTCGACGCCCACCATACTGTAGGACAAATGTCGGCGCCCACAACACTGTTCATGTTCTGACATGTCTGGAAGGTTGCAAAGTACCCTTCTAACATGACCTGACAGTACTGTCCTACAGGTGTGCAGGGTACGGTCCTCGGTATTACGGTTTGACTTGTGCGCCTTATCTTATCTGCTCCGTCTGATTTCTTGGGTCCTCACCGCGCGAGCGTCCCCGTTCGGTCATTCCCAGTCGGCTCTGACCATGCCAGTCGGAGAAGAGCCATAAGCAGAGGTTCGGTGTATTCCCGGTCGGAGACGTGGGTCGGAGTCGAAAGCGAGCGTCGTTCCCTCCTTGGCCAGGCTCCCGGTCGGAGATGCGGGTCGGAGTCGGAAGCGAGTGTCGTCCCCTCCTTGGCCAGGCTCCCGGTTAGAGACGTGGGTCGAAGTCAGAGGCGAGCATCGTCCCCTCCTTGGCCAGGCTCCCGGTCGGAGATGTGGGTCAGAGTCAGAAGCGAGCGTCGTCCCCTCCTTGGCCAGGCCTTTCGGTCGGAGACTGGATCGCTCTTCCGGCCTATTGTTTAGGTATCCAGGCCGGCCTAGGAGTTGTGCATCATTCGCAACATCGTCTGCTGGGCCAAGCTTTTGCTGGAAAGCGGGCCCATTAGGGACCCTAGGTTTATGAACCCAACAAGTTTGTTCTTGAAAAAAATGATGGATTATATGGTTAGTACTAGCCTAGTTCATTGGCTCAGCAAACCTGGTGACCAACCCGTACCCAATCCATGCATGACCGGTCAACCATGTTATACACGGTCTAGGTTGGGTTCCCATCAAAACCCGCTTAATGGCAACTGGTTCTAACGGGTCACGGGTTGAGCCCAAGTAACCTGTGGAGCCCGTCCTCTTCCTCTCCCCCTTCATGCTCCTCTCGAGTCTCCACTGGAGATGGCACCGGTGCATTGACAGAGAAGCAGGAGGGTGGTGCCATGTTGTGGCGGTGGTGGTGGATCTAGTGGAGAAGAAGCTGATGCCACCGACGAGAGCCACCACGAGGTCGCATCGCATCCGAATTTTTCTCCGCCGCCGCGTCCTCCTCCTACCTGTCCACTCGCGGTTCGCCCCTAGGGTGGTGCCGTGTCATGGCGGTGGGGTGGAGCTAGCAGAGAAGAAACCGGTGCCGTCGACGAGAGCCACCACGAGGTCACGTCGCATCGTGAGGAAGGGAACAAGGCCGCATCGCATTTGAATTTTTCTTGCCTCCGCCTAGGCGCCGCCACCATGTCGTCCACCTCCCTGTCTGCTCGCGGCTCGCCCCACCTTCTCCACCTAGTCATCCGATTCAGCATCGATGCTTGCCCCCACCTCCTTCGCCGAGTCATCCGCCTCAGTGCCGATGTCCCTGCAGCCGCTACAGTGGCATGGCAAAACCCGTGCGCAACCCGTTGACCAACCCGACCTAGCGATTCCTTGAACCTACTTTAAAACCACCGAAAACCACCCAGCCCAACCTATATACTACACCTACGGTTTGGCTTACAAATTAACCAAAAACTGGGAAACTCGGACCATGAACAGGGTTAGTTAGTATGTCATGACAAATGATTTACTCAACACAAGCTCTGAAGCCTGAAGTCAGTTGAGCATGCATCCTCTTGCTAGAATCAATCATTAAGAGCTTTGAAGGCTTTGCAATATTAGCATTTCGCCTGTACATTGCTAAACGTACATGAGAAATATATTTATAATTTATAATGTCATTGTTGAGTGGTTTGATCAGTTTGGTTTGGTGGTGGTTCTGAGTTATGACACAGATTTCACATTATTTATTGCGCAAACAAATAAAATGACTTTTGTAATATGTACCCATTGTAACGTCTTTCCACATGTTGATTTCAAAAAAAACGTACACATGTTTGGAGCCGAAGAGTATGGCTCACTTGTCGGCAACTTGTCACACACTGCTCCAAGAGCCTACTGGATTCAAACGTGTGATTCAAACGACCGGACCTTCCCCTGCTGCGACTGTCGCCTACGCTTCGGCCACCACACTACCTCTCTCGTGCTCGCCGTTGCCGGGCGGCGATGGAAACCCTAATGGTGGACCGCGTCCACAGTAGCCTCCGCCTCTTCATGCACCACAACGCCATATTCCTCTGCGAGCACATCTGCGCGCAGTTCCCCTTTGAGGTCGCTCCTTGTCTCCCTGCTCCTCAACGAGGCTAGTGTGGCTCGATTCAGTGTGATTGCGCATGGGAGTAGTTCGTTTGGGGGTCGGATGGGGCGTGGAGTAGTGATTTGAGCGTGGGGTCTCACCTATGCGGTTCAATTCAATTTAATGGCCTTTTGTGATTTTATTGAAGTGGCTAGGGCTGCATTTGGAGCTATAGTGGTGAGGATTTGGGTCTATGGCTTGTGGTGACTTGAATTGGAACGGCTCCCTCTAGCTGTTGTAGGGAATTGGAGTATCTTGCGCGATTCATCTAGGGTTCATAGTGAATTTGACTGGAGAGGGTGATTTTCCGCCTAAATTTGAGGCAATTTCACAGGTAGAGACTCTATTGATGCTAGTGCCTAATGTGCTAATGGTTATACTAACATGCCTATGGGTTCTTTTCCTTATCAAAATCTTGGTGTGACAAGGCCCTGTTCCTTTCGCTGAAATTTGGCTTATGCTGATGCTTATGCTGATTTGTTGTGAGAGGAAAACACTGTTCGTTCGCTGAAAAGTACTGCTGAAGTAGTTCAAAGTATTCAGTTGCTTGACTTCTGTGTTCTTACAGGACATGCTCACCCCTTTTTCTTAACCTTATCATAACTTGAGAGTGTAGGTTTTAATTTTTATTTGGGTTCTCGATGTGGTTCATTGGTCTTCATGTGGGATGAAGATCAACACAACTTGAATGTGCGGTGTTGGCTTTTAACTTTTATTTGGGTTCTCGATGTGGTTCATGGGCCTTCATGTGGGATGAAGATCAATGGAATTTGAATACGCGGTGTTTAGTGCTTCATGTGTATGCGTTCAATTTCTTAGCACCCGCTATCTTACTTAGTAACTGTGGGGGTATTAACCCCTATACCCTTACGGCTAGGCTTGGGCCGGCCCGGACCAGGGGGTCTGGCCCACTAGAAGACGACGCATGGCCCGACCAATCTGTTCGGAGTCCCGCGCAAGGAATCAAGGCAGATTTGGAGATCAAGCAAGATTCTGGTCGGTTAGAATAGGAATCCTTATTCGGCCACCTATGGCAATTGTAACTGGTTAGGACTAGTTTCCAGATTTGTAACCCTGCCCCCAGACTATATAAGGCGGGCAGGGGACCCCTCTAAAAAACATCTCTCATTGTCATACAACAATACAATCAGACGCAGGACATAGGTATTACGCCATCCCGGCGGCCGAACCTGGATAAAACCTCATGTCTGTCTTGCGTCACCATCTTTTTTGTAGCTTGCGCATCTGTCTACCGATAATCTACTACCTTGGGCATACCCCTAGGTAGACTGCCGACCATATTTCGTCGACAGTGGCGCGCCAAGTAGGGGGTGTGCGTACTGCTCTCCAGACGAACAAGATGGTCATCATCCCCGGTTCCATGGCTATGCCGAACGGCCTCATGTTCACCATCGGCCAGATCACCTGGACCACTGGCTTCGATGACTTCATCGCCATGACCACGGAGGAGGTGCGGATTCAATCTGGGTCGACCACTGCTTCATCTACATCGGCTACGGCTCCGACCACGGTGGATCTGGCTCCGGCCATGCCAGCATCGTCTTCAGCCACGCTGATAACCCGTCGTCCGCTTCCTCGCTACAAAGGAAGGCAGATTGACAACTCCGACCTGCTCGATTCCATCGATCGGGTCGGCACCAAACTTGTCGAAACCCTAGCTCTGGTAAGTTCGATTCAAAGTCAACCTAATGAGCAGGTAACCACTACCCACAACAGATCTACTCCACCAGCTCGGGCCAGTCGTCCTGCACGACTCGGTACGGATCTCGTGGTCACATCTACTCCTGAAGGGTGCTCCGTTCGTCGCCGGCCAGCCCCTACGACGGGTCTCTAGATCTCCGAGTATGAAGCCTCGATGGAGAACTACCAGGCTCAGCCCTACGGCCTACGAAGCTCTGCTTCTAATTATGCGTGCAATATGCAACGATCTTGGCCAAAACCACGCAACTTCGTCAACATGGTCCGGATTGAGGAGTACCAAGAAGGATCGGTCCACATAGTTCAAGAGGGTGGCTCAAGCTCCCCATCCAGCACCGCATCTAATGGCTCCATCCGCACCGAGCTCCAGCATCATTACAATGAAGGCGTTGAATACGATCTAGATATCCCAGACAACGCCCCGGGGTTCCCACAATTCCCATCCTTCCCACCAAGATGAGGAGACTTGATCAATGTTGTCAGTAATGACGAACCACCGGTAGTTGGCGAAACAGAACAAGAAAGGTTGGCACGCAAAGCACGCAATATTGATCGGTTTAATCGCCGACAAGTCAAAGCCGAGGCAGAAGAGGAGGCACGGCGCATACGGGTCCAGCCACGTGACCTTAACAATGCCTTTGACAGGGTGGGGGACAAGCAGGTCTTCAGGACTCCAAGCGCCAACGTAGCTATTGCTATGGCGACAATGCAACGACTACCCAATACCCCAGAAGTCCAGGCAGTTCGAGATGATATACAAGCTTACCTGACGGCTGCTATGGCCCAGACCGCAGAGATTGTGAATCAAGCCCGGGCTCCATCTGTCTTAGTCGAATCAATCTATAGCCGCTAGTACTCAAGTCACTCATAGCCACCCAACCAACGTGGCTCGCGCAACAACGACCCATCAGACAACCGTCATGGCGGAAACGGTGGTCATGATGGTGGTCGGGACGACAACCGCCACAACTACCGGGATGACAACCGCTGAGACAACCGCGACAATCGCCGTGATAACCACGGTCGCAGGGTTAACCAGGGTGGCAATCGGGGTCACCGTGATGGCAATAACGATCTCCGCCATTCCCTCGGAGAACGCGATCTGCGCGATTGCATTAACCAAAGAGCCAATGATCGTGCATCCCACGAAAGCTATCGCCGTATGGAATATGATACTACCCATGGCCCTCTGGGTTTGAAGTAGTTTACTCCACACCTTCGCCAAGTCATATGGCCCAAGAACTTCAAGCTTGAAAAACTTCAGAAGTACGACGGCAAGGAGAACCCCGAATTATGGGTCATGCTCTACGAAACCGCGTGCAGATTAGCCATGGCTAACGAGCACGTCATGTCTAATTACTTCCCAGTCGCCGTCGGCCATGCAGGCCACCAATGGCTGGTCAGCTTGCCGGCGAACTACTTTGATTCTTGGCAAGAGCTCAAGCAAGCATTCATCGATAACTTCATTGCTACTTGCGAGCAACCCGGCAATAAATATGATCTGTAGCGGATTCGAGATCGCAAAGATGAGCCACTGCGCGAGTACGTCCGACGCTTCTCGGAGATGCGCATCAAGGTCCCGTCAATCTCCGACAACGAGGCAATCGAGGCTTTCATCACTGGTCTCCGCTTCCACGATGCCCTAAGGGACAAGCTCCTCCACAAGAGACCTGAATCGGTCACAGCGCTCCTAGCGACTGCTAAAAAATATGTGGATGCCGATGATGCTAAAAAGATAATCGTCGAAGAAGCAGCAAGGGTTCCACGCTCCGACCACCCTCCACACCGCGACGACTACCGTGACAACCGTGGTCGGAACGACAATTTTGATCCCCGCAACCAGCGCAACGATTCCCGTGATCACCGCGACCAGCGTAATCAGCGGCATAATCGCCATGATGATTACAGGGGCAAGCGTGCTCGAGAAGATGACGGCGAAGTCAACATCGTTAAAAAAGGTGGCGGACGTCACAATTACAAAGAAGACTACACCAAAGTGTTGAAAGGACCCTGCCAGCTCCATCCCAAGTCAAACCATACCATGGAGGATTGCCATGTTCTCAAATCCATCTATACGCGCCAACAGGCTCCGGATAAATCCAACAAGCCTAACGACGTAGGGGTGCAGCATGACGAGGACAACAATGACAAAGATGTAGATCCCCATCACAAGTACGTCAAGCCAACCGACCGCGTCCATACCATCATTGGGGACGAGTGTCCATCGAGACCAAACAAGAGCGCAAGCTGCTCGCTCGCGCCTGCCTGAACGTGGCCAATACTGACAACCTCATCGCCGATCCGTGGCTCCCTCCTTGGTCTCACTGCGAGATCTCCTTCAGCAGAAAGGACCAATGGGCTGCAATACCTGAGCTAGGGTGTTTTCCTTTGGTTCTCGATCCTTGTATCAACAAGGTTCAGTTCGATAGAGTGCTGATTGACGATGGCAGTTCCATCGATATTCTGTTCAAGAACAGTTTGCTGGCCCTAAAGATAACCTAGGCCGATCTCAAGCCATACGAGGCATAGTTCTAGGGTGCTCTCCTCGGACAGAGCTCCACACCTCTCGGGCAGATCACGCTACCTGTGCAATTCGGTACTCCAGACCACTTCCGCACTGACTACGTCAATTTCGTGGTCGCTGACTTCGAAGGCACCTACCATGCTATCCTTGGTCGACCAGCGCTCACCAAGTTCATGACCATACCTCACTACAGGTATTTGGTGCTCAAGATGCCTACTGAGAAGGGGGTTCTAACTCTTAGGGGCAACGTATACGCAGCTTACACCTGCGAGGAGGACAGCTTCAAAATAGCAGAGGCTCACGACCTCTCTATTCACGTGGCCGAGACCACGCTCGACGCCAAGAAGACCTTAGCCGACCACCTAGAGATTCTAGAGCTCGAGGCCCCACGCAAGAACATCAAGTCCAAAGAGCACAAAGCGATCCAGCTGGTCGATGGCGATCCCAGCAAAACGGCCCTTATCGGGGCCAACCTGGATCCTAAATAGGAAGACGCGCTCATCAGGTTCTTGAGGAGCAACGTGAGCGTGTTCGCATGGAAACCCGCTGACATGCCTGGTGTTCCTCAGAACTTGATCGAGCACTCCTTAAATGTCGATGGCAAGGCCAAACCTATCAAGCAGAAGCTACAATGGTTCGCTCGCGACAAAAAGGAGGCTATTAGGGTAGAAGTTACATGGCTTTTGGCAGCCGGATTTATCAAAGAAGTGTATCATCCGGAGTGGTTAGCCAACCTGGTTCTTGTACGCAAAAAGAATAATGAATGGAGAATGTGCGTTGATTACACCGATCTCAACAAACACTGCCCTAAAGACCCCTTTGGCTTACCTCGCATAGATGAGGTCGTAGATTCAACTACCAGTTGCGAGTTGCTTTCCTTTCTCGATTGCTACTCTGGTTATCACCAGATCACTCTCAAAAAGGACGACCAGATCAAGACATCTTTCATTATGCCCTTCGGCGCCTACTGCTACACGACCATGTTGTTCGGGCCCAAGAACGCTGGGGCTACCTATCAACGCGCCATACAGGTTTGCCTCAAAGACGAGATAAAAGACGACCTCGTCGAGGCTTATGTTGATGATGTAGTTGTTAAAACCAAGGAAGCATACACCCTTGTTGACAACCTCGAACGTACCTTTGTAGCTCTTAACACATTCCAATGGAAATTAAACCCGAAGAAGTGTATCTTTGGTGTTCCATCTGGTATACTGCTCGGCAACGTCATCAGTCGCGATGGCATATGCCCTAACCTAGAGAAGGTAATAGCTGTCTTGGACATGAAGCCGCCCAAAAAGGTAAAGGATGCTTAGAAGCTTACTGGATGCATGGCTGCCCTCAGCCATTTTATATCAAGATTAGGCGAAAAAGGACTACCGTTTTTCAAGCTACTCAAAGCATCCGAGAAGTTTGAGTGGTCGAAGGAAGCAGACACTGCCTTTACATAGCTAAAACAATTCCTTACATCACCTCCAGTCCTCACTGCTCCCAGAGAAGATGAAACCCTCCTGCTTTACATTGCGACAACTAATTGAGTGGTCTCCACTGCCATGGTGGTCGAGCGCGACGAGCCCGGCCACGTATACAAGGTACAACGACCAATCTATTTCATCAGTGAGGTACTCAATAAATCTAAGACCAGGTACCCACAGATTCAGAAGCTGATCTATGCCATACTGATTACATCCCGAAAGTTGAAACATTACTTCGATGGATATCGTGTGGTGGTCATGACCGAGTACCCTCTGGGAGACATCATTCGCAACAAGGATGTGAATGGGCGCATCGTCAAATGGGCAATGGAGCTATGCCCTTTCTCCTTGGAATTTGCAAGCCATACTACAATCAAGTCTCAGGCACTTGTCGATTTCATTGTCGAGTGGACAGACTTAAGCACACCTATTTCTCAGGGGCCCACCGAGTATTGGAAGATGTACTTCGATGGCTCCCTCAACATCGATGGTGCAGGAGCAGGAGTCCTTTTCGTATCACCATCCAAGGAGCAGCTCTAATACGTCCTTAGGATTTATTTCCCGGCGTCTAATAACGCTGTCGAGTACGAAGCATGCCTACATGGTCTACGCATTGCGGTCGAGCTAGGTGTCAAACGTCTCTATGTCTATGGAGACTCAGCTCTGGTCATCAACCAACTCAACAAGGACTGGGATACGACCAGCGAAAAGGTGGACACATATTGCAAATCGATCAGAAAGCTGGAAGGCAAGTTCTACGGCATCGAGTACATACATGTGGTCCAGGACAAAAATCAAGCAGCAGATGCGCTGTCAAAGTTAGGATCATCTCGAGCCAAAGTCCCACATGGTGTATTTGCTCAAGATCTGCTCACGCCCTCCATCAAAGAAGAAGATCCTGCGGTCGACAAGCTTCTAGACCAGCTATTGGTGGCTACAGTTCTAGCGTCAAGCACCACCAAACCACCTCCGACCACTAAGGAGCCTGACTGGAGG
Organism: Miscanthus lutarioriparius; assembly: GCA_904845875.1. Taxonomy (NCBI): domain Eukaryota; kingdom Viridiplantae; phylum Streptophyta; class Magnoliopsida; order Poales; family Poaceae; genus Miscanthus; species Miscanthus lutarioriparius. The sequence continues at coordinate 23,316,577 of CAJGYO010000018.1, forward strand.
GTACCTTTCATCAAGTACCTGATAGATGGTAGCGGTTACACCGATCGGATAGAAAACGAACGCCTGATGCGTCGCAGTAAGCAGTATCTTCTCGTCGATGGCAAATTGTGGCGCAAGAACACGAAGGAGGCAATCTTGATGAAGTGTATAACTCAGGAGGATGGTGAACGTCTCCTAGACAAAATCCACTCCGGCTCCTGCGGCAACCACGCGGCCTCGAGAACGCTGGTGGGCAAGGCTTTCCGAGCAGGGTTTTATTGGCCGTCAGCCATAGCCGATGCAGAGAAGCTAGTCCGTCATTGTGAAGGTTGTCAGTTCTTCGCCAAGAGAATCCATGTACCAGCACACAAGATTCAGACAATACCAGCCTCTTAGCCCTTTGCATGTTGGGGACTGGATATGATCGGGCCTTTCAAACCGGCCCCTGGGAAATTTACATGCGTCTTTGTGCTGATCGATAAATTCTCCAAGTGGATAGAGTACATGCCCCTGGTCACGGCATCTTCAGAAAAGGCTGTCGCGTTCCTCGACCAGGTCATCCACCGCTACGGCATACCCAATAGCATCATCACCGATTTGGGTACTCAGTTCACCGGGAACGTTTTTTGGGACTTCTGCGATGAAAGGAGCATAGTAGTAAAATACGTCTCGGTGGCACACCCTAGAGCTAATGGACAGGTCGAGCGGGCAAACGGTATGATCCTGGATGCACTTAAGAAGAGGATGTACAGAGAAAATGACAAAGCTCCTAGAAGATGGCTTAAAGAGTTACCAGCCGTGGTCTGGGGTCTCAGAACCCAGCCCAGTTGCAATACCGGCGTATCACCATACTTTATGGTTTATGGCGCTGAGGCAGTACTTCCAGTATATATAGCTTTCAGATCAGCACGGGTAGAGAACTTCGACGAAGACAAGGCCAATGAAGTGCGGGAGCTAGAAGTGAATAGTGCAGAAGAGAAGCAGCTCGACTCTTGCGTACGTACAGCCAAATACCTTGCTGTTTTTAGCAGGTACTACAACAAGAACGTCAAGGAGCGGTTCTTTGTGGTCGGGGACCTGGTCCTGAAGTGGAAGACGAATCAGGCAGGTGTCCACAAACTCGCAACTCCATGGGAAGGACCCTTCATGATCAAGGAGGTTACACGCCCTACATCTTACAGGTTAGCTCGCCTAGATGGCACAGACATACCCAATTCCTGGCACATCGACAAGCTTCGGTGTTTCTATGCTTAACTACTGAGATATGTACCCCTCTTGTACTATTGATTTATTTCAATAAAGCTATTATGATTTCTCCGACCACTCTAATGTGTCATTTCAAAGTCTATTGTTATTTTAACTCTACCAGTTAAAACCGACCATCATTCCTTCTTGGGTTTTCGGAGCAGGTCCTGTCTCCGGTTCCTCCCAACGCATGCATGGGATCCGCTCTCTACGCTATGGGTGATCGGCAGGCGCTCTCTAGTTTGACTTGTGTGTTTCTATGTGTGCACAAGCTACGCGCAACACACTCGACCACAAAACAAACCAGGGCCATACAAACATTTCAGGATGGCATGTCGACTAGAACTGATACAACTAAACAGAACGCCAACACGTTCTAATTTAGTTACATCAAACGATATCTGAGCTTAAACACGTTTTTAACCAAACAAACAAGCTTATATTGAGATACAGTTATGTTATTACAAGCTTGCCTGAAAAGGTCCAAGTTTACAATAACACAACTACATCTTCTTCTACAGCTACAGCCTACACTATTGGCTGGTCGGGGCACGTGGCTCCTACTGCTCGCAACGCCTCAATTCATACTCAGGTCTTTGGGACTCTGGCATTGAACGAGCTGAAGAAGATGGCCTCACTGTCGCCTGGCTGGTCGAGACCACAGGCTTCGTCGGTTGGCTTGAAAATGACTGCGCTCCCAGCTGACTTGTTGATGGTGTTCCTTGTACGGGTGGTGTCGCACCTCCACACAGGTTAATATCGCCAATTATCTTCGTCGACAAGTCCAGCTGGGTTATCCGTAGCTCCTCAGGCTTGTCTGGATCTACCTCCTTCGGGTATCCAGCCTCCAGGTGCTTGAGATCGATCAAGGGGTAGTGAGCACGTACCATGCTTAGCACATGTGCACCTGTGTACTCACCCACCTCCTTCACGAACTCCTGGAACCATCCCCACGCCTTTCGGCATCTATCGATCAGTCCCGGCTACGGCGTCCTTGGCACATCTTCTGTTAGCGCTGGATCGATGAGGTCAAGGACCGGCAAAATGCCCGTTGCCACCTCCTGGCACTGGTTTTTCCAGGTGTCACGATCCTTGGCGATCTCTTGGCACTGCACTTTCCAGCCGTCACGGTCTTTTATCATGGCCTCCAGATGTTTCTTCGCATTGATTTTTAAAACTGCAAGCCGTACATGATGTTCAGACGCTGTATTACGCCAAACTTCGGTAGGCAACCAAAATAAGCAAAGGGGTTCAGAAAACTTACTTTTCAGCTCCTTTTGTCATCTTGGTCGTGTGGTCCGGAGCTGCGACTGGTCGTGCGCCAGTTTTCTGTTGTCCTCTTTCTGGCGATCACACTCCACGACCGCACGACTGTTCTCCTCTCGGAGACGGGCCACTTCGGCTTCTAAGCCTACACTACAGCTGTTACTACCAACAACGCAACAATTGTCAGTATTCGTTGTGATAAAATAGCTACTTACTTGTTCTTTCCTGCTCTTTATTACTGAGCTGGACGACTAGTTTCTGGTTCTCGGATTCTTGCACCGTCTTTTCATGATTGGTGGCTTCGAGTCGCTGGCACAAGCGTTCCACCTCTGCCGTCAGCTCCTTGTTGCTTGCAGCGATTCCTTCGATCTGGTCGAAGCATTTCTTGCGATACCTTGCGGTCTTCATCAAGTCCTGTGTACAGATAGCTAAGTAAGACAGCTGCGACTTGACAGCAAGATTAGGGGGTGAAGTGAAGCTTACCTGCACCTCCGTAACCAGCCGTTTCGCTGCCCGTTCAATTTTCTTGGTTTCTTCGATCTCCCGGATTTCCTCATGGATAACCCATTGATCGTTCCGCCAACGCGATACACACACATGTTGTCGCTTGTCCTGCGGATGGCCCAGGACCTCCTCCACTTTGTCCTCTTCGGGCTCTTCTTCGGGTCTCGGTGCTGGCCCGGCGTCAGCAGTTTTTGCGATCACTATGGCCTTCCCACGGGCTGCAGCATCGACAAACGTGCTTTGTGCTCTCACCTCCGGCCACTGCTCCTCGGTCTGTTCCGTTACCATTGATGCTAAGGTGTTGCCCTCGGCAGGTTCAGTGCTCGGAGCACTCATGCTTGGCTCGGCTCTTCCCTCGACCCCCGCCGGGATTGTTGTCGATCGTTTTGTTCTTTGAGGCCACACGGATCTTTCGCTATGGGTTCCTCGATGGCATTTCTTGCCAGGCGATCTGTTATGAACTTACTGGCGGAGCCATGCCGCTCCTAGCTAGCTGGTCCAGACTTTCGGTGGACGCCGAACTAGTACATCCGAGATAAGTTCAGAAGGCAATCATATTCAATGCAACTTGCTAGCTTACATCAAGGTCACAAATACTTACATGTTGGAAGCACGGAATGACATGGCGAAGGCGCGTCTCTTCGGCCGTGCTTGTTCCACGTGCTGTGCGGGTGACTCTTGGTCTCCCTCTACATCCAGCGTTGTCGCTAGGCCTTGGTGCTCGACCCCTCCGCCGCTTGTCCTTCGTGCTGCAGTGGTCGGTGATGTAGGTCTCACCGACACGGAGGAGCCACCTTGCTCCATCAACTCCAGTTGCCTTCTCCTCTTTCGAGGGATGAGTCAAAAGGTGCCTGCATCCTCTCCCTCCTTTGCGTCATCGTCCGACAAAGTAAAAATCGTCTGACGACGCTTGCTGGCTACTGGCTGCTTACCAGCAACTTTGGCCGCTGCCTCCTCTCTAGCTCCGAGCACTGCCCAGTCGACGTCCTCGATCCCGATGCTGGTCTGGGTGGCTGGGACAGCTCCTTATGGCCAATCCACTCTAGGGGGTGGCAACACAAACACTGTTGCTCTATCCCGACCATTAATCTGGGAAACAAATGGGAGTGAACACAGTAAGTTTCTACCACAATATGAGACTACGGGTACAAGGCAAGATGAGTTACCTTTGGGGGGGGGAGGTCGGGTGAGCTTGAAAATGTGCTCAATGTCGCTCAATCTGACATAATTTGGATCAGCTAAGTTAAATAGCTCTCCAATTCTGGCTCTGACTTCGTTTTTGTCAAGCACCCCCTGCCTCGTCCTCGTCGGGTCCGCGCTACCTTGATACTCGTAGCCAAGATGTACCCTCCTCTGGCAGGGCTGGATCCACCGGTTGATGAAGCTCCCGACCATGCTCGGGCCATCCAGTTTTTTCCACGGGATCATCCCAAATATTTCTAGAATTTGTTCCAGGTGCTCGGGTTTCTCTGACCAGCTTGTCCTCTTCTCCGGAATGTACCCCACGTCGCACAGTATGATCGTGTTCGGCTCTTCGTGGATGTAGAACCATTTCTTGTACCAGTCATCAAGCAACGTGTTCCATGGGCAGTGCAGGTACTGGGCTTTCATGCCGTCACGGAGGTTGAGGTACACACCTCCGGCTATCTTCGAGCCGCCTCTTCCTTTCTTCCGCAGACAGAAAAGATGGCGAAAAAAATTGAAATGGGGCTGGAAGCCACCATATGCTTCGCAAAGATGAATGAAAGTGGTGACAAGGAGGATCGAGTTGGGATGCAGATTGCAAATCCCAATCTCGTAGTAAAGATAGAGCCCCTGAAGAAAAGGATGTACTAGAACCCCAAATCCCCATTTGAAGAAGTCTTCGAACACCACGATCTCACCTGGTTGTGGATCGGGGTACCCCTCGCCCTCTGGCGCACGCCATCCAGCGAGCTCCTTATTATGGAGTACCCCCAGGGTGATGAGGTCTTCAATGGTCTGCTCGTTGCTTCTTGATTTCCACCACTCCTTCACCATGACTCCTGCTTTCTTCTGCGCGTCACTTTTCGCCATGAATTTGGCCTTGCTGATGAACGAGGAACTGGCAGAGGATTGATTAGTAGTGATTTCAGAGGTATTAGGGTTAGCAAGAGGAAGAAGATGGCTGCGGCTGTGAATGGCAATGGGGTTCAGTAAAAAATAACTTACCTATCCTATATTGTATTTAACCCAAGAGTTATGCCGTTTCGTCTACCCGATATTCTTGGGAGACGTGCACACACGCCGTAGACGGTTGTTTTCACAGCCTCAAGATCTATGCCAATGTATGTGCCTCTTCTTTCCCAGTGTGAGAGGGCCCACGCTGACGCACCTACTTACAGGTGCCACGCAACTGTTTGCTTGAAAAGACAAGAAGGCAGTATGACGTGCTATACCCGTCTACTTTTTTGACCAGACATGTCAGATTGGACTTGACAGGGCAAGTAATTAAGTAAATACAAAAGATAATAGTACAAGTGGCATATGGTTTTTTGCCGCACTTCTCGTGCTCAGGGACTGTCCAGACCACCGTAGTGCTCGGAGACTGTCCAGACCACCATCGTGCACGGGACTGTCCAGACCACCGTCGTGCTCAGGGACTGTCCAGACCACCATCGTGCACAGGGACTGTCCAGACCACTATCGTGCTCGGGGACTGTTCTGATCACTCTCATGCTCGGGGACTGTCCCGACCACTCTCCGAGCATTGCTCGGAGACAGCTCTCATCGGCTACATGTGATTTGTACTCACATATAGTTGAGAGGCGTTTATTTAGACCTTGCTACAAGGCTGCTACCTCGCCTTCCAGCAAGCTCGGGGACTACATCGGTATGATGCACCTGCCGGTGCATCTCGTATTGCTTGTACGACGATTGGATTCTCAACTTCAGTGGGAATTCTTTTTAGACCCTAGCACCATGTGCCTGCGTCACCTACTACCAGGCTCGGGGACTAAGTGGGCACACTTCACCTTGTGGTGAATGTGCTTATTTTATCGACCCCTACGCTCTGATTGTTGGCCAGAATTACAATTGTCCAAGGGTCACTTACTTTTCTTTTTAGAAATACAAGTGGGCACACTTGATAAGGAAATAAATCTTTTTCTTTTTTCTTTAGAGCACCATGCATTCTTCGGACAACCGAAATCTTCGGCTATAATCGTGGTCTACTGCTTTCTGTTCTGACCAGAATACTAGCACATTCGCTTGGATGGTTAATGTTTCAACCAGTTGGAGATGACATGAAGACGGATCGCATTAGCCGAAGGAGATCGAACGGCGTGTCGTAGCATAATATATGATGCTCGGGGACTAGCTGTGGGGGTATTAACCCCTATACCCTTACGGCTAGGCTTGGGCCGGCCCGGACCAGGGGGTCTGGCCCACTAGAAGACGACGCGTGGCCCGGCCAATCTGTTCGGAGTCCCACGCAAGGAAATCAAGGCAGATTTGGAGATCAAGCAAGATCCTGGTCGGTTAGAATAGGAATCCTTATTCGGCCACCTATGGCAATTGTAACTGGTTATGATTAGTTTCCAGATCTGTAACCCTGCCCCCCAGACTATATAAGGCGGGCAGGGGACCCCTCTAAAAACATCTCTCATTGACATACATCAATACAATCAGACGCAGGTCGTAGGTATTACGCCATCCCGACGGCCGAACCTGGATAAAACCTCGTGTCTGTCTTGCATCACTATCTTGTTTGTAGCTTGCGCATCTGTTTGCCGATAATCTACTACTTTGGGCATACCCCTAGGTAGACTGCCGACCATATTTCGTCGACAGTAACCAGAATCTTGTGCCTACTTTACTATTATAAAGACTTCCTACGATGTTGTTTATCTTTCTTGCGGTGTTGTTCATACCAATTTTGGCAAAGGCCAAAGCCGCATGCCTGTCCGTTCCCCATGGTTGCTGGAAATTCTAGATTTTTTATGTTATAGAAAGATACATACTGCATATGACCAAACTGGACTACAGATACAGTCCTACCAGCGCAAGGGCTAGGAACATTCAGAGGAAAGAAGATCAAAGCACACAGAACCGCAGGCGTGGATCCAGTAAAGGACATTGGGTTCGTAGGCATAATACTTGCATACACTTGCAATTAGACCAGATAAGACTCGAATACCAAATGCTCGGGTCCACAAAGGGTGGCATACCTGTTGGGTTCTCATCGTAGGTGAAGGGCCTCATGAAGATCTAGCGAAGTGTCCGACGAAGACAGGAGCTCTTGGCGTTCGATGGTGGCGGCGTGAGGACAAGGAGGCGCGAGTAGGAGGCGATAGTCCTAGGCTCCTGGCGACAACGGCGCGAGAGAGAGGGTGAGGTCTCGTGGTGGCAGCGCTAAACAACGAGGGCGGATGCTGGAGATTGCGTGCTTGGATGTTTCTTCCGTGTACATGATTGGAGGGGGAGATTGCGTGATTGGAGGAGTTTTGCGCGCGGCGTGGAAAGCGAGCGGGATGAGATCACGCGCGCGCGTTGGGGGAAGCCAGGTTTCTTCCTTCCTTTTTCGCTTGGTATGGGTGGAAGGAGTGTGGAGGGTGGGATCGTAGGAGGCAGGACGATGGACCCATGGTGAAATATCGCACCAAAAAGTGTCCACTCTTTAGTCTTTTTAGTTATGGGAGATACGAGAGAGGCATTAGTATTACAAGGTACATGCTTTAAACTACATGGACCGGCATGAAAGTTTCTTTAAGACATAATCTGCTGCTGATCTCTCTCTTTGTTTGCTGCACAACAGATTTGGCAATAGGTCATTCTCTATTGTCCTAGTTGTTGTAGTAGTAGAGCAATAGGCCACCACTGGTACATTAGTTGGTAGCTAATACATAAGCCATGTCTTGGTAGTGGGCTGAGGTAGGAATTGTACTGCTAGTACTAGAGTAGTTGGGGCTGTACTCAGCCATGCTTATGTGTACCTTGTAGTTGGTACATGAGCTGTATATACTCTACCACTATGCAATGAAAATGGCAATTCAGTTGCCACAACCAAAGGCAGAGCCTTGGTCAACGCCAGAGCTTCTGAGTGTGTGTGTTGTGCTCACCCTTCTTCTACCACTAGCCATAGTGAGTGAGTGTGTGTGCTGGTAAGCAAGTTGCTTACCTGTGCAGGGAGGCGAGGGACCAACAAGTGGTATCGGAGCCGTACAAGTTTGCCTGTGTCGCTGGACTAATCGCCGGTGATGGCACCTAGCTTAGAGACGGGCGACAGCAGCAGAGCTACGGGAGGCAGCGGTGCTGCTGGGGCTACCCAGCCACGATAGGAGATCGTTGTGTGCATGGTGCGGGAGGTCAGCGGCACCAGTTGGCCGACGATGACTCGCATCAACTATGGCGAGTGGGCGGTGACTATGAAGGTCAAGCTCAGAGCCCGACGGCTCTGGAACGCCATTGACAAGGGCACCAACAACGAAGAAGACGACATGTCAGCATTGGAGGCTATCCTCGCTGCTGTGCCGAAGGAATACAGGGAGCCATTGGGGGCAAAGAAGACTGCTAAAGAGGCATGGGAGGCCATTGCGGCGATGTGCGGTGGTTCCGACCGTGCAAAGAAGGCGATGGCCCAGCTGCTGAAGCAGGAGTACGCCAACCTCAAGTTCTGCGATGGTGAATCGGTGGATGACTTCTCTCTCCTCCTGTAGTCGCTCATCAGCATGTTGCGGAGCCACGATGTCACCATCAACGAAGAAGAGGCGGTCTCCAAGTACCTCAACTCTATGTCGATGAAGTACATCCAGATCACTCTCTCCATAGAGATGATGCTGGACCTGTCCACCCTCACCATTGAGGATGTGACCGGCCATCTGTGGGCGGTGGACGAGCGCATGGAGCAGGCCACAGCAACAACGGATAGCGGCAAGCTACTACTGACAGAGGAGGAGTGGGCTGCCCGGATGAAGGAGAAGAAGTCCGGGGAAGCCTCCTCCAGTCGTGGTGGCGACGGCAAGCGGTGTGACAAGGCTTCTTCGGAGAAGAAGAAGAAGAAGATCGACCCCAAGCTTGTCGGCACTGTGGAAAGATAGGCCATTAGGCAAAGGAGTGCCCAAACCGCAAGCAGGAGAAGAAGGCTGAGGCTCACTTGGCGCAAGCTGATGATGATGATGAGGCCACTCTCCTGATGGTGATGTTCTGTGCACTGCACAACATTGAGGCCAAGGAGAAGGGAGAGGTGATTACGGTATAGGAGCATGGGAAGGCTCTGAAGGCTATCAACCTCGACGAGCCGTGCACCCAAGTCCACCTCGGATATGTGGGCGGCGAGCAGGAGCAACAGTGGTATCTGGACTCTGGTGCCAGCAACCACATGACGGGTTCCATGGTGGCCTTCTCCGAGCTCGACGACAACATGACCGGGACAGTGAGGTTTGGTGATGGCTCAAGGGTGGCGATCCAAGGGCGCGACACCATCATTTTTCGGTTCCAGAACGTCGAGCACCGTGCGCTAACGGACATCTACTACATCCCCCAGCTACGCTCGAGCATCATCGGCATTAGGCAGCTGGACAAGCGCATCAGTGAGGTGCTCATCTAGGATGGCATCCTCAGGATTAGGGACCAAGAGCAGCGCCTTCGTGCCAAGGTGAAGAGATCATGGAATCGGCTATACCTGCTCGACTTGAAGGTGGAGCAGCTCATCTACCTGGCTACACAGCGCACGGAGGAGCCATGGCTATGGCATACCCGGTATGGCCATCTCAGCTTTGACGCTCTTGGTCGACTGGAGAAGATGGTGACTGGGCTGCCTCACATCGAGCGCGCGGTGAGCTCTGTGATAGCTGCTTGGCTAGAAAGCAAAGGAGGTTGCCATTCTTAAAGACGGCGAAGTATCACGCGGTGGAGGCCCTCGAGCTGGTTCATGGTGATCTCTGTGGGCCGATCACGCCGACGATGCATGGAGGCCGCAAGTACTTCATCTTGCTGGTGGATGACTACAGCTAGTTCATGTGGCCGCAGCTTCTAACCAACAAGAATGAGGTGGCGGAGGTGGTCAAGAAGTTCAAGGCGCGTGCGGAGGCGGTAAGTGGCAAGAAGCTACGCGTGCTGCAGACTGATCGCAGCGGCGAATTCCCCTCTGTAGAGTTTGTAGCGTACTACGTGGATCAAGGTGTGGTGCGCCACCGCACCACGCCGTACACGCCGCAACAGAATGGCGTGGTGGAGCGGCGTAACCAAACGGTGGTCGGCTTGGCAAGGTCAATGATGAAAGCCAAGAAGATGCCGGCAGAGTTCTAGGGCGAGGCGGTGACCACAACGGTGTTCATCCTCAATCGCGTGCCCACCAAGGCCCTGAAGGGTAAGACGTCGTTCGAGGCTTGGCATGGACGCAAGCCAAACGTATCCTTCCTCAGGACATTTGGTTGCGTCGGCCATGTGAAGAACACCAAGCCTCACCTCGGCAAGCTGGATGACAGGAGCACACCCATGGTGCTCCTAGGCCATGAGGAAGGCAGCAAGGCCTATCGGCTTTATTATCCTAAGGGAGGCAAGGTGGTGATCTCTAGGGATGTGGTGTTCGATGAGATGGCGGCTTGGGACGTGGAAGACTTGGGCTTGGGGGAAGCTGCTGGTGTCAGCGGCGCATTTGCCATCGAGCACTTGGTGATCCAAGGAGGTGGAGATGCTGGTGCTGGAGAGCAGGCTGCTGGTGCTAGAAAATAGGCTGCTAGTGCTGGAGAGCATGCTATGGATGGGCCAGCAGCAGTGGCAGCCGAGGAGGAGCATCCAAGTCCGGCCATGGTGGGCGTGGGCGAGCAGTCTCCACTAGCAACGGCGTACTCACCTCCACCACATTACCCTGCGATGGTAGGATAGGGACACCTCCACTGGAGTTCGCCTCTCCACCCACCAACATCGATGAGTACGTGGACGCCTTCCACGACAGCGAGGAGGTTTGGTTCAGGCGGGTGGACAACATCATCGGCGAAGGAGGAGCTCCTGGGTTGGCCAGTCATTTTCTTGATGACCTAGAGCTGCTCCTTGTTAGTGCAGAGGAGCCACCGACATTTGCAGTGGCTGAATGCGATGCCAATTGGCGCCGAGCGATGTTGGAAGAGATGAAGACCATCGAGGACAACCAGACCTAGGAGCTGGTTGAGCCGCCTGTGGGCTGCAGACCAATTGGGCTAAAGTTGGTCTACAAGGTGAAGCGAGATGAGCGCGGCACCATTGTCAAGTACAAGGTTCGGCTTGTTGCCCGTGGCTTTGTGCATCGTGAGGGCATCGACTTTGAGGAAGTCTTTGCTCTAGATACGCGAATAGAGTCCGTTGGCTTGCTGTTGGCCAAGGCAGCAATGAAGGATTGGTGTGTCGACCACCTCGACGTCAAGTTTGCGTTCCTCAATAGCGAGCTCGTGGAGACGGTCTTCGTCAAGCAAGCTCCGGGCTTCACTGTCAAGGACGCTGAGCACAAGGTGCTCAAGCTGCACAAGGCACTCTACAGGCTTCGGTAGGCCCCTCGGGCGTGGAATGCCAAGCTCGACGCCACCTTGGGTGAGCTTGGGTTCACTCGCTGTGCCACAGAACACGCACTGTACATGCGGCGATGGGGGAAGGAGGAGCTCCTCGTCGGCGTGTATGTGGACAACTTGATTGTCTCTAGAGCGTGGGCGGGGGACATTGATGGCTTCAAGCGTGAGATGGCTGCTCGTTTCAAGATGAGTGATCTCGGCGCGCTCTCCTACTACCTCGGCATTGAGGTGAGGCTGAGGAAGGAGCACATCTCCCTGGGCCAGCGCACTTATGTGGAGAAGTTGCTGGAGCGCGGTGGCATGTCGGAGTGCAAGCCGTACGCGACTCTGATGGAGGAGCGGCTGAAGCTGAGCAAGCACAGCACCGCTGCGAAGGTGGATGCGATGCGCTACCGGAGTATCATCGGTGGGCTGCGCTACCTCACTCATACCCGGTCGGACATTGCGTTGGTTGTTGGGTATGTCAGTTGTTTCATGGAGGACCCGCATGAAGACCACTGGATGGTAGTGAAGAGGCTACTGGGCTACATCAAGGGGTCACTCGATCAAGCTATCATCTTCCCCAAGAGTGGTGGCAAGGGTGGGTTGTGGCTCACGGTCTTCAGTGAGGCACCCCCAAGGCAAAGAAAGGTGAGCCGGAGCTCACTGTCTTTAGAAATGCAGACATGGCGGGTGACATTGATGGTCGACGGAGCACCTCAGGTGTGCTCGTCTTCCTTGGAGCAGCCCCCATTGCTTGGCAGTCGCTGAAGCAAAAGATTGTGGCGCTGTCAATATGTGAGGCGGAGTATGTCGCAACGGCCACGGTGGTGTGCCAGGCTGTCTAGCTGCGCCGGCTGCTGGGTAAGCTGACTGGCGAGGAAGCTCACCTGCCAGCTCTAATGGTGGACAATCAGCCCGCCATCGCCCTCGCCAAGAATCCTGTCCTCTACGACTGGAGCAAGCACATCGATATCAAGTTCCACTTTCTCCGGGACTGCGTCGATGGAGGGCAGATCGTCATCGAGTTTGTCGAGAGCGGCAGACAGCTCGCTGACATCCTCACCAAGTCACTCAGGCGCCTGCGGTTCATGGAGCTGAGGAAGATGATTGGCATGGATGAGGTCAAGGCTTTGGGTTACAGCAGGACTAGGGGAAGAATTGTAAGACATAATCTACTGTTGATCTCTCTCTCTTTGTTTGCTGCACAACATATTTGGCAATAGGTCATTCTCTGCTGTCCTAGTTGCTGTAGCAGTAGGACAATAGGCCACCACTGGTACATTAGTTGTTAGCTAATACATCAGCCATGTCTTGGTATTGGACTGAGGTACGAATTGTACCGCTAGTATTAGGAGTAGTTGGGGTTGTACTAAGCCATGCTCATGTGTACCTTATAGTTAGTACATGAGCTGTATATACTCTACCACTATGCAATGACAAAAGGCAGTTCAGTTGCCACAACCAAAGGCAGAGCCTTGGCCAACGCTGGAGCTTCTGTAGTGTGTGTGCTGTGCTCACCCCTTCTTCTATTTCTAGCCATAGTAAGTGAGTGTGTGTGCTGGTAAGCAAGTTGATTACCTGTGCAGGGAGGCGAGGGACCAACAGTTTCTTGGTTTTTTCTTTCCATTTTTTTCTCCTGGGGCATGACGTTCAGCTGAGGTTGCTCATTGATTCTACAGGGTTGAAGTAGTTAGGGAGAAAATAAAATCAATCACATCTTTGTTTGCTTTAATTCCTGTAAGGGTTAGCTTGTCTCTAATATTAGTTTCATCCTTCTGCAGGTTCCAAGTGGAGCAACAGGACACTATCTCCTTGGAGTGATTTACAGGTTTATTATTCATGGTAACTGAATCCATGTTGCTGCATGTTATATTTTTTTTCAGAGTTTATATATTTATCTCAACCGCATGTAGGTGCACAGGCAGAATTTCAGCCAGCTGAACAATTTACACAAGCGTTGTCTCTAGATCCTCTTTTATGGTCGGCATATGAGGAATTGTGTATATAGGTTGGTTCATTTTACACCCATATCTGAAGTTCTGTTGTAGGTCTATACTGATTGTGATATATTAGTAGTTGCATGAAGTAATTCCTCATATCTTTACTTTTGAAAGGTTTAGAAATAGAAATGAAATGGTGATTTTGTAGGATGTGCATCATGGATTTGAATATGTCCTTCATGGACTTTTCACATAGATTGCTGTCTTCTATGTTAACATGTATAAATATGTTTGTTCCTGTAAAATCAGAACACTTGAGGATCACTGCAGTAATTCTCTATCCAGATGGATTTCAATCATTATCAATTAGCTTGGTGTTCATTGTTACTAGCTCATTCCTGGTGTGCAGTATTTTCCATTTGCCTTTCTGTAGAAGTTACACTATGGTTCGTTAATCTTTTGGTTTCTTGCTTGCAAGGACTCATCCTCACTTAAATTTTGATGCCATAAACATACATTAAAAACGTGTCTTCATCTTGTAGGTGTTGCTGAAGATACTGATGAGTGTTTTATTGAATCAACTGCTCTACGTCTCCAGCAGGAACACACATCCATGTCCACTCTGGTGAAGTCAAACTCTGCCAATGAAAAGCGAGTTCTGTCATCCAGTGTCTCTGCAAGTCTTGGGGATATTAGTCCTAAGCAAATCAAACAGCTTCATGCTAACAACATAGCAGAAGTACCTGGCTATCCTCATGTAAGAGCAACTGCATTGCATGTGCAGAACAGTGCAACCTCTAACGTAGCACACTTTGACGCCTCATCACCAACTGCAGCACAGGTCAGTATAACCTGTTTGATTCTTGACTTAAGTTCTGCCAATGTGCACCTAATATGGGACTAAATGTAATCAACAGTTGGTACAACCATGTTAAAAAAGCAGTGCTATCTTGGTGTCTCTTATGTTACCAATTATTTGATGCTGAATCAGATGGCTCATTTTAGACCTTCAAGAACTTTCCAGACTCCAGAATTTTCTTGTTTCATCTATCCTGATCCATCTACCTTTCCTAAAAAACATTTTTTCCTTGCAATGAAGTAGAAGGGTGGGTCTGGCATGCAGTGGTCAAGTCTCTCCACCTGTTCTGGATGTCCAAGGTCCCAATTAGCCTCCTTGGAAACTATTCCCTCCGTCCAAAAGAAAAACGCAATTCTAGCTCTAAATCTGGACACACGTCGTGTCCAGGTTCAAAGCTAGAATTGCGTTTTTTTCTGGACGTGTGTCTAGATTCAGAGCTAGAATTACGTTTTTTTGAACAGAGGGGCAAAAGAATGGCTGCCTAGAATTCCCTTCCCCTATGGCTCAAAAAAAAGAATTCCCTTCCCTAGACCCACCTTATGTGGGAGCTTTCAGCACCGAGTGTTGGAGCTAGGGTTGTTGTGTAGAGGGTAGGAGTGGGACATCGGAGGGCGAGGCTTGATAGCCCGGCGGCGAGGCTACGACGTTGTGCTCGGCGTCGGGGAGATGTAAATGAGAGTGAGCTTGGGTGCCAAAGAGTGAGAGAGACTTAACTCAATGTCTGGCTAAACTTCATTAAGCACAAGTGTTCAATACTTATACACCAATCCTAACAAACCTCAGCTAACATTAAGGGATAATAATCAAAGGGACTCACACTCCTAAACCATCGGATCCTGATAACTAACACGCATGCGCTGAAGAGCGTCCAGGTGCATCGAGCTGCGCGCCGTGCCACGGCTCCTCTTGCGGCGCTGGTAGATGTTCCCCACCATAAAATCACTTCCCCCTCGACGAACAGCTCGTCCTTGAGCTGGAAGGAGGGGAAGCGAGTCTTGAACTCATCAACGGGCTCCCAGGTCGCTTCGGCGTTGTTCATGTCCTCCCACTGAATAAGCACGTGCCAAACGCCGTGGCGCAACTGGGCGCGCAGTGCACGTGCGGGTCGGTGGAGTAGGCGCCCGTGGTGGAGCAGCGGAAGAGCAAGTGTCGCAGCCGGCGGAGTCCCACGGAACGGCTTCAGGATGCCAACATGGAACACGTCATGGATGCGGGCACCGTCCGGTAGATGTAGATGATAGGCCACGGGGCTGATGCGCTCCACCACCTGGAACGGACCAACGAAGCGCGGACCGAGCTTGCCACGCGGCCCCGGCACCAAGGACTGAGCTGAGCGATGGAGAATGCGGAGCCACACCCAGTCATTGACGATGAACTCCAACTGTAGATGATGAACGTCGTAGTTCTTCTTGGCGTACTCCTAGGCATGCAGCAGACGATCGCGCACGTCCGCAAGGAACGAGTCGCGCTCACGCAGCAGTACGTCAACCGTGTCCGTGCATGCTAACCATGCAGTATAAGGCAGAAGGGCGGGTGGCGACCGGCCATAAACTGCCTCGAATGGCGTAGTCCAGAGTCCAGAGTGCAGAATGATAGGAAGTGTTGTAGCAATATTCAGCCTAGGGGAGCCAATCTAGCCATGCGCACGGCCGGTCGCTGGTGATGCACCGTAGATACATGACCATGGTCTTGTTCACCACCTCGGAATGACCGTCTGTTTGCGGGTGAAACACGGTGCTCATCCGCAGCTTGACACCGGCGAGCTTGAAGATATCCAGCCAGACATTCCCCGTGAACATGGGGTTATGGTCGCTGACAATCGAGGTGGGGAAGCTATGGAGCTTCACGATGCCATCAAAGAAGGCCTTGGTGACTGATGCGGCAGTGTAAGGGTGGCTTAGCGCGATGAAATGCGTGTGCTTGGAGAATCGATCAACCACCATCAAGATGACGCTCTTGCCATGGACGCGTGGTAGCCCTTCGATGAAATCAAGCACGTACGACCAGACCTGGGAGGGCACGTTGAGGGGTTGGAGCAGACCGATCGGTTGGAGGCTCTCTGTCTTGTTGCTTTGACAAGTGAGGCAGGAGCTGATGAACTCGCGCACAAGCCGACAATCATGCTCGACAAAGAAGCCTTGGCAAAGGCACTGCAAGGTCTTCTGCATGCCCTCATGGCCCACTGAGTGCGCCAACTAGAGGACACCGGCAGGGTGGTAGACGCAGCTGTTGACGAAGACCTCGCAACCACGCTCGTCCAACTAGCCGATGCTGACGATGCTCGAGCGATGCTAAGGGATGTAGTAGACGTTCATCAGCGCGTAGTGCTCTCCATTCTGGCGCCGGAAGATGACAGTGCCACGGCCATGGATCTCCACCTTTGAGCCATTGCCGAACTTCACGGAGCCTGTCACGCCAC
Source organism: Miscanthus lutarioriparius (assembly GCA_904845875.1). Lineage (NCBI taxonomy): Eukaryota > Viridiplantae > Streptophyta > Magnoliopsida > Poales > Poaceae > Miscanthus > Miscanthus lutarioriparius. Next base: position 23,333,272 of record CAJGYO010000018.1, read on the forward strand.
CATCCAACTCCGAGAATGCCTCCCTAGAATCGGTCATGTGTTTACTGGCACTAAAGTCTAGGTACCACCTCTGCTCCACGCTGTCGCCCAAGCGTCTGAGGTGGACTTGGGCGTGCAACTTGTCGAGGAGGATGCTATACTTCCTCTGCTTGGCAATCCTCATCTCCTTCCTCAACACCGAATGCTCCTTGACATCGTTCAGTGCACAGAACTCCGCCTATGTAAGGTGCGCCTCCTCCTCCTCCTTCTTGGGATTCTTGCAATCCCGAGCACAATGCCTGTCTTCTCGTAGTGTCAACAATTATCCTTGTCGACCGGATGTGACGCATCGTCATCATCCTTCTTCCGCGGGGCCTTGCCGTGGCGCTTGCCATCACCACCTCGGCTGGAGGAGCCTTCCTCGGACCACTTCTTGTGCATCTGGGATGCCCTCTCCTCAGTCAGTAGCAGCTTGTCGCTGGCTATTGTCGTCACCATCTTCACGCGATCTTCCACTGCCTTCAAGCTCCCTATCACGTCCTCGAGTGAGAGCATGGCCAGGTCAATTAACGTCTCGATTCAGAGCGCGATCTACACGTACATGGTGGGCATGACCCGCAAGTACATGGTGACCGCCTCCTTGTCGGTGATGGTGACGCCGACGTTGCTAGCTGATTGACGAGAGCTTGCTGCCAGAGCATGAAGTCCTCCACTACCTCCCTGTCATAGAATGCTAGCACCTTGTATTCCCACCTCAGCTGCTGCGCCTTCGCCTTCTTCGTCGGATTGGAGCCAACGCATGGTCTTGAGGGTGTCCCAGGTGGCCTTGGTGGAGTCCTTGGGCCCCAGCGACTCCATGTACTTGTGAGGCACGGCGGAGAGGATCGCCTCCATCGCCGAGCAATCTTCTTCCTCATCCATAGCGCCCTCCGCGATGGCCCTCCATAGCTTCCATGTGCTCTGAGCTTGACCTTCATCAGCACTACCCACTTGCTGTAGTTGGTACGGGTGAGGACTGGCTAGTTGGCCCTGCCAACTTCTTGCATAGTCCTCTACACGACGATCTCCTGGCACATAGGCAAACATGACCACTGTGGCAGAGTCCTGGCTCCACCACCCTGTATTGTCGCCATCTCATCATCTTGCCCCGCCGTCGGTGATCACCGGACTACGATACCACCTGTTGGCCCCTGGACTCGCTGCACGGGTGAGCAATTAGCTCACCAGCACACACACACTCACTCACGGTTAGAGGTAGAAGAAGAGGTGAGAACAGAGCACTACACAACACACACGCCTGAAAGTGCAGCAACTGAACTGACATTTTCATTGGATTGTCCTAGCTATACATAGAACTAGTACCTCTACTAGGTACACTAGTACACCAACTACATGCACTACCAATGCATGGCTGAGATCAGCCTCAACTACTAAGTATGGCTAATGTATGCCACTACTATCTAGTGTACAAGCTTGTACAAGGAGGTGATGGCCTATTGCAATACCTCAATAGGAGTCAGCAGAGCTGACCGAGTGCCAACACTACTGCAGCAGCAAAAGAGAGAATGAGGGAGCAACAGATTATCTTACATGCAGCAGTCTAAATTAAAACTCTCTAGCAAAAATACATGATAGTAGCAGATGGCCGATGGTTTCTTCCTCTTGGTCACAATGGGGACTGATAGATAAGCCTAGTGCTAAAGCACTTGTATCTTACTTTTCCTGCACTTTTACTTTCCTTGGCTTCTAAGCCTAGTGTTAGGAATATGCTCAGCATTCATTTTAGTGGTTAGAATATGCTGTAGCAAGTGGGAGTCCCCTTTGCCTATAAAGGGCAAGGGAGTACCATTGTAAAAACCAAGCCATTGCATTTCCTTTTAATCCATGCGACCAAGGTCTAGCTGCCCTCTAGTAGTTCCCAAATCTGAATCTGAGATCAATTTGGGCCAACAATTGGTATCAGAGCCTTAGGGTTCTTGGGTGAGCGAGCGTCATGTCCATCGAGAGCCAGATTGCGAGAGCACGCGCCGCCATCGGTGCGGTGATTAACCCCGACAGTGACGCAGTAGGAGTCGGAGCCAGAGACCACATGACATGCCTTGCTGCCATAGAGGCAGCGGCTGCTGCGCAGGCCGCGGTGGCTGCCGCTACAGCGCTGCGTGCCAAGATAGAGCGAGAGCCGTAGCCTGCTAGAGGATCGCGTAGCCCAGACAGGCGCCGCCTCTAGTCACCATCACTAGGGTAGCATCGTGGTTGCCGTGGGCACTCCTCGGTGCTACAGACGGTCTACCATGATTTCAGAGCGGAAACGCCATGGCCGATCTCACCAAGTCGAACTACCACGAGTGGAGCTTGCTGATGAAGGTCAAACTGCAGGCCCAGCGGCTATGGGAGGTAGTACACGTCAACGGCATCAGCTACGATGATGATCGCTGGGCGCTGGAGGCCCTATGCACCACCGTCCCCACTGAGCTTGGTGCCTCCTTCACCAACAAGGCCACGACGAAGCTGGCGTGGGAATCGATCACCGCGGCGCGCGTTGGTGGAGATCATGTGCACTGGTCGATGTTGCAGCGCCTTCGAGGGGAGTGGGAAGGCCTCGCCTTTCAGCCAGGTGAGCAAGTCAAGGACTTTGCCCTTCGCCTGACCAACCTGATAGAGCAGATGGCGCACAACGGCGACACCGACCTCATGAAGGAGCACGCGGTGAAGAAATTCCTCCACTGCATGCCAAAGAAGTACGCGCAGATCACCATGTTGATTGAGACGCTCCTTGACTTCAAGTAGCTTACCATCGAGGATGTGACCGGGAGGCTCAAGGCAGTGCAGGACCGCGAAGAGGGGCCTCACACCGAGCCGGGCGCCGCCGGAGGCAAGCTGTTGTACACGATGGAGCGGTGGCATGTCTTCGAGAAGAAGAAGGGGAAGGATCTGAACCATCTGGCTCCTCCAAGGAGCATTACCAGTGAGCACGCAATAGCAAGAAGAAGGAGGAGAAGGAGCCCTAGGACTAGGCAGACACTGATGGTGGCACCGCCGATGAGCGCAAGGCGACCCAAGATGACACCTACAAAAACTGCGGTAGGTCCGGCCACTGGGTCAAGGACTGCCGCCCTCCTCCACGCCACGGTTGGGCAGGCTCACGTTGCGCAAGCAAGGGAGGATGCTGCTGCTCTATTCCTGGTGCACGAGTCCATCGAGCCACAGCAAGAAGCAGGGGAGGGGGTGAAAGGTCCAAGCTTTCCGCTTTCCCTATCGGCTGGCTCCGCACACCTCCACCTTGACGAATCGCGAGCCCACGCTTCCTCGCAAAGGCGCCGATGATGATAAGATCGACGGCTGGTACCTCAACACCGGTGCCATGCACCACATGACTGGTCGACGTGAGTTCTTCTCCGACCTAGACGCCGGCGTGAAGGGCGCCGTCAAGTTCGGTGACGCCTCCGCCATCGAGATCAAGGGAGTCGGCTCGATCATCTTCAAGGCAAAGATGGGGGAGCACCGTCTCCTCACTAGCATGTACTACATCCCGGCCTTGAGGAACTCCATCATCAGCATCAGACAGCTAGACGAGAATGGCCCATGGGTGGAGATCGAGGACGGCATGTTGCACTTTTGGGATAGCAACCGCCTTTACGTACCTCATGTGCAGGTGGCGCACCCCCTTTGCCTTGTCGCGCGTTGGGACGATGAGGTGTGGCGCTGGCACGAGCGCTTCGGGCATCTTCACTTTGAGGCCCTAAAGTAGCTCGGTAAGGAGGAGATGGTCCACAGCATGCCCTACGTCGACCACATCGAATAGCTCTACGACACCTGTGTGGTGACCAAGCTAAAGCGTCGGCCCTTATCGCGTCAAGCCTCCTACCACGCCACCGAGCAGCTCAACTGGTGCATGGCGACCTCTACGATCTAGTGTTACCAACCACTCCTGGAGGTCGGCGCTACTTCCTACTGCTCATCAATGATGCCACCCGCTACATGTGGGCCATGCTGCTCGATTCCAAGGCAGCAGCTGTAGACGCCATCAAGTGCCATCTGGTAGCCGTTGAGAAGGAGTGTGGCCGCAAGCTCTAGGTCCTCTACACGAACAATGGTGGTGAGTTCACGACGTACTGCGCCGACAAGGGGATTCAGCGCCACTATTCCACACCCTACTCACTGCAACAGAACGGCGTGGTCGAGCGCCGCAATCAGACGGTGGTGGAAGTGGAACGTGTCCTCCTCAAGCAGTGTGGCATGTTAGCAATCTACTAGGGTGAGGCCGTAATGACCACCGTACACCTGCTCAACCGCTCGCCAACCAGTGCACTCGATGGTAAGACACCGTATGAAGCCTAGCATGGGCGCAAGCCGGCAGTCAGCTACCTATGCATCTTCGGCTGCCTCGCCTTCGTCAAGGAGCTGAACCACATCGGCAAGCTCGATGATCGCAGCTCACCTGAGGTCTTCATCAGCTACGTAGAGGGGGCTAAGGCCTACCGCATGCTCGACCCGGTGACACGGCGTGTGCGCGTGGCACACGATGTCGTGTTCGATGAGGGACACGACTGGGCATGGGACAAGGCAGTGGACAATGGGACGACGGTCGCGCTCCATGACTTCACCGTCGAGTATGCTTGGGTGGGAGGTGCTGAGGGAGCACAAGGTGCACCCTAATCAGCGACTGGGTCTTCATCACCAGCGCCGACCTCTTCACTAGCTCCGCCACGGTAGCTAGCACCAAATCCAGGGGAGCTCGGCAACCCATCGACGATGGTCGGTAGTCCATCGGTGGCGGTCGGACCTCTTCAGCACCGCAGCTGACCTCTCCATCACTACAGCCGAACTCTCTAGCGCACTAGCCAACCTCCTCGGCATCTTCTACCTCGCCCGCTGCGACACCAGCGCACGCAGGGCAACCAGAGGTCGAGTACGCAACGCCACTGGAGGATGATGAAGACCGCCTGGACGCCTACTACGATGATGATCCCCTCTGGTACCGCACGGTGGCGAACATCCTCGAAAAAAGCAGTCTCCACTGGGCCGGTCCGAGTGGCTCTTCGCCCAGCTACATCTAACGCACGCCGGTGAGCCGACCACTTATGCTGAAGCGCTGGGTGATCCAGCGTGGCGAGCGACGATGGAGCAACAGATCAAGTCCGTCGAGCAGAACCACACCTAGGAGCTGGTGCCACTACCGAACGCCCGCCGCCCCATCACCCTGAAGTGGGTGTTCAGGCTCAAGAAGGACGAGTTGGGCGTGGTGATCAAGCACAAGGCACAACTGGTAGCACGCGACTTCGTCTAGCAAGAGGGGATCGATTATGATGACGCCTTTGCCCTCATGGCACGCATTGAGTCAGTCCATGTCCTCATCGTGCTGGTGGCTCAAGAGGGGTGGCAAGTCCACCACATGGACATGAAGTCAGCTTTCCTCAACGGCGATCTCAAGGAGGAGGTCTACGTGCGCCAGCCACCTGGCTATGCCATCGCCGGAGAACAGGGGAAGGTGTACCGCCTACACAAGTCACTCTATGGCCTGCGCCAAGCACCACGCGCCTAGAACACGAAGCTCGATGCCACGCTCAAGAAAATGGGTTTCAAGAAGAGTGCGCACGAGGCGTCGGTGTATCGGCGGGGCAGTGGATGCAATGTTCTACTGGTTGGCGTCTACGTCGACGACCTCATCATCACTGGCGCTGAAGAGTAGAAGGTGGAGGTGTTCAAGGCACATATGAAGAAGGCGTTCGACATGAGCGACCTCGGCCTCCTCTGTTTCTACCTCGGCGTTGAAGTGCGCCAGGACGCCAACGGGATCACCCTCCTTCAAACCCACTACGCTAAGCACATCCTCGAGCTCAGCGGCATGACAGGCTGCAATCTGGCCCACACCCCGATGGAGGAGAAGCTCAAGCTGAGTCGGGAGAGCATGGCGGAGGAGGTCGATCCAACCCATTACCGGCAGCTGATCAGGAGCTTGCGTTACCTGGTCCATACCTGGCCGGACATCGCATTCGCCATCGGGTACATGAGCCGGTTCAAGGAGCGGCTGACAATAGAGCATCTGCAGTCCGTCAAGCGAATCCTGCGCTGCGTGGCGAGCACCCTCGACTATAGTCTTCACTACGGAAGGGCCCTCGACACGACGCGGTTCGTCGGCTACTGCGATAGCGACCTCGTCGGCGATGTGGACACCAGCAAAGAGCACAATCGAGATGATGTTTTTCCTCGGTGATTGCTTGGTCAGCTGGCAGTCCCTCAAGCAGAAGGCGGTGGCTCTCTCAAGCTGTGAAGTGGAGTACATCGCCACCACCACTATAGCAACTCAGGCGCTAAGGATGCTGGCAGAGCTCCTTGGCAGGAAGGTGGATGTGGTTGAGCTGAAGGTGGACAACAAGTCTATTCTAGCTCGGCCAAGAACCCTGTCTTCCACGAAAGAAGCAAGCACATTAGCATCAAGTATCACTTCATCAGGGATTGCTTGGAGGATGGGAGCATCAAGGCCAGCCACATTGCCACTACTGATCAGCTGGCTAACATTCTCACCAAGTCGCTGGGGAAGTCCAAGTTCCAGGAGACGAGGGAGAAGATTGGGCTACAACAGATCACCTCCAGTGCTCGGCACAAGGCTCAGGGGGAGAATTGATAGATAAGCCTAGTGCTAAAGCACTTGTATCTTACTTTTTTCTACACTTTTACTTTCCTTGGCTTCCAAGCCTAGTGTTAGGAATATGCTCAATATCTACTTTAGTGGTTAGAATATGCTATAGCAAGTGGGAGTTCTCTTTGCCTATAAAGGGCAAGGGAGTGTCATTGTAAAAACCAAGCCATTGCATTTCCTTTCAATCCAAGCGGCCAAGGACCAAGCTGCCCTCTGGTAGTTCCCAAATCTGAATCTGAGATCTATTTGGGCCAACAGGGACATCTTTCTGGATGAGACAGTCCTCTCTTAGCAAGACGATCAGCAGCCACATTAAAAACTTGCATTTACATGGAGCCTAAGATTTCCATATTCTTTCCCAAGGCTGAAAAATGACAGTGCCCTGAAGGAGGCCAGTATAAGCTGATTGCGCTGAATACAGACCATTCGAGATAGTCTCAAAATATGGGAATCCTCAACTACAGGCTGCAAGCATACTTCTCTGAATATATCCCAAAGGCCAAGGAACTTAGAAATGACACCCACGGTGATAGCCCCTTGGATATCAAAGACCCAAGCATTACTAGTGAGGGCTTCAAAAACTGTCCTCCTGTTAGCTTTCCTTTTAGATACTAAGGCAAAACTTGGGGTGCAAGATCAGCAACCCTCTGTCCATGAATCCAGCGATCTGTCCAAAACAAGGTTTTGTGACCATCCCCAACCTCAGATACAACAACTATGGAGGAAAAGTGTCACACCCCAAAAATTCCATTTTGGGTTGTGAATAGTTTTCACTAAATAAAATTAATGCTTTTATCATTTTCTAAAGTTTCCAAGATTTAATTAGGGTTTTTGCAATTTATAATGTGAAAAATGTTGATTTTTAAATAACTTTTATAATATAATGTGAATGGTGTGACAAGGTGGTATCAGAGCTGTGTTGACCGTAGGACGTCAGCCTAGGTAACAATGGTCGTGTTTTGAAGTTATTTTAGTAAAAACAAAGTCCACTCTCTTGTTATCTTTCTTCTTGAGGCTTTGTTTCAAAGTAAAACTCTTCAACGTAACCCCTCGTTTCTCCATGTCACACCCTTCACATTATATTATAAAAGTTATTTAAAAATCAACATTTTCACATTATAAATTGCAAAAACCCTAATTAAATCTTGGAAACTTTAGAAAATGATAAAAGCATTAATTTTATTCAGTGAAAACTATTCACAACCCAAAATGGAATTTTTGGGGTGTGACAGACTACCCCCTTAACAGGAATCTCGCCCCGAGATTCGCTGAAGCTACAGTCATTACAAAGAACCAAACCACTCAAGTTCATAATGACAAAACATTCAACCGCACAAAGACACACTAACATGATAATGTCCTTAGGCGAAAACACACTAGCACACAACTTAGCGACGTGCTATCGTTAAAAGCGCTCAAGGTGAAAACCTTCCTATAAAGGGCATTGGGTAGAACGATCTTGAAATCTTCGATCTTCTTTAGTGTGATGATTCTTCATGTTGACGTAGAATCTTCATCCTCAAAATCTTCAATTCTCGATGTAGAATCTCCAGCTCCACTCCATCGGTCTTGGAGTGGCCTCAACACATGGATGGACTTGAACATGAAAGTTTGTCCATGGATGAATATGATTTTTTTTTTCCAGCCATAGCCATCTTGCTCGAAGCGTCCAGCCAAGGATCTGAAGGTTAGAGATGCCAAAGCCACCGAGCTCACGAGGAAGACACACTTTGGTCCGGGCTACAAGGCAGTGACCTCCCTTCGCATCCTTTCTTCCTCTCCACAAGAATCCTCTTCTGATCCTGTCAATAGCCTTAAAACTTTTAGCATGCTGCATTGCTAATAAGTAATAACCAAGCATGAAACTGCCTAAAAAAATGTATTGTTAATCTATGGTTCTGTTATAGGGATTTCTCCTTATGCTGATTTAGAAATCATAAGCAGCTTGCATAATACTACCAGAACATTACCTGCTATGTCTTCAACCGTAATCATGTATTTATATTCTCAGTTTTTTTGGATAATATATAAGCTGCAGGATTGGTTATCAATTCCCTTTTATTTGGCATGATACTTTGTATGTTTGTTACGGAAAAAATGATTGTGTTTTAAAATAAATAATGTGACTGCCAAATTCATCTGTTTTCTCATTCTATATCATTTCTCATTCTTTAAAATACTACCGTCATTATTAGGATGAATACCGAAGCAAGTTTTTTTTTTCAGCATTAAATCCTATTTTGGTAACCCTGGCATTTAGGCCACTAAATGTATCCATTACCCTGTGAGCAGATCATCTCGGAGCATTGCTGTACCATTAACCATCCAGTTTTGTAGATTTAGTTTTAGCCTGTAATCAGAGGGCATGCACAGAAGCTGCTGTAGTTTAGGACTCTGTACAAGTTGCGCGTCGACAAAATGACGCTTGTGCCATTGTACAATGTCGGATTAACAAAAGAAATCGTTGTCAAATAACGGAAATTACCAGAGGATGACGATCCTGCTGATTCAATCAGATTGTGTGTCGCATTCAATTCAATCCAACCTTTTAAAGGTGTCACATTTAAAGGTTAAAAGCATTACGCGCGAGTAAATCGATTCGGAGAAGGGCGGAAAGAAAGAGGATGCTTCCGTGAGTCAGCCACTCACACTGTGGTAACCTTCCGTCTTCTTGCTAGTAGCCTGTATCATTGCTGCATGTCCTGGCTCCACAACGGCCACGTGGTGAGCTGGCACAGGGTCAGATCGCTGAGACAGCGTGCCGGAAATCATATATTTGACAGAACCTGCGTGGGGCAATAATTAGTGGGAGCAATAACGATCCCGACAACGACGTGGAATGGAAACTACGTCGGCTTGGCCTCTTTTGTGCTGGTATATGACGCCCGTCCCAGCCAGACTGTGTTTTTTCCTCTCTATTTTTTTGCAAAATTCTCTCTCTCTCTCTCTTTGCAAAATTTATTGCATATGCTCAGATGTAAGCATATATCCAATTTTTATTTTATTTTATACAAGATCTTGGTTTAGGCTGCTGGGTATTGATTGGTCACAATAAGTGTCTTCTTATCGATGGCCATATGTCGACGAATTTAGGCAGGTTTCATTGGCCAGGTCATTGCAGGTGTCCGGATATCTTTTATTTGTCCCCGCAGCGGCCCAAACGGGTAGCGGCAGATACAAGCTGTGGCATCGGACGGCTCAAAGAAAGAGGCAACCTGGCCAAAGGAGGGAATGAATTTTGGTGTACAAAAACAAAGACAGTGGTAGATGTAGATTCCATGGCTGCAATTCCCCCACCTCCTCCATGAGCATATAAATTGCCTGTCCTACAGGCCACCTTCAACATGCATAGCGACCTCAACATTGCACACATATTGTGAGTTTGTGTGAGGTCAAGATGGTGACGTTAGTGAGGAAGAGAACCCCATGGCTCTCCCTATTCATTGTCGGCATGCTGCTCCTACAACAGCACAGTGCTTTGGGATGTTGGGGTGGAGGCGGAGGCGGCGGCGGCGGCGGAGGGGGAGGAGGAGGCGGAGGCGGCGGCGGTGGTGGAGGGGGAGGAGGAGGGGGAGGGTTTTTGGGAGGATGGTTTTGGAGAGGAGGTGGTGGCGCTGGAGGAGGCAGAGAGGATGGTGATGGAGGTGGAGACAACAGCCAAAGAGTGTTGCCCTAATAAATCAATATATGTTGTTATCATGATGTCTTCTTGTGCTTGTTAGTTGTGCCATCATGTCGTGTATGAATAATAGTTGCACTCAGCCGTTCGGCTGCATGAAGCAATAAGCTGCTGCTACAGCCAACTGGTGCAGTCGCTACAATAAATTGAGAGAAAGAAATAAGCTGCAACTGTTAGTTGCGTCATCATATCGTGTACGAATAATAATCGTGCTTCATGTTTAATGCCTGATTGACTTGTTTCATATTGCTTACAATATGTATTCACAAAGGGGCAAAAAAGTAGCACATTGTTGTTCTATATGTATATATACATTATAGGGTGTGACTGGTTGGTGGACAAACCCAGCTTGGCTCACATCTAGGGGCTAGGCTCTCCCTAGCAAAGCACATGCTCTGGTGTTTGGTTGTTTGCATGAAGTCAGGCTGCCCCAAGAAGTTGTTTGGTTGCTTACACTAGGACGTGTCGAGTGAGATGAAAAAATATATAAACAATTATCATAACATTTACTATGTGCAACTATTATTTTGTAGCACTTAGTTTATCTTATTACTCTAATATTAATAAAAAATATGTCAACAACATTTAATATGTGCTAATAATGCATGAATAACATCATTAGATGGCTAATTACTCGCATCCCACAAGCCTAGCGTGGGAGATTCGACTACTATCCTTTTATCCCCAGAGTGAGTCCGGAGGACACCTTTTGCAGTTGACGAGCCAAGCCCAAGTGCTAGTGCAATGGACCAAACAAGCAGACATCCCGTGGGCCCAGCCAAGAAAAATCAAAGCAACCAATCATGCCCTATTTTCTTTTTTAAGATGAAAAAACTTCCATTCAACATGATGTCCATGCAAATCACTGGACACAAGAACAGATACATGATCTGGTACCCTGGTCCATCCAGGACAAAGGACCAGCATTACAGTTCATACCCAGGGCTACTAAAAAGTATGCTATTGAATTACATTCCCATTGCTCCTGAGGCAATCACACCCTATTTTGATGTTGAATGAAACCGACATATACTTCTGGCTCTGCAGAACAGAACTGAACATTACAGCAGACAATGTACGGATCTAGATAACCCTCTACGGTGCAAGCATCATAACATAGATTAGGGTCATCTGAACAGAAACATTGCTACATACCTGTGGCGGATCCAGCCAAAAATTTTAGGTAGGGCGGACTGCCACATACATATATCAAGCTTCACCGATAGTTTGGTCTATTTTTATGTATGTATAGTTGTATACCACATATATATTAATGTACATCACATATCAATTATCAATTATATTCTAATTGGTAATTAATTCAGCAAACGAATTGTATAGACGAAGAACGAAGATGATTTACCTCTTACATAAAAAGCATATAAGGAGAATTTTTGTTCCATATTTGTCCAGATAATTTATCATTCATTAATTGATTAAAACAAAGAAAAAAGTAGACAACCTGCAATGAAAATAAATTTAGTAAGTGTTAACTAAGTGAATACGTAACAGAAAAATACCAAACATATAATAGAGAAACGTACCAATCCTAAGCCCACAAATCCAAAAAATCACCACCCAGCTCTCTCCCATTCACCACAATTCACCAAAATCCAAAAATCACAGCAACTGTGGCAGTGCGGCACAGCCCACAGGGGCAGTCCAAGGTTCCGAACCACCCAGCACTACATCTACACACGTCTACCACTAGTAACCTAACCAAATAAAAAATATGTAGTAACCTAACCAAATAAAAAAATATGTTAGGTTACTAGTGGTAGACGTACTAGTGTAGATGTAGTGCTGAGCTAGAACGATGCTAGCTACTCCTGTCATCATGTGATGCTTTTGCTAAGGGATTAGATTAGCTAGACAGTCTGGAGGTGACATCCGTGCTGTTTCCATTATTTAACGTCACATCATCCATCCATCCATCCATAACGACAGCGAGAGGATAGAGCACGCGAGCTAGAGTCAAAGACACAGAAAGTGTGGGTACTACTACTGGCACTGGACAGGTCTGGCGCACCGTGCACCCACTGTTTGGGACTTAACTGGCACCGGTCGCTTTTCATGTCAGGTCCTGAGCTCGCCAGACATGCTGTGCTGCAGCAGCCGGCATCATGGTAGGCGGCGCACAGCTCTGGCGCATACGATCTATGGCGCAGCAGGCCTTGCCACGTCACCGGTCAGCGCCCCCGGTCTTCGCCACGTCATTCTCCCGCCGCGCCACCATGTATGGCGCGGCCCAGGCGTTTCGCCGCGCCATGACAATAGGCGCAGTCAAAAGTGTAAGTTTTGAAAATAAAACAAACAGTGTTAGATTTAAAATTAGTTTAAAAAATGTTAAAAATAAAAAAAAATCGCCGCGCGCTGCCCGGCGCCTCCTCCTCCCCACGGCCCCAGAGCTCGAGCTACGATGGCCGCCCGAGGTCTCGCGTGGAGGCACTTGCCAGGGATAGAGCAGAGTGATACATTTTATTGTTCAAAAGAAAACATTAATTAGATTCTCAAGAATTACTTTCTCATGTATAAATACCTTCCAACTTTATCTAGTAACTTACCTGTTCAATTGAACGGACACTGTCTTCTCTAAGCTGTGAAACATGAACCTAATAGAAAAGAAATCTAATATCAACATGTTGCATTCGTTTCTTTTTTCTGAACCTGTAAACCAAGATGTTCTTGCATTGGTCCTGTATATATATAATCATGAAGCACAAAAAGATCTGCAAGTGTAAAACAAGTGTTGAATTTAGAAATATAACAGCAAACGTGAGCGCACACAGATGCGCCCCAGCAGGCTCATTCGGGTTGCTGGTGGAACAAACTTGTCGGACGAATCTGTAGGAAAACCATGAGCACATAAATGGCTGCAGTTAGGATGACCATTTAAATTTTGGGAAAGAGGGGGGGGGGGGGGGCACAGGAAGGATTTCAATCCTTTTTTTTTTGAAGAATTAGCAGGCGCTCGGCTATGTCATATAGGAAGAAGAGCAAGCAAATGTTTTACAGAGTCTTATTACATTGAAAACCAGACAACACAAGCACTGAAAACATAGAAAGGGAGGATGGAAACCCCATTAGGGAACTACTGGACGCCTGCAAGTCTGCGTCATTATCCCTAACTCTTCCTTGATTAATCCTAGCACCTGAATGGGAGTCTCTCCGCTTCCTAAAAGGTCCTTCGATTACGTTCTTTTCAAATATTCCAAGTTGTGTACATAAAGATTGCCGCTGCTGTTCGTTGTTGAGTAGAGGATTGTCCTTGGAGAGCGCTTTCCCACCATTGCTGCACTGTCTGCACGTCCGGAGAAGGTAGCGAAATGCAATCACCTGCCCAAGTTCTAACAAGGGACCAAACCTCTAATACAAATCGACAGAGGAGGTCACCCAACTAACAGACCGGGTTGCACGGACAGTTCCTTTTTGCAAATTGCAAGGGCTTATCTGCCGCAGGAGAAGGTTCACCATACCATCTGAGAGACCTAGACATGGCTCAACAGGCTACAATCCTCCTACAGGTTGTACCACGCTGGCCCATGCGGTCTGCTGTGGTTTTAATGTTTTATTGGGCTAGACTAGAAGGGGCCCTCTCCAGTCTGCCGCCGGCGATTTGGTCGCACCTGTCTCGCCGGCTCCGTGCCTCCGTTCGCGTAAGCAGAGGCGTAGGGTCCGCGCAAGCAGAGGCGTAGGGCAGGCCGCGAACGCCAAACTGGCTAAACCCGTCGTCACTAGCAAGAACGTGACCGGCACTGAGCAGTCCACAACGGCCACGTGGTGAGCAGGCACAGGCGCAGATCGCTAAGAGGCTCTCAGCGTGGCGGAAATCATATATTTGACAGAACCTGGATGGTGCAATAATTAGTGAGAGCAATAACGATCCCGACAACGATTGTGGAACGGAGACCACGTCGGCTTAAGAATTTAGCCTGGTTTGATTCGCCGGGTCATACGCCACTATGTCCCCAGCTTGTCGATCAAGCTTAGGTAGCTTAGCAACAATAATTAACTACAGTGATCCCCTTTCATTATGAATTCCATGGCTGAAATCCTCCCCACCTCCTCCATCAGCCTATAAATAGCCCGTCCTGCAGGCGACCTTCAACGGCCCCGTTTGGCTTACCCTATATTCGGCTTGTTCGGCTTCTTTTTTCAGCCGGAACCGTGTTTTTCTCTCACAACATTTCAGCCAGAACAGTGTTTTTCATCCAATTTTAGCCAAGATTCAGGAAGCCAAGCGGAACAGTATTTTTCTCTCACAACATTCCTGCAGGCCACCTTCAATATGCATTGCGACCTCAAGCTTGCAGTGATAGGCAGCACATACCGTGAGTTCGTGTGAGGTGAAAATAACGGTATCAGTGAGGAAGAGAACCCCTTGGCTCGGCCTCCCCTTCTTCGTTCTCGGCATGCTGTTCCTGCAGCTTACTTTGACGGAGGAGCGGGAGGGAGCTTTCTTGGTGCCCCTTGGGCATGATGTTGGGGAGGAACACGATGCCATGGTGTTTAGGGACAAGAGCTTTGTGCATGGTACCGTGGTGGCTAATAAGGACGGCGGAGGCAGTGGTGGAGGTTGTGGAGGAGGAGGAGGGGGAGGGGGAGGAGAAGGAGGCAGCGGCGGTGGAGGGGGTGGAGAGGATGGTGATGGAGGCAGAGACAATGGTCAAAGAGGACTCGATTGTGGCAATGGTCATGGACGAGGTACTGATGGTGGAGGTGATGGTGTCAAAGGGAGAGGTAACTATGGTGGGCATGTCAATGTTGTGATAAGAGGGGGTGGTGTTGGTGTTGGTTTTTGCGGCTACAGCCGCCCCCTTTGTGGCCCCGGAGGCCAAGGAGGCCTCGGCGGCCTCGGTGGCTCTGGCCGTCCAGGTGGCGGCACCCCCGGTACTCCCGACGCCACTGGCGCCCCCGCCCCCCCCCCCGGCTGCCCAGGTGGAGGAGGCGGAGGAGGAGGAGGAGGAGGAGGAAGCAATGGTGATGGTAATGCATCACCACCACCATCACCATCACTATCACTATCACCATCACCATCATCATGGTGATGGCGGCGACGGCGTTGGAGAGGATGGTGATGGAGTTAGACAATGATCAAAGAGGACTTGGTCATGGCAATGGCCATGGACGAGGTCAAGGTACTGATAGTGGAGGTGATGGTGACAAATGGGAGAGGTAACTATGGTGGGCATGGTAATGTTGTGATAGGAGGAGGAGGAGGAAGTGGTGGTGGTTTTGGCAGCAGCAGCGGCCCTAGTGACAGCCCCAGCCATGGCGGTAGTGGCCCTAGCGGCCCCGGCCGTGGTGGCCGTGGTAGCAATGTGGTGGTAGTTATAATGTTGATCATCTCTATGGGTATCACCAGAAAAGCAATAACAAAGGAAATCTTGGCCAAGGGGATGATATGGCTGGCAGGCGTAGTAGCCATAGCATCCCAAAAGAAAAGCTGTGAGCATAACTTTTTTTTGTTCTTGTCACATGGTAAGCAGGCATGTGAATAAGGTGTGCTCAACCAAAGAGTGTTACCCTAGTAAAGCAATATATGTTTATCATGATGTCTTCTTGTGCCTGTTAGTTGTGCCATCATGTCGCTTATGAATAATAATCGTACTCCTGTTAGTTGCGTCACCATGTCATGTATGAATAATAATCGTGTTTCGTGGGCCGAAACTAGCACATTGTTGTTATATATGTATATATACATTATAGGGCATGACTGGTTCGTGCACGAACCTAGCTTGGCTCGCATCTAGGGGCTAGGCTCTCAGTAGCAAGGCTTAGTGCATGCTCTGGTGTTTGGTTGTTTGCACGAAGTCAGTCTGCCCCAAGAAGTTGTTTGGTTGCTTACACTAGGACGTGCAGTCAGATAAAATAAAAAATATAAACAATTATCATCATAACATTTACTGTGTGCAAGTATTATTTTGTAGCTCTTAATTTACCTTATTACTCTTAATATTAATAAAAATATATGTTAATATCATTTAATATGTGCTAATAATGCATGAATAACATCGTTAGATGGCTAATTACTCGCATCCCACAAGCCTAGCATGGGAGAAATGGCTACTATCATCATATCCCCTGAGCCAGCCAAACATTCCCCGTGAACACGGGGTTGCGGTCGCTGACAATCGAGGTGGGGAAGCCATGGAGCTTGAGAATGTCATCGAAGAAGGCCTTGGCGACCGATGCGGGGGTGTAAGGGTGGCTTCGGGCGATGAAATGCGCGTGCTTGGAGAACTGATCAACCACCGTCAAGATGACGCTCTTGCCATGGGCGCGCGGTAGCCCTTCGATGAAATCAAGCACGTACGACTAGACCTAGGAGGGCACGTCAAGGTGTTGGAGCAGGCCGGTCGGTTGGAGGCTCTGTCTTGTTGCGCTGATAAGTGAGGTAGGAGTTGACGAACTCGCGCACAAGCCGACAATCATGCTCGACGAAGAAGTCTTAGCGAAGGCGCTGCAAGGTCTTCTGCATGCCCTCATGGCCCGCTGAGTGCGCCAACTGGAGGACCACCGACAGGGTGGTGGACGTGGCTGTTGACGAAGACCTCACAACCACGCTCATCCAACTGGCCGATGCTGACGATGCTCGAGCGATGTTAAGGGATGTAGTAGACGTTCATTAGTGCATGGTGCTCCCCATTTTGGCGCCAGAAAATGACAGTGCCGCGGCCATGGTCTCCACCTTTGAGCCATTGCCGAACTTCACGGAGCCTGTCACGCCACCATCCAACTCCGAGAATGCATCCCTAGAATCGGTCATGTGTTTACTGGCACCAAAGTCTAGGTACCACCTCTGCTCCACGCCGCCGCCCAAGCATCCGAGGTGCAACTTGTCGAGGAGGATGCTATACTTCCTTTGCTTGGTAGTCCTCAGCTCCATCCTCGATACCGGCTGCTCCTTGACATCGTTCAGCACACAGAACTCCGCCTACGTAAGGTGTGCCTCCTCCTCCTCCTTCTTGGGATTCTTACAATCCCGAGCACAATGCCTGTCTTCTTGCAGTCTCAGCAAGTATCCTTGTCGACCGGACGTGACGCATCGCCATCGTCCTTCTTCTGCGGGGCCTTGCCGTGGCGCTTGCCATTGCCACCTCGGCTGGAGGAGCCTTCCTTAGACCACTTCTCGTGCATCTAGGCTC
This sequence comes from Miscanthus lutarioriparius, assembly GCA_904845875.1. Lineage (NCBI taxonomy): Eukaryota > Viridiplantae > Streptophyta > Magnoliopsida > Poales > Poaceae > Miscanthus > Miscanthus lutarioriparius. The sequence continues at coordinate 23,350,718 of CAJGYO010000018.1, forward strand.
CCCTTCTCCTCAGTCAGCAGCAGCTTGTCGCTGGCTATTATCATCGTCATCTTCACGTGATCTTCCACCGCCTTCAAGCGCCCTATCACGTCCTCGAGTCAGAGCATGGCCAGGTCAATTAACATCTCGATTCAAAGCACGATCTGTACGTACATGGCAGGCATGACCCGCAAGTACATGGCGACCGCCTCCTTGTCGGTGATGGTGACGTCGACGTTGCTAGCTGACTGATGAGAGCTTGTAGCCAGAGCACGAAGTCCTCAACTGCCTCCCTATCACAAAATGCTAGCACCTTGTATTCCCGCCTCAGCTGCTGCGTCTTCGCCTTCTTCATCCGATTGGAGCCGACGCACATGTCCTTGAGTGCGTCCCAGGTGGCCTTGGCAGTGTCCTTGGTCCCCAGCGACTCCACGTACTTGTGAGGCACGGCGGAGAGGATCACCTCCATCACCGAGCAATCTTCTTCCTCATCCGTAGGGCCCTCCTCGATGGCCCACCATAGCTTCCTTGTGCTCTGAGCTTGACTTTCATCAGCACTGCCCACTCGCTGTAGTTAGTGCGGGTGAGGACTGGCCAGTTGGTCTTGCCAACTTCCCGCACAGTCCTCTACACGATGATCTCCTGGCACGCAGGCGAACGCGACCACCGTGGCAGAGTCCTAGCTCCACCACCCTATGCTGTTGCCATCACATCATCTTGCCCCACCATCGATGATCACCGGACTCTGATACCACTTCTTGGCCCCTAGACTCGCTGCATGGGTGAGCAATTAGCTCACTAGCACACACACACTCACACTCACGGTTAGAGGTACAAGAAGAGGTGAGAACAGAGCACCACACAACACACACGCCTAAAAGTGCAGCAACTGAACTGCCATTTTCATTGCATTGTCCTAGCTATACATAGAACTAGTACCTCTACTAGGTACACTAGTACACCAACTACATGCACTACTAATACATGGCTGAGATCAGCCTCAACTACTAAGTATGGCTAATGTATGCCACTACTATCTAGTGTACTAGCTTGTACAAGGAGGTGATGGCCTATTGCAATACCTCAACAGGAGTCAGCAGAGCTGACCGAGTGCCAACTCTGCTATAGCAGCAAAAAAAGAGAATGGGGGAGTAGTAGATTATCTAACATGCAGCAGTCTAAACCAAAACTCTCTAGGAAAAATATAGGACAGTAGCAGATGGCCGATGGTTTCTTCCTCTAGGTCACAATTGGGACTGATAGATAAGCCTAGTGCTAAACCTCGGTTCGTCGGCTACTACGACAGCGGCCTCATCGGTGATGTGGACACTAGCAAGAGCACAACTGGGATGATGTTTTTCCTCGATGATTGCTTGGTTAGCTGGCAGTCCCTCAAGCAGATGGTGGTGGCTCTCTCAAACTGTGAAGCGGTGTACATCGCCACCACCACTACAGCAACTCAGGCGCTATGGCTGTCAAGGATGCTGGCAGAGCTCCTTGGCAGGAAGGTGGATGTGGTTGAGCTGAAGGTGGATAGCAAGTCTGCTCTAGCTCTGGCCAAGAACGTTGTCTTCCATGAAAGAAGCAAGCACATTCGCATCAAGTATCACTTCATCAGGGATTGCTTGGAGGATGGGAGCATCAAGGCCAACCACATTGCCACTACTGATCAGCTGGCTAACATTCTCACCAAGTCGCTAAGGAAGTCCAAGTTCTAGGAGATGAGGGAGAGGATTGGGCTACAACAGATCATCTCTAGTGCTCAGCACAAGGCTTAGGGGGAGAATTGATAGATAAGTCTAGTGCTAAAGCACTTGTATCTTACTTTTCCTGCACTTTTACTTTCTTTGGCTTCCAAGCCTAGTGTTAGGAATATGCTCAGCATCCACTTTAGTGGTTAAAATATGCTATAGCAAGTGGGAGTCCCCTGTGCTTATAAAGGGTAAGGGAGTGTCATTGTAAAAACCAAGCCATTGCATTTCCTTTCAATCCAAGTGGCCAAGGGCCAAGCTGCCATCTGGTAGTTCCCAAATCTAAATCTGAGATCTATTTGGGCCAACAATTGGTATCAGAGCCTTAGAGTTCTTGGGTGAGCGAGCGTCATGTCCATCGAGAGCCAGATTGCGAGAGCGCGTGCCGTAGCCGGTGCGGTGATTAACCCCGACAGTGATGCAACAGGAGCCAGATCCAGAGACCGCACGACGCACCTTGCTACCGTAGAGGCAGTGGCTGCGACGCATGCCGCAGTGGCTGCCGCTGTAACGCTACGCACCGAGATGGAGTGGGAGCCAGAGCCTATTGGAGGATCACGTAGCCTAGACGGGCGCCGCCACCAGTCGCCATGAGCAGAGCGGTATCATGGTCACCACGGGTGCTCCCTAGTGCTGCACATGGTCTACCGTGACTTTGGAGAGGGAACACCATGGATAATGCTCACCCAGTCGAACTACCATGAGTGGAGCTTACTGATGAAGGTCAACCTGTAGGCCCGGTGGCTGTGGGAGGCTGTACACATCGACGGCGTTAGCTAGGATGACGATCGCCTAGCACTGGAGGCCATGTGCGCCACCGTCCCCACCGAGCTCGGTGCCTCCCTCACCAACAAGGCCACAACGAAGTTGGCGTGGGATTCGATCGCCGTGGTACGTATCAGTGGAGATTGCGTGCACCAGGTGATGTTGCAGCACCTCCAAGAGGAGTGGGAAGGCCTCGCCTTTTAGCCAGGTGAGCAAGTCGAGGACTTTGCCCTTCGCCTAACCAACCTGATGGAGCAGATGGTGTGCAATGGCGACACTGACCTCACGGAGGAGCACGCGGTGAAGAAATTCCTCTGCTGCATGCCGAAGAAGAACGCACAGATCGTCATGTCGATCGAGACGCTCCTCGACTTCGACCAGCTCACCATCGAGGATGTGACCGGGAGACTCAAGGTGGTGCAGGACTAGGAAGAGGGGCCTCATGCCTAGCTGGGCGCCGTTGGAGGCAAGCTGCTGTACACGATGGAGAAGTGGCGCGCCTTCGAGAAGAAGAAGGAGGAAGGATCTGGACCATCCGGCTCCTCCAAGGAGCATCGCCGGCGACCATGCGGTGACAAGAAGAAGGAGGAGAAGGAGCCCTTGGGCTAGGCAGGCACTGATGGTGGCACTGCCGGTGAGCATAAGGCAACCCAGGATGACACCTACAACAACTATGGCAGGTCCGGCCATTGGGTCAAGGACTGCCACCTTCCTCCATGCCGCGGTTGGGCAGGCTCATGTTGTGCAAGCAAGGGAGGAGGATGCTGCTCTGTTCCTAGTGCACAGGTGCGTCAAGCCACAGCAAGAAGCAGGGGAGGGGGTGAAAGGTCCAACCATTCCACTTTCCATGTTGGCTGGCTCCGCACACCTCCACCTCGATGAATCACGCGCCCACGCCTTCCTCAGCAAAGGCACCGACGATGACAAGATCGATGGCTAGTACGTCGACACTGGTGCCACGCACCACATGACTAGTCGGCATGAGTTCTTCTCCGACCTGGACTCCACGTGAAGGGCGCCATCAAGTTCGGTGATGACACCACCGTCGAGATCAAGGGAGTCAGCTTGATCATCTTCAAGGCCAAGACAGGGGAGCAACGTCTCCTCACCAGCGTGTACTACATCCTAGCCTTGAGGAACTCCATCATCAGCGTTGGGCAGCTGGACGAGAATGGCCCATAGGTGGAGATCGAGGATGGCATGTTGCGCATCTAGGATAGAAGCCGTCACCTTCTCGCTAAGGTGGACCGGGGAAGCAACCGCCTTTATGTACTTCATGTGCAGGTGGCGCACCCCCTTTGCCTAGTCGCACGCCAAGATGATGAGGCGTGGTGCTGGCACCAGCGCTTTGGGCATCTTCACTTCGAGACCCTGAAGTAGCTCGGCAAGGAGGAGATGGTCCACGGCATGCCCTGCGTCGACCATGTCGAACAACTCTACGACATCTGTGTGGTGACCAAGCTGAAGAGCCAGCCCTTCTTGCGTCAAGCCTCCTAATGTGCCACCGAGCAGCTTGACTAGTGCACGGCGACCTTTACGGTCTAGTGTCACGAGCCACTCCTAAAGGGCGATGTTACTTCATACTGCTCGTCGATGATGCCACCCGCTACATGTGGGCCGTGCTGCTCGATTCCAAGGCAGTACCTACAGGCGCCATCAAGAGCCATCAGGCAGCCGTGGAGAAGGAGTGAGGGCGCAAGCTCCGGGTGCTACGCACGGACAATGGCGACGAGTTCACAGCGGCCGAGTTCGCAGCGGACTACGCTGACGAGGGGATTCTAGCGCCACTACTCCGCACCCTACTCACCGCAATAGAATGGCATGGTCGAGCGCCGCAATCAGATGGTGGTGGCAGCGGCACGTGCCCTCCTCAAGCAGCGCAGCATGGCGGCGATCTACTAGGGTGAGGCCGTAATGACCGCCATACACCTGCTCAACCATTCATCGACCAGTGCAATTGTGGGGGTATGGCCCCCGGTATCCTCAAGACAAGGCATGGGCTGCACCATCAGAGGTGGCCCGGTCCACAAGATCAAGGCATGTACGGCACTGGTCGATGTGCACCGCAAGATATTGTATAGTACCAAATATGATACTTTCCTTGTAACCCTACCCCTCCAGAGTATATAAGGAGAGGCAGGGGTCCCCTAGTCGCTAGGCTACATACATCTCATATTCAATACAATACACCAAAGACACAGGACGTAGGGTATTACATCGATCAGACGGCTCGAACCTGTCTAAATCGCTGTCTCTGCGCCTTGTGTCACCATCCGGTTCCTGATAACGTGCACCTCCATGGATCAATCTACCTTTGTGGGATACCCCTCGGAGGACTATCGAGCATCTTTTGTCGACAGTTGGTGCGCCAGGTAGGGGCGTGTGTGCTGATCCATGGCAAACCAGATGGCGTACCTCAAGACCAACGTCGTTTGCGGCAACTCATCTTGCTGCGACAGCCTCCTTCAACAACACCTGTGATGAATCGGTGGCAACGTTCAACATGGAAATGACACGGAGCATGATGACCTCAACCGCACCAAGAATTTCCAATTTGGGGTCTCGGTCAACAAGGATCATGTATCATGACCAACCAGGAGCGCGTGTATAGGCCATGCAAACTAATCAAGATGAAACTTGCATCTACACGTGGCTGCATGCGGGCATGCAACAAGATGGCACAAATCACTCAGGTGCTGGTGTGCAGCGTTTTGCAAGTACATCGACACGCGGCAGCATCTCGGCGGATCAATGTGCACATCAGTGCTGTCCATCCCCGACCGACTCCGTCCTATCAAGTGCGACTCTGATTCCTAGGTCCCAGCTCTTGCCGACTCCACCTCGACCGAGCCTGATTGAAACTCCATGCACTTGTCCGATAAGGACTCTAGATACTCGCCCGACTATGACTTCGCGCACTCGTCCGACTGCATCAAACCGTCTAAACCAGAAGCAAGCTGTCTGCTTACGTCAAGCCATCAAGCGAGCCGTCGAGCCCACACCTTTTACTTGGATACTATGGCTCAGCAACTCCTCAACTCGGTCATGAATCAAGCTAAGTCACAGCTTTAATATTCTTCTAAATATTCTCCAATCTTCGTATATCGCCATAATGTTTCTCTGAGCTGTTTTCTCCATGTTTGCCTTCCAAACGATTTTATTTCATGTATACCATCTTAAAGATGACATACAGCTAAGTCTAAGGCAAATCCCCAAACAGTCATGTTGATGCTCGGATGTCCCCAGAGACGGCCCTGTCTCTGGCTCCTCCCTACACGTGTATGAGGGTTTGCCCTCTGCGTTATGGGTGGTCAGCAGCGGCTCCTTAGCGACGCTTTGTTCTTCCTACACGCACACGGGCTCCGCGCTCCGCGTTATGGTTAACAGGCTAGCTAGGGCTGGAGACTTAGCTACACACTAACTGGTCGAGCATTTTGTATTAAATATAAATACATCTTCACACCAACTGATCGCCGAGCTACATACGCTATTTCTTCTCTAGAGTTCATATATTTCTACATCATGTACTACCCGTTCTACATATTTGTATTGCAGGATTATTGTTCAGGTGATTGAACCACCTGATGCTTGGACTTCTCCACCGATCAACTGGTCGGACCGCAAGGTTCATGGACTTCGTCGCCGACTAGTTGATTGGACTGTTCGCTGGTCGTTTCTACTCAATGCTCACTTCGCCGCCGACCAGTTGACCAGACTATTCGTCGCTCGTGCTTCATCATCAGCTATGCCAGGGACTCCTCGGCGCTCAGATTCTTCATGCTCGAGGACTTAGTGGGCACACTTCACCTTGCGGACATCGCCAGCTATGCCGGTGACTCCTTTACTGCTCGGACATTGCCAGCTAGGCCTGGGTCTCCTCGATGCTCGAACGTCGCCAGCTACGCCGGTGACTCCTCGGTGCTCCGACATCGCCAGCTACGCCGGGGGCTCCTTGGTGTTCGGACATCGCCAGCTACGCCGGGGGCTCCTCGGTGTTTGGACATTGCCAGCTACGCCGGGGACTCCTCGGTGCTCAGACATCGCTAGCTATGTCAGGGTCTCCTCGGTGCTCAGACGTCGCCAGCTACGTCGGGGGCTCCTCGGTGCTCGGACATTGCCAGCTATGTCGGAGACTCCTTCGCTGCTCGAATGTCGCTAGCTACACCGGGGTCTCCTCGGTGCTTGGACGTCGCCAGCTACGCTGGGGACTCCTCGGTGCTCGGACATCGCCAGGTACACCGGGGACTCCTCGGTGCTCGGACATCGCCAGCTACACCGGGGGCTCCTCAGTGCTCGGACGTCGCCACCTACATCGAGGGCTCCTCAGTTCTCGGACATCGCCAGCTACGTCGGAGACTCCTTCGCTGCTCGGACGTCGCTAGCTACGCTAGGAACTCCTCGGTGCTCTGACATCGCCAGCTACGCCCGAGGCTCCTCGGTGCTCAGACATCACCAGCTACGTCGGGGACTCCTTGGTACTCAAACATTGCCAGCTACGCTGGGTACTCCCTTGATGGTCGGATCTTGCTATGTCTCATCGGTGTGCTATCAAGCTGCTCCATGCTGTTTGGATTAGGGTGCTGATCTTGGGCAGCACGTCTAGGGTCTTGATACACGCATGTCAGACGACGTCGGCAAGCTTTTAGACTTCTTTTTCTTTGACCCTGCTACAAGATTCATTCTTCATCTTCCAGCAGGCTCGGGGACTAAGTGGGCACACTTCACCTTGCGGTGAATGTGCATTTTTTGATTCGGGGCTCCGCCTGTGGACTGGTTGCCCGCTCGGCTGATCTTCTGCCTTTCTTCTACTTTCTGACCCTGGCACCACGTGACCACGTCACCTACTGTCAGGCTCGGGGACTAGCTGTGGGGGTATGGCCCTCGGTATTCACAAGACAAGACATGGGCCACACCATCAGAGGTGGCCCGGCCCACAAGATCAAGGCGTGCACGACACTGGTCGACGTGCACCGCAAGATATTATATAGTACCAAATAGGATATTTTCCTTGTAACCCTACCCCTCCAGAGTATATAGGGAGAGGCAGGGGTCCCCTAGTCGCTAGGCTACATACATCTCATATTCAATACAATACACCAAAGACACGGGACGTAGGGTATTACGTCGATCAGACGGCTCGAACCTGTCTAAATCGCTGTCTCTGCGCCTTGTGTCACCATCCGGTTCCTGATTACGCGCATCTCCACTGATCAATCTACCTTTGTGGGATACCCCTCAGAGGACTACTGGGCATCTTTTGTCGACAGCAATCGACGGCAAGACGCCGTATGAGGCCTGGCACGGGCGCAAGCCGGTGGTTAGCTACCTACGCGTCTTCGGCTGCCTCGCCTTCGTCAAGGAGGTGAACCACGTCAGCAAGCTCGATGATCGTAGCTCGCCGGGGGTCTTCATTGGCTACGCAGAGGCGTGACACGTGATGTCATGTTCGATGAGGGACGCGGCTGGGCATAGGTCAAGGCGGTGGACGATGGGTCAGCGGCCACGCTCCGTGACTTCACCGTCGAGTATGCTTGGGTGGGAGGTGCTGAGGGAGCACAAGGTGTCCTCATCAGCGACTGGGTCTTCATCACTAGCACCGAACTCTTCACCAGCTCCGCCGTGGTCGCCAGCACCAAATCCGGGGGAGCTCGGCAGCCCATCGGCGGTGGTCGGCAGTCCATCGGTGGCGGTCGGGAGCTCGCCGGTAGTAGTGCTGACCTCTCCATCACCGCAACCAAACTCTCCAGCGCACTAGCCAACCGCCTTGACATCTTCTGCCTCGCCCACTGCGGGACCAGCGCACGCAGGGCAGCTGGAGGTCGAGTACGCGACTTCACTGCAGGATTGTGAAGACCGCCTGGACGCCTACTACGATGATGAGCCCCTCCGGTACCGCACGGTGGCGAACATTCTCGGAAAGCAGTCTCCACCGGTCTAGTTCAAGCGGCTCTTTGCCTAGCTACGTCTAACGCACGCCGGTGAGCCGACCACTTATGCTGAAGCGCAGGGTGATCTGGCGTGGTGGGCGATGATGGAGTAGGAGATCAACTTCGTCGAGCAGAACTGCACCTAGGAGCTGGTGCCACTGTCGGACACACACCGGCCATCACCATGAAGTGGGTGTTCAAGCTCAAGAAGGATGAGCTGGGCACGGTGATCAAGCACAAGGTGCGACTGGTAGCGCGCGACTTCGTCTAGCAAGAGGGGATCGACTACGACGACGCCTTCGCCCCCATGGCGTGCATAGAGTCAGTCCGTGTCCTCCTCGCGACTGGTGGTACAAGAGGGGTGGCAAGTCCACCACATGGGCGTGAAGTTGGCTTTCCTCAACAGCTATCTCAAGGAGGATGTCTACGTGCTCCAGCCACCTGGCTACGCCGTCGTCGAAGAAGAGGAGAAGGTGTACCGCCTACGCAAGGCACTATATGGCCTACGCCAGGCACCGCGCACCTGGAATGCAAAGCTCGACGCCACGCTCTAGAAAATGGGTTTCAAGCAGAGCACGTACGAGGTGGCGGTGTACCGGCTGGGCAGTGGACGCAACGTTCTACTGGTCGGCGTCTACGTCAACGACCTCATCATCATTGGCGCTGAAGAGTAGAAGGTGGAGGTGTTCAAGGCGTAGATGAAGAAGGTGTTCGACATGAGCGACCTCGTCCTCCTCTGTTTCTACCTCAGCATCGAAGTGCGCCAGGACGCCAGCGGGATCGCCCTTCACCAAACCCACTATGTCAAGCACATCCTCGAGCTCGGCGACATGACAGGCTGCAATCCGCCTACACCCCGATAGAGGAGAAGCTCAAGCTAAGTCGGAAGAGCATGGTGGAGGAGGTCGATCCAACCCATTACCGATGGCTGATCGGGAGCTTGCGTTACCTGGTCCATACCCGGTCGGACATCATGTTCACCGTCGGGTACATGAGCCAGTTCATGGAGCGGCCGACGATGGAGCATCTATAGGCCGTCAAGCGAATCCTGCGCTGCGTGGCGGGCAGCCTCGACTACGGTCTTCACTACGGAAGGGCCCCCGACACGGCGTGATTCGTCGGCTACTGCGACAGCGATCTTATCGACGATGTGGACACCAGCAAGAGCACAACTAGGACGATGTTTTTCCTCGGTGATTGCTTGGTCAGCTGGCAGTCCCTCAAGCAGAAGGTGGTGGCTCTCTCAAGCTGTGAAGCGGAGTACATCGCCACCACCACTACAGCAACTCAGGCGCTATGGCTATCAAGAATGCTGGCAGAGCTCCTTGGCAGGAAGGTGGATGTGGTTGAGCTAAAGGTGGACAATAAGTCTGCTCTAGCTCTGGCCAAGAATCCGGTCTTTCATGAAAGAAGCAAGCACATTCGCATCAAGTATCACTTCATCAGGGTTTGCTTGGAGGATGGAAGCATCAAGGATAGCCACATTGCCACTACTGATCAGCTCGCTGACATTCTCACCAAGTCGCTGGGGAAGTACAAGTTCCAGGATATGAGGGAGAGGATTGGGCTACAATAGATCACCTCCAGTGCTCGACACAAGGCTTAGGGGTAGAATTGGTAGATAAGCCTAGTGCTAAAGCACTTATATCTTACTTTTCCTGCACTTTTATTTTCCTTGGCTTCCAAGCCTAGTGTTAGGAATATGCTCAGCATCCAGTTTAGTGGCTAGAATATGTTGTAGCAAGTGGGAGTACCCTTTGCCTATAAAGGGCAAGGGAGTGTCATTGTAAAAACCAAGCCATTGCATTTTCTTTCAATCCAAGCGGCCAAGGGCTAAGCTGTCCTCTGGTAGTTTTCAAATCTGAATCTGAGATCTATTTGGGCCAACAGGGACATCTTTCTGGATGAGACAGTCCTCTCTTAGCAAGACGATCAGTTGTCCAGCACCTGTGATGTGCTACCAGCCACATGAAAAACTTGCATTTACATGGAGCCCAAGATTTCCATATTCTTTCCCAAGGCTGAAAAATGACAGTGCCCTGAAGGAGGCCAGTATAAGATGATTGTGCTGAATACAGACCATTCGAGGAGAGTCTCAAAATATGGGAATCCTCAACTACAGGCTGCAAGCATACTTCTATGAATATATCCCAAAGGCCAAGGAACTCAGAAATGACACCCACGGTGATAGCCCCTTGGATATCAGAGACCCAAGCATTACTAGTGAGGGCTTCAAAAACTGTCCTCCTGTTAGCTTTCCTTTTAGATACCAAGGCAAAAACTTGGGGTGCAAGATCAGCAACCCTCTGTCCATGAATCCAGCGATCTGTCCAAAACAAGGTTTTGTGACCATCCCCAACCTCAGATACAACAACTATGGAGGAAAAGGCCTAGACACATGGATGGACTTGAACATGAAAATTTGTCCATGGGCGAATAGGATTCGTTTTTCTTTCAGCCATAGCCATCTTGCTCGAAGCGTCCATCCAAGGATCTAAAGGTTAGAGATGCCAAAGCCACCGAGCTCACGAGGAAGACACACTTTGGTCCAGGCTACAAGGCAGTGACCTCCCTTCGCATCCTTTCTTCCTCTCCACAAGAATCCTCTTGTGATCCTGTCAATAGCCTTAAAACTTTTAGCATGCTGCATTGCTAATAAGTAATAACCAAGCATGAAACTGCCTAAAAAAATGTATTGTTAATCTATGGTTCTGTTATACGGATTTCTCCTTATGCTGATTTAGAAATCATAAGCAGCTTGCATAATACTACCAGAACATTACCTGCTATGTCTTCAACCGTAATCATGTATTTATATTCTCAGTTTTTTTATAATATATAAGCTGCAGGATTGGTTATCAATTCCCTTTGATTTGGCATGATACTTTGTATGTTTGTTACAGAAAAAATGATTGTGTTTTAAAATAATGGATTAAGTCCACTTTTGGCCCCTCAAGTATAGGATTCGTCTAATTTTTACCCTCAACTATAAAACCGTCTAGTGGTAATACCCCAACTGTGAGTTCTTGTTTAACCCAGCCACTTCAGTTGTGTAATTCTTCTTGGAAACATGATAACCTGGAGCGTATGGATTTAATTTTTCCTTCATTTTGATGTGCTTTGCAGGAACAAATACTGAGATACATCTTTGATTGCTTAGACACAAATGGTATGGTCTATTGTGCCGCGATTGGTGTTGTGCTTCTGTAATATAACCCAGAGAAATAAATAGATCTGTTCCTCGGTTAACCTTTGCTAAATAAACCTGCATTGTTACTCATGGTGTATGCACTGGCCTTGATTAGTTCTTATGCCATTGTAAGGTTTAGTTCTTGGACCACTGAACAAAGGAGAGGGATTGGGCTAACTTTAGAGTTTGCAATTTGGTCTGTTTTTCTGTGACTTCTCTGCTTGCTTGTGCAGTACAGACTTCCCTATACCATCAGGTTGGAGACCAAATGGATGATTTCTTTTATCCTTTATTATTTCATTGTAGATTCTCTTATCTCCTGATGCAAGATGAATTGTATTTAGTTCTTAATTTTTCCATGTTCAGTGTTTGCCCTAATGAATCTAATATCGTCTGGTTTTACTTTATTTCTTAGAGTCCGGTGTGTAAACACTAATGTTTCGTGCAGTCCTGCTCCATAAAAGGTATGATGCTTCCTCAGAATAGTCCTCTTATATAATGATGCTGAAGTGAAGCTTGCTTCTTTTAGAAGCAATAGGGGTTACGACAGTAGTTTAGTTAAAGTAAAACAGTAGGGGTTACTGAAGCTTAGCAATTTGAATATGCCCATGAACAGTTAGTGCTTAGTAAAATCCAGTACAATTTCCGATTGTTTTTACGTGTCTATGAGAATTAAATTCATTTGATTTAGTTACATGAAGTCTCGGAGACGAAAGCATTACAGAAAATGTCCCCATTCGTGTTTATTACTAGCCATCTTAAAATTATACATACATATCCTCTACGAAATGTAAGAAACAATTAGGTCCATTTTATGATGCTGATGGTCATTGAGCTACAGTTCTATTTGGGCAAGGTGACCCTATTGTGTTTAGGCCTAACACTTTCTATTTGATGAGCTCTTCATTTGAGGAGCTACTATGAAGGTGTGTACTTGAAATAGAATGAACAATTCTAAATTGCTTCTATGGTTGCCTTTATTCTTATTTATTAATAGAGTGAAACCTGAGATGCAAGATGCATTAGTTAGGATGGTAAAAACTAATGTTTAAGTTCACTAAGTTATGAATTTAATTAGCTGATTGATCAATGCATGTAGCATTGACTTATATAATACCCTCTACTTACCCTTAGTTCATTGGAATTAAAAATGTTGGTTCATTTCCAATTTTCCAACTCCCAAGACTAACTCCAGATTTAGTAGAGGCAGTAACATCAGAGCACCATTTCTATTCCTTCTTTCTATCTGATTAGCACATACACAGCCTAAGATTACTATGACTCTCACCAATGTTTCAACATAAACACTATTTCTTAGCTTGCATTGAGAAAAAAAATATTAGCTTATGGATTTAAGGTAATGCATTGTCTTGTTAGTTTCAGTGTTTGTTACCTGGTTTTGAGATAAAAAAAGGCTTTCAATCCTGCGCTGCAAAGGGCGCGCATGATGGACTAGTTGGTTATCAATTCCCTTTGATTTGGCATGATACTTTGTATGTTTCTTACAGAAAAAATGATTGTGTTTTAAAATAATGGATTAGGTCCACTTTTGACCCCTCAACTATATGATTCGTCTAATTTTAACCCTCAACTATAAAACTATCTAGTGGTGATACCCCAACTGTCAAAACCATTCACTTTTAGCAACTGGGCACGTGCAGGGCTGTTTTATCCTACGTGGAGTGGATTTGACCATGCCCCGCTGGCATTGACCGCTACGCAGGCCCTCTTTCCTCCCGTTCCTGCACGCGTGAAGGAGACAATGGAGGACGCAGTGCGGGAGCAGGGCGGTGGCGCGAGCAGGCTACAGCGGCGGCGCATGAGCAGCACAACAACACAACGCTTGAGCAGGCTGAGCAGGCTGTCGCGGTGCGTGAGCCGGCGGCGGCAACGGCTCACGAGCAGGGCGGTGGCGCTCGAGCAAGTTGCGGCAGCGGCGCCCAAGCAACACGGCAGCGCGCGAGCAAGCTACGGCGGCCACCTCCTCCCTATGCCCAGCCAAGCTCGCCACGACAGAGTAGTCGTCTGCCCTCTGCCGCTACGACTGCGCCCACCGTGGACAGAGCAGCCGCACGCGCCGCGGCAATAATGCTGCCCACGCTGAGCCTCCTCTATGCAGCTCTGCTGCCCCTGCACCTCTCCCTCACCATCCGGTCAATCCAGCCTCCGCAACAGTAGAAATTGGGGGTTGAGCTCCACCGAATGGTAGAGTCTAATAAAATACCACTAATAGACTCGTCGAGACTTGATATAGCTCATGCTCACCTCGCCTGACCTCTACCGTAGCCGTTCGGCCGGTGACGCGGCCGTGTCCGCCGCGGAGCGCCTCTAACCTCGCTGCCCGCACGTGGCCAGCCTTAACCGACACCCTCTGCTCAACCGTAGGCGCTGCTAGCACCAGAGTAAGATGTGGATGCTCCCACTCAATCTCTACCACTCCCTTACTATCTAGGCTTGTCGGAACAGTCGCGTAGCCGTAGCAGTTCACCACCGGCGTGGTTAGAGCGCTAGAGTTCGTCGTTTAACTTCTAACCGCCGCCCAGGGTTTCGCTTTGGTCCATATATGCTCGTAGACTCGTTAGCTTGGCCGACGCATCGCTCTTTTGCTCGGCGTAACCGCGCCGTGCCGGTGGGCGCCGCACCGGCAAGCGCCGGGGCCCAGGGGTCTCCTCAGCTCCTCCCCGCCGCGATCGTGGCCGCCGGGCTGCCAGCACGCGTGGTCAGCAGGCCACGCCCTACCTCTGGCCGAGCCGCGGCCGGCCCCGGGACCGCGCGGGCCCGGCGCTGCTCGCCGGCAAGCCTCCTCCACCGCCATGGTTGTGCGTGCACGTGTAGCAGCGGCTTGGCCACGCGTCTTCGCTGCCCTTGTCAGTGCTCTCCTCCCTCTCGAAATCTACGGCGACCTTCAAGCCTGCGGCTGGCTGCCCTCGGCTGCCGGAGCCCGCAGCCAGATCTTCGTGGCTGAGGTGCCTGCGTCCTGCAGCCCTGCGCGGCTTCGTTGGGAAGGGAGGTGATGAGTGGGTGACGTGTGGGCCCCATATGTCACTGAGATGGAGGTTGACATCCTACGTGGTGGTCAACACCAGCGTGGCGTGGTCAAACCCGCTCCACGTAGGACAAAACAATCTTGCCCGCGCCCAGGTGCTAAAAGTGAACGGTTGACAGTTGAGGTATCACCGCTAGACGGTTTTGTAGTTGTTGGTTAAAATTAGACGAACCCTATAGTTGAATAGCCAAAATTAGACTTAATCCTAAAATAAATAATGTCACTGCCAAATTCATCTGTTTTCTCGTTCTATATCATTTCTCATTCTTTAAAATACTACCGTCATTACGCGCCTGTTCGCTTGTTCGCTTGTCTGAATTCTGGAGGAATCTGGATGGTTTGGTGGAATGCCGGAGGAACCTGTGAAAGAAAAACACTGTTCCGGATGAAAAAATAAGCGAATCAAGACGGATTTAAGGGCACGCAAACGGGTTCTTAAAGGTTAAAAGCATTACGCGCGAGTAAATCGATTCGGAGAAGGGCGGAAAGAAAGAGGATGCTTCCGTGAGTCAGCCACTCACACTGTGGTAACCTTCCGTCTTCTTGCTAGTAGCCTGTATCATTGCTGCATGTCCTGGCTCCACAACGGCCACGTGGTGAGCTGGCACAGGGTCAGATCGCTGAGACAGCGTGCCGGAAATCATATATTTGACAGAACCTGCGTGGTGCAATAATTAGTGGGAGCAATAACGATCCCGACAACGACGTGGAATGGAAACTACGTCGGCTTGGCCTCTTTTGTGCTGGTATATGACGCCCGTCCCAGCCAGACTGTGTTTTTTCCTCTCTATTTTTTTGCAAAATTCTCTCTCTCTCTCTCTCTCTCTCTTTGCAAAATTTATTGCATATGCTCAGATGTAAGCATATATCCAATTTTTATTTTATTTTATACAAGATCTTGGTTTAGGCTGCTTCATTGCAGGTGTCATTGGCCAGGTCATTGCAGGTGTCCGGATATCTTTTATTTGTCCCCGCAGCGGCCCAAACGGGTAGCGGCAGATACAAGCTGTGGCATCGGACGGCTCAAAGAAAGAGGCAACCTGGCCAAAGGAGGGAATGAATTTTGGTGTACAAAAACAAAGACAGTGGTAGATGTAGATTCCATGGCTGCAATTCCCCCACCTCCTCCATGAGCATATAAATTGCCCGTCCTACAGGCCACCTTCAACATGCATAGCGACCTCAACATTGCACACATATTGTGAGTTTGTGTGAGGTCAAGATGGTGACGTTAGTGAGGAAGAGAACCCCATGGCTCTCCCTATTCATTGTCGGCATGCTGCTCCTACAAACACACAGTGCTTTGGGATGTTGGGGTGGAGGCGGAGGAGGGCGGCGGGTGGGGGGGGGAGGAGGAGGCGGAGGCGGCGGCGGTGGTGGAGGGGGAGGAGGAGGGGGAGGGTTTTTGGGAGGATGGTTTTGGAGAGGAGGTGGTGGCGCTGGAGGAGGCAGAGAGGATGGTGATGGAGGTGGAGACAACAGCCAAAGAGTGTTGCCCTAATAAATCAATATATGTTGTTATCATGATGTCTTCTTGTGCTTGTTAGTTATGTCATCATGTCGTGTATGAATAATAGTTGTACTCAGCCGTTCGGCTGCATGAAGCAATAAGCTGCTGCTACAGCCAACTGGTGCAGTCGCTACAATAAATTGAGAGAAAGAAATAAGCTGCAACTGTTAGTTGCGTCATCATATCGTGTACGAATAATAATCGTGCTTCATGTTTAATGCCTGATTGACTTGTTTCATATTGCTTACAATATGTATTCACAAAGGGGCAAAAAAGTAGCACATTGTTGTTCTATATGTATATATACATTATAGGGTGTGACTGGTTGGCGGACAAACCCAGCCTGGCTCACATCTAGGGGCTAGGCTCTCCCTAGCAAAGCACATGCTCTGGTGTTTGGTTGTTTGCACGAAGTCAGGCTGCCCCAAGAAGTTGTTTGGTTGCTTACACTAGGACGTGTCGAGTGAGATAAAAAAATATATAAACAATTATCATAACATTTACTATGTGCAACTATTATTTTGTAGCACTTAGTTTATCTTATTACTCTTAATATTAATAAAAAATATGTCAACAACATTTAATATGTGCTAATAATGCATGAATAACATCATTAGATGGCTAATTACTCGCATCCCACAAGCCTAGCGTGGGAGATTCGACTACTATCCTTTTATCCCCAGAGTGAGTCCGGAGAACACCTTTTGCAGTTGACGAGGCAAGCCCAAGTGCTAGTGCAACGGACCAAACAAGCAGACATCCCGTGGGCCTAGCCAAGAAAAATCAAAGCAACCAATCATACCCTATTTTCTTTTTTAAGATGAAAAAACTTCCATTCAATATGATGTCCATGCAAATCACTGGACACAAGAACAGATACATGATCTAGTACCCTGGTCCATCCAGGACAAAGGACCAGTATTACAGTTCATCCGGTTTTGATGTTGAATGAAACCGACATATACTTCTGGCTCTGCAGAACAGAACTGAACATTACAGCAGACAATGTACGGATCTAGATAACCCTCTACGGTGCAAGCATCATAACATAGATTAGGGTCATCTGAACAGAAACATTGCTACATACCAGTGGCGGATCCAGCCAAAAATTTTAGGTAGGGCGGACTGCCACATACATATATCAAGCTTCACCGACAGTTCGGTCTATTTTTATGTATGTATAGTTGTATACCACATATATATTAATGTACATCACATATCAATTATCAATTATATTCTAATTGGTAATTAATTCAGCAAACGAATTGTATAGACAAAGAACGAAGATGATTTACCTCTTACATAAAAAGCATATAAGGAGAATTTTTGTTCCATATCTGTCCAGATAATTTATCATTCATTAATTGATCAAAACAAAGAAAAAAGTAGACAACCTGCAATGAAAATAAATTTAGTAAGTGTTAACTAAGTGAATATGTAACAGAAAAATACCAAACATATAATAGAGAAACGTACCAATCCTAAGCCCACAAATCCAAAAAATCACCACCCAGCTCTCTCCCATTCACCACAATTCACCAAAATCCAAAAATCACCGCAACGGTGGCAGTGCGGCACAGCCCACAGGGGCAGTCCGAGGCTCCGAACCACTCAGCACTACATCTACACACGTCTACCACTAGTAACCTAACCAAATAAAAAATATGTAACCAAATAAAAAATATGTTAGGTTACTATGGTTAGGTTACTAGTGGTAGACATACTAGTGTAGATGTAGTGCTGAGCTAGTACGATGCTAGCTACTGCTGTCATCATGTGATGCTTTTGCTAGGTTATTAGATTAGCTAGGCAGTCTGGAGGTGACATCCGTGCTGTTTCCATTATTTAACGTCACATCATCCATCCATCCATCCATCCATCCATAACGACAGCGAGAGGAGAGAGCACGCGAGCTAGAATAGAGACAGAAAGTGTGGGTACTACTACTGGCACTGGACGGTCTGGCGCGTCCGTGCACCCACTATTTGGGACTTAACTGGCACCGGTCGCTTTTCATGTCAGGTCCTGAGCTCGCCGTACATGCAGGTGCGGCAGCCAGCATAAGCGGGCGGGCGTACCTGGCTCTGCCGCGCCCTGATCTATGACGCAGCAGGCCCTGCCACGTCATCGGTCAGCGCCCCCGGTCTTCGCCACGTCATCCTCCCGCCGCGCCATCATGTATGGCACGGCCCAGGCGTTTCGCCGCGCCATGGCAATAGGCGTGGCCAAAAGAGTTAGTTTTGAAAATAAAAAACAAACAGTGTTAGATTTAAAATTAGTTTAAAAAAATGTTAAAAATAAAAAAAAAATCGCCGCGCGTTGCCCCGCGCCTCCTCCTCCCCACGGCCCCAGAGCTCGAGCTACGATGGCCGTCCGAGGTCTCGCGTGGAGGCACTTGCCAGCGATAGAGCAGAGTGATACATTTTATTGTTCAAAAGAAAACATTAATTAGATTCTCAAGAATTACTTTCTCATGTATAAATACCTTCCAACTTTATCTAGTAACTTACCTGTTCAATTGAACTGACATTGTCTTCTCTAATCTGTGAAACATGAACCTAATAGAAAAGAAATCTAATATCAACATGTTGCATTCGTAGGAAAACCATTCGGGTTGCTGGTGGAACAAACTTGTCGGACGAATCTGTAGGAAAACCATGAGCACATAAATGGCTGCAGTTAGGATGACCACTTAAATTTTGGGAAAGAAGGGGGGGGGGGGGGGCACAGGAAGGATTTCAATCCATTTTTTTTGAAGAATTAGCAGGCGCTCGGCTATGTCATATAGGAAGAAGAGCAAGCAAATGTTTTACAGAGTCTTATTACATTGAAAACCAGACAACACAAGCACTGAATATTAGGGAACTATTGGACGCCTGCAAGTCTGCGTCATTATCCCTAACTCTTCCTTGATTAATCCTAGCACCTGCTGCTTCCTAAAAGGTCCTTCGATTACGTTCTTTTTGAGTACATAAAGAGGATTGTCCTTGTTGAGAGCGCTTTCTTGGAGAGCGCCACCATTGCTGCACTGTCTGCACGTCCGGAGAAGGTAGCGAAATGCAATCACCTGCCCAAGTTTTAACAAGGGACCAAACCTCTAATACAAATCGACAGAGGAGGTCACCCAACTAACAGACCGGGTTGCACGGACAGTTCCTTTTTGCAAATTGCAAGGGCTTATCTTTCAAGGATTTCAAGCTTGTACGTACCTAGACCTGCCACAGGAGAAGGTTCACCATACCATCTGAGAGACCTAGACATGGCTCAACAGGCTACAATCCTCCTACAGGTTGTACCACGCTGGCCCATGCGGTCTGCTGTGGTTTTAATGTTTTATTGGGCTAGACTAGAAGGGGCCCTCTCCATTCTGCCGCCGGCGATTTGGTGGCGTAGGGTCCGCGCAAGCAGAGGCGTAGGGTCCGCGCAAGCAGAGGCGTAGGGCAGGCCGCGAACGCCAAACTGGCTAAACCCGTCGTCACTAGCAAGAACGTGACCGGCACTGAGCAGTCCACAACGGCCACGTGGTGAGCAGGCACAGGCGCAGATCGCTAAGAGGCTCTCAGCGTGGCGGAAATCATATATTTGACAGAACCTGGATGGTGCAATAATTAGTGAGAGCAATAACGATCCCGACAACGATTGTGGAACGGAGACCACGTCGGCTTAAGAATTTAGCCTGGTTTGATTCGCCGGGTCATACGCCACTATGTCCCCAGCTTGTCGATCAAGCTTAGGTAGCTTAGCAACAATAATTAACTACAGTGATCCCCTTTCATTATGAATTCCATGGCTGAAATCCTCCCCACCTCCTCCATCAGCCTATAAATAGCCCGTCCTGCAGGCCACCTTCAACGGCCCCGTTCGGCTTACCCCATATCCGACTTGTTCGGCTTATTTTTTCAGCTGGAATCGTGTTTTTCTCTCACAACATTTCAGCCAGAACAGTGTTTTTCAGCCAATTTTAGCCAAGATTCAGCAAGCCAAGCGAAACAGTGTTTTTCTCTCACAACATTTCTGCAGGCCACCTTCAATATGCATTGCGACCTCAAGCTTGCAGTGATAGGCAACACATACCGTGAGTTCGTGTGAGATGAAAATAACGGTATCAGTGAGGAAGAGAACCCCTTGGCTCGGCCTCCCCTTCTTCGTTCTCGGCATGCTGTTCCTGTAGCTTACTTTGACGGAGGAGCAGGAGGGAGCTTTCTTGGTGCCCCTTGGGCATGATGTTGGGGAGGAACACGATGCCATGGTGTTTAGGGACAAGAGCATGGTGCATGGTACTGTGGTTGCTAATAAGGACGGCGGAGGCAGCGGTGGAGGTTGTGGAGGAGGAGGAGGGGGAGGGGGAGGGGGAGGAGAAGGAGGCAGCGACGGTGGAGGAGGTGGAGAGGATGGTGATGGAGGTAGAGACAATGGTCAAAGAGGACTCGGTTGTGGCAATGGTCATGGACGAGGTACTGATGGTGGAGGTGATGGTGTCAAAGGGAGAGGTAACTATGGTGGGCATGTCAATGTTGTGATAAGAGGGGGTGGTGTTGGTGTTGGTTTTTGCGGCTACAGCCGCCCCCTTTGTGGCCTCGGAGGCCAAGGAGGCCTCGGCGGCCCCGGTGGCTCTGGCCGTCCAGGTGGCGGCACCCCCGGTACTCCCGGCCCCACTGGCGCCCCCCCCGGCTGCCCAGGTGGAGGAGGCGGAGGAGGAGGAGGAGGAGGAGGAAGCAATGGTGATGGTAATGCATCACCACCACTATCACCATCACCATCATCATGGTGATGGCGGCGACGGCGTTGGAGAGGATGGTGATGGAGTTAGACAATGATCAAAGAGGACTTGGTCGTGGCAATGGCCATGGACGAGGTCAAGGTACTGATAGTGGAGGTGATGGTGACAAATGGGAGAGGTAACTATGGTGGGCATGGTAATGTTGTGATAGGAGGAGGAGGAGGAGGAAGTGGTGGTGGTTTTGGCAGCAGCAGCGGCCCTGGCGACAGCCCCAGCCATGGCGGTAGTGGCCCTAGCGGCCCCGGCCGTGGTGGCCATGGAGGAGGAGTAGTTGTAGGAGGAGGAGGAGGAGGAGGTGGTGGTGGTACAAATGGTGGAGGGGGAGGTGGTGGTGACAGTGGTGGTGGCAAAGGACGTGTAAGTGGAGGTGGAGGTGGCGACGGTGGACATAATGTCAAAGGTGGTGGTGACAATGGTAGCAATGTGGTGGTAGTTATAATGTTGATCATCTCTATGGGTATCACCAGAAAAGCAATAACAAAGGAAATCTTGGCCAAGGGGATGATATGGCTGGCAGGCGTAGTAGCCATAGCATCCCAAAAGAAAAGCCTTGAGCATAACTTTTTTTTGTTCTTGTCACATGGTAAGCAGGCATGTGAATAAGGTGTGCTCAACCAAAGAGTGTTACCCTAGTAAAGCAATATATGTTTATCATGATGTCTTCTTGTGCCTGTTAGTTGCGCCATCATGTCGCTTATGAATAATAATCGTACTCCTGTTAGTTGCGTCACCATGTCATGTATGAATAATAATCGTGTTTCGTGGGCCGAAACTAGCACATTGTTGTTATATATGTATATATACATTATAGGGCATGACTGGTTCGTGCACGAACCTAGCTTGGCTCGCATCTAGGGGCTAGGCTCTCAGTAGCAAGGCTTAGTGCATGCTCTGGTGTTTGGTTGTTTGCACGAAGTCAGTCTGCCCCAAGAAGTTGTTTGGTTGCTTACACTAGGACGTGCAGTCAGATAAAAGAAAAATATAAACAATTATCATCATAACATTTACTGTGTGCAAGTATTATTTTGTAGCTCATAATTTACCTTATTACTCTTAATATTAATAAAAATATATGTTAATATCATTTAATATGTGCTAATAATGCATGAATAACATCGTTAGATGGCTAATTACTCGCATCCCACAAGCCTAGCATGGGAGAAATGGCTACTATCCTCATATCCCCTGAGCCAGCCAAACATTCCCCGTGAACACGGGGTTGCGATCGCTGACAATCGAGGTGGGGAAGCCATGGAGCTTGACAATGTCATCAAAGAAGGCCTTGGCGACCGATGCGGGGGTGTAAGGGTGGCTTAGGGCGATGAAATGCGCGTGCTTGGAGAACTGATCAACCACCGTCAAGATGACGCTCTTGTCATGGGCGCGCGGTAGCCCTTCGATGAAATCAAGAACGTACGACTAGACCTAGGAGGGCACGTCAAGGTGTTGGAGCAGGCCGGCCGGTTGGAGGCTCTCTGTCTTGTTGCGCTGATAAGTGAGGTAGGAGCTGACGAACTCGCGCACAAGCCGACAATCATGCTCGTCGAAGAAGTCTTAGCGAAGGTGCTGCAAGGTCTTCTGCATGCCCTCATGGCCCGCTGAGTGCGCCAACTGGAGGACCACCGACAGGGTGGTGGACGCGGCTGTTGACGAAGACCTCACAACCACGCTCATCCAACTGGCCAATGCTGACGATGCTCGAGCGATGTTAAGGGATGTAGTAGACATTCATTAGTGCATGGTGCTCCCTGTTTTGGCGCCGGAAAATGACAGTGCCGCGGCCATGGTCTCCACCTTTGAGCCATTGCCGAACTTCATGGAGCCTGTCACGCCACCATCCAACTCCGAGAATGCCTCCCTAGAATCGGTCATGTGTTTACTGGCACCAAAGTCTAGGTACCACCTCTGCTCCACGCCGCCGCCCAAGCATCCGAGGTGCAACTTGTCGAGGAGGATGCTATACTTCCTTTGCTTGGTAGTCCTCAGCTCCATCCTCGATACCGGCTGCTCCTTGACATCGTTCAGCACACAGAACTCCGCCTACGCAAGGTGTGCCTCCTCCTCCTCCTTCTTGGGATTCTTACAATCCCGAGCATAATGCTTGTCTTCTCGCAGTCTCAGCAAGTATCCTTGTCGATCGGATGTGACGCATCGTCATCGTCCTTCTTCTGCGGGGCCTTGCCGTGGCGCTTGCCATTGCCACCTCGGCTGGAGGAGCCTTCCTCAGACCACTTCTCGTGCATCCAGGCTACCCTCTCCTCAGTCAGCAGCAGCTTGTCGCTGGCTATTATCATCATCGTCTTCACGTGATCTTCCACCGCCTTCAAGCGCCCTATCACGTCCTCGAGTCAGAGCATGGCCAGATCAATTAACGTCTCGATTCAGAGCGCGATCTGTACGTACATGGCAGGCATGACCCGCAAGTACATGGTGACCGCCTCCTTGTCGGTGATGGTGACGTCGACGTTGCTAGCTGACTGATGAGAGCTTGTAGCCAGAGCACGAAGTCCTCAACTGCCTCCCTATCACAAAATGCTAGCACCTTGTATTCCCGCCTCAGCTGCTGCGTCTTCGCCTTCTTCATCCGATTGGAGCCGACGCACATGTCCTTGAGTGCGTCCCAGGTGGCCTTGGCAGTGTCCTTGGTCCCCAGCGACTCCACGTACTTGTGAGGCACGGCGGAGAGGATCACCTCCATCACCGAGCAATCTTCTTCCTCATCCGTAGGGCCCTCCTCGATGGCCCACCATAGCTTCCTTGTGCTCTGAGCTTGACTTTCATCAGCACTGCCCACTCGCTGTAGTTAGTGCGGGTGAGGACTGGCCAGTTGGTCTTGCCAACTTCCCGCATAGTCCTCTACACGATGATCTCCTGGCACACAGGCGAACGCGACCACCGTGGCAGAGTCCTAGCTCCACCACCCTATGCTGTTGCCATCACATCATCTTGCCCCACCATCGATGATCACCGAACTCTGATACCACTTCTTGGCCCCTAGACTCGCTGCATGGGTGAGCAATTAGCTCACTAGCACACACACTCACACTCACGGTTAGAGGTACAAGAAGAGGTGAGAACAGAGCACCACACAACACACACGCCTAAAAGTGCAGCAACTGAACTGCCATTTTCATTGCATTGTCCTAGCTATACATAGAACTAGTACCTCTACTAGGTACACTAGTACACCAACTACATGCACTACTAATACATGGCTGAGATCAGCCTCAACTACTAAGTATGGCTAATGTATGCCACTACTATCTAGTGTACTAGCTTGTACAAGGAGGTGATGGCCTATTGCAATACCTCAACAGGAGTCAGCAGAGCTGACCGAGTGCCAACTCTGCTATAGCAGCAAAAAAAGAGAATGGGGGAGTAGTAGATTATCTAACATGCAGCAGTCTAAACCAAAACTCTCTAGGAAAAATATAGGACAGTAGCAGATGGCCGATGGTTTCTTCCTCTAGGTCACAATTGGGACTGATAGATAAGCCTAGTGCTAAACCTCGGTTCGTCGGCTACTGCGACAGCGGCCTCATCGGTGATGTGGACACTAGCAAGAGCACAACTGGGATGATGTTTTTCCTCGATGATTGCTTGGTTAGCTGGCAGTCCCTCAAGCAGATGGTGGTGGCTCTCTCAAGCTGTGAAGCGGTGTACATCGCCACCACCACTACAGCAACTCAGGCGCTATGGCTGTCAAGGATGCTGGCAGAGCTCCTTGGCAGGAAGGTGGATGTGGTTGAGCTGAAGGTGGATAGCAAGCCTGCTCTAGCTCTGGCCAAGAACGTTGTCTTCCATGAAAGAAGCAAGCACATTCGCATCAAGTATCACTTCATCAGGGATTGCTTGGAGGATGGGAGCATCAAGGCCAACCACATTGCCACTACTGATCAGCTGGCTAACATTCTCACCAAGTCGCTAAGGAAGTCCAAGTTCTAGGAGATGAGGGAGAGGATTGGGCTACAACAGATCATCTCTAGTGCTCAGCACAAGGCTTAGGGGGAGAATTGATAGATAAGTCTAGTGCTAAAGCACTTGTATCTTACTTTTCCTGCACTTTTACTTTCCTTGGCTTCCAAGCCTAGTGTTAGGAATATGCTCAGCATCCACTTTAGTGGTTAAAATATGCTATAGCAAGTGGGAGTCCCCTGTGCTTATAAAGGGTAAGGGAGTGTCATTGTAAAAACCAAGCCATTGCATTTCCTTTCAATCCATGTGGCCAAGGGCCAAGCTGCCATCTGGTAGTTCCCAAATCTAAATCTGAGATCTATTTGGGCCAACAATTGGTATCAGAGCCTTAGAGTTCTTGGGTGAGCGAGCGTCATGTCCATCGAGAGCCAGATTACGAGAGCGCGTGCCATAGCCGGTGCGGTGATTAACCCCGACAGTGATGCAACAGGAGCCAGATCCAGAGACCGCACGACGCACCTTGCTACCGTAGAGGCAGTGGCTACGGCGCATGCCGCAGTGGCTGCCGCTGTAACGCTACGCACCGAGATGGAGTGGGAGCCAGAGCCTATTGGAGGATCGCGTAGCCTAGACGGGCGCCGCCACCAGTCGCCGTGAGCAGAGCGGTGTCATTGTCACCATGGGTGCTCCCCAGTGCTGCACACGGTCTACCGTGACTTTGGAGAGGGAACACCATGGACGATGCTCACCCAGTCGAACTACCATGAGTGGAGCTTACTGATGAAGGTCAACCTGTAGGCCTGGTGGCTGTGGGAGGCTGTACACATCGACGGCATTAGCTAGGATGACGATCGCCGAGCACTGGAGGCCATGTGTGCCACCGTCCCCACCGATCTCGGCGCCTCCCTCACCAACAAGGCCACAACGAAGTTGGCGTGGGATTCGATCGCCGTGGTACGTATCGGTGGAGATTGCATGCACCAGGTGACATTGCAGCGCCTCCAAGAGGAGTGGGAAGGCCTCGCCTTTTAGCCAGGTGAGCAAGTTGAGGACTTTTCCCTTCGCCTAACCAACCTGATGGAGCAGATGGTGCGCAACGGCGACACTGACCTCACGAAGGAGCACGCGGTGAAGAAATTCCTCTGCTGCATGTCGAAGAAGTACGCACAGATCGTCATGTCGATCGAGATGCTCCTCGACTTCGAGCAGCTCACCGTCGAGGATGTGACTGGGAGACTCAAGGTGGTGCAGGACCAGGAAGATGGGCCTCATGCCCAGCTGGGCGCCGCTGGAGGCAAGCTGCTGTACATGATGGAGAAGTGGCGCGCCTTCGAGAAGAAGGAGGAAGGATCTGGACCATCCGGCTCCTCCAAGGAGCATCGCTGGCGACCACGCGGTGACAAGAAGAAGGAGGAGAAGGAGCCCTTGGGCTAGGCAGGCACTGATGGTGGCACTGCTGGTGAGCATAAGGCAACCCAGGATGACACCTACAACAACTGCGGCAGGTCCGGCCATTGGGTCAAGGACTGCCACCTTCCTCCATGCTGCGGTTGGGCAGGCTCATGTTGTGCAAGTAGGGGAGGAGGATGCTGCTCTGTTCCTAGTGCACAGGTGCGTCAAGCCATAGCAAAAAGTAGGGGAGGGGGTGAAAGGTCCAAGCTTTCCACTTTCCATGTTGGCTGGCTCCGCACACCTCCACCTCGATGAATCACGCGCCCACGCCTTCCTCAGCAAAGGCACCGACGATGACAAGATCGATGGCTGGTACGTTGACACTGGTGCCACGCACCACATGACTGGTCGGCATGAGTTCTTCTCCGACCTGGACTCCACGTGAAGGGCGCCATCAAGTTCGGTGATGCCACCACCGTCGAGATCAAGGGAGTCGGCTCGATCATCTTCAAGGCCAAGACAGGGGAGCAACGTCTCCTCACCAGCGTGTACTACATCCTAGCCTTGAGGAACTCCATCATCAGCGTTGGGTAGCTGGACGAGAATGGCCCATAGGTGGAGATCGAGGATGACATGTTGCGCATCTAGGATAGAAGCCGTCACCTTCTCGCTAAGGTGGACCGGGGAAGCAACCGCCTTTATGTACTTCATGTGCAGGTGGCGCACCCCCTTTGCCTAGTCGCATGCCAAGATGATGAGGCGTGGTGCTGGCACCAGCGCTTTGGGCATCTTCACTTCGAGGCCCTGAAGCAGCTCGACAAGGAGGAGATGGTCCACGGCATGCCCTGCGTCGACCATGTTGAACAACTCTACGACACCTGTGTGGTGACCAAGCTAAAGAGCCAGCCCTTCTTGCGTCAAGCCTCCTAATGTGCCACCGAGCAGCTTGACTAGTGCACGGCGACCTTTGCGGTCCAGTGTCACCAGCCACTTCTAAAGGGCGATGCTACTTCATACTGCTCGTCGACGATGCCACCCGCTACATGTGGGCCGTGCTGCTTGATTCCAAGGCGGTAGCTACAGGCGCCATCAAGAGCCATTAGGCAGCCGTGGAGAAGGAGTGAGGCCGCAAGCTCCGGGTGCTACGCACGGACAATGGCAACGAGTTCACAGCGGCCGAGTTCGTAGCGTACTGCGCTGACGAGGGGATTCCAGCGCCACTACTCCGCACCCTACTCACCACAATAGAACGGCATGGTCGAGCGCCGCAATCAGATGGTGGTGGCAGCGGCACACGCCCTCCTCAAGCAGCGCAGCATGGCGGCGATCTACTAGGGTGAGGCCGTAATGACCGCCATACACCTGCTCAACCATTCATCGACCAGTGCAATTGTGGGGGTATGGCCCCCGGTATCCTCAAGACAAGGCATGGGCTGCACCATCAGAGGTGGCCCAGTCCACAAGATCAAGGCGTGTACGGCACTGGTCGACGTGCACCGCAAGATATTGTATAGTACCAAATATGATACTTTCCTTGTAACCCTACCCCTCCAGAGTATATAAGGAGAGGCAGGGGTCCCCTAGTCGCTAGGCTACATACATCTCATATTCAATACAATACACCAAAGACATAGGACGTAGGGTATTACATCGATCAGACGGCCCGAACCTGTCTAAATCTCTGTCTCTACGCCTTATGTCACCATCCGGTTCCTGATTACGTGCACCTCCACGGATCAATCTACCTTTGTGGGATACCCCTCGGAGGACTATCGAGCATCTTTTGTCGACAGTTGGTGCGCCAGGTAGGGGCGTGTGTGCTGATCCATGGCAAACCAGATGGCGTACCTCAAGACCAACGTCGTTTGCGGCAACTCATCTTGCTGCGACAGCCTCCTTCAACAACACCTGTGACGAATCGGTGGCAACGTTCAACATGGAAATGACACGGAGCATGACGACCTCAACCGCAGCAAGAATTTCCAATTCAGGGTCTCGGTCATCAAGGATCATGTATCATGACCAACCAGGAGCGCGTGTATAGGCCATGTAAACTAATCAAGATGAAACTTGCATCTACACGTGGCTGCATGCGGGCATGCAACAAGATGGCACAAATCACTCAGGTGCTGGTGTGCAGCGTTTTGCAAGTACATCGACACGCGACAGCATCTCGGCGGATCGATGTGCACATTAGCGCTGTCCAGCCCCGGCCGACTCCGTCCTATCAAGTGCGACTCTGATTCCTAGGTCCCAGCTCTCGCCGACTCCGCCTCGACCGAGCCTGATTGATACTCCATGCACTTGTTCGACAAGGACTCTACATACTCGCCCGACTATGACTTCACGCACTCGTCGGACTGCATCAAACCGTCTAAACTAGAAGCAAGCTGTCTGCTTACGTCAAGCCATCAAGCGAGCCATCGAGCCCACATCCTTTTACTTGGATACTATGGCTCAACAACTCCTCAACTCAGTCATGAATCAAGCTAAGTCCCAGCTTTAATATTCTTCTAAATATTCTCCAATCTTCGTATATCGCCATAATGTTTCTCTGAGCTATTTTCTCCATGTTTGCCTTCCAAACGATTTTATTTCATGTATACCATCTTAAAGATGACATATAGCTAAGTCTAAGGCAAATCCCCAAACAGTCATGTTGATGCTCGGATGTCCCCAGAGACGGCCCTGTCTCCGGCTCCTCCCTACACGTGTATGAGTGTTTGCCCTCTGCGTTATGGGTGGTCGACAGTGGCTCCTTAGCGACGCTTTGTTCTTCCTACACGCACACGGGCTCCACGCTCCGTGTTATGGTTAACATGCTAGCTAGGGCTGGAGACTCAGCTACACACTAACTGGTCGAGCATTTTGTATTAAATATAAATACATCTTCACACCAACTGATCACCGAGCTACATACGCTATTTCTTCTCTAGAGTTCATATATTTCTACATCATGTACTACCCGTTCTACATATTTGTATTGCAGGATTATTGTTCAGGTGATTGAACCACCTGATGCTTGGACTTCTCCACCGATCAATTGGTCGGACCACAAGGTTCATGGACTTCGTCGCTGACTAGTTGATCGGACTGTTCGCCGGTCGTTTCTACTCAATGCTCACTTCACCGCCGACCAATTGACCGGACTGTTCGTCGCTCGTGCTTCATCATCAGCTATGCTGGGGACTCCTCGGCGCTCGGATTCTTCGTGCTCGAGGACTTAGTGGGCACACTTCACATTGTGGACATCGCCAGCTATGCCGGTGACTCCATTACTGCTCGGACGTTGGCAGCTAGGCCTCGGTCTCCTCGGTGCTCGAACGTCGCCAGCTACGCCGGGGACTCCTCGGTGCTCCGACATCGCCAGCTACGCCAGGGGCTCCTCGGTGTTCGGACATCGCCAGCTACGCCGGGGACTCCTTGGTGCTCGGACATCGCTAGCTATGTCAGGGTCTCCTCGGTGCTCAGACGTCGCCAGCTACGTCGGGGGCTCCTCGGTGCTTGGACATTGCCAGCTACGTCGGAGACTCCTTCGCTGCTCGAATGTCGCCAGCTACACCGGGGTCTTGATACACGCATGTCAGACGACGTCGGCAAGCTTTTAGACTTCTTTTTCTTTGACCCTGCTACAAGATTCATTCTTCATCTTCCAGCAGGCTCGGGGACTAAGTGGGCACACTTCACCTTGCGGTGAATGTGCATTTTTTGATTCGGGGCTCCGCCTGTGGACTGGTTGCCCGCTTGGCCGATCTTCTGCCTCTCTTCTACTTTCTGACCCTGGCACCACGTGACCATGTCACCTACTATCAGGCTCGGGGACTAGCTGTGGGGGTATGGCCCTCGGTATTCACAAGACAAGACATGGGCCACACCATCAGAGGTGGCCCGGCCCACAAGATCATGGCGTGCACGGCACTGGTCGACGTGCACCGCAAGATATTATATAGTACCAAATAGGATACTTTTCTTGTAACCCTACCCCTCCAGAGTATATAGGGAGAGGCAGGGGTCCCCTAGTCACTAGGCTACATACATCTCATATTTAATACAATACACCAAAGACACGGGACGTAGGGTATTACGTCGATCAGACAGCTCGAACCTGTCTAAATCGCTGTCTCTGCGCCTTGTGTCACCATCCGGTTCCTGATTATGCGCATCTCCACTGATCAATCTACCTTTGTGGGATACCCCTCGGAGGACTGCTGGGCATCTTTTATCGATAGCAATCGACGGCGAGACGCCGTATGAGGCCTGGCACGGGCGCAAGCCGGTGGTTAGCTACCTACGCGTCTTCGGCTGCCTTGCCTTCGTCAAGGAGGTGAACCACGTTAGCAAGCTCGATGATTGTAGCTCACCGGGGGTCTTCATTGGCTACGCAGAGGCGTGGCACATGATGTCATGTTCGATGAGGGACGCGGCTGGGCATAGGTCAAGGCGGTGGACGATGGGTCAGCGGCCGTGCTCTGTGACTTCACCGTCGAGTATGCTTGGGCGGGAGGTGCTGAGGGAGCACAAGGTGTCCTCATCAGCGACTGGGTCTTCATCACTAGCGCCGAACTCTTCACCAGCTCCGCCGCGGTCGCCAGCACCAAATCCGGGGGAGCTCGGCAGCCCATCGGCGGTGGTCGGCAGTCCATCGGTGGCGGTCGGGAGCTCGCCGGTAGCAGTACTGACCTCTCCATCACCGCAACCAAACTCTCCAGCGCACTAGCCAACCGCCTTGGCATCTTCTACCTCGCCCGCTACGGCACCAGCGCACGCAGGGCAGCTGGAGGTCGAGTACGCGACTTCACTGCAGGATTGTGAAGACCGCCTGGATGCCTACTACGATGATGAGCCCCTCCGGTACCGCACGGTGGCGAACATTCTCGAAAAGCAGTCTCCACTAGTCTAGTTCAAGCGACTCTTTGCCTAGCTACGTCTAACGCACGCCGGTGAGCCGACCACTTATGCTGAAGCGCAGGGTGATCTGGCGTGGCGGGCGATGATGGAGTAGGAGATCAACTTCATCGAGCAGAACTGCACCTGGGAGCTGGTGCCACTGTCGGACACACACCGGCCATCACCATGAAGTGGGTGTTCAAGCTCAAGAAGGATGAGCTGGGCACGGTGATCAAGCACAAGGTGCGACTGGTAGCGCGCGACTTCGTCTAGCAAGAGGGGATCGACTACGATGACGCCTTCGCCCCCATGGCGTGCATAGAGTTAGTCCGTGTCCTCCTCACGCTGGTGGTACAAGAGGGGTGGCAAGTCCACCACATGGGCGTGAAGTCGGCTTTCCTCAATAGCTATCTCAAGGAGGATGTCTACGTGCTCCAGCCACCTGGCTACGCCGTCGTCGA
Source organism: Miscanthus lutarioriparius (assembly GCA_904845875.1). Lineage (NCBI taxonomy): Eukaryota > Viridiplantae > Streptophyta > Magnoliopsida > Poales > Poaceae > Miscanthus > Miscanthus lutarioriparius. The sequence continues at coordinate 23,382,321 of CAJGYO010000018.1, forward strand.
AGAAGAGGAGAAGGTGTACCACCTACGCAAGGCATTATATGGCCTACGCCAGGCACCGCGCACCTAGAACGCAAAGCTCGATGCCATGCTCTAGAAAATGGGTTTCAAGCAGAGCACGTACGAGGTGGCGGTGTACCGGCTGGGCAGTGGACGCAACGTTCTACTGGTCGGTGTCTACGTCAATGACCTCATCATCACTGGCGCTGAAGAGCAGAAGGTGGAGGTGTTCAAGGCGTAGATGAAGAAGGTGTTCGACATGAGCGACCTCGTCCTCCTCTGTTTCTACCTCAGCATCGAAGTGCGCCAGGACGCCAGCGGGATCGCCCTTCACCAAACCCACTACATCAAGCACATCCTCGAGCTCGGCGGCATGACTGGCTACAATCCGGCCTACACCCCGATGGAGGAGAAGCTCAAGCTGAGTCGGAAGAGCATGGTGGAGGAGGTCGATCCAACCCATTATCGAGGGCTGATCGGGAGCTTGCGTTACCTGGTCCACACTCGTTCGGACATCGCGTTCGCCATCGGGTACATGAGCCAGTTCATGGAGCGGCCGACGATGGAGCATCTATAGGCCGTCAAGCGAATCTTGCGCTGCGTGGCGGGCAGCCTCGACTACGGTCTTCACTACGGAAGGGCCCCCGACACGACGTGATTCGTCGGCTACTGCGACAGCGATCTTATCGGCGATGTGGACACCAGCAAGAGCACAACTAGGATGATGTTTTTCCTCGGTGATTGCTTGGTCAGCTGGCAGTCCCTCAAGCAGAAGGTGGTGGCTCTCTCAAGTTGTGAAGCGGAGTACATCGCCACCACCACTACAGCAACTCAGGCGCTATGGCTGTCAAGGATGCTGGCAGAGCTCCTTGGCAGGAAGGTGGATGTGGTTGAGCTAAAGGTGGACAGCAAGTCTGCTCTAGCTCTGGCCAAGAATCTGGTCTTTCATGAAAGAAGCAAGCACATTCGCATCAAGTATCACTTCATCAGGGATTGCTTGGAGGATGGAAGCATCAAGGATAGCCACATTGCCACTACTGATCAGCTCGCTGACATTCTCACCAAGTCGCTGGGGAAGTACAAGTTCCAGGATATGAGGGAGAGGATTGGGCTACAATAGATCACCTCCAGTGCTCGACACAAGGCTTAGGGGTAGAATTGGTAGATAAGCCTAGTGCTAAAGCACTTATATCTTACTTTTCCTGCACTTTTATTTTCCTTGGCTTCCAAGCCTAGTGTTAGGAATATGCTCAGCATCTAGTTTAGTGGCTAGAATATGCTGTAGCAAGTGGGAGTACCCTTTGCCTATAAAGGGCAAGGGAGTGTCATTGTAAAAACCAAGCCATTGCATTTTCTTTCAATCCAAGCGGCCAAGGGCTAAGCTGTCCTCTGGTAGTTTTCAAATCTGAATCTGAGATCTATTTGGACCAACAGGGACATCTTTCTGGATGAGACAGTCCTCTCTTAGCAAGACGATCAGTTGTCCAGCACCTGTGATGTGCTACCAGCCACATGAAAAACTTGCATTTACATGGAGCCCAAGATTTCCATATTCTTTCCCAAATTTGAAAAATGACAAAGGTTACTCAAGGAGGCCCAGTATAAGATGATTGTGTCTTTGAATCTGAGACCATTCGAGGAGAGTCTCAAAATATGGGAATCCTCAACTACAGGCTGCAAGCATACTTCTGTGAATATATCCCAAAGGCCAAGGAACTCAGAAATGACACCCACGGTGATAGCCCCTTGGATATCAGAGACCCAAGCATTACTAGTGAGGGCTTCAAAAACTGTCCTCCTGTTAGCTTTCCTTTTAGATACCAAGGCAAAAACTTGGGGTGCAAGATCAGCAACCCTCTGTCCATGAATCCAGCGATCTGTCCAAAACAAGGTTTTGTGACCATCCCCAACCTCAGATACAACAACTATGGAGGAAAAGGCCTAGACACATGGATGGACTTGAACATGAATGTTTGTCCATGGGCGAATAGGATTCGTTTTTCTTTCAGCCATAGCCATCTTGCTCGAAGCGTCCATCCAAGGATCTGAAGGTTAGAGATGCCAAAGCCACCGAGCTCACGAGGAAGACACACTTTGGCCCAGGCTACAAGGCAGTGACCTCCCTTCGCATCCTTTCTTCCTCTCCAGAAGAATCCTCTTGTGATCCTGTCAATAGCCTTAAAACTTTTAGCATGCTGCATTGCTAATAAGTAATAACCAAGCATGAAACTGCCTAAAAAAATGTATTGTTAATCTATGGTTCTGTTATACGAATTTCTCCTTATGCTGATTTAGAAATCATAAGCAGCTTGCATAATACTACCAGAACATTACCTGCTATGTCTTCAACCGTAATCATGTATTTATATTCTCAGTTTTTTTATAATATATAAGCTGCAGGATTGGTTATCAATTCCCTTTGATTTGGCATGATACTTTGTATGTTTGTTACAAAAAAAATGATTGTGATTTAAAATAATGGATTAAGTCCACTTTTGGCCCCTCAAGTATAGGATTCGTCTAATTTTTACCCTCAACTATAAAACCGTCTAGTGGTAATACCCCAAGCTGTGAGTTCTTGTTTAACCCTTGACCACTTTGGTTTGTGTAATTCTTCTTGGAAACATGATAACCTGGAGCGTATGGATTTAATTTTTCCTTCATTTTGATGTGCTTTGCAGGAACAAATCTTGAGATACATCTTTGATTGATTAGACACAAATGGTATGGTCTATTGTGCCATGATTGGTGTTGTGCTTACGTAATATAACCCGGAGAAATAAATAGATCTGTTCCTCGGTTAACCTTTGCTAAATAAACCTGCATTGTTACTCATGGTGTATGTAATGGCCTTGATTAGTTCTTATGCCATTGTAAGGTTTAGTTCTTGGACCACTTGAACAAAGGAGAGGGATTGGGCTAACTTTAGAGTTTGCAATTTGGTGCATTTTTTACGTGACTTCTACGCTTGCTTGTGCAAAGATGAGACTTCCCTATACCATCAGGTTGGAGACCAAATGGATGATTTCTTTTATCCTTTATTATTTCATTGTAGATTCTCTTATCTCCTGATGCAAGATGAATTGTATTTAGTTCTTAATTTTTCCATGTTCAGTGTTTGCCCTAATGAATCTAATATCGTCTGGTTTTACTTTATTTCTTAGAGTCCGGTGTGTAAACACTAATGTTTCGTGCAGTCCTGCTCCATAAAAGGTATGATGCTTCCTCAGAATAGTCCTCTTATATAATGATGCTGAAGTGAAGCTTGCTTCTTTTAGAAGCAATAGGGGTTACGACAGTAGTTTAGTTAAAGTAAAACAGTAGGGGTTACTGAAGCTTAGCAATTTGAATATGCCCATGAACAGTTAGTGCTTAGTAAAATCCAGTACAATTTCCGATTGTTTTTACGTGTCTATGAGAATTAAATTCATTTGATTTAGTTACATGAAGTCTCGGAGACGAAAGCATTACAGAAAATGTCCCCATTCGTGTTTATTACTAGCCATCTTAAAATTGTACATACATATCCTCTACCAAATGTAAGAAACAATTAGGTCCATTTTATGATGCTGATGGTCATTGAGCTACAGTTCTATTTGGGCAAGGTGACCCTATTGTGTTTAGGCCTAACACTTTCTGTAACAGAACCGTCCAATTTATACAAGATCAAGTACTGCTGTCCCCGCTAACACGTTGACACGCGCACACTTTCACTCATATAAACCCGGTAGTCCGCCGAGTGTCCCGAAAGACCTTGGTAAATCAACATCACAACCAAGATCGCGTGATTAAGCAAATACACATCACATACACAGGGTTGCAGCGGAAATAATATTACAAATGGGTTCACAATTAAAAGTACAAGTTTGGGTTTCAAAACCGATTAGTGAAAACAACATAGCTTTCAAAAGATTACATTAATATATGTTCCAAATACATTGCTAGCATAAGTGACATCATCCGACAAAAGCATATAGATGAGAAGTAACTATAGAATCACCGGGCCCATCGGCGGTTAGCCACCATCTTCAACAGGCTGAGAACTTCACCTGCAACATGGTGGGATAAACCCTGAGTACGAGAAGGTACTCAGCTAGACTTACCCATCAAAAACCAGAAATAACGGACACCAAGGGTCATGCAAGGCTTATGAGGTGGGCTAGCTTAACACATTTGCATAAAAGAGCTTATGAGCATAGTAACCAATTTAAACTTAGCATCAAGCTTATCATCATTTACCTGTCCACTAGATTAACACCTGTACTAGAGCACTCACTTATTAGGAGCAATCAATATTAACCATAGCAGGTATAATAAGTCTGTCATCATCATATCATCATTTCCGAACCATTATGTTATTTAGTGAGTCTACATTGGAGATAAGCCCGTCAAGTTCTCACTAACCGGGAGAGACAGCGACTCGAATCGAATTACAACTCAGCTGAGGGGGTATTCCTAACTCTCACCCTGGCATACTTAGCAAGGGTAGCCGTGGGTCACCTTTGGAACAACTCAGGAACCAAATTTGCGGGTTCGATCAGCGCCAGCACTCTCAGGGATTACCCTTCTGCCAGGACGATCAGGACTTTTAAATCACCTGCCCTTGGACTCACGCCTATGGCTCCCTTCCGAGGCGCACTTTATACTTATCAACTCCCGGCCGGAGATGAGCTACTCGGCTTCGTGGTCGGACTTCGGACATGCCCAACTAAGAGAGAGGCATGCGTTCAACATGAACAGGAAAGGCTCCAAGATTCAGTCCTTAATCGACACAGACGGAGTCACTGCAAACCGGTAAGCCCCCATCCGGTCTTCATTTCAAATTAAGACTGGTTCTTTTCCACGATAGCAAATATAGCCAACCGTGCCATATGTATCTTCCTATATCTCGCAGGTGACAGGAAATCACCTGACTTCTACCGTGTTTAAGCAGGGCTAAGCACTACACGAGCCTGAGCTACATAGGATTCAGGGTATCAATATCTGGACAAGGATTGGATAACCAATGCAGCAAGTGTTTGCATCCAACACCTAAACTTAATGCAACAATATATATATGTAACAATAATTATGTAACAATAATATTGTAACTGCATTTCGAAAATTAGGAGGCTTAATATGCTCCGGGGCTTGCCTACGATCCCACACTGAGTCAGTGTTAGTTAGACGACACTCGCTAAGTGAGCATCTCCCGTCCTAGCACTTGTCCAGTCCTTCCACCTTCGGGATAGGTCCACCATACACCGTCTTCGGGTTCGGCTCCAACATCACGTCCTTCATATGGTTCATCTAGCGCACCTAGATGAGATGCAATATGCAAGTGTATGAATACATGGAAGTGCAATAGACAATGCATCGCATGCAGTAAGTAAGACAAGCACAAGGTTACATTAACATGCACAAGCACTTCGCATTGCCTACTTTAAATATCGCACAATTTATCATCCCACGATAGCAAAGAAGACGACAACACCAAGCATGACACAAGTTTCCTAAGACCTCAGGTACTCTAACTCAACCATCATCAAAGGTATGAGCCACACTTAGCAATATACAAGCAAACAACTATAATTGGAATCTGTCAATTTCTGGACATGCAAACAACAGCTACAAGATTTAGCTATAACTAGAGTTATACAAATCCAAATGACTTACAAGAAGACATTTTGGAAAGCTTATGAAATTATCTACATTTCATCTGTAATCATCATAGCATGATTCACAAGTTAAGTAGGTCGAAATTATACATTTACAGAAACTGGTCCACAATTGACAGAGAGCAGCCATTTCTGAAACCCCACTTTAAACAGGCATAACTCACAAACTACTTGGCCAAATGACACCAAATTTTAACAGAAGCTAGATACATGAATTATCTACAACTTTTATATAAACAAGTTTCACAACAAAGCACATTATCATGAAGAACTTTGCTAAGTTCCCAGATCTGTCCAGAAACCACATTTGCAAGAAAATAAATATTAACTTATGTTGCAAACACATAATTAGGCAAAACCAACTTTACCAACATGTCACACATGACTAAATAACACCAGAAAACCTAGTGTCCATGACCAAATAAATTCTTTTAATGCATTTCTTAATTTATTTTAGATAACAAGGTGACTTAATGAACATATACCAAAAGTATACATTAAATTCTACAAAAATTACAGTGGCTCACATATCCTCTCAATAGTCTACTGTACAAATTTCACTCCATTTGAATATGTATAGCAACCTCTATGAAAAAGACAAGTTGCTAAAGCAAGAAATCATGTGAGAGCAAGATAAACCAATAACTCACTCATACTTCATCCAATACTCATAAAATTTTTACCACACATCAACTATCACATGAGTAGCATGCCACAAAAAATTCACTTCATTTGGAGCCCTAGATCTGCAGTTATGGAAAATAACAAATTCAACTAGCATTACAACCTTACTGCACAAATCTATTTTTATCGCAAAATTTTGAAACTAAAACATGTCATATTATAGATCTAATGCATAGATAATTTCACAAGAATTCCAAAAAGTCCTCATTTGCTATTTTACGAATTTCCTATGAATTACTATGAATTTCCAAAGTTCCTGCAAAATAATTACAAACCAGTCCTTACGACACTATTCACATGAGTCACAGGTTCTGCAGAAAGGCCCTCTCCTTTTGTCGAATTTGAAGACAAGGTCCCTGATGCGAATCACAGCAGGGAGGTCGTCGGGGATTCGGCCGGTGGCGGCCGGAGAAGGGCCGGTGGCGGCGGGGGAATGGTGGGGAAGCACCAGGGGTCCAGCTGCGCGACGCGTGTTGGGCTACCAGCTTTACCGAGATGGTCAGTGGTGGCGGCGCTGCCATCCTTAGAGCTGGCGGCGCGGCGACGGTAGTTGTCCCGACCACGGGCTGCTCTGGTGGTCTCCGGCTCGCATGGTGGTGCGCCGGTCCTAGAGGAGGAAGAGGCGGAGCTGTTGGTTCACGTGGTGGGTCATGAGGGGGCTCGGAAGCTAGGGAACGGCGGCGACGGCGAGCTCGGCCCGCCGGCCATGGCGAACGCACGCTCTGGCGCGGAGTGGAGTGAAGTAGAGCGAGGAGGAGCGAGAGGAAGAGAGCGCGGAGTGGAGCTCTGGCCGGGACAGCGTGTGGCAGCGACGCGACTTAGGCAGGGCATCCATGACGCGTGGAGCAGGGGCAGCTCGCGCATGCTTGCCACGCACAGGCCACGCGGCATTTCGACAAACAGATGGCAGGCGCCGGAGTGGGCGAGGTGGACGTCCAAATTGGGCCTGCTACGGGCCGATTTAGTCCATGGGCCTAAAACAAAGTTTGCTCTACACGGCCTGCTCTACGTTTCTTATTTAAGGTGCCTGATCATTTGAGCTCTGTAACAGCGGGTAATTAAGCCTTAATATGATAGTGTCAACATGTTGATAACGGTCACGAGAATTCGCTTTAGGAGGTCAAAACTTGGTCAAACTCAGTGCAACTTTTTGCATGCTCTTCTCCATAATATAACCTTCAACTTTTATTTTTGGACCAACTCAAGTTTCTTAACGAAAACACAAGAACGTGGAATGCCAATGGCGACGACGATGAATTCCAGTCTTAGAAAAATTCTAAGTCTGAAAACAGCCGCTGATTCAATTTTCGAGCCTCTGTTTGACTTAGTTCCAAGTTGATCTGGCTCTTGTTCCAAAAACAAAGTTTGTTCTACATGATATGGACTACAACTTTCATTTAAGGTCCAACCTCAAAACTGGTATAGAACCTACTGTTCTACTTTGACCAAAGTATGATCACGATGAAGCTAAAATTATCCTTTTTGATCCATTGGAGCATTTTCTGGCCACCTGCTCAACATGAACCCTTCATAACTTTTGTTCATGAGTGCAAGTAGAGTTGTTTGAGCAAGGTACCAAGGTTTGGTTGACTCCATAGGTTTCCATCCACTTGATAAAGCAATTCATGCAAAGATATGACTTATCATTTCATGTGACTTTTTGATTCCAAACTTCATGAAACTTTTCCACGGGTCTAGATGGATGCATGGGGATGTAATGTACATGGAATAAGCATGTTTAACATTACTCTTGCATAATCTTAACAAGGGTCCATATGTAAGCAAATGTGCGTGGCCCAAGTTTAAGTTGGAGCTCCATCATGTAGATTTGATCTTGACACCTTGATTACCACTTGACATGTCATGTTTGAGCTCAAACCCATTGCTTAACTGGTGATAAACACCTGGGGTGTTACAGCCCTCCCCCCTTAAAGGAATCGCGTCCCGAGATTCGGTGCAAAAGACTTTTAAGGGAAGAGAAACATGTCATCCAGTTTCTAACATCAGTGATAGCATTAGGCTACTTAACTTCGGAGTATCAGAGAGGCTAATTTGGTCACGACACTTTCTGATACTTGCTCTTCGTCGTAAGCTGTTGTCTGAAGAATTTTCTTCGTTGGCGTCATAAAGCATTGTTACATTAGGAGGAATCCAAGATAGCACTGTCCTGTGTACTTCATCCTCGATGTACGAAGAGTGATTCAAGTGTAGACTAAATACTTGCAACATTTACTTCCCTAGTGGATATAGCATAGACCTATGGACTTTGCACTAGACCACAGTCTGTTGATAGATATTCCTTGCAACGGTGCTATATTTGTTCCCAAGGTTTGAAAAGCAGTTTTCTACTAACGTGGCTTGAGCACAACTTCTCATAAAGGATGTGATCATAGACGGGGTAAACATCTTTTGAGGGTATGAGAAGCTAGTTAACCAATATCCAAACTGGTTGTAGCGGTGCAATCACTCATATGTCAACTGATGGAAAGCTACATAATGTTCCATGTGTGTAGTGCTCTTTCTCTGATAACAACACTGTATTATCTGAGTCTGTTGAGTGAGTGGTAAACGTAATAGCTGACTCAGTCGGCTCAACGTTCTCGATGATCATTCCTTAGGGAATTCTCGTATCCAAACGGCAATAGTTATCTGAGTTGTATCTGAGGCAACCCCTTGGGTAAAACACATGGAAGACACCAAATGACAAGGCAGCATTGGTAAGCATTGCCAAGGATGTTGGATAGCGAGGCCTAGAGTACAATAAAAGTTGCAAGTATTTCCTCAAACTAGGGAAATAGTTCCCTACCAAGCATTTTGAGTATGATTCTCCTTCATGGTGTAGTTGCTCAGTACGTTGAGTTGACTTGCACTATATCAAAACTATCTTTTGTGGAACTACTTTTGACATTGGGGCTTCATTTCTAATGTCAGTCAATATCTCCAAATTACAATTTTGAAATCTGTTGTTTGACACCTTTTAAATTGCTTTCGAGTTGCAAGGGTACAAATTGACTCGTAGAACACCTTGATTGCTCGAACATTGTTGATAGAAGAGGCCAAGAACAAGGTACAAAGGTGTCCAAGGAGTCTTCTTTAGGGCATCTAAAGGATTATCTAGCAACAATTATTTACCGCGTTACATACCTTGGCATCAATTGCAAACACAACTTTTGAATGTGAAGGATGATCGCAGTCACAAAGAAATTACAGATTCTGTACTCTTTGGTTTTCTGTTCATATTTCACAAACTAGTGCTCCATTGTGCATGAATTTTGGTAGAAACATAGATCCATGAGTCCTCTAACCGCTCACCAAAATTCAGCTCAAACGGACACTGTTTGACTATCCAAACAATACGGCTACCAAAACTGCGGTGTTCTGAAATGGCAGCAAACCGAGCCAAGAAGATATCTCTCAAATCCAATGTTTTACTCAACCAATACTCAAACCAACTTAAGACATTGAAGGGTCCTAAGCAAGGAATGAGATCACCAAGTTTGGGGTCAATCCAACTTCGTTTGAGTCACTAATCGTTGGCTTGAAGATGTTCAGTTTTGTACCCTAAAATCTGGACAGATTTTCACGTTCTTCTCTTTCTTTGCTTCACACGTTGTGGTGTGTGTTCGATACTCTCGATCTCTTTGTAGAGCAGCAGCAGCAGCTCCTTTCTCTAAGGATGTAGACTAAGATTTTCCATATATGATTCTCAGGAAACAACTTAATTCGTTTGATTTAGACAGCAACTTGACTATGCACAAGCATTGGACTTGTGACTATGTTTTCGGAACACAAGGCATACTCTTCATGGAGGGACTGTCCTACAGAGATAAGGGAACATCTCTTATTATCCTTCTGTGCCTCATCCAATAGAATATGGAATAATCCTTTGATAGCACCTTATACATAACGATGCTGACCGAAACTAAGAACGTGCTTTCTCTAGCTCTTTACTTAGCTGATATAGCATCCAGCACTATCTGTGTGATTGTCCAAGATGGACTTGACTTGACAACATAGGGCTTGGAGAAGGAAGCAGTACTAGCATCGATGACCGGCTTTGCTGTTTGTTTGCTTAACATTGTTTTGTGAGCTCTGGCCTTCATAATTAGCAAAAAGTTATCACCTAGCCGGAGGTTAAGCTTCCTACTCGTAACTAATCAGTTGACTCTCAACACTCAAAGTTCCAAATTCTTACTCTTGACCACAACAATAATTGCAATCGAGGCACAAACAGACGGTCGCCATCGAAGTCTGCAGATAAGGAGTCACACTAGAGATGTTGATCTCGACTGTGCGATTAGCACGCACATAATAATCAAGACTTGGATAGCTAGGTCATACTCATAATGTGACGTTCGATTCTTATCTGACTAACAACTTGTCCAACATTAATTGTTGTGTGCCTTTCTGATCCAACAGTGATGACATAAGTTGTTCACTAGGTGACGGACGTCAATACTGGGACAACCAAGGGGAGTCACTTGTCTACCACCTCTTGTAGTCTGTTAATGTTTATGTCAGTGACCAGTTCTTCAAAGGTTATCCTTTTTGTGACTTCAAAAGGAAGCTCTACTACTTTCGGTCAGATATATGGATCTTCGATAAGATATGGAGAGATAACCAAGGAAGAGTTCACGTGAAAATAACACATCGGTACAGTTCGGCAATGGATCATGACTAGAAACCTCGATACCAACGCGCACCCAGCAGCACAACCATGCGTCGGCCGCCCACAAGGAGGCCCTAGGTTCCGTCGCGGCACCGTAGATCGCTAATCGTGGCACCATTACTGAACATACAACCAAAGTGAAACTTCTAGTGGCACCAATTAGATTGTAAGAACAAGCATTGTGCAAAAGAGGGATAGCAAACAAGGATAGTCATAAGGTTAGGAATCAACAAGGAGGCGATCAGAAGATCAATACACAGCGCAAAAGAACATAGCCTAATTGCCGAAGGCAACTAAGCAGGAGACTCTTGCTAATTTCCATATACGTCTTGTGTCCACCCAAGTGATTACCAGATAAAGATTAACATGAGATTTGGTCTTGTCTAGTAGCAACATGAGATCAAGATTGATAAACATCTAGAGACTTGAAAGGGTTGGAGGCAAAATAAACGAGATTCGAGGGACAGAGCCATTGCACTGACTAGGGATTGAGTTGATAAAGCAATGACATGATCTGTGAGGAAAAGGTTCCAAAGCTAGGATAGATAGCGATTAGCGTTGCACCAGATCATCTGTAGGAGAAAGAGCAATAAGGTCCAACAAGGATTTTTGAGCAGGGTCCTCCCACATAGGAGCGGGACAACCACAAAACATGCAAGCATTCAAGGGAACTAAGCTTGGACCTAAAGTCAAGCAAAGGCATAGATAAAGTCTTCGTAGCACAACGTTCAAGGCTAGCAACCACGTGTACAGGCTCATGTTCCTAAGAGAGAACTTAATTGTAGACAACAACCCTGAGATTACCAAAACTTGGACGCTGCTCCAGGATAGCGCTCTTCCACACTCATATGCTTACCGAGGACAAAAGGGTGAAAACTACGGCACTACCTAGATAACGAGCATCCACGCCTACATCATGGTCTTAAGAGAGCATTTCGAAACACTCAATCCAATTAGCTTAAATGGCTATTACGAAGCACAAAGCTCGTACATAACAAGCAGTCACCTTCAACAACACCACTACACATATCAGGCAAAACATGGTGGTAAGGCACTGTTATCTTTTGTTTCCTTTTTACTGAGTAGGTGGATATCTCTACAAAACAAGTTTTACTTACATTTAGAAATTTAGTTTTCAAAGGGGTGAACTTTTTGTTAACTATTAACTTGTCATCTATTTTCTTTGGACGTAGACATACAAGACGAGCTAATCACACACTATCTTCAAGCATAGCTATTCAAGCAGCATGGGACAAGACATTTTGTCTAGCTTCACACTGGGAAGATAGTAACATCACATGGATCACAAGTTACTTACTATTAGAATAAGGTGAGGGAAGCATATTTATGCACAAGCACAATCATGATGCATGCTCGTCCTATTCGTCCTCACGAAATTGCTAGCCTAAGGTGGCAATCACGTTCTATGTCGGTGGCATAACACGAACTCTCTCGATATATAGCTAGTCGTCAGCTATATTCAATCTACGCATTCGTGGTTAGGGTACCTGTAGGCAAATTCATTGCAGCCCATCCCCACAAGAGATAAATAAGCACACAATAAAAGCAGTAAACTAAGATACTCTCCATATATACATCCCCCGATGTATATACTTCGATATCCATAGCTACCCGATAAATATACCCGCAATTAAGTACCTTCATATATACATGTGTGTAACATGTAAATATTCCAGTAACCAAAGCTAACTCTCCCCTAGACCGACAGTGGGACGGTCATGCTCTCACAACTCACACTTACCTGAACGTAGAGGCAATTGATCCATACATTACCATTCAACGAATGGCATCCATACAATAGCACGCCGTATGGACGACGAAAGTAAAAACCCCCATGTTAGTACTTAGATAGCCACCAAATAGTCCTTAACTGGGCATAAAGGAGGATGTCGCTAGCATAGTTTTGCAAATTAGTTTTGACAAATTTGCCTGTAGCTAAAGTTTTAGTTAAAATAGGCTTTTTAAAACCAAAACTTTATTTTTAAAACAATGTACATGACAATATTATGCTTAATATTGCTCTGATGCCAGCTGTAACAAAGCCGCCCAATTTATACAAGATCAAGTACTGCTGTCCCCGCTAACACGTTGACACGCGCACACTTTCACTCATATAAACCCGGTAGTCCGCCGAGTGTCCCGAAAGACCTCGGTAAATCAACATCACAACCAAGATCGCGTGATTAAGCAAATACACATCACATACACAGGGTTGCAGCGGAAATAATATTACAAATGGGTTCACAATTAAAAGTACAAGTTTGGATTTCAAAACCGATTAGTGAAAACAACATAGCTTTCAAAAGATTACATTAATATATGTTCCAAATACATTGCTAGCATAAGTGACATCATCCGACAAAAGCATATAGATGAGAAGTAACTATAGAATCACCGGGCCCATCGGCGGTTAGCCACCATCTTCAACAGGCCGAGAACTTCACCTGCAACATGGTGGGATAAACCCTGAGTACGAGAAGGTACTCAGCTAGACTTACCCATCAAAAACCAGAAATAACGGACACCAAGGGTCATGCAAGGCTTATGAGGTGGGCTAGCTTAACACATTTGCATAAAAGAGCTTATGAGCATAGTAACCAATTTAAACTTAGCATCAAGCTTATCATCATTTACCTGTCCACTAGATTAGCACCTGTACTAGAGCACTCACTTATTAGGAGCAATCAATATTAACCATAGCAGGTATAATAAGGCTGTCATCATCATATCATCATTTCCGAACCATTATGTTATTTAGTGAGTCTACATTGGAGATAAGCCCGTCAAGTTCTCACTAACCGGGAGAGACGGCGACTCGAATCGAATTACAACTCAGCTGAGGGGGTATTCCTAACTCTCACCCTGGCATACTTAGCAAGGGTAGCCGTGGGTCACCTTTGGAACAACTCAGGAACCAAATTTGCGGGTTCGATCAGCACCAGCACTCTCAGGGATTACCCTTCTGCCAGGACGATCAGGACTTTTAAATCACCTGCCCTTGGACTCACGCCTATGGCTCCCGTCCGAGGCGCACTTTATACTTATCGACTCCCGGCTTGAGGTGAGCTACTCGGCTTCGTGGTCGGTCTTCGGACACGGCCAACTAAGAGAGAGGCATGCGTTCAACATGAACAGGAAAGGCTCCAAGATTCAGTCCTTAATCGACACAGACGGAGTCACTGCAAACCGGCAAGCCCCCGTCCGGTCTTCATTTCAAATTAAGACTGGTTCTTTTCCACAATAGAAAATATAGACAACCGTGCCATATGTATCTTCCTATATCTCGCAGGTGACAGGAAATCACCTGACTTCTACCGTGTTTAAGCAGGGCTAAGCACTACACGAGCCTGAGCTACATAGGATTCAGGGTATCAATATCTGGACAAGGATTGGATAACCAATGCAGCAAGTGTTTGCATCCAACACCTAAACTTAATGCAACAATATATATATGTAACAATAATACTGTAACTGCATTTCGAAAATTAGGAGGCTTAATATGCTCCGGGGCTTGCCTGCGATCCCACACTGAGTCAGTGTTAGTTAGACGACACTCGCTAAGTGAGCATCTCACGTCCTAGCACTTGTCCAGTCCTTCCACCTTCGGGATAGGTCCACCATACACCGTCTTCGGGTTCGGCTCCAACATCACGTCCTTCATGTGGTTCATCTAGCGCACCTAGATGAGATGCAATATGCAAGTGTATGAATACATGGAAGTGCAATAGACAATGCATCGCATGCAGTAAGTAAGACAAGCACAAGGTTACATTAACATGCATAAGCACTTCGCATTGCCTACTTTAAATATCGCACAATTTATCATCCCACGATAGCAAAGAAGACGACAACACCAAGCATGACACAAGTTTCCTAAGACCTCAGGTACTCTAACTCAACCATCATCAAAGGTATGAGCCACACTTAGCAATATACAAGCAAACAACTATAATTGGAATCTGTCAATTTCTGGACATGCAAACAGCAGCTACAAGATTTAGCTATAACTAGAGTTATACAAATCCAAATGACTTACAAGAAGACATTTTGGAAAGCTTATGAAATTATCTACATTTCATCTGTAATCATCATAGCATGATTCACAAGTTAAGTAGGTCGAAATTATACATTTACAGAAACTGGTCCACAATTGACAGAGAGCAGCCATTTCTGAAACCCCACTTTAAACAGGCATAACTCACAAACTACTTGGCCAAATGACACCAAATTTTAACATAAGCTAGATACATGAATTATCTACAACTTTTATATAAACAAGTTTCACAACAAAGCACATTATCATGAAGAACTTTGCTAAGTTCCTAGATCTGTCCAGAAACCACATTTGCAAGAAAATAAATATTAACTTATGTTGCAAACACATAATTAGGCAAAACCAACTTTACCAATATGTCACACATGACTAAATAACACCAGAAAACCTAGTGTCCATGACCAAATAAATTCTTTTAATGCATTTCTTAATTTATTTTAGATAACAAGGTGACTTAATGAACATATACCAAAAGTATACATTAAATTCTACAAAAATTACAGTGGCTCACATATCCTCTCAATAGTCTACTGTACAAATTTCACTCCATTTGAATATGTATAGCAACCTCTATGAAAAAGACAAGTTGCTAAAGCAAGAAATCATGTGAGAGCAAGATAAACCAATAACTCACTCATACTTCATCCAATACTCATGAAATTTTTACCACACATCAACTATCACATGAGTAGCATGCCACAAAAAATTCACTTCATTTGGAGCCCTAGATCTGCAGTTATGGAAAATAACAAATTCAACTAGCATTACAACCTTACTGCACAAATCTATTTTTATCGCAAAATTTTGAAACTAAAACATGTCATATTATAGATCTAATGCATAGATAATTTCACAAGAATTCCAAAAAGTCCTCATTTGCTATTTTACGAATTTCCTATGAATTACTATGAATTTCCAAAGTTCCTGCAAAATAATTACAAACCAGTCCTTACGACACTATTCACATGAGTCACAGGTTCTGCAGAAAGGCCCTCTCCTTTTGTCGAATTTGAAGACAAGGTCCCTGATGCGAATCACAGCAGGGAGGTCGTCGGGGATTCGGCCGGTGGCGGCCGGAGAAGGGCCGGTGGCGGCGGGGGAATGGTGGGGAAGCACCAGGGGTCCCGCGCGCACGCGTTGGGCTACCCAGCTCGGCCTGAGATGGTCTGTGGCGGCGCGGCCACTGCAGCAGCGCGCGGCGACGGTAGTTGTCCCGACGGCCGGGCTGCTCTGGTGGTCTCCGGCTCCGCGGTGGTGCGCCGGTCCTAGAGGAGGAAGAGGCGGAGCTGTTGGTTCACGTGGTGGGTCATGAGGGGGCTCGGAAGCCAGGGAACGGCGGCGACGGCGAGCTCGGCCCGCCGGCCATGGCGAACGCACGCTCTGGCGCGGAGTGGAGTGAAGTAGAGCGAGGAGGAGCGAGAGGAAGCGAGCGCGGAGTGGAGCTCTGGCCGGGACAGCGTGTGGCAGCGACGCGACTTAGGCAGGGCATCCATGACGCGTGGAGCAGGGGCAGCTCGCGCATGCTTGCCACGCACAGGCCACGCGGCATTTCGACAAACAGATGGCAGGCGCCGGAGTGGGCGAGGTGGACGTCCAAATTGGGCCTGCTACGGGCCGATTTAGTCCATGGGCCTAAAACAAAGTTTGCTCTACACGGCCTGCTCTACGTTTCTTATTTAAGGTGCCTGATCATTTGAGCTCTGTAACAGCGGGTAATTAAGCCTTAATATGATAGTGTCAACATGTTGATAACGGTCACGGGAATTCGCTTTAGGAGGTCAAAACTTGGTCAAACTCAGTGCAACTTTTTGCATGCTCTTCTCCATAATATAACCTTCAACTTTTATTTTTGGACCAACTCAAGTTGCTTAACAAAAACACGAGAACGTGGAATGCCAATGGCGACGACGATGAAGTCTGAAAACAGCCGCTAATTCAATTTTCGAGCCTCTGTTTGACTTAGTTCCAAGTTGATCTGGCTCTTGTTCCAAAAATAAAGTTTGTTCTACATGATATGGACTACAACTTTCATTTAAGGTCCAACCTCAAAACTGGTATAGAACCTACTTTTCTACTTTGACCAAAGTAGGATCACGATGAAGCTAAAATTATCCTTTTTGATCCATTGGAGCATTTTCTGGCCACCTGCTCAACATGAACCCTTCATAACTTTTGTTCATGAGTGCAAGTAGAGTTGTTTGAACAAGGTACCAAGGTTTGGTTGACTCCATAGGTTTCCATCCACTTGATAAAGCAATTCATGCAAAGATATGATTTATCATTTCATGTGACTTTTTGATTCCAAACTTCATGAAACTTTTCCACGGGTCTAGATGGATGCATGGGGATGTAATGTACATGGAATAAGCATGTTTAACATTACTCTTGCATAATCTTAACAAGGGTCCATATGTAAGCAAATGTGCGTGGCCCAAGTTTAAGTTAGAGCTCCATCATGTAGATTTGATCTTGACACCTTGATTACCACTTGACATATCATGTTTGAGCTCAAACCCATTGCTTAACTGGTGATAAACACCTGGGGTGTTACACTTTCTATTTGATGAGCTCTTCATTTGAGGAGCTACTATGAAGGTGTGTACTTGAAATAGAATGAACAATTCTAAATTGCTTCTATGGTTGCCTTTATTCTCATTTATTAATAGAGTGAAACCTGAGATGCAAGATGCATTAGTTAGGATGGTAAAAACTAATGTTTAAGTTCACTAAGTTATGAATTTAATTAGCTGATTGATCAATGCATGTAGCATTGACTTATATAATACCCTCTACTTACCCTTAGTTCATTGGAATTAAAAATGTTGGTTCATTTCCAATTTTCCAACTCCCAAGACTAACTCCAGATTTAGTAGAGGCAGTAACATCAGAGCACCATTTCTATTCCTTCTTTCTATCTGATTAGCACATACACAGCCTAAGATTACTATGACTCTCACCAATGTTTCAACATAAACACTATTTCTTAGCTTGCATTGAGAAAAAAAATATTAGCTTATGGATTTAAGGTAATGCATTGTCTTGTTAGTTTCAGTGTTTGTTACCTGGTTTTGAGATAAAAAAGGCTTTCAATCCTGCGCTGCATCTTTGGTTGGATAACCGACGCGCGTAAGGGCGCACGTGATGGACTAGTTGGTTATCAATTCCCTTTGATTTGGCATGATACTTTGTATGTTTCTTACAGAAAAAATGACTGTGTTTTAAAATAATGGATTAAGTCCACTTTTGGCCCCTCAACTATATGATTCGTCTAATTTTAACCCTCAACTATAAAACTATCTAGTGGTGATACCCCAACTGTCAAAACCGTTCACTTTTAGCAACTGGGCACGTGTAGGGCTGTTTTGTCCTACGTGGAGCAGATTTGACCATGCCCCGCTAGCATTGACCGCTACGCAGGCCCTCTTTCCTCCCGTTCCTGCACGCGTGAAGGAGGCAACGGAGGACGCAGTGCGGGAGCAGGGCGGTGGCGCGAGCAGGCTACAGTGGCGGCGCATGAGCAGCACAACAACACAACGCTTGAGCAGGCTGAGCAGGCTGTCGCGGTGCGTGAGCCGGCGGCGGCAACGGCTCACGAGCAGGGCGGTGGCGCTCGAGCAAGTTGCGGCAGCGGCGCCCAAGCAACACGGCAGCGCGCGAGCAAGCTACGGCGGCCACCTCCTCCCTACGCCCCAGCCGAGCTCGCCACGACAGAGCAGTCGTCTGCCCTCTGCCGCTACGACTGCGCCCACCATGGACAGTGCAGCCGCACGCGTCGCGGCAATAATGCTACCCACGCTGAGCCTCCTCTATGCGGCACTGCTGCCCCTGCACTTCTCCCTCACCATCCGGTCAATTCAGCCTCCGCAACAGTAGAAATTGGGGGTTGAGCTCCACCGAATGGTAGAGTCTAATAAAATACCACTAATAGACTCGTCGAGACTTGATATAGCTCGTGCTCACCTCGCCTGACCTCTACCGTAGCCGTTCGGCCGGTGACGCGGCCGTGTCCGCCGCGGAGCGCCTCTGACCTCGCTACCCGCACGTGGCCAGCCTTAACCGACACCCTCTGCTCAATCGTAGGCGCTGCTAGCACCAGAGTAAGACGTGGATGCTCCCACTCAATCTCTACCACTCCCTTACTGTCTAGGCTTGCCGGAATAGTCGCGTAGCCGTAGCAGTTCACCACCGGCGTGGTTAGAGCGCTAGAGTTCGTCGTTTAACTTCTAACCGCCGCCCAGGGTTTCGCTTTGGTCCATATATGCTCGTAGACTCGTTAGCTTGGCCGACGCATCGCTCTTTTGCCCGGCGTAACTGCGCCATGCCGGTGGGCGCCGCACCGGCGAGCGCCGGGGCCCAGGGGTCTCCTCAGCTCCTCCCCGCCGCGATCGTGGCCGCCGGGCTGCCAACACGCGTGGTCAGCAGGCCACGCCCTACCTCTGGCCGAGCCGCGGCCGGCCCCGGGACCGCGCGGGCCCCGCGCTGCTCGCCGACAAGCCTCCTCCACCGCCATGGTTGTGCGTGCACGTGTAGCAGCGGCTTGGCCACGCGCCTTCGCTGCCCTTGTCAGTGCTCTCCTCCCTCTCGAAATCTGCGACGACCTTCAAGCCTGCGGCTGGCTACCCTCGGCTGCCGGAGCCCGCAGCCAGATCTTCGTGGCTGAGGTGCCTGCGTCCTGCAGCCCTACGCGGCTTCGTTGGGAAGGGAGGTGATGAGTGGGTGACGTGTGGGCCCCATATGTCACTGAGATGGAGGTTGACATCCTACGTGGTGGTCAACACCAGCGTGGCGTGGTCAAACCCGCTCCACGTAGGACAAAACAATCTTGCCCGCGCCCAGGTGCTAAAAGTGAACGGTTGACAGTTGAGGTATCACCGCTAGACGGTTTTGTACTTGATGGTTAAAATTAGACGAACCCTATAGTTGAATAGCCAAAATTAGACTTAATCCTAAAATAAATAATGTCACTGCCAAATTCATCTGTTTTCTCGTTCTATATCATTTCTTATTCTTTAAAATACTACCATCATTACGCGCCTGTTCGCTTGTTCACTTGTCTGAATTCTGGAGGAATCTGCATAGTTTGGTGGAATGCCGGAGAAACCTGTGAGAGAAAAACACTGTTCTGAATGAAAAAATAAGCGGATCAAGCCGGATTTAAAGCACGCAAACGGGGCCTTAAAGGTTAAAAGCATTACGCGCTAGTAAATCGATTCGGAGAAGGGCGGAAAGAAAGAGGATGCTTCCGTGAGTCAGCCACTCACACTGTGGTAACCTTCCGTCTTCTTGCTAGTAGCCTGTATCATTGCTGCATGTCCTGGCTCCACAACGGCCACGTGGTGAGCTGGCACAGGGTCAGATCGCTGAGACAGCGTGCCGGAAATCATATATTTGACAGAACCTGCGTGGTGCAATAATTAGTGGGAGCAATAACGATCCCGACAACGACGTGGAATGGAAACTACGTCGGCTTGGCCTCTTTTGTGCTGGTATATGACGCCCGTCCCAGCCAGACTGTGTTTTTTCCTCTCTATTTTTTTGCAAAATTCTCTCTCTCTCTCTCTCTCTCTCTGCAAAATTTATTGCATATGCTCAGATGTAAGCATATATCCAATTTTTATTTTATTTTATACAAGATCTTGGTTTAGGCTGCTTCATTGCAGGTGTCATTGGCCAGGTCATTGCAGGTGTCCGGATATCTTTTATTTGTCCCCGCAGCGGCCCAAACGGGTAGCGGCAGATACAAGCTGTGGCATCGGACGGCTCAAAGAAAGAGGCAACCTGGCCAAAGGAGGGAATGAATTTTGGTGTACAAAAACAAAGACAGTGGTAGATGTAGATTCCATGGCTGCAATTCCCCCACCTCCTCCATGAGCATATAAATTGCCCGTCCTACAGGCCACCTTCAACATGCATAGCGACCTCAACATTGCACACATATTGTGAGTTTGTGTGAGGTCAAGATGGTGACGTTAGTGAGGAAGAGAACCCCATGGCTCTCCCTATTCATTGTCGGCATGCTGCTCCTACAACAGCACAGTGCTTTGGGATGTTGGGGTGGAGGCGGAGGCGGCGGCGGCGGCGGAGGGGGAGGAGGAGGCGGAGGCGGCGGCGGTGGTGGAGGGGGAGGAGGAGGGGGAGGGTTTTTGGGAGGATGGTTTTGGAGAGGAGGTGGTGGCGCTGGAGGAGGCAGAGAGGATGGTGATGGAGGTGGAGACAACAGCCAAAGAGTGTTGCCCTAATAAATCAATATATGTTGTTATCATGATGTCTTCTTGTGCTTGTTAGTTGTGTCATCATGTCGTGTATGAATAATAGTTGTACTCAGCCGTTCGGCTGCATGAAGCAATAAGCTGCTGCTACAGCCAACTGGTGCAGTCGCTACAATAAATTGAGAGAAAGAAATAAGCTGTAGCTGTTAGTTGCGTCATCATATCGTGTACGAATAATAATCGTGCTTCATGTTTAATGCCTGATTGACTTGTTTCATATTGCTTACAATATGTATTCACAAAGGGGCAAAAAAGTAGCACATTGTTGTTCTATATGTATATATACATTATAGGGTGTGACTGGTTGGCGGACGAACCCAGCCTGGCTCACATCTAGGGGCTAGGCTCTCCCTAGCAAAGCACATGCTCTGGTGTTTGGTTGTTTGCACGAAGTCAGGCTGCCCCAAGAAGTTGTTTGGTTGCTTACACTAGGACGTGTCGAGTGAGATGAAAAAATATATAAACAATTATCATAACATTTACTATTTGCAACTATTATTTTGTAGCACTTAGTTTATCTTATTACTCTTAATATTAATAAAAAATATGTCAACAACATTTAATGTGTGCTAATAATGCATGAATAACATCATTAGATGGCTAATTACTCGCATCCCACAAGCCTAGCGTGGGAGATTCGACTACTATCCTTTTATCCCCAGAGTGAGTCCGGAGGACACCTTTTGCAGTTGACGAGCCAAGCCCAAGTGCTAGTGCAATGGACCAAACAAGCAGACATCCCGTGGGCCCAGCCAAGAAAAATCAAAGCAACCAATCATGCCCTATTTTCTTTTTTAAGATGAAAAAACTTCCATTGAACATGATGTCCATGCAAATCACTGGACACAAGAACAGATACATGATCTGGTACCCTGGTCCATCCAGGACAAAGGACCAGCATTACAGTTCATACCCAGGGCTACTAAAAAGTATGCTATTGAATTACATTCCCATTGCTCCTGAGGCAATCACACCCTATTTTGATGTTGAATGAAACCGACATATACTTCTGGCTCTGCAGAACAGAACTGAACATTACAGCAGACAATGTACGGATCTAGATAACCCTCTACGGTGCAAGCATCATAACATAGATTAGGGTCATCTGAACAGAAACATTGCTACATACCAGTGGCGGATCCAGCCAAAAATTTTAGGTAGGGCGGACTGCCACATACATATATCAAGCTTCACAGATAGTTTGGTCTATTTTTATGTATGTATAGTTGTATACCACATATATATTAATGTACATCACATATCAATTATCAATTATATTCTAATTGGTAATTAATTCAGCAAACGAATTGTATAGACGAAGAACGAAGATGATTTACCTCTTACATAAAAAGCATATAAGGAGAATTTTTGTTCCATATTTGTCCAGATAATTTATCATTCATTAATTGATCAAAACAAAGAAAAAAGTAGACAACCTGCAATGAAAATAAATTTAGTAAGTGTTAACTAAGTGAATACGTAACAGAAAAATACCAAACATATAATAGAGAAGCGTACCAATCCTAAGCCCACAAATCCAAAAAATCACCACCCAGCTCTCTCCCATTCACCACAATTCACCAAAATCCAAAAATCACCGCAACGGTGGCAGTGCGGCACAGCCCACAGGGGCAGTCCGAGGCTTCGAACCACTCAGCACTACATCTACACTAGTACATCTACCACTAGTAACCTACCACTAGTAACCTAACCAAATAAAAAATATGTTAGGTTACTAGTGGTAGACGTACTAGTGTAGATGTAGTGCTGAGCTAATATGATGTTAGCTACTCCTGTCATCATGTGATGCTTTTGCTTGGGGATTAGATGAGCTAGGCAGTCTGGAGGTGACATCCGTGCTGGTTCCATTATTTAACGTCACATCATCCATCCATCCATCCATAACGACAGCGAGAGGAGAGAGCACGCGAGCTAGAGTCAGAGATAGAAAGTGTGGGTACTCCGGTCGCTTTTCATGTCAGGTCCTGAGCCCACCGTACATGCAGGTGCGGCAGCCGGCATAAGCGGGCGGGCGTACTTGGCTTTGCCGCGCCACCGATCTTGGCGTGGCTCTGCCGCGCCCTGATCTATGACGGCAGGCCCTGCCACGTCACCGGTCAGCGCCCCCGGTCTTCGCCACATCATCCTCCCGCCGCGCCACCATGTATAGCGCGGCCCAGACGTTTCGCCGCGTCATGGCAATAGGCGCGGCAAAAAGTGTTAGTTTTAAAAATAAAAAACAAAAAGTGTTAAAAATAAAAAAAAAATCGCCGCGCGCTGCCCCGCGCCTCCTCCTCCCCATGGCCCCAGAGCTCGAGCTACGATGGCCGCCCGAGGTCTCGCGTGGAGGCACTTGCCAGCGATAGAGCAGAGTGATACATTTTATTGTTCAAAAGAAAACATTAATTAGATTCTCAAGAATTACTTTCTCATGTATAAATACCTTCCAACTTTATCTGGTAACTGACCTGTTCAATTGAACTGACACCGTCTTCTCTAAGCTGTGAAACATGAACCTAATAGAAAAGAAATCTAATATCAACATGTTGCATTCGTTTCTTTTTTCTGAACCTGTAAACCAAGATGTTCTTGCATTGGTCCTGTATATATATAATCATGAAGCACAAAAAGATCTGCAAGTGTAAAACAAGTGTTGAATTTAGAAATATAACTGCAAACGTGAGCGCACACAGATGCGCCCCAGCAGGCTCATTCGGGTTGCTGGTGGAACAACTTGTCGGACGAATCTGTAGGAAAACCATGAGCACATAAATGGTTGCAGTTAGGATGACCACTTAAATTTTGGGAAAGAAGGGGGGGCACAGGAAGGATTTCAATCCTTTTTTTTTTTTTGAAGAATTAGCAGGCGCTCGGCTATGTCATATAGGAAGAAGAGCAAGCAAATGTTTTACAGAGTCTTATTACATTGAAAACCAGACAACACAAGCACTGAAAACATAGAAAGGGAAGATGGAAACCCCATTAGGGAACTACTGGACGCCTGCAAGTCTGCGTCATTGTCCCTAACTCTTCCTTGATTAATCCTAGCACCTGAATGGGAGTCCTCTCCGCTTCCTAAAAGGTCCTTCCATTACGTTCTTTTCAAATATTCCAAGTTGTGTACATAAAGATTGCCGCTGCTGTTCGTTGTTGAGTAGAGGATTGTCCTTGGAGAGCGCTTTCCCACCATTGCTGCACTGTCTGCACGTCCGGAGAAGGTAGCGAAATGCAATCAGCTGCCCAAGTTCTAACAAGGGACCAAACCTCTAATACAAATCGACAGAGGAGGTCACCCAACTAACAGACCGGGTTGCACGGACAGTTCCTTTTTGCAAATTGCAAGGGCTTATCTGCCGTCAAGGATTTCAAGCTTGTACGTACCTAGACCTGCCACAGGAGAAGGTTCACCATACCATCTGAGAGACCTAGACATGGCTCAACAGGCTACAATCCTCCTACAGGTTGTACCACGCTGGCCCATGCGGTCTGCTGTGGTTTTAATGTTTTATTGGGCTAGACTAGAAGGGGCCCTCTCCATTCTGCCGCCGGCGATTTGGTCGCACCTGTCTCGCCGGCTCCGTGCCTCCGTCCGCGTAAGCAGAGGCGTAGGGTCCGCGCAAGCAGAGGCGTAGGGCAGGCCGTGAACGCCAAACTGGCTAAACCCGTCGTCACTAGCAAGAACCTGACCGGCACTGAGCAGTCCACAACGGCCACGTGGTGAGCAGGCACAGGCGCAGATCGCTAAGAGGCTCTCAGCGTGGCGGAAATCATATATTTGACAGAACCTGGATGGTGCAATAATTAGTGAGAGCAATAACGATCCCGACAACGATTGTGGAACGGAGACCACGTCGGCTTAAGAATTTAGCCTGGTTTGATTCGCCGGGTCATACGCCACTATGTCCCCAGCTTGTCGATCAAGCATAGGTAGCTTAGCAACAATAATTAACTACAGTGATCCCGTTTCATTATGAATTCCATGGCTGAAATCCTCCCCACCTCCTCCATCAGCCTATAAATAGCCCGTCCTGCAGGCCACCTTCAACATGCATTGCGACCTCAAGCTTGCAGCGATAGGCAACACATACTGTGAGTTTGTGTGAGGTGAAAATAACGGTATCAACAAAGAAGAGAACCCCATGGCTCGGCCTCCCCTTCTTCGTTCTCGGCATGCTGTTCCTGCAGCTTACTTTGACGGAGGAGCGGGAGGGAGCTTTCTTGGTGCCCCTTGGGCATGATGTTGGGGAGGAACACGATGACATGGTGTTTAGGGACAAGAGCATGGTGCATGGTAGCGTGGTTGCTAATAAGGACAGCGGAGGCAGCGGTGGAGGTTGTGGAGGAGGAGGAGGAGGGCGTGGCGGTGGGGGAGGAGGAGGGGGAGGAGAAGGAGGCAGCGGCGGTGGAGGAGGTGGAGAGGATGGTGATGGAGGTAGAGACAATGGTCAAAGAGGACTCGGTCATGGCAATGGTCATGGACGAGGTCGAGGTACTGATGGTGGAGGTGATGGTGACAAAGGGAGAGGTAACTATGGTGGGCATGTCAATGTTGTGATAAGAGGGGGTGGTGTTGGTGTTGGTTTTTGCGGCTGCAACGGCCCCCTCTGTGGCCCCGGAGGCCAAGGAGGCCTTGGCGGCCCCGGTGGCTCCGGCGGTCCAGGCGGCGGCACCCCCGGTACTCCCGGCGCCTCCGGCTCCCCCGGTCCTCCTGGCTGCCCAGGCGGTGGAGGAGGAGGAGGAGGAGGAGGAAGCAATGGTGATGGTAATGCATCACCACCACCGTCACCATCACCATCACCATCACCATCACCATGGTGATGGTGGCGACGGCGGTGGAGAGGATGGTGATGGAGGTAGACAATGATCAAAGTGGACTTGATTGTGGCAATGGCCATGGACGAGGTCAAGGTACTGATAGTGGAGGTGATGGTGACAAAAGGGAGAGGTAACTATGGTGGGCATGGCAATGTTGTGATAGGAGGAGGAGGGGGAAGTGGTGGTGGTTTTGGCGGCCCTGGCGGCAACCCCGGCCATGGCGGCAGCGGCCCTAGTGGCCCCGGCCGTGGTGGCCGCGGAGGAGGAGGAGGAGGAGGTAGCGGTGGTACAAATGGTGGAGGGGGAGGTGGTGGTGGCAAAGGACGTGTAAGTGGAGGTGGAGGTGGTGACGGTGGACATAATGTCGAAGGTGGTGGTGACAATGGCAGTGATGTGGTGGTAGTTATAATGTTGATCATCTCTATGGGTATCACCAGAAAAGCAATAACAAAGGAAATCTTGGCCAAGGGGATGATATGGCAGGCAGGCGTAGTAGCCATAGCATCCCAAAAGAAAAGCCTTGAGCATAACTTTTTTGGTTCTTGTCACATGGTAAGTAGGCATGTGAATAAGGTGCGCTCAACCAAAGAGTGTTACCCTAGTAAACCAATGTATGTTTATCATGATGTCTTCTTGTGCCTGTTAGTTGCGCCATCATGTCGTTTATGAATAATAATCGTACTCCTGTTAGTTGCGTCACCATGTCATGTATGAATAATAATCGTGTTTCGTGGGCCGAAACTAGCACATTGTTGTTATATATGTATATATACATTATAGGGCATGACTGGTTCATGCAGGAACCTAGCTTGGCTCGCATCTAGGGGCTAGGCTCTCAGTAGCAAGGCTTAGTGCATGCTCTGGTGTTTGGTTATTTGCACGAAGTCAGGCTGCCCCAAGAAGTTGTTTGGTTGCTTACACTAGGACGTGCCAAGTGAGATAAAAGAAAAATTATAAACAATTATCATCATAACATTTACTATGTGCAACTATTATTTTGTAGCTCTTAATTTATCTTATTACTCTTAATATTAATAAAAATATATGTTAATATCATTTAATATGTGCTAATAATGCATGAATAACATCGTTAGATGGCTAATTACTAACATCCCACAAGCCTAGCATGGGAGAAATGGCTACTATCCTCATATCCCCGGAGTTAGGCTAGAGGACCCCTTTTGTAGTTGACGAACCAAGCCCAAGCACTAGTGCAGCAAACCAAGAAAGCAGAAGTCACACCCTATAGGCCTAGCCAAGGAAAATCCAAACAACTAATCATAACCTATTTTCTTTTTTAGAGATGAAAAAAGACTTCCATTCAACACAGTGCCCATGCAAATCGCTGGACACAAGAACAGCTACATGATCTAGTACCTAGTCCATCTAGGACAAAGGGCCAGTGTCGTATATATGGACCTAGGGCACCCGCACCGCCCGTATATTTGACTACGTCCGTCTATCGGGCCAGAGGCCATGGTGAAGGAGGCCCACGAAGGCCAGGCGAATTCACCAACTTGGAGATCAAGGCATATCAAGAATATCCAAAGCCGTTGTATCTGGACGATAGTGTAGGATCAATCTAGTATGCATTCCATGTAACAAACTAGGCAGGCTATATAAGGGGGAGTAGGGGCCTCGCGATCGGGATCCAATTCATTCTCTTCCATCCCATATCTACTACGTAGCTAGGAGCAGAAGACCCTGCAATCGAGCATACGAATACAAGAAGAGCAGCATCACCCCCAACTAGACTAGGGCACCCTACGTGCGTGAACCAGTATAAATCTTATGTCTGGTGTGCTATCATCTGATTCATCTTACGCAAGTAGCTATTAGGTATTGACGAAGTTAATTTTTCCGACAGTTGGCGTGCCGGGTAGGGGCCTTTCGCGTATAGATTCATATTGTGTTTCAGATGGGTACCATCTTCAACTTTGGCAACGACACAGAGAAGATGCAGCCAGGCGAAAAGATCTCCTTCGGCAAGCTCGACTTCATCGCTGACCAACTTGAGAACCTGCACTTGCAAGAACTCGAGACGCCCGAGCAGGAGGAGGAACAGTGTCCCCTCCGGTCCGTGCTTTCACCGCCGGACTAGAGGAGAAGGAACAATCCCCTTGCCCGCCACCTGACCCACCATGCTCATGTGCTCACTGAAGCCAGTTGAGAGCATGAGCTTGACGTCACTTTCCAAATCTGGAAGGATAAGGATCCTACCCCTGAGGTAGATCCAACATCGCTACCCAATCATGCTCCCTCTTGATTAACAATTAGGTTAAGGAACGCGACGGCGATCTACTCAACTCAGCTTCCACAAGATGTAGTGGTACCCACAAAACCTCACACCGTGGAATTTGAGGGTCACAACTCAGATCAATCTGTCTGGGAATGCAGTGATGATGATTTCGACTCGTGTTTCATCTGAGTCGTCATCCACAACCTCAGTCAGGGAGTTACCGTCCAGGAAGAACCGGACGCCTCTAATGGAAGCGCTAACTGGCGCGACGTAGATATCTCTGGACTCGCCAACCCTACTAGCCTCCTTCAGTTCCTCGACAGCTGTGACCTACTGCTCGAGAACACCGATTCAGAGGATGACGAAGATGGCATCATCTCTCATATGTGCGAGTGCTATGTTGACACTCCTGATCGTTAGAATGGCTGCGGCGAGAATGGGTGGTGCACCCCCGATCAATCCCCTTGCAACCACTTTTACTTCAACAATGATGTCCCTTATGAGACCAGCTAGGAGGCTCGGGATCACCTAATCAACAACAATGATGTGTTAGCGGAAGAGAATAGGCGGCTCCGACAGTAGCTCCAAGAGCAGAACATGGTGCGGGGCCACCAAGTCTACAACGACATCCTGTGGGCTACCCTGCTGCTCTCGGGAGCTGAGCAGTACCTGGCCGAGGCTATGTAGGAAGTGGTGGCATGCCGTAATCATCAGCCAAACAAGGACATCAGGCGCTCCAAAGGATTCAAGAGCTAATGGCAACCACAGCGGATCGGATCCCAGCACCATGTCGTGTGTCCGCCTCGCGTAGCCAGGCACCGTGGCACTTGGGGGCTTGACAGCTGCTCTGAGCGGATAGATTCGTGCATCAACCTCCTAAACATTGCCAAAACACCGCTCACCAAGCAGACAGGGGCAATGGCGGCGGACGTGGGGCAATGGCGGAAGCCGCGGAGGCGGCGTTGGTGATACTGAAAATGGGGTGATACCAAAAATGGTTACCTCTCAGATGATGATAGCGATGCCTCGCAAGATGGCAGCCCGAGGAACCTTTGGGAGCCTGCACTGCCCGTAGAGGACAACTTCTACAATTTAATTTGACCTCCTGCATTCAAACATTGGATTCAATTAGCACCGACACCTCGGAAATTTCACGCCCGAACATCGACAAGTACACAATGGCAAAATAGATCCAAATATCTGGCTAGTCAACTACCACCTCACCATGAAGGCCCGTCCGCGCCAAACCCTAACTTCATGATCCACTACTTGCCCCTCTACCTCACCGATTTGGCCAAAACATGGCTAAACCATCTGCGGGAGGGCACTATCAAGTGCTGGGCTGACCTCAAATGCGAGTTCTGCAACCACTTCGAGGCAGCTTACACTAAGCCCGGCACCTCCAGGGATCTCTTAGGATGCAAACGCAAGGCCGATGAAAGCCTGCGCGACTACATCAGACACTTCACTTAGCGCAAGAACTAGCTGCAAGAGGTTCTTGACTCCAATGTCATCAACGCTTTCATAACAAGCGTGAAGAATGAGACTCCTATCCACGACATAGGTGCTGGTATTTGTTAACGCAAACAGAAAAATCCGCAAGCGCGTGGATATCATTATAGCTTTCACCCAGGAGTATTCCAGAGTGTCGTATTTATCCTCAGGGAAGCAATGGTTAAAGAATTGATAGTAAAACATGATGTATCTACTAGCTAGTATACCGACTAGACTAATATTGGGGTAAGTGATAAGATTGGAGTTTTGTATAATGACACACACAGGAGAACCCTATGGTAAGATAAAAGAGCAGACAAGCTAATAAGCTAGGAGGACAACGCGGAGCATAAGGTTCATTTATACTTCTTTATTACTATGGTTCTATTCTAGAGTAGACCAAAGTGATTAACTAAGCAGTAGATAAAGCATAGCGATCACACCATAGCACTTTGGAGTAATAGTTCCTTTCCGATCCTCGAAAAAAACTGGGAAGGGGTGATCGGGGTTAGGCTACGAAAAGCTCTACGAAAACACCAAACCGAATGTGGTGGATTACAAAGGCCTATTCAGAGCTGTTACCTCTAGGGCTACCACAACTATCCGTGGGTTTGAACGCAAAACTCAGGTAACCTATAGTCTAGACACCATGTCTATACTATCGATTACTACTGTAGTCTCACTTAAAAACTAGAGCACTCAGTCGAGCGGAGATCCCATGCCAAGGTGTGACACGGCTATACTTAACCATGCTTAGCTAAACTACTAAGGCATGAACTAGATAACCATGAAAGACATTTTAGTAATTAAAGAAGATAAATATATGAAATAATACTTGAGTCTTACAAAGTAGCGATACAAGATTATACCTGACCTCCAAGTAGTCTTGGGCAAATTTTACCGAGAACCAAGAACTAAACCGAAAAAACCGAGAACCGAACCGAATTTACCGAGAACCGAAATCTCGGTTCCCATTTCCTAAGAACCGAAATTTGTTCGGTTAATTCGGTTCCTCCCCTCGGTTAACCAAACTACCTGAGGAACCGAACTCCCGCCTCCTGAAGACCCGGAGTCCCGGCGCCCCCTGCGACGGGCGACCTCCCGCGGCGCTGCATCCCCGCCCAGAGTCCGGCGCGCCCTCCCGAGTCGCTGATTTTTTGGAAGCCGGAGTTGTTCGATTAGTTCGGTTCGGAATCGAAACAGAACCGAACTAACCGAAGCCGAACTTCGTCGGTACCGATTTTTTGGAAGAACCAATCAGTACCGACTTTTCTGGGAACCGAAGAACCGAGGATTCGGTTCGGTAGTACCGAATGCCCAGGGCTACCTCCGAGGACTCGTCCGGAGCTTTAACATGTCTCTCTAACTCCCAACTAGAGAGTACTACTAATACATCTTAGAATGGTGTGAAGAGTTAATCCTTGAGGGTATGTGCAACTAAGGATATACCCCTTTGTTTATAGGATGCTACAGTTGAGAACCAACACTGGCTAAACAGTATGGGACTAAAACTAGTGTGCATTGCTGCACGTAGACGCCTCCAGACCGGCCTGCGTGATTGCGCTCTTGACTTGCTATCCTGGGCTGCATGCACGCAGCTTGGCTGGGCCGAGGCTTCACCACTCCCGCGCGTGGACGCAATTGCTGCTGCTCATGCCAGCAAGGGTGGGCCAGCCTGGCCCAGCTGCTGCTGCCCTTGTCCTGTTGCACATTTTGTGGAGGTCGCTGCACCGTGGGATCGTGGCCCTGCTGTTGCCTATGTGGATGTTGGAAATTCGAACTCAATGCATGCTGATTTTGTGAAGCCTGTGGGCGTGATTCTTGCATAGGGTCAAGTGGGGCCGTCCTGCCCCCTCTCTTGGCCGTGAGGGGCTGCTGCTGTGCTGCAGCTGCTGCTGCACGTCGACTTTGGTGGAGATTAACCCTCGGCAAAAATAATCGAGAACCGAAAACCGAACTGAAAGAACCAAAACCGAGACCGAAATATTTGGTTAGCATTTCGGTTTCAGTTCTCAGGAACCGAAATTTATTAGATTAATTCGGTTCTGACACTCTGTTAACCAAAAGAACCAAATTTTGTATAAAGGCCCAAGAAACAAAAGCTCGGTGTATGTTATTGCCTATGTTTGTAACCCTAGGTATATAACAAGAAGAGAACGACATAAGTTCCCCACTAGCGACGGCCTCCCAGGCTCCCAGCCGCATCGCGCCTCATGCGGTCACGCGGCGCTCCTGCTACTTCTCCACCCCGGTAGCCGGCGCACGGTCTGCCCCTACTTCCTTCCCCACCTTGACGACCGGCGCGTGGCCCCTGCTTCCTTCTCCACCCCGGCGACTGACGTGGCAGCGCACGGCTACAAGGTCCTAATGGCTAGAGGGGGGGGGGTGAATAGCCTAATAAAAATTTCTACAACAACACTTAACAAAATGGTTAAACAATTATGAGGCGAAGCAAGAGTTACGCTAGCCTATTCAAAATGCAAGCCACCTACCACAATTCTAGTTTATATAGTATCTATTCACACAATAGCTATGACACTTCCCTATGTTAGTGTGCTCTCAAAGGCTAACTAAAGAGCCACACCAACCAACCAAGCAAGCTCTCACAACTAACTACACTAAAGAGCTTGACAACTAGTTTGCGGTAATGTAAAAAGAGTGATCAAGAAAGTTATACCGCCGTGTAGATGAAGGAGCCAATCAATCACAAGAGTGAATACCAATGAAGACGAATCACCTCGGAATCAAATGATGAACATAATGATTTTTTACAGAGGTTCACTTGCTTGCCGTCAAGCTACTCCTCGTTGTGGCGATTCACTCACTTGAATGTTCACGCGCTAATTGGCATCACACGACAAACCCTCAATAGGGTGCCGCACAACCAACACAAGATGAGGATCACACAAGCCACGAGCAATCCACTAGAGTACCTTTTGGCTCTCCGCCGGGAAAAGGTCAAGAACCCCTCACAATCACCACGATCGGAGCCGGAGACAATCACCAACCTCCGCTCGACGATCCTCGCTGCTCCAAGCCGTCTAGGTGGCGGCAACCACCAAGAGTAACAAGCGAATCCCGCAGAGAAACACGAACACCAAGTGCCTCTAGATGCAAACACTCAAGCAATGCACTTGGATTCTCTCCCAATCTCACAAAGATGTTGAATCTATGATGGAAATGAGTGGGAGGGCTTTGGCTAAGCTCACAAGGTTGCTATGTCAATGCAAATGGCCAAGAGGGTGAACTTGAACCAGCCATGGGGCTTAAATAAAAGCCCCTATGAAATAGAGTCGTTGTACCCCTTTACTGGGCACTGATTGGGGTGACCGGACGCTCCGGTCATACTGACTGAACTCTGGACCCAGCGTCCGGTCGCCCGATGTCAGCCACGTGTCACACTACGTTCAACAGGAGTCGTCTGATCTCAACGGTCATCTATTGTCGGGACACTCCGCTACAACTGACCGGACACTGAGTCTCCAGCGTCCGGTCATTTTCAGTAAGGTTCTAGAAACGTATTTTGCCGACCGGACTCGTCCGATCATGTTTGACCGGACCCTGCCAGCGTCCGATCAGATGCTGACTTCTGTCTGTGCTATCTGACAACGCGACCGGACGCATCCTTCCAGCATCCGGTCGCTGAGTGACCCAGTGTCCGGTCAGGGACCGATGCTGGAGTCTTCACTGCTACACATGACCGGACGTGCTGGTCCCCTAGAGACCAGCGTCCGGTCACTGTATAACCAGCGACACTTACTCCTTTTCACTTCTATCTTCTTCACCCTTCTCAAATGTGCCAACCACCAAGTGTATCACCTTGTGCACATGTGTTAGCATATTTTCACAAATATTTTCAAGGGTGTTAGCACTCCACTAGATCCTAAATGCATATACAATGAGTTAGGGCATCTAGTGGCACTTTGATAACCGCATTTCGATACGAGTTTCACCCCTCTTAATAGTACGGCTATCGAACCTAAATGTGATCACACTCTCTAAGTGTCTTGATCACTAAAACAAAATAGCTCCTACAAATTATACCTTTGCCTTGAGCTTTTTGTTTTTTCTCTTTCTTCTTTCCAAGTCGAAGCACTTGATCATTACCATGCCATCATCATCATCATGCTATGATCTTTATTTGCTTCACCACTTGGAGTGTGCTACCTATCTTATGATCACTTGATAAACTAGGTTAGCACTTAGGGTTTCATCAATTCACCAAAACCAAACTAGAGCTTTCAATCTCCCCCTTTTTGGTAATTGATGACAACCCTTACACAAAGATATGAATTGAAATTCAATTGAATCCATGTTGCTTGTCCAAGCATATTTACCATGTGTAAAAGGATATGGACAAGTTTCATGAACTTCATATGGTAGCAATTGCTCCCCCTACATATGTGCTATGAGTTTTGATTGTAGCTTGCACATATGCTTAGATAGGAAATATAAGAGTCAATGTCTACCAAATGATGCTAAAGTATAAAAGATGGACCTTGAAGCGTGATACCAATCGGAGTGCACCATTATACCATCCTTAGCACCATAGTTAGCTTGATACCACTTGGAAGCAACACTTGAAAAGAAATCACTAGATAACATATACATGCTAGTTTTTCATTTCATCATTCAAACCTACAACTATCATACACCACACAAGCATGGATATCGAAATTTAAAACTTGTGCCATGCAAGCAAACATATAAAATGCACATTCAAATGTACCATACAAGTTCATGAGCTTGCTCCCCCTACTTGTGTGCTCAAAATTTTAATTGATTTCTTTCCTTTGTCATATCTATCCCCCTATGTCAAATTCTCCCCCTATCACTTATGTCTTTATTTCTCTCCCCTTTGGTGTTTATTTACTATCTTTGTGCACTATTTCTCCCCCTTTGTCATCAATAACCACAAAGGTTTAAAAAGTAGATAGGTTAGGATTATCAATGTCAATCAATGGGGTGGGGATCATTTTTCCAAATTTGGTCCAATCTAGATCATTTGCCAAATATATTTAACTCGGTTTGATCCAAGGACAAGCTTCTTCACACCTCCAAATAAGGGTTATCTTGTGCCATGTTGAGTTAAACACTTAGAGCTCATTTTCTAGATTAAACACTAGGTTTACAAGCCCACAAACATGTCATATGCTATCACTAGATCAAGTCAAGCATAGAAGCAATAGTGATACCATATAAACATCAAATTCATTTGATTTTCATGAATGAGCCTAATAAAATGGAGAGATGACTAGATGCACTAAACATGTCCTTAGCAAGGATGTATGTCATGCCAATCAACTTTTACCTTGAATTGCTCAAAGGAGAGGCATGTCATATAAGTGGGGGGGGGTGCATCAACACATATTTGAGAAATCCAATATGTTCAACTCATTCCTAAGCTTGCAAAACCTTTTCTCATCCAATGGCTTGGTGAATATATCAGCAAGTTGATCTTCGGTGACTACACTCTCAATGCAAATGTCCCCTTTTTGTTGGTGATCTCTTATGAAATGGTGGCGGACATCAATGTGCTTTGTTCTTGTATGTTGAACCGGATTGTTGGTTAGCTTGATTGCACTCTCATTGTCATATAGCAATGGCACTTTCTTGAACTTGATTCCAAAGTCACTCAAAGTGGCCTTCATCCAAAGTGCTTGTGCACAACAACTACCGGCGGATATGTATTCGGCTTCGGCGGTTGATAATGCGACACTATTTTGCTTCTTTGATGACCATGAAACAAGTGATCATCGCAACAATTGACATGTGCCTGAGGTGCTCTTCCTTTCAACCTTGCATCCCGCATAATCCGAGTCGGAGTAACCAATTAGTTCAAACTTTGCTCCTTTGGGATACCACAAACCGACATTTGGTGTATGCTTCAAGTACCTCAATATCCTCTTTGTAGCCTTCAAATGACTTTCTCTTGGTGAGGCTTGAAATCTTGCACACATGCATACACTAAACATGACATCCGGCCTTGATGCGGTCACATAGAGTAGGCTTTCAATCATAGACCGATACAATTTTTGATCCACCATGTTGCCACTTGCATCACTATCCAAGTTACCATTTGTTACCATTGGTGTGCTAATGACTTTGCTATCACTCATGCCAAACTTCTTGATCATGTTCTTGATATACTTGCCTTGACTCACAAAAGTACCATTCTTCAATTGCTTGATTTGAAGACCAAGGAAGTAACTTAACTATCCAATCATGGACATCTCAAACTCTTTAGCCATCATCTTTCCAAACTCATCACAAAAGTCTTGATTGGTTGATCCAAATATGATGTCATCAACATAGATTCGCAATACAAATAGATCTTTTCCAATCTTCTTGATAAAAAGAGTGGTGTCAACCTTGCCCATTTTGAACCCTTTAGAGAGTAGGAAGTCCCTCAATCTCTCATAGCATGCTCTAGGTGCTTGCTTGAAGCCATACAATGCCTTTTTCAACTTGTATACATGGTTGGGCTTTTTATCATCTTCAAAACCGGGAGGTTGCTCAACATATACTTCTTCATTAATGTAACCATTGAGAAAAGCACTCTTAACATCTATTTGATAGAGCTTGATGTTGTGGGCACAAGCATAGGCTAGCAAGATTCTAATTGCTTCCAATCTAGCAACCGG
The DNA here is from genome assembly GCA_904845875.1 of Miscanthus lutarioriparius. Taxonomy (NCBI): domain Eukaryota; kingdom Viridiplantae; phylum Streptophyta; class Magnoliopsida; order Poales; family Poaceae; genus Miscanthus; species Miscanthus lutarioriparius. The sequence continues at coordinate 23,418,864 of CAJGYO010000018.1, forward strand.
GGCATATGTTTCTCCAAAGTCAAGACCTTCAACTTATGTATAGCCTTGTGCTACCAATCTTGCTTTGTTCCTTACTACTATCCCATCTTGATCTTGCTTGTTTCTAAAGACCCATTTGGTTCCAATCACATTGTGTCCCTTTGGTCTTTCTACTAATTCCCATACTTGATTTCTTGTGAAGTTATTCAATTCTTCGTGCATAGCATTCACCCAATCAACATCCCTCAAAGCTTCATCTATCTTCTTTGGTTCAATGGATGACACAAATGAGAAATGCTCACAAAATGAAGCCAATCTTGATCTTGTTTGTACACCTCTAGAAATATCACCAATGATAGTGTCTAAAGGATGATCCCTTGTAACATTGGTTGGTTGGAGGATTAGAACTTGATTGCTTACACTTGCTTGATCATTGGGTTGAGATGATGTACTAGCCACTTGATCTTGTTCATTGTCATGAGAGCCACTTGTACTAGCTTGATTTGTATCATCTTGCACATTTGAGTTAGAGAGCACTTGCACTTGATCATCTTGATCATCATTCACTTGCCTAGGCCTCAATTCACCAACATCCATGTTCTTCATGGCATTTGAAAGTTGAATGCCTCTAACATCTTCCAAGTTCTCATTCTCTACTTGTGAACCCTTGGTTTCATCAAATTCAACATCATGAACTTCCTCAAGAGTACCACTATCCAAATTCCAAACTCTATATGCTTTGCTTGTAGTGGAATAACCAATTAGGAATCCTTCATCACATTTCTTGTCAAACTTGCCCAATCTAGTGCCTTTCTTCAAGATATAGCGTTTGCAACCAAAGACCTGAAAATATGCAATGTTGGGCTTTCTACCATTCAAGAGCTCATATGGTGTCTTCTCTTTCAATGGATGACAATAGAGACAGTTGCTACAATAGCAAGCCGTGTTGATAGCTTCGGCCCAAAAAGATTGACTCACATTGTACTCACTAAGCATAGACCTTGCCATATCAATGAGTGTTCTATTCTTCCTCTCAACAAGGCCATTTGATTGTGGAGTGTACTTGGCCGAGAATTGATGTCTAATTCTAAATTCATCACATAACTCATCAATTCTACTGTTCTTGAACTCACTACCATTGTTACTTCTAACTCTCTTGATGGTTGTTGCAAACTCATTGTGAATGCCCTTGACAAATATTTTGAATGTTGCAAACACATCACTTTTGTCCACTAGAAAGAATACCCAAGTGTATCTAGTGTAATCATCCACTATCACAAAGCCATATTTGTTACCACCAATGCTAGTGTATTGTGTTGGCCCAAATAAATCCATGTGCAATAACTCAAATGCTTTACTAGTGCTCATCATGCTTTTCTTAGGATGGGTGTTTCCAACTTGTTTTCCGGCTTGACAAGAGCTACAAAGCTTATCCTTTTCAAACACAACATCTTTCAAGCCTCTAATCAAGTCATGCTTAACCAATCTATTCAATTGTTTCATTCCAACATGACCAAGCCTTCTATGCCATAACCAACCCATACTAGACTTAGTGAACAAGCATGTAGATAATCTAGCTTTACTAGCATTGAAATCAACCAAGTATAGATTCTCATATCTAAAGCCTTTGAAGATCAAGTTAGAGCCATCTACACTTATGATATCTACATCATCTACCCCAAATATACATTTGAATCCAAGATCACACAATTGAGCCACGGATAGCAAATTGAAATTCAAGATCTCTACTAGCAACACATTGGATATGCTCATGTCATTGGATATTGCAATCTTACCAAGCCCTTTGACCTTGCCTTTGCCATTATCACCAAATGTGATACTATCATAACCATCATTGCCATTGGTGTTGATTGAGTTGAATATTCTTGCATCACCGGTCATGTGTTGAGTGCACCCACTATCAAGAATCCAATGCCTTCCTCCGGCTTTGTAATTGACCTACAAAAGAGGATCAATTCTTTTTAGGTACTCAAACTTGCTTGGGTCCTTGAAGGTTAGTCACTAAGCTCTTTGGTACCCAAATGGCTTTCTTCTTTGAGCCCATCCATGGTTTACCAATGAACTTAGCCTTCACACCATTTGTACCCTTAGTAAGCACATAGAAAGAATCAAGCGTAATGGAGGATACATTAGCATTTTTGCTCTTATTCTTGCATTCATACTCTTTATGACCAACTTGCTGCAACTAGTGCAAAACCGACCATTGTTCTTCACAAAACTAGTCTTGTGAGGAGCAAAGGCCGCCTTGCCTTTCTTGGGGGTATAGCCCAATCCCTCTCAAAGTCTAACTAAAGAGCCACACCAACCAAGAAGCAAGCTCTCACAACTAGCTACACTAAAAAGCTTGACAACTAGTTTGCGGTAATGTAAAGAGAGTGATCAAGAAAGTTATAGCGCCGTGTAGATGAAGGAGCCAATCAATCACAAGAGTGAATACCAATGAAGACCAATCACCTCGGAATCAAATGATGAACACAATGATTTTTTTACAGAGGTTCACTTGCTTGCCGACAAGCTACTCCTCGTTGTGGCGATTCACTCACTTGGAGGTGCACGTGCTAATTGGCATCACACGACAGACCCTCAATAGGGTGCCACACAACCAACACAAGATGAGGATCACACAAGCCACGAGCAATCCACTAGAGTACCTTTTGGCTCTCCGCCGGGAAAAGGTCAAGAACCCCTCACAATCACCACGATCGGAGCCGGAGACAATCACCAACCTCCGCTCGATGATCCTCGCTGCTCCAAGCCATCTAGGTGGCGGCAACCACCAAGAGTAACAAGCGAATCCCGTAGAGAAACACGAACACCAAGTGCCTCTAGATGCAAACACTCAAGCAATGCACTTGGATTCTCTCCCAATCTCACAAAGATGTTGAATCTATGATGGAAATGAGTGGGAGGGCTTTGGCTAAGCTCACAAGGTTGTTATGTCAATGCAAATGGCCAAGAGGGTGAGCTTGAACTGGCCATGGGACAAGGCAAGGAGACGTGCGAGCTGTGGGCAAGTCATGGTGACGAGATGTTTTTGGATCTGTTACCCAGAACAGATGATTTGTCCTTCCAGCTGCTGGAATGAGTGATTTGTGTTTTGATTTGTGTTGCTCTTGCAACATGGATGTTCGATTCTATGTGTTTTTTTTCTCGTTCGTAGCACCTCGGTTAGTTCGGTCGTATCCGGAACCAAACCGAATTAACCAAAACCGAATTTGGTCGGTTCCTAGATTTCAAAAGAACCGATTAGTTACCATTTCTCAAGGAACCGAATTTGTTAAGAAACCGAAGAATCAAACCGATCAATTTTGGTTAACCAAATGCCCAGGCTGAGTGGAGATGGTGTGAGCAATGACCTGAGTGCTACCTTTTTAATTTTTGAATATTGTATCTCTTCCATCGGGAGTCCAAAAATAGCAAATAACATATCCATTTCGATTGTCTGAACGAGGTCTTCACAATGGAATACTCCAATTGATCATTTGAAAATATTGGCAATGATGACATATTTAATTTATTCCCCATCCTGTTTGTGCCAATCTTTGCATATATCTCATATAGAATTGATTCCTGCATATTTTAGACATCCTACAAAATACTTGGAAGCATCAAAACTCGTGGAATTTATTAGATAAAATAATTTTTTTGCTATGGCGTAGCATGAAATGTTGTCATTTTAGATTAATTTGGCGGTTAAAAATAGGTGTTAAGGACCATCAACAATTGGGCAAAAGAAGAATATCATGAGCACGCTGACGGTGAAGATGGCGTCAATACCAGCAATGGCAAATACAAGCCGCGCCCCGCGACAAAGCGAACCCTTCTTTGTCTAGAAAAAGGACCAAAAGCGCAGAGGAGAGTTCGTCGCCTACATCAAAAAGTGCGGTGGCGACAAGCAAAGACAGGGCCAAAACAACCATGGCAAGTTCTATAAGATCATAAACAGCCCATGCCAGAACCATGGTTTCCTGGTCACGCATCTCGCCAAGGAGTGCAACACCTACAAGCAACACATCGCCCCGGAGGGCAGTAAGGAGGCTGCAAAGGGCAACCCCTCGAACAAGGGCAAGCGAGGTGAAGGCGATGAGGATCAAGGTGGATAACCTCGTGTCGAGGACACGATGCTCATTTTTGGTGGCCTGAAAGCTTATGAAGATCGCCGTCACCAGAAGCTAACGCATCGCTAGATCTATGCCACTGTCCCTACAGTCCCAGTCTACCTGCGTTGGTCGAAGCGACCGATTATACCTTCGATAGAGATGACCAACCCGACCAAATCATGGAGGTGGGCCAATTTCCTCTGGTGGTCAGTGGGATAGTGGAAGGCGTGAGGATGACAAGGGTCCTGATGGATGCAGGCAGCGACATAAACATCCTTTACAAGGATGTTTTCGAGAGGCTCAACATCGACATGAATAAACTATGCCCCTCGAACTCTCCATTCCACGAGATCATCCTAGGATGCCAGGTTATGCCTCTAGGCACCATCGTCCTCTCGGTTACATTCGGTGACTAGGTGCACTACCACAAGGAGACACTCTCCTTTGAAGTCATTGACTTCGTGGGTCCCTACCACGCCATCTTCAGGAGGCCATGCTACGCCAAGTTTGTGGCAGTCCGTAGCTACACCTACCTCAATCTCAAGATGCCAGGTCTACGCGGTGTCATCACCATAACTAGCAGCTTTTGGGATGTCTATGAGTGTGAGAGGGAGGCTATCGAGCAAGCCAACCATGCTCTTAGTCCCAAGGCAAGGCTCGACGTCGAGATAATGCGGAGAATGAGCTCGGGGACCACCCGATGCCCACTCTCATCACCGGAGCACCAAACCATGCTGATCATGCCGATAGGTATATCACCCACCCTCCTGCTGTCAGCTCACCGGTGACTTCGATGCCCAAAGACGAACTTCAGGAAACACGGCTGGAGGAACAAGGGGATGATTCAGCTAAGGACGACAACGTCTGGGTCAAGATCTAAAGCATCAGAAGCACCTTCCGCAATAAAGCTTGGCATGACCTCCGAGAAAATCATCGGCGCACGACAACAGATGAATATCAGCTACGTTGTTATCGCGCCTATTTTTTATTTTGCATTTTTCCTTTCTAAAAAAACTAGATATGTCTCATGTTGCAATGAATAAAGTCTTATGTCCCCGAAACTCCGAAGATCACCTCTTCTAAGTCGCTCAAGGGTTAAGTTATCATTCTATGCAATGTTGTTTTATAGCTTCTCCCAATGTCTTAAAATGTTATACTAACACATCAGGCCATTCGGGGGCTGCATACTGATCCTGAGACATCCTTTCTTTTTTTTGAACTTGACCTCCTTTCTTGATTTTGAGTTGTTTCTCGACACGGTTATACTAATCAGCTGAATTGCTTCTCAAAGCAGTATACTAGCCCAAAAGCTTTAGTTCCCCAGAAGCTAAGATACGCGATTTCAGTTAAAACGCTCGGGGCTATGCGCTCGTTACAAAACTTGTAACCTATTGAAGGATGACATCGCAACACTCATGATCTACCCTACTCGGGTACCTACCGACTGTGAACAAGTCGATGCAACGGGAATTTTTTCGGCCTTAACACTAAGGTACGTTACGATAACCTATCTAAGTCTTCAGGGGCTAGAATCCCATTAGTCCACATCGGCATCACAAGAAGTTTGCAGGGATAAATTTTTTGCAAAAATCAAATTTTATTAACATTTTACAAGCAGGTCAGCTCTACCCGAGAGTCATCCTTGGCGAGGGGCGTCTTGAATAACCTGCTCTGCGCTCACCACCGTCGCGATGGCATGGGTAGCGGTGTTGAAGTCGGAGATTAGGTCCCCAACTTTCACTCTCTCTGGCACCTCTAGCGGAAACCCTGGCTCCACCCCGTGTAGATCCACCTTGGGTTGGAGGCAAAGGTGGGCAACGGCTAGGGCTACCATGGCTCCATGGTGAATGTCGTCCGTCGCCACCTCCATAATCCACGTCAGAAGCGTGTGGACCTACTCTAGGAAGTTTGGCCCTGTCGACAACATTGCCCGAACGACAACACCCACCACCTGCTCCAGCACCGCATAGCGGTTGTTGTTAACCAACGACATTCGAGCGGTGCCACGCGCCTAGTCCTCGGACTTATCGTGAAGGCGCATCACCTCTACGACCTGCTGGGCCAAATCTTCATTGGACCGACGCAGGTCCGCCGCCTTAGCTAGTGTGGTGGCTTGTTGCTCTTGAACGGCTAGGACAACAAGAACAAGAAAAACCCTACTCGTTAGGGGTGAAACCGCACGGAGTAGAGCATAAGGGTAATGTAACTGCCTTACCAGCAAGCTCGCCTGGGCCTCCATCGCTGTGGCTTTGGCCACGACTGTCTTCCGATCCGTGACACCAAGTGCTGTCTCCACGGCCGAGAGGGACAATCACAACCACTTCGTCTCTCGGCTCTCCTTATGAAGAGCCTGGTTAGTCACGTCAAGATCTCGCATAATGGTGCCAATACTCCCCCTCCTCCTCGTCGCTTGATGAGTCAGAGGAAGAAGGGGAGCCTGACGAGGGTGAGGACTAGGCCACCATCAGCCATGATGATGAGGGAGCATCCCCACCGACAAGAGGCCATGGCAATGAACGCGCCATCGAGATGGCACTACGTCAAGGAAAAAATCAAAATCCTCCAAATGAGATCAAATGACAGATTCACACTCATCCAAACCTCATTAGCTCCACATGGCAAAGTAGGGGGCCCTAGAACACCCTCTCCTCAGTGGGTCCCTCCAGTGGCTCCTCCCTCGGGCACTTCTCCTCCGCTATCGGATTGTTTTGCTCTGCCAATATCCAGCAACGTGATCACGTAGATGGAATCGGATGGTAGCACACGAGACATGGAGATTTATATTGGTTTGGGGCGCGGTCCACGCTAATCCCTACTCTAGTGGTGCGACTTCTCTTGTATTCGTATGCTCAAATACAGGGGATGTTGCTCCTAGCTACGTGTAGATGGAATAGGTGGAAGATGGATCCTGAGCCCAAGGTCCCTACCCACATTTATATAGGTAGGAGAGGTAGGGTTATAGAGAGGGCGATCGGGCTAATAGATTATTTCCTAGTTTGTTACATGATATGCGTAATAAAAAATCCTATCTATCGTCTAGATACATCCGCCATGGTTTGCCTTGATCTCCACGTTGGTCAATGGCGTCAGCCCTCGCGGGCCTCTCCCTTGATGGCTGCTGGGCCGATAGCTTGGCGATGGTCACATATATACGGGCGGTGCTGGTACCCCTAGCCCATATCTTTGATAGTAGCCCCCGTAGGACTTAGTGATAAGCCAACATATAGCTCTAGCCCTCGGGACGTCGCAATTTCCCCTGCAAGTTCTACGTACTATAAGTACCAGTGAGCATCTTCGGGTGCTGAAGTTTTGAGCAGTGCACTTAGATATTCCCAAGTATTGGGGAGCCCATAAGTTGCTGTGCGAGTACCAAGAGCATTTCTCGGGTAGCGAGAATCTTCTTCAAGTATCGAGTGGGGAGGTGGTACACCGTACATCAAGGAACATAGTTCTCTGACAGCTGTAAGCGCCTGACTTGGGTGGTACACCCTATATCAGGAAATGTAGTTTCCTGGGCGTAGCCCTCAGGACGTTGTCAACGTCTTGTTCGGGTGGTGGCACCCGATGAATGGAAGCGTAGCTTCCAAGATGTTCGTAGGCGCCTATGTTAGGGTGAAAACACCGATGTACTCGGGAAGTTGGTTCCCAACGTATTCTAGTGTGTAAATTAGTGGTTGCACATCATTAAGTTCTAGTCACAAAACAATAATGAGGATGGGGTAGGTGCACCTCCATTGCTCGCGCATCACTAAGCCAGTCAGTTTTTGAGCGATCCAATTCAGGTCGTTGGTTAATAGCACTAAGGGCGTCACGTTTTTCTTCGAGACCCGTTAAGCAGCAGATCTCGAATTTTCATGAGCCTCATTAGTGGGAAGAGCAAGGTCATTGTCTCAGAGCCCTAAGGCAAATATAACAGCATCCTGTGCTTGGAACTGCTATGGGCAAGTAACGAATGTGTGAGCAGCTGTGGGCAGTTGCGCATATTACTCTTCGAGCTGGTAACGGGTAGAACGAGTGAACGTCTGCTATCACTAAAAGAAAGCAGCAGGACAAAGCCTAACCAGTGGAGGCATGTCATAAAACTCTTTTTCTAGATTCTAGGAGCTCATACTTTGGTTACAGCCATGGGCCAACCAGTTTTCTAGTTTCCCACAAAGGGGCACACATCCGCTGAAATAAGGTACTTCGAGCTCGTCCGGGCATTGGGAGATTTATATGACACCGAGTGTCAGAGGTTTTAGGGTCATACTGGTGACCCTCCTGAATACCCCCTGACTCTAGTAGGGGCAGGGTCGATAGTGAACAAGTCACCACCGCTTACACCTGCTGTGAGGTTGAGCAGGGCCGAGTACTCGTTCTGAGTGTCAGATCACTCACCTGCACTAGCTCAAGTGTGTCGAGATTTGGGCCACTAGGGCCCATGGATGAGTTTGCTTACTGGAAGCTGAAGCGTCAGTGCTCATGGCTCTTTTTCCCATGCGCAAGCGCGTGCGGTTGGGATGCCATTCGTGTGCCAGTTCCTGCTTATATAAAGAAGGGGGAGGCATGAATGGGTATAATTTTTTCTACGCACTATTGAGCTTACCTCCCTTTCTTCAACTCTTCAACTCCCTCTGCCTCTATTCCCCTAGATCCTATCTGATGGAGAGCGTGGGGAGCTCAAGGACAGAGGATTCTAGACAGGCGGCGGCCGAGCGCTATCCGCCCATCCATCCTGCTTTCATCGGGTAAGTCCTTCGACCGTCTCGATTTGGGTGAACTTGGGGTTCATGTCTCTTCTCACTAGGTATCCTTCCAGGCTTCCTATTCTTGATGATGCAAGTCCTCGTCCTTCTCTCGAGTTACTGGGCGATGCCGTGGTGGCGGAGGCCGTGGCTTCGCCTATGGTCATGACGGTTGAAGATGAGGCAAGCCGTCTTGAGGCGCAGCTGGAGGCCGTGCAAGCGGCGATGGCTAGGTCAGAGCGAGAGGCGGCTGCCACTGGGGCATCCCACGCTGAAGCTCAGGCCCAACTTCTTGGTGAGTTTCTGGTGAGATTCCTTGTTTATCCTTCTAGAGATGTCTAGTCTTGATGGGTGATTATTCTGCTTGGGTCTCCTAGTTGCCCGAGAGCAATGGGCCGCTACCCAATGCAAGGCGGTGAGGCTCCGTGAAGCCAATGCCATGCTGACTGAGCATGTGGTGGAGGCGGTGCGCAACCATGATGCTGTTGTGGCTGACTCGTCCATCGTGGTGATTAGAGCAGGTGAGTATCAAGACCTCCACGCTACCCTACTGGGGCGTGTGGCGGCATCGTTGACATCCTCTCGCCAGTGGAGGTGAGTGTGGAAGAGCACCTCAAGAAAGTCCCGAGGTGGTTTATGGAGGTGATTCGTCATGCGGTTCGACATGGAGCCGCATTGGTGCTGGTGGCCGCTACCCTCCGAAGCGGCAAGGACCTTCGTGACATGGCGACCAGGTTTCCACCAGTGGAAAAGCCGGAAGACATCGATGCCCTAGCCGTGGAGTTCAAGAGCGCGATGGGTGCCATCGCCGAGTATGAGGGAGTAGAGGATGTAATCCGTTCTGCTCCTTATGATGTGTAAATTGCATTAGCCTTGAAATAAAGACTCATCATTTCGTGTTTTGTATTCTCCTGAGTAGTTACTTCATGGCTCGCGTAGTATTGATTGTAGCCCCTAGATGATTGGAATAGGTTAGCATAACGTATCACGGTGATCGATAGGAACCCACATTACGCATTGCCCGACCGTGGTATACTCTCAAAAAGATTTTTGACCGTGTAGCCCCCGAGTACCTTGGCAGGTTAGCGTGACCTGCTGGGGTGGTTAGTTTAAGCCCGAGGACATACCGACTGAGTTTTTTGATGCAGTCTACTATCCTTATGATGGGTTGGTAGTCGCACCACCCATAAGTTACGCCCTAGTATAGGGCTGCTTTTTTACGCGTAGAATCGTCGCAACAAGTTGACGTTCTAGGCATTTGTGTAGACTTCACCTTTCATGTTTGCTAGCTTGTACGTTCCTGACCTTAGCACTTCATCCACGATAAATGGTCCCTCCTAAGGAGCCAAAAACTTGTTTTCCCCGTTGGTCGACTGCACCCGACGCAAGACTAGATCGCCTTGCATGAAGTTTTGCAGAGCAGAGAAGTGTCGTTCCGTGGTGCTCGTTGAGCATGTCGATGGAGTCCTATAAGGCTTCCTTTGCTATGTCCTCATCATAAGCGCGGACTCTGGGAGAGGAGTACCCGATCTCCTAGGGTAGTAACACGTCTGCACCATAGATGAGGAAGAAGGGGGTGAACCCCATCGGCCTGGTAGGAGTGGTTCGTAAGCCCCACAGAACTGGTTACAGCTCCTAGACCCATCTAGACTTGATCTTCTTGAAGGGATATGGCGTAGCTCGAGTCCGTCCAACTTTGCCTCAAGTTTTCTAACCTCAGTGCAGTAAGCTTCCATCTTATGGTCATGACACGTTGAGGCTTTCATTACATGCCTGATGACAAGTTCAGAGTCACCCAAGGCGATGAGTCTCCTAACCCCAAGGGTGATAGCGGTTCATAGCCCATGGAGGAGGGCCTCGTACTCTGCTATGTTATTGGTAGCACCCTCGAAATTTAAACGGAGCACATACCTCATTCGGTTCCCACTGGGGGAAACCAAGAAAACTCCCACTCCCGCTCCTTGTAGCATCAAAGAGCCATCGAAGTACATGTTCTAGTACTCCAGATCAGCTGTGGCCGGTTCGACGTGTGCTTCTGTCCATTCAGCAACGAAGTCCGCTAGAGCCTAGGATTTTATGGCCATATGTGGCACATACGTGATGCCATACGCCATAAGTTCTAGGGCCCATTTGGCGATCCGTTCGGTCGCATCTCGATTGTTCATGATCTCTCCTAATGGGAAGGAGGTGACCACGGTAATCGGGTGCACATCGAAGTAGTGAACCAGCTTCTTCTTTGCCAAGTACACCCCATAGAGTATCTTCTGGATGTGTGGGTAACGAGTTTTGCTCTTGGCTAGTATTTGATTGAGAAAGTATACTAGTTGCTGAATGGTCTAAATGTGGCCTTCTTCCTTCCTCTCTATGACTATAGCCACACTGACCACTTGAGTGGTTGCTGCAATGTACAGGAGTATAGGCTCCTCCTTGTTGGGAGCCACCAGAACGGGGGGTTTGGTGAGGAACTCCTTGATATCGTTGAAAGACTTTTTGAGCCTTCGGAGTCCATTGCTAGTCTGGCATCTTGCGTAAGTGTTTGTAGAGGGGAGTCCTCTTTTGCCTAGCCTAGAGATGAACCGACTTAAGGAAGCCAGGCACCCCCATGAGTTTCTGGGCATCTCTTAGCGCTCGAGGAGGTCCCATATCAAGGATGGCCTTAACCTTCATTGGATTGGTCTTAATCCTACGAGCTAATACGATGTAATCGAGCAGTTTGCCAGATGGTACCCTGAAGATTGTTGAAGGTCTCTGAAAGATCTCAAATAAGGTCTCTAGCTTTTGACAACTTTACGATGATGTCATCGACTTAAGCCTCTGTGTTTCTACCGATCTGCTCGTGGAGGCAGTGCTTCATGCAGCACTGGTAGGTAGCCCCCGCGTTCTGCAGCCCAAATGGCATGGTGACATAGCAGTATACTCCAGTCGGGGTGATGAATGGAGTAGCTAATTGGTCAGACTCTTTCATTCGGATCTGGTGATATCCAGAGTAAGCGTCGAGGAAGCGGAGTAACTCTGATCCTGTAGTGGAGTCGATGATCTGGTCTATACGGTGTAAAGGATAAGGATCCTTAGGACATGCCTTGTTAAGGCCCATATAGTCGACACACATTCTCCATTTGTTGTTCTATTTGGGCACCTAGATGGGGTTTGCAAGCCAGTCTGGATGCAGGACCTCCCTGATGAAGCCCACGTTGAGGAGCTTGGCTATTTCTTCTTCTATAGTTCCACGCTGTTCATCGTCAAACCATCTCAAGCATTGCTTGACCGGCTTAGCATTGGCCTGGATTCTCAAAGAATGCTCAGCGATCTCTCTCGGGGTCCTAGGCATGTCTGAGGGTTTCTAGGCGAATATGTCCTGATTGTCAATCAGGAACTTGATGAGTTCATCTTGTTGTGCCTAGTTCAAGCTCCTCCCGATGTTCGTGGTCTTGCTTGGGTCAGTTTTCTTCAAGCGAACCTTCCTTGAGTCCTCCCCGGGTGTGAACGATGGTGCCATGGTTGGTCCTGAGGGCGTAAATTGCGTTGGTAATAGCCTCTTTTCTATGGGAGGTGAAGATTGGAAGTTGAGACGCGGTGGCGCCGGCATCGGAGCCCCCGAATCCGGGCTTTGCTTGAGGACATAATCTAGCTCGCGCTGTGCCAGATCCAAGTTTCGGACCGCGTTCTCGACAGTGAGTAGGTTGCACTGATAGGCATTTTGAAGATCCCTAGAGACTGTGATGATACTATTGGGACCCGACATCTTCATCTTTAGGTACACATAGTGAGGTACAACCATGAATTTGACTAAACATGGCATGCCAAGTATGGCATGATAAGCGTCTTGAAAATCCATGACCTCAAAGGAGAGTATCTCTTGGTGGTAGTTTGTCACCTCACCAAACATGACCCATAGATCTATTACGCCGAGAGGCATCACCTGTCTCCCGGGTACTATTCCGGTGATCAGGCCCCTTGGTGGGTGCAATTTTGTCTGTGCCGATCTTTAGTCTTTCGAAAGTGTCCCAATATATCAAATTGGAATCACTTCCTCCATCCATGAAGATCTTAGTGGTGCGGACAGTCTCAAGGACTGCGCTAACTACCGAGGGAAAGCAACCAATGTCAACTGAGTGTTCAGGCTGGTCACTTTCGTTGAAAGTGATCGGGTGCTCCGACCAGGGTAACCGGGTCGTTATTGCAAGTGCCACGACATGAGTCTCCTGAATGTCAGGTGGGTGTCCCGTATCCGACCGGATCCCAGTACGGGCACGGATAGTCATTACTCGTTTATGGGTTTGCTTCGAGTATCCCTTGAGCCATCGACTGTCCCCGTGAGGGGTGCCTCGTGAGAGAGTCGCTGCCGTGGCTGTCACACGTTACATTTTACAATCTTTGGTGAGATGAGCCACCGGGTACCTATGATTCTGGCACAGAAGATTCATGACGTAGCCAAGATCTACCCGATAACTCAGTTTTTGGCTATGCTTGACACTTAACCAGTTGGTCCCGTGATTTCTCTTCGTTATCCGGGGCGTCCTGGCCCTGTTAGGGTTGGTCGCGGGAATTGGGAAGAGTTCCTAAGCGTGTGCCATCGCAGTGTTCTTGAGCCTATCAAAAAATCTAGTCAAAACAACGTCTAGCGATGGCGAGGGTTGTGCATCATCTGGATGGTTCGACTCCCACCAGATTTTGCGTGCAGTGTTGAGGAGGTACTCCTGACAGAATTGAGAGAAAGTAGACTCGGCGTAGCGACTTACATGGCGTGCTAGCTGAAGCGGTCCTGCCTCGATCGTGTCCCTGAGCTTGGTGAGGTAGAGTTGGTCAGGCGATGACGATGTCGAAATCTGCGCACAAATCTTGTGGTTGCCACGCCATGGATCCCTCGACCGTGCAGAGGTGGTGGCGCCGCGGCCATCCTTCCTGATTGCTTCTTGATCACGCCCTTACTCGACTTGCAAAGAATAGCCATTCGAAACACAAAAACGAATCTGAACGCGAAAGGCCACTACCTGGCGCGCCAACTGTCCAGCAATGTGATCATGTAGATGGAATCAGATGGTATCACATGAAACACCGAGATTTATACTGGTTCAAGGCGCGGTGTGCGCTAATCCCTACTCTAGTGGTGCAGCTTCTCTTGTATTCGTATGCTCAATTACAGGGGTTGTTGCTCCTAGCTACGTGTAGATGGAATAGGTGGAAGATGGATCCTGAGCTCAAGGTCCCTACTCTCCTTTATATAGGTAGGAGAGGTAGGGTTATAGAGAGGACGATTGGGCTAACAGATTGTTTCCTAGTTTGTTACATGATATGCGTAACAGAAAGATCCTAGCTATCGTCCAGATACGTCTGCCTTGGTTTGCCTTGATCTCCACATTGGTCGATGGCGTTAGCCCTCACGGGCCTCTCCCTTGAGGGCTGCTGGGCCGATAGCTTGGCGATGGTCACATATACGGGCGGTGTAGGTACCCCTAGCCTATATCTCTGACACCCGCCATGGATGACTACTTGAAGACCCAAAGCACCAGGGAGGAGGCATCGAAGAAGAAAGGTGAGTTAGCAAAAGCTACAAGGCAATCGTACTGACTCCCTTCCCTTTGCTTTGTTTTTATTGCAGGGGACATGCACGACCGATGGAATTCTAGCAGCTTTGCTGGGTGACAGTGAGAGTTAAGGCTAGGACACATCCCCACAATATCTGAGAGGCGTGACCTCTGAGAATAACACGTGGGGACACAGGCCACCGAAACCAACGCTTCGACTTTGCCGAGAAGGAATCCGCCCACGTAGTCGTGGCGACCATGGGGCCTAGCAACCCAAAATAGATGAACCGTCATGTAGGCCGGTGCATGCAAGGGATCTGATACTTGATCAGGTACTCAGCCTGGCTTGCACCGCTTCGGTTGGTGTAAGCGATAATAGAGTCAGGGGGAATTCGGGAGGGCCACCAGATGGCCTGAAGACCACTAACACCAAGTGTAACGTATATCTCCTGAATACTTGAACGAGTTGGAAGTACCATATTTTCGGAGCATGTATGCCCTTGTGTGGGAAATCGGTACAGCAATTTGCAAGATCTGACCAAAGCACGAGCTCCTGAATTATGAAAAAGAGTTTTATGACGTACCCATGATAGTCAGGCTTTGTCATGTCACACCCTACTACTAGGATGCAGACGCTGACTCATTCTACCAGTTATTAGCTCGAAGAGTAACATGCGCAACTGCTGACAGCTGCTCACGCGTTCGTTATTCACCTCGGTGGATCTTCTATGCCACGGGGCTCTGACCCACACCCTTAGTCAAGGTGCTAGCGTAGACTCGAGGTCCCATCGGATGATGTAGCTCGAAGGAACGTGCAGCACTCGACTAAGTGGGAAAAAATGGCTCGAACTGGGTCGACCCAAGATAAGTAAAATAAAAAATTTCTATACGAGCAATTTTCTTTTTGCCCAAAGATTTTGTTACATTCTCTTGCGTAGTTAAATTGGGATGGAGCATGCCTCCCTTCTTGCTAATGTGCAAGTACGGTAGGTCAATAGCAATGTTGCATGCGAAGGGTTCAAAGTGGAACGGGCTGCCCATCCTGTCAATCCTTTTTTTTCAAATAGGACTCAACGACGTGCATCAACCAAAGCTTGTACAGGCACTCAAACACTCAAGGAACCAAGTTCCTATGTACGCTGTGCTACCACCTGAACAAAATTTTCGGTACCCGAGAAGGGGCCTCTACACCCGAGCAAAGCGCTAAAGAGTCCTCAATACTCGAGGGCAGTAATAAAAACCACTGCTCAAGATCTCGGCACTTGAGAAGAGTTCGTCGGGACTCACAATACCAAGAGTTACAGGGTTTTGCGACACACAAGGGCTGAGCTATTCGACGAGCATGTTATTAAGTCCTATGGGGGCTACTGTCTGATGTGTGGGCCAGGGTACCCGCACTGCCTGTATATTCGACTATGTCCGTCTATCGGGCCAAAGGCCCCTGCGAAGGAGGCCCACTAAGGCCATGCGAATTCACCAACTTGGAGATCAAGGCATATCAAGAATATCCGAAGCCGCCGTATCTAGACGATAGCATAGGATCAATCTAGTATGCATTCCATGTAACAAACTAGGAATCCAATCTGTTAGCCGATCGCCCTTATTGTAACCCTACTCCCTCAGGCTATATAAGGGGGAGTAGGGGCCTCGCGATTGGGATCCGATTCATTCTCTTTCATCCCATCTACTACGTAGCTAGGAGTAGCAGCCCCTATAACTGAGCATACGAATACAAGAAGAGCAGCATCACCCCAAGTGGACCAGGGCACCCCACGTGTCTGAACCAGTATAAATCTTGTGTCTCATGTTCTACCAATTGATTCATCTTAAGCGAGTAGCTGCTAGGTATTGCAGAGCTAACTCTTTTGACAACCAACATTACAGTTCATACCCAGGGCTACTAAAGAGTGTGCTACTGAATTACATTCACATGGCTACTAAGGCAACCATGCCCTATATATTTTGATGTTGAATGCTACCGACATGTACTCTTGGCTCTGCAGAACATAACTGAACATTATAGCAAACAATGTACGGATCTGGATGATAACCCTCTACAGTTGCAAGCGTCATGACATAGGTTAGGGTCATCTGAGCAGAAACATTATTACAGACTGTTCTTATACGGAGCCACAAAAGTGTGAGCGTACTGTCCTGAAAGCAACATAAAACCAATAGCTATGGTCCTCACGGTAGTTATTTGGAAGCTGATCATTAGTTTGAATTGGCACACTGAGTATCGCCTCGTACGCTTGATGGAATGGACATTTATTTTACTGTTCTTAATGTAAGTGAAATCAGTGCATTGGACTTGGCTACATTATTGGCACATTTATCTCCAAGCTCGCACGATTCATATGCAGCATCAGAATGAGGAAATGAGACTAAGGTACCGGGGGGGGGCGGTCATATTGTTCTTGGTTTGACTATTTAGTTCTAGTCTTGGTGTCATTGCAGTGCAAAACAGCTGGATGAGTCTAGGCTACAGTCATAAGCCTTTAGTGGGAAATGCTTTAAAGCTGGGTTGCATTTTCTAATATATCTGTCTGGAATGTGTGCAACAGGTGTGCAGTGGGTAATTGCTTTGCCTTGAGGAAAGATCATGAGACTGCTTTGAAGAATTTTCAAAGTTCGGTTCAGTGTTAGTCCCACGATCTCCCACACGGGTGAGCCGACTGCTTACCGGTGTTCTCGCACACGAACTACGGCTGGAGGTAGAACAGGGAAGGAGAACAAAGCGCGCACACACAGAGCACAAGCACCAGCGTTGGCCGGAGCTTTGCAGAGAAGATGGCAAAACTGAACTCTAATCTTTACTGAGTTGTAGTGGAAAACTATATATACAACTCTACCCATCTAATTCTAGTACACAGACATGCCATGCTACCATGCTGCTACAGTGACTAGATGTGACAGTAGGGCTAAATTTGGTGCCTGCCCCTGCTGTGGCTATAGTGCGGCAGGGAGCCTTTCGGTGCCTACCCCTGCTGCGGCTATAATGCAGCAGCAGGGGAGCCCTTTCGGCACCTGCCCCTACCACGCATACAGAGGGAGAGCAGCAGATTACTTTATAATTCTTCCCCCAATCCTGCTGCTAACCCTAGAACCTCCATCATGCCGATCATGTTCTTTAGCTCCGTGAACCGAAGACGGCCGAGCGGCTTGGTGAGGACGTTCGTGAGTTGCCGACCAGTTTCGATGAACTCGATGATGATCTACCCTCCATCGACATAGTCCCTGAGGAAGTAGAACTTGACGTCGATGTGCTTGCTCTGGTCATGGAGAACCAGATTCTTCACGAGGGCGATGGCGGGCTGGTTGTCCACCATCAGTGCTGGTGGGTGAGCTTCCGCACCTATCAGCTCGCCCAGCAGCAGGCGCAACCACACAGCTTGGCACACCACTGTGGCCACCGCCACGTACTCTACCTCGCACGTGGACAACGCCACCACCTTCTGTTCCAGCGACAGCCATGAGATTGGAGCCGACCCAAGGAAGACGAGCACGCTAGAGGTGCTCCGCCATCCGTCGATGTCGCCCGCCATGTCTGCATCGCTGAACACAATGAGCTGCAGCTCACTTTCACCGGTCTTGGGGAAGACGATCACCTGATCCACCGTCCCCTTGATGTAGCACAGCAGCCGCTTCACCGCGTCCTAGTGATCCTCTCTGAGATCCTCCATGAAGCGGCTGACGTAGCCCACGACGAACGCAATGTCCGGCCTCGTGTGGACTAGGTAGCGCAGACCACCGATGATGCTCCGGTAGAGTGTTGCATCTACCTTCGCCGTGGTACTGGCCTTCGTCAGCTTCAGCTGCTCCTCCATCGGAGTCACACACGGATTGCACTCAGCCATGCCGCTCCACTCCAACAGCTTTGAGGCGTACGCGCTCTGATCGATCATGCACGCCTCCTTCCCCTGTCTCACCTCAATGTCGAGGTAGTAGGAGAGCGCACCGAGATCACTCATTCAAAAATGAGCCACCATCTCATGCTTGAAGCTGTCGATGTCCTCCGCATGCGCGCTGGTGACAATCAAGTCGTCCACATACACGCCGATGATGAGCTCCTCCTTCTCCCATCGCCGCGTGTAGAGCGCGTGCTCGGTTGTGCACCGCGTGAACCCAAGCTCGCCCAGCGTGGCATCAAGCTTGGTGTTCCATGCTCACGGGGCCTACCACAGCCCATAGAGTGCCTTGCGCAGTCGGAGCACCCTGTGCTCTACTCCCTTGATGGCAAAACCCAGAGGTTGCCTGACGAAGACCGTCTCCGCTAGCTTGCCATTGATGAAGGCTAATTTTATGTCCAGGTAATGGATGCGCCAGTCCTTCGCTGCTACCAAAGCTAGCAGTAGTCGGATAGACTCCATACGCGCTATTGGCGCAAATACTTCCTCGAAGTCGATGCCCTCGCGCTGGACAAAGCCTCGGGCGACGAGGCGCGCCTTGTGCTTGACAATGGTGCCGCGCTCGTCCCGCTTGACCTTGTACACCCACTTCAGGCCGATCGGATGACATCCTAGAGGTGGATCGATGAGCTCCCAAGTCTCGTTTTCCTCGATCGCCTTCATCTCCTCTAGCATCGCCCGTCACCAATTTACATCACACTCGGCTAGCGCGAACGTGGGTGGTTCCTCTGCACTAATGAGAGGCAGCTCTAGGTCATTGAGCAGCCGACCCACCAGGCCTGAGGACCCTGTGCTGCTGACGATGTCATCCAACCTATGGAACCGCACCTCCTCACTATCGTGGAAGGCATCCACGAACTCAGTGATGTTACTTGGAGGTGAGGCGAACTCGATCGGTGTCGATGGAGTCCCCTGTTCCACCGGAGGGGTCGGCACAGCACCTGGAGTGCTTGGCACCCTGGCTCTAGTGCTTGGCACTACTCTAGGACCACTCATCACCACTCCTAGAGTGGTGGGCACTACTGCAAGACCTTTTGGCTCCGCTACGGGAGCGTTCAGCACCTGTCCTGGAGTGGTCGGCACCACTGCAGGACCGCTCGGCACCCCTTCTAGAGTGCTCGGCACTGCCCTAGGAGTGCTCGGCTCTGTTGCTGGAGTGGTCAGCACATCCTCTCCAGCGTCTCCACCACCATGGATGACCAAGTGCTCGACGACGAAGGTGCTAGTGAAGCCGCCAGCTTCCCCCGTGCCCGGACTGTCCTAGTCCTAGGCCGCCTTTTCGTCGAACACAATGTCGCGTGAGACAACCACCTTCCCTCCGCGTGGGTCATAGAGCCGGTATGCCTTGGTGCCCTCGTAATAGCCTAGGAGCACCATCGGCTTGCTCCTGTCTTCCAACTTGCCGAGGTGAGGCTTGGTGTTCTTCACATGGCCGATGCAGCCAAATGTTCTAAGAAGGACACATTTGGCTTGCGTCCATGCCAAGCCTCGAACAGCGTATTGCCCTTCAGGGCCTTGGTGGGCGCGCGGTTGAGGATGAACACCGTCGTGGTCACTGCCTCACCCCAGAACCTTGCCAGCATGCTTTTTGCCTTCATCATGGATCGAGCCATACCGACCACCGTCTGGTTCTGCCGCTCCACTATGCCATTCTACTGTGGCGAGTACGGCGTGGTGTGGTGTCGCACCACACCCTGATCCACGCAGTATGCAGCGAACTCTACCGAAGTGAATTCACAACCGTGATTAGTCCACAGCACGCGTAGCTTCTTGCAGCTCTCTGCCTTCGTGCGCGCCTTGAACTTCTTGATCGCTTCTGCCGCCTCGTCCTTGCTCGCCAGGAGTTGTAGCCACATATAGCGACTGCAATCATCCACAAGCAGGAGGAAGTACCGCCGACCACCGTTTGTGGCTGGCGTGGTTGGCCCACAGAGATCGCCGTGGATGAGCTCGAGATCATTCGCCGCGCGATACTTGGCCGCCTTTGGGAACGGCAGCCTCCTCTGCTTCCTGGCTAGGCAGCTATCACACAGCTCACCTGCGTGCTCAATATGAGGTGGCCCAGTCACCATCTTCTCCAGCCAACCAAGAGCGTCAAAGCTAAGATAGCCATACCGGGCATGCCACAGCCACGGCTCCTCCGTGTGCCATGCAGCCAAGCAGATGGGCTGCTCCACCTTCAAGTCGAGCAGGTATAGCTAGTTCTAGGACCTCTTCACCTTGGCAAGAAGCTGCTGCTCCTAGTCCCTAATCCTGAGGACGCCATCATTGATCAGTACTTCACTGCCGCGCTCATCCAGCTGGCCAATACTGATGATGCTTGAACACAGCTGCAGGATGTAATATACATCCGTCAGCGTGCGGTACTCATCATTTTGGCACCTGAAGATGATGGTGCCACGCCCTCGGATCGCCACCCTTGAGCCGTCACTGAACTTCACCATGCTAGTCCTATTGTCGTCGGGCTCAGAGAAGGCTTCCTTGGAGCCCGTCATGTGGTTGCTGGCACTGGAGTCTAGGTACCACCGCTGCTCCTGCTCACCGCCCACATGTCCAAGGTAGACTTAGGCACGCGGTTCATCGAGGTTGACAGCCTTCAAAGCCTTGCCGTGTCCTTCCACCGTCATCACCTCTCCCTTCTCCTTGGCCTCAACGTCGTGCAGTGCACAGAACATCGCCATTAGGAGAGTGGCCTCATCATCCTCACCAGTCTACGCTAAATGAGCCTTAGCCTTCTTCTCTAGCTTGTGATTTGGGCACACCTTTGCCTAATGGCCCATCTTCCCGCAGCACCGGTAGGTGTTGGGGTCAACCTTCTTCTTCTTCTTCTTCTCCGAAGAAGCCTTACCGCGGTGCTTGCCATCGCCACCGCGGCTGGAGGAGGCTTCCCCAGACTTATTCTCCTTTATCCGGGCAGCCCACTCCTCCTCTGTCAGTAGTAGCTTGCTGCTGTTTGTCGTTGTTGTGGCCTGCTCCATGCGCTCGTCCACCGCCCGTAGATGGTCTATCATATCCTCAATGGTGAGGGTGGACAAGTTCAGCATTGTCTCTATGGAGAGAGCAATCTGGATGTACTTGTTAGTCCCGAGATCTCCCACATGGGTGAGCCGACTGCTCACCGATGTTCTCACACACACACTATGGCTGGAGGTAGAAGAGGGAGGGAGAACAGAGCGCGCACACACAGCATAAGCACCAGTGTTGGCCAGAGCTCTGCAGAGGAGATGGCAAAACTGAACTATGATCTTTACTGAGTTGCAGTGGGAAGCTATATATACAACTCTACCCATCTAATCCTAGTACACAGACATGCCAGGCTGTCATGCTGCTACAGTGACTAGATGTGACAGCAGGGCTGACTTTGGCGCCTGCCCCTGCTGTGGCTACAGTGTGGCAAGGGAGCCTTTCAGCGCCTGCCATTGCTGTGGCTACAGTGCAGCAGCAGGGGAGCCCTTTCAGCGCCTGCCCCTACCGTGCGTACAGAGACAAAGCAGCAGATTACTTTACATTCAGCTTGACTCAAGATTTGCATATGCTCACACTCTATGTGGTCATGAGTATGTTGTGGCTCTCATAAATATTCGATATGTTTCTATTTTTCATTCTCCACATCTTATAACTGGTGCAAATCTGAAGCTATATCCTAAAAATTCTTGTTGGAGACAATCATTTCAAAATTTCTAATTGAACCCCATTCCTTGGAACTGTAGATATTCTGCATTGGAGGATTATGAGAATAGTCTCAAATTCTACCGATGTGCACTGCATGTAGATGAAAGGCACTACAATGCCTGGTATGGCCTTGCGGTGGTGTATCTTCGCAAGGAAAAGTTTGAGTTTCCTGAGCATCATTTTAGAAGGGCATTTCAGATAAATCCTCGCTCGATCTTCTGTTCTCATGTGCTATCTTGGGATGGCGCTGCATTCTCTCAAGGTTGATATCATTGACCAACAACAATAAACTACTCCCTCTGATTCCAAATATAGGTTGTTATAGGCTAAAAACTACTTACATATGGAATCGAATGGAGTACTTTCCTGTTTCTGTTCCCATTGCTTGTACCATTTCAGAGAGAGGAAAGGGAGGGAGGGAGAAAGGGTTGCTTGTACGTACCTAGACCTGCCACAGAAGGTTCACCATCTGAGAGACCTAGACATGGCTCAATAGGCAACACTACAATGGCGCACCTCGTACACATCGTCCTCCTACGGGTTGTACTACGCTGGCATCACTGCGTGGCTGACGAGGGCTCGAATGCTGCTAGTTGCGCGCCTCAGGTCCGGCACATCCATCCACAGGGGAGACCGTGAGCCTCTGCACACGGGGAGAGAGTGTAGCAGCAAATCAGTGCTGAGGCAGCAGTTAGCATCACGTCTCGAACTCTAATCAGTTTTAGACATAGGAGAGATGATTGGGACTAGCTGGCATGTGAAAGCACCGGAAGGAGCAGCCGTGGAACGACGGGGTCAGTGCACGGATGGGGGAAGATGGGAGGAGAACGCGAGGTCCGTAGGAACCCCATCATCGGCGCGGCTAGCCTCACCTTGAGGACGCCGTCGACAAAGCAGGTCGGGGGTGATCGGCACGATGGAGCAGCGGAAGCGGTGGGGGCTGGGGAGGGGCTGACGAAGCGGAGGGCTGCATGGTGCAATAATTAGTGGGAGCAATAACGATCCAGACAAAGATGTGGAATGGAAACCACGTCGGCTTGGCCTCTTTTGTGCCGAGACTATTTTTTTTTGCAAAATTCATTGCAGATGCTCATATGTAAGCATATATCCAACTTTTTTTACAATATCTTGGTTTAGGCTGGTGGGTATTGATTGGTCACTACAAGCGTCTTTTTGTCCATGGGCGTATGCCAAAGAATTTAGCCGCCACCATGTCCCCAGCTTGTCGATCAAGCTTAGGTAGCTTAGCAATAATAATTAACTGCAGTAATCCCCTATCATTATGCATTCCATGGCTGAAATCCCCCCCCCAACCTCCTCCATCAACCTATAAATAGCCCGACCTACAAGCCACCTTCAAACATGCATGACGACCTCAACCTTGCAGTGATAGGCAACACATACTATGAGTTTGTGTGAGGTGAAGATGGCAGTGTCAGTGAGGAAGAGAACCCCATGGCTCGGTGTCATCTTCTTCGTTGTCGGCATGCTGCTCCTGCAGCTTACTTTGACGAAGGAGCGGGAGGTAGCTTCCGTGGTGCGCCTTGGGCATGATGTTGTTGAGGAACATGATGTCGTGGTGTTTAGGGACAAGATGAACATGGTGCATGGTAGCGTGGCTGCTAATAAGGACGGCGGAGGCGGCGGTGGAGGTTGCGGAGGTGGTGGTGGTGGTAATGGAGGAGGAGGAGGAGGAGGTTGCGGCGGAGGGGGAGGTGGAGGGGGAGGAGGAGGAGGCGGCGGCTGTGGAGGAGGAGGTGGTGGTGGAGGAGGAGGAGGAGGCAATTGATGTGCCATAAAGTGCACTCAACCAAAGAGTGTTGCCCTAGTAAACCAATATGTGTTTTTCTCATGATGTTTTCTTGTGCATATTAGTTGTGTCATCATGTCGTGTATGAATAATAATCGCACTCTTGTTAGTTGCCTCATCATGTCGTGTATGAATAATAATTGTACTTCATGTTTAATGCTTGAACAACTTGTTTCATATTGCTTACTGTGTATATTCTCAAAGGGGCAAAAACAAGCACATTGTTGTTACATATGTATATATACATTATATAGTGTGTGACTGGTTCGCGGATGAACCTTACCAGTTCACGGACGAACCCAGTCTAGTGAAAGGTCCTAAATGGCTAGAGGAGGTGTGAATAGCCTAATAAAATTTCTACGAATCACTAGAACAAATGGTTAGATAACAACAGGGCTATAAATGCAAACTTGCGCTAGCTCTAGTGAATGTGTTGCAAGCTACCTACCCAAATCTATTTGCTATGATCTCTAAGTGTCACACAAAGGCTAGGTCACTACTTTACACCTAGTGAGCAAGCTAGCAAGATAATTACAACTAATTAAGCTACACTACTCACTAGCTACAACTAGCACTACACAAGTATATGATAAAGTAAATACAAGTGATAGAGAAGGGTATACTGAGCCGAGCAAGAGGTCAACCAATGAAATCCACGGAGACAAGATGACACAATTATTTTTCCTCTGAGGTTCACTTGCTTGCCGGCAAGCTACGTCCCTGTTGTAGTGATTCACCCACTTGGAGGTTCACGTGCTAATAGGCATCACACGCCTAACCCGCAACCGGGTGCCGCACAACCAACACAAGATGGGGATCCACAAGCTACACACAATCCACTAGAGTTGTCTTTCGTGATCTCCCATAGGGAAGGCACAATGCAAGAACCCCTCACAATCCACCGATCAGAGCTAGAGACAAACACCACCCTCCGCTCAATGATCGTTGCTGCTCTAAGCCGTCTAGATATCGGCAAACACCAAGAATAACAAGAGAAATTCGCAGCGAAATACAATCCCCAAGTGCCTCTAGATACAATCACTCAAGCAATGCACTTGGATGCTCTCCAATCTCACCAAACGATGAATTAATAAAGTAAGATGAGTTAGAGAGGAATGGCTAGGCTCACAAGGTTGTATTCTCAATAGAAATGGCCAAGAGAGTGAGCCCAAGCCGGCCAACACATTTTTATAGAGCCCCAAAAGAAATAGAGCTGTTATGCCCCTCATTGGGCTGACTTCGTAGCGACCAGACCCTCCTGTGGTCTGGACCGGACGCACCAGAGGCAGGGTTCGGTCGCCCTGAAACCACCATGCGTACATCTCTTTGAATCTAGGCCGTTGATCACCAATGGCTACCTCCAACTGCGCAAAGTCAGTCACTCCGGACCAGACGCACCGCCAGCGTCCGGACTCTCCTGTGCCCGTGAGTCCAGACTAAAATAGAAAGCATCCAGAGCGCTCTAGGATGACCGGACCTAGTCCAATCCTCATGACCGGACCCTCACAGAGTCCAGTCCTCTCGATTAGCGTTTGCCTGTGCACCAGGCAGCAGTGACCGGACTCGGCACAGGCACGTCTGGTCGCGTCGTGACCCCCAGAGTTTGGTCGCAACGAAATCTACACCGAGAGGTTCCAGTGGCTCCGGACCGAGTCCGGTCTACCCCGACCGGACCCACCACCTGAGTCCAGAGCATGCAAAACTGCCACGCATCCTTCGCCGCTCAACACTTGATCAACACTTGGCGACCGAACTTACCCACTCAGGGTGTGGTCCACCCATAGCCAAGGCCCGGTCAGTGTTTTCTTCACCTTTACATCTCCAACTTTTTCACCCTTGCTCCCAAGTGCTAACCACAAAGTGTATCATCATTGTGCACGTGTTAGCAATTTCACAAATCATTTTCAAGGGTGTTAGCACTCACTAGAATCTAAATGCATATGCAATGAGTTAGAACATCTAGTGGCACTTTGATAACCACATTCCACAAATGAATTTCTCCCCTCTTCATAGTATGGATATCTATCCTAAACCCACTCACACCCACTAGGTGTCTTGAGTGGCAAAAAATGGCCCTATCAAATATACCTTTGCCTTGAGCCCATTTTGTTTTTCTCTTTCTTCTTTTCCAAATAGGAGCTTGATCACCATCATCACATGTCCATCTTCACCTCCATGGACTTCATCTTGCTCCACTACTTGGTGTGTACTAACCTATCTCAAATTCACTTAGAGCCAAAGGTTAGTACTTAAGGTGTCATCAATTAACCAAAACCAAACTAGGGCTTTCACCTAGCTTGCATCTAGGGTCTTGGCTCTCAGTAGCAAGGCTCAGTGCATGCTCTAGTGTTTGGTTGTTTGCACGAAATTAAGCTGCTCCAAGAAGTTCCATGGTTGCTTACACTAGGATGGGCCGAGTGAGATAAAAAATATAAATAATTATCATCACAACATTTACACTTAATATTAACAAAAAAAATATGTTAATATCATTTAATATGTGCTAATAATGCATGAATAACATCATTAGATGGCTAATTACTCGCATCCCACAATCCAATTTTTTTTTGTTTTTGGCCCTTTTTTGAAAGATATTCACAAATAGACCCCTAGAGGTATGCTTTTAAAATATAGACCCTAGGCTTGGCGCCGTGGCAATTGGCGCTGAGGTTACATGTTTCGGCGCCAATTGCTCTAGCACCGAGGTTGGAGTCGCCGTATGCGTGGCATCCTGCGTGGAGGCACGCGTGGCACGACGTGGCAGCCGGCTTGGCCCCATAGATCTTTTTTGCCTAGCTCGGCGCCGAGATCCATGGCATCGAGCTTGGCGCTGCCTCTCCTGGCGCCGAGCTCAGCGCCCTATGCTTTGGCGTCGAGCTATGCGACGAGTGGTTGTCTTCTGTCCACTTCTGGATAATGTTAGTTGCTGAATTAGTGTTTGCTCCAAAAATAAAGTTTGTAGCACACGCCGTAATCTACAACTTTGATTAAAGGTGAAAGACCACAACTCTTATAGAAACTAAAGTTAAATTTTGTTCAAAATAGTAACATGAAAAGGTGTCATGACTTGATAGGAACACCTGAGAACATGTTTCATTAACCCAGCACCACATGAAGAGTACATGGGACAATACATGGCCTGTGTGGAACTCTAGGTAGTACCAACACTAATCCTAACATGCCTTAGGGAAATTAAACATAGAACGAGTTGCAATGGCATTTGTGGAACTCTATACTTCTAATGTTTAGAGCTCCACCACTAGTCCTAACATGCCTTAGGGAATTTAACTTGCTGGGCCTATTACATTGTTCTACTGGGTGCAGCGTAGTTGTTTCCCCTTTTTGACGCACCGTGAAGATGGTTCCGCTGCATCCTTCTTGTTCTTGAGAGCTTCCTCCTAGACTTTAAGCTCTTGCTCTTGCTTCTAATGCTTGATGGCTGCTTCATGCAAACTTAACTGCTCCCTCCTACCAGCAAGCTCATCCTCCTTACCTTTCAGATGGATCTGGTCTACCCTGACGCGCCACTCTTGCTCCTCCCTGATTTTTCAGTCCACCTCGTGCACCGGAGTCATCTTCACAAAGTATTAGCCTTTGTTTTCCACCTCCTATGGGATTTTTCCTAGCCATCCTGGGAACTTCTGATCCACCCATTTGACCCACTTGCAAGGCTACATGTATAATGCTAGATGCCATGGATCAGGTTCAGAAAAGATAATGAGAAACCAAAGATTTAGGTGTCATTCTTACCATGAAGGCGTCATCCAAATCTAGACACATGAAGTACCTACAACCATAGTGTCAGTCTAGATCAAACGACACGAAAAGGATCATCCTAAACCCCATTGATGCTCACACCCAATTGAGATGATCTACCTGAGGATGATGGGTGGAGAACCTAGGTGAAGCACACCCTCAACTATGATTCCATCATCATCTCCATAGAAATGTAGCTCCTCCCGAGCCCTGTAAACCAACTCACTAAACTGTGGCCTATCATTGAATAGCACAGGCACGCTTTGCATCTCCATGGATGAAATCCCCCCACTTCTTCCATGGCTCCATCAACCTATAAATAGCCCATCCTACAGGCCACCTTCAACATGCATGACGACCTCAACCTTGCAGTGATAGAAAACACATACTGTTAATTTTTGTGAGGTGAAGATGGCAGTATCAGTGAGGAAGAGAACCCCATGGCTCAATGTCCTCTTCTTCATTGTCTGCATGTTGCTCCTACAACTTACTTTGATGGAGGAGCAGGAGGTACCTTCCGTGGTGCATCTTGGGCAAGATGTTGGAGGGAACACGATGCCATGGTGTTTAGGGACAAGATGAGCATCGTGCATGGTAGTGTGG
The DNA here is from genome assembly GCA_904845875.1 of Miscanthus lutarioriparius. NCBI lineage: Eukaryota > Viridiplantae > Streptophyta > Magnoliopsida > Poales > Poaceae > Miscanthus > Miscanthus lutarioriparius. The sequence goes on from CAJGYO010000018.1 coordinate 23,446,962, forward strand.
TTGCTAGTAAGGACGACAGAGGTGGTGGTGGTGGTGATGGAGGAGGAGGAGGTTGTGGCGGAGGGGAAGGAGGGGGGGAGGAGGAGGAGGAGGGGAGTTGCGTCATCATATCATGTATGAATAATAATCGCACTCCTATTAGTTGCGTCATCATGTCATGTATGAATAATAATCGTACTTTATGTTTAATGCTTGAACGACTTGGTTCATATTGCTTACCGTGTGTTTTCATGAAGGGGCAAAAACTAGCACATTGTTGTTACATACGTATATACATAGGGTCAGCCTAGCTTGCATGGAAGGCACCAGGGGTATGCCCATGTATTCCTTGGAATACCCAAGATTTTGTGACACAACAATGAATATATCTATATAGATTTACATGTATATTGGTACATCATGTTATATGTTGCAAATATGGCAAATAAGCCAATACACCAATTAGTTTTGGCAGCCCACAAAGAAACAAAGCCCAAAAATGCAGAAACCCATCAACTCACTGTCTACCTGTCTCGCTCTCCCTCCCTAGCTCTTGTCCGTCGCTCTCGCTCGTGACAGGCAAAACTGCGCCACCCATGCTCTCACCTCACGGCGCGTCCCCGCCTGTGGTTAGGCCGGCCAGCGTTCAGCTACCATCTGCTAGGTGCCAGCCACCACCACGGTAGGTCGGTAGCCCGTAGTCAGCACCTCCCCCACTCGGCCGCCCCTGTGGCCCTACCCCTTTCCCTGCTGCCTCCTCCTGGCGCGAAGGAGCCGTCCACCGATGGCCTAGCGGTGGCGCTGAAAGGTCCTTGTTTGGTTTTAGTAATTGAGTGACAACCTAGGTGGACTAATTATGTTTGATGTGAGATATACAGGAAATTAGTCCACATGTACATGTGTGTGAGCAACATATGTCATGGTGGTGAAAATGGCTCAGAGATATTACAAAGCTCACACATGTGGTTAAAGGAGCTCATTGCATATGAGACATGACATGGAGTCATATGACTAAGGTGGAGAAGATCAAGACAAGGCTTGGCTTGATGGAGTAATTGCAAGCGTGAAGGGCAAGTTGGAGGCTTTGGAGCGATGGACCGTGTGGTGGTGAAGCTTGAGCAAAGACTTGGCACCGATGGACCGATGCAACGGTGAAGAGCAAGTGAGGTCAAGATCGATGAACCAATAAGGTCACATGATGATATAAAGTGGATCATATCATTGTTGATCATGTTGGTGCATGTGTTGCATCGACATTGGAGGGGATGGAATGAAATGCGCAAGGTAAAGGTATAACCTATAGGGCATTTCATTTCACCGGTCATAGGTATGTAGAGAAGTTTATGACTAGGTTTAGGATAGATGGCCGTACTATCAAGAGGGGCAAACTTTTTTGCATATCGGTCATCTAGTGCCACTTGAGCGATCTAACTTTGCGACGTTGCTAGGATCGAGTGGCGTGGTAAATTGAGTGACTAATCCTTTGAAAAATATTTGTGAAAATTCTAACACACTTGCACTTGGTGTACACTTGTTGGTGTTGGCACATTTGCAAAGGAGAAGAAGTTGGAGTTGTTGTGGATCAACTTAGAGAAGAAAAAAAGGTTTTTCGGTGTACTCCAAACTATAGGATGGTCCTTGGATTGGAATACTATTTTGATACATTGTGATTTGGATCAAGTATGCATGTGGGATGTGTAGATCTCTGAGTAAGCTTTCCAAAATGTCCAAAATTATCAAAATCGGAGTTCAGAGCTAAGAGTTATAGCCATTTTAGCGCTGAAAGGTCTGTGACCAAACTCTGTGACCTGCGCATCCGGTCAGCACCTGCGAGTCTGATCGTCCGGTCAGTGTTTTTAACATGTCCAGGAGTGACCGGACGCACGAAGAGTTTGGTCAGTGATGACTTGACGCGTCCGGTCATCAAAAGAGCTCTCTAGAACCTCTCTAGAAGTGACCGGACGCTGATAGAGTCGAGTCCGGTCATAGGATAAAGGTGACTCCGGTCAGTTGTGTAGAAATGCGTTGGTAACCGGATTCGGCCTCGGCGCGTCTGATCGTTGGACCTAGGCGCGTCCGGTCAAGAGTATGCACGCACGGGAGCTTGCCGTTGAAGCCCAACAGTCGGCTTCGAAAGGAGGGGACGCGTGGCGTCATCCTAGCGATCGGACTCTGTGACCTGCGCGTCCGGTCATTAAGACCTGTGAGCCCAGTTAGTTTGAATAGTGCCCAGTGAAGGGGTACAACGGCTCTATTTTCTTGGGGGCTATAAAACCAAGCATTGGCTGGCCTTGGGCTGGTTGCTGAGCACACTATAGCCTTGGTGGCTTCTGTGGCTGTGCTTGGGAGCCCTCTAACTCACTTAAGCTTGATAGTGTTCATCCGATCGAGTGAGTGAGCGATTCTAGTGTGATTGCATCGAGTGGCACTAGGTGGTCGTCTTGCAAGCTGGTGGTGCTTGTTACTCTTGGAGGTTGCTACCTCCTAGATGGCTTGGTGGTGGTCTCTGTCGAAGCCCGCAAGAAGCTTGTGCAGTGCTCCGGAGAAGAGCTTTGTGAGGGTCATTGTGCTCGCCCCGCGAGAGCCACAAAGAGCAACTCTAATTGAGCGTGTCATTGAGCTACCCTCACTTTCGGAGTAGGTTCTTGCGGTGCCCGACGTGCGGGCTTGGCGGGTGATGCCAATTAGCCACCGAACCACCAAGTGAGCGGTCAACACAACAGGGATGTAGCGTGTTGGCAAGCACGTGAACCTCGAGAGAAAATCACCGTGTCAACATTGTTCTTCCCGTTGATTTGTAATCCCCTTACACAAGCTTGTAATTATTTTCATATACATTGTGCTTGTGTAGTTGCTCTTGTAATTACTTAGCTTGTGTAGCTCGCTAGTTACCTTCTTGCTTGTGTAGCATAGAAGTAGCTCCCTTGCGTGGCTAATTTGGTTTGTGTAACCTTGTTAGTCACATTGCTTAGTTTGTGTAGCTAAGTATTTGGGCTCTCTAATTTGGCATTGGTTGCCTTGTTATTGAGCATTGCTAGTGAGCTTAGGAGCTTTGTGCTTTTGCTTATTAGAATTGTGTAGGAGCTCCCTGGTGTATAAAATACTAGTGGCATAGGTTTGTGTGACCTTTCTCCTAGAATTGGATAGGTGAGCTCTAGCTAGCTTGGCACCTTAGTTGCTTAATTAGGATCTTTGCAAGGTGCTAGAGAATATAAATTGAGGGGTGTAGTCTTGGCTAGACCGATAGTTTTAATTCCGCACTTGTTTCGGTTAGCCGACACGATTATGTTTTAGAAAGGACTATTCACCTCTCCTCTAGTCCGCCATCTCGACCCTACAAGTGGTATCAGAGCTAGGTCTCTCATTTGTGGTCTTCACCGACCCAAGAGGATGGTGACTTATGGGCTAGACGTTGACTGTCCACACATTTTTGATGGCACACACTTTGCACGGTGGAAAAATTGGATGATATGCAATTTCAAGTTTATTTGCCCTCAAATGTGGTGGATGATAGATGTAGGCTTTTCTCATGTGTTGGATGAAAATAATCTAACTCAAGCACAAGAGAAATGCCTAGATCTCAACACCCAAGCTATTGACATTATGCATAGATCTTTGGATGATAGCATATTTGGTGAGATCATTGACATGAAGACTGCTCATGAGATTTGGAGTTATCTCAATGAGAAGTATGGGACGGTCTTCGATGATGATGATGAGCCCAAGAAGGAGGCACATGAGGATGTTGAGCATAGCCATAATTTGGTAATTGTGGAAGATTACTCCACCTCATGGTCAAGTGATGATGATGATGATCATACCATAAGATCACTTGATAAGATTGATGATGATGTCACAAGTGATGCCAATGATGATGCTACTCTATGCACACTTGATGGTGATAATGATGGATCATGCTCGGGCTATGAGAGTGATGTTTCTTCAAGCTCTCCAACTACATCACATTGCTTCATGTCACAAGGTGACACTAAGGTATCTAATGCAAATGTGATTGATCTTGATTCATATGAGGAGCTTCTAGATAGATATGGTTGTATGATCAAAGTTTTAGAAAAAAGAGATGGCTAAAACCGAGAAATTGAAAAATGAAAACTCTTTTCTAAAGAACACATGTGAACAATAAAAGCATCTACTTTATGTTACTACTTGTTCACATGAGGAGCTAAAATTGGCTCATGAGAAACTTAGTGTTGCTCATGATAACTTGGTACAAGACCTTGCTTTTCTCACTAAGGGGCTTTCCAATGGAAAAACAAAAACTAGTGAGAGCTCATCACATGGGTCAATTGATCAATCACATATTGTTGCTAACCCTTGTGATGTAGGCAAGAAGCATGTATCCACCTCTTGTGATGATTTATTAGAAATGCCATGTTCTTCATAAATAGATGCTTGTTTTACTTCTATGTCTTGTGAGACTAACCTTTTGAAGGAGAACAATGAGCTCAAAAGTGAAGTGAAGAATTTGAGCAACAAGTTAGAGAGGTGCTACAACTCAAAAGTCATCTTTGAGCACAAGTTGAAGACTCAAAGAAACTATGGTGATAAGTGTGACCTTGGCTTCAAGAAGAAGATGACAAAGGGCGAAAGAAAGAGAGAAAAGAAGATGAAGAAGCAAGAGAAAGAGAAGCTTTCTCGTTTCATGTGCTATTGGTGCCATGAAGTGGGACATCTTGCAAATACTTGCCCAAACAAAGACAAGCTCAAGGAGATGAAAGAAGAAGAGAGGCTCAAGCATGTAAAATGCTTCAAGTGCCGCACATGGGGTCAACTCACCTCTATGTGCCCAACCAAGCAATTGGTGAAGCAACAAGTGAAGCCTCAACTAGAGCCACAAGATGAGCAAAAAAAAAGCCCCAAACTCAAATCAAGATCAACCATGAAGATGGTGGTGATTTGATGATAAAGAAGAAGAAAACTAGAAGGGGTGGAAAAGCAAGAGAAAGAGCAATGCGTCCAAGGATGAATCAAGATGCAAAGCAAATGAGCAAGAACAAAGAAGAGAAAATGAAGAAGATTGCTCACATGAGGTGTTATAGTTGTGACATATTGGGTCACCAAGCTTCGGGTTGCTCAAACAAGCTTGAGAAGAAGGCTCAAGCAAACAAGGAGAAGCAAGGCAGTGAGAAGCACAACATGAGCAAGGAAGAAAAGGTAAAGCAAAGAGAAAGTGCTACTTATGCCAGGAAAGGGAACACATGGCTAATTCATGTCCCCTAGGTAACATTTCTAAGTCTATTTCAATTATTGATAATAATATGCTTAGAAAGGATGGCAATGGTACCTCATTGGTTGCGATTGTAAAACATCCCACGACTCATACTAAGGCTATGCCTAAGTATGTTGCTCCTAACATGAGAGGACCAAAACTTATTTGGGTACCATCAAAAAGTGGATGATTGTTTGTAGGTACTATCAGCATTAGAGGCTTGATTCAATTGATTTCACATTGATCATCATATGTTGAGCCAAGTATTGAAGCTTAATGCAATCCTATCCCAATGCCAAGCCAAAATTAGTGAAGTCCAAAAGTGCTACAACATACAAGTGTCATATTCAAGTTGTGGATGATTTATTGGATATATATATATTTGATGGCTCGCAAAAATTTGAGTTGAAGCTTACAAATTGATTGATCATGAGCTAACCGAGGTATATCTCTTGTTGATCATTTCATTTGGGTGCATATAAGTTGATTGAATTGGATAAATATGCGATGTTGCTTGCTATGAGATGTTTGAATGGATAAATAGCTTAGTAATCAAGTTTGGATTGATTTGTGTTGGATAAGTTTATAAGATAACATTTAGTAAGTGGATTGAATGGATTTATGTTTGTGAAAATATTCGAACAAGTTGATTTCGAGTTTGATTCACATTTGATGAAGTATAGCTCAAGTAATTAAAATTTGTCCTATATTGAAAATCTGAGTTAGCTGTGATCTTAGCCATATTTGAGTGATCAAAACTTATTAGATTGACAGGAAAATTGGTATACACACTCTAGACTTATGGTATAGGATTATGTATAAATTTCATGAGAATTGGATAAGAGACGCTTTGGTTTTGGAGTGGATCTTGTTAGCTATAGTGCAACAGTTTTCAACATATAGTAGTGGTCGAAGAATTAAAATCTGGTAGCAATCTATAAGTCAAATGAAGCTAAATTTTTTATAGCTGCTAGATAACTTAGCGAAGCACATCTCCACCAAATTTCGTGGTATTTGGATCTGTACTTTGGGAGATATGCATTTTTATTTGAAGAGTACAGAATCTGCAAGAAAAGTGACAATTATTAAATTTATTTTTAGTCATTTTGATTGAAAGATCCTCAAGTTGAAAATATGTTTATAAGTGTTTGAGGTACCTAAATTTGGTTTTGAGATGATCTAGAAGCATAACAAGCAAAGAGTACAAGGCCATTTGATTGTGGAGTGTACTTTGCACACATTTAGTACTCAAATTGAAAGATCAAGATCAAACTCAAGATGAAGATAAAGTTTAAGTTCTAGTGACTATTGAAAATCATTTGGTAGAAACAAAATGACTTAAATAAGTAGAAAGAAAAGGACTTCAATAAGGAATCAAGGTTACTCATCAAGTTAAGTTCATCACTTGGATTAATCAATCAAGTCATTTCAAGTGAGTATCAAGGATGGTTCTTTGGAGAGAGGTCACTTCTCCCTAGTGTAGGGGCTTGCCGCCTATGTGTAGGTAAACCAAGTGTGGTACTTGGAAGGCTAACATGGAAGTGGTGATCCGATGGACATTTGAGATGCTTAGTTGAAGCAATCAAAAGAGTTGATCAAGAAAAGCAAACAACACCCAAAAGAGAGCTAGTCATGGCAATTCAAGTGGTATTCCAAATAGTTCTCTCATGCAAGCATTGATAAAAAGATGAAGAAAGCCAACCACAACAAGAAAGTGCACTTGATCATTAATGGTTCTCATTTCATATGGATGAAGAATGGACTCTATCTATGATGATTGGTCTTCACCAAGCTATAAATTGGACTTCACATTGCTATTGCAAAGCTTAATTGGAAACTAGTGACTATCCTCTACTCTAAGATAGTAAAGGCATCATTGTAATGTGCCTGATCATTTCATTCCTTACTAGTATGCGGTTAGTGCATATAGTCCATACTTCATAGGATCATACATAACAAATGAAAGTTTTAAATTCATAGCCTACCACTATTGCTTGAATGATTAATTGATCTAGTGGTTAGTATATGAATTTGTTCATGAGCTAGTGAACCCAAGTACTTGATTTAATTTGGATTGCTAACAAGTGACAAGTGCAACATTGTCAAGATAACCCCTGCAAGAGGTGTGAAGAAGCTTGTCATTGGTTCAAACCAGACTTGGAAGCTTAGGCAAATAAATTTAGTCAAGTCAAAATTAGAAGCTCATGATAATAACAAGAGTACAAGCATAAGACAACAATGCAAATATATATCTAGTTTGAATTGTTTCAAGTGGCATCTAGACTCAAGTATTTCATCAAGAATTCACAAGTGGTGTCTACATCAACTTACAAGTGATATCCTACACATGGTAGTCATGATAATAGCAAATGTTCAAGAAATAGTTTTTATTGACAAATCAATCATATGCGTGGTATCACATCTCTACACATGATATCAACCATATAAGAAGGTGGTTCCATAAGTGATCCTCAACTTTAAGTGATCATCAAATGAAGAATGCACCCCTCACTACAAAGAGCTCAAGTTTATCAAATGGATGACCCATGAAATGACTTAGGGGGAGGTGTCCCACCAATTGGTATCAAGGTCAAAGATCCTATGTGTGGTATCTCAAGAAGCTATACAAGTGGTGTCATTCCAATAATCAAGTGATGTCCATAAAAAATGCAAGATTTAAGCCTCAACCATCTACCCAAAAGCAAGCCTTTGCACCAATGAGAAGCACACATTTTATGGAAATTGATGCCAAAGGGGGAGAGATTGTACAAAGATATGAAAGTTTTGGGAAAGATTGAGACAAAAAAGTAGAGACAAACAAGTAGAGATTGGACATGGACATAAACAAAGAAGGGGAGCAACATTGAAGGATGTGAAAGGATCAAAATTCTTGAACAAGAGAAGCACACAAGTAGGGGGAGCAAGCTCATGAACTTTGATTGATTGCATTTGATATGTGCATATTCATGTGCTTGCTTGCATTGCATAAGTGTTTAAATTCAATATGCATGCTTGTGCGGTGTATGCTAGTTGTAGAATTTAATTGATGGAATAAAAACTAGCATGCATAGGATGATAGCTAGACACTTGGTATGCTTTTTAAGTAATGCTAGTACCTTGCTTTTAATGTTGATCTCACAAGGTATCTAGTGCTTTTATTTCCAAGTGATATCTAGCTAACCATGGTGCTAAGGATGAACTTAAAGGTGCAACTCCGATTGGTATCACGCTTTAAAGGTTTACTCTATACACCTTAGCATCATTTGGTAGTAATTACTCTCCTACAATTCCAATCTATTCATATGTGCGAGCTTCAAACCAAATACTCTTGCACGTATGTAGGGGGAGCTAATATTACCAATTAGGGTTTGTGGTACTTGTCCAAAATTATTTACACATGGTAAAATTGCTTGGGCAAGCAACAAGAATCCAAAAGAGCTTAATTTTCATATCTTTGTAGAGTTGTCATCAATTACCAAAAAGGGGGAGATTAAAAGGTCCTTGTTTGGTTTTGGTAATTGAGTGACAACCTAGGTGGACTAATTGTGTTTGATGTGAGATATACAGGAAATTAGTCCACAGGTACATGTGCATGAGCAACATATGTCATGGTGGTGAAAATGGCTCGGAGATGTTACAAAGCTCACACATGTGATGAAGGAACTCATTGCATATGAGACATGACATAGAGTCATGTGACTAAGGTGGAGAAGATCAAGACAAGGTTTGGCTTGATGGACCAGTTGCAAGCGTGAAGGGCAAGTTGGAGGCTTTGGAGCAATGGACCGTGTGGTGGTGAAGCTTGAGCAAAGACTTGGCACCAATGGACCGATGCAACGGTGAAGAGCAAGTGAGGTCAAGGTCGATGAACCAATAAGGTCACATGATGATATGAAGTGGATCATATCAGTGTTGATCATGTTGGTGCATGTGTTGCATCGACATTGGAGGAGATGGAATGGAATGCGTAAGGCAAAGGTATAACCTATAGGGTATTTCATTTCACCGGTCATAGGTGTGTAGAGAAGTTTATGACCGGGTTTAGGATAGATGGCCGTACTATCAAGAGGGGCAAACTTGTTTGCATATCTGTCATCTAGTGCTACTTGAGCGATCTAACTTTGCGATGTTGCTAGAATCGAGTGGCGTGGTAAATTGAGCGATTAATCCTTTGAAAAATGTTTGTGAAAATTCTAACACACTTGCACTTTGTGGTGTACACTTGGTGGTGTTGGCACATTTGCAAAGTAGAAGAAGTTGGAGTTGTTGTGGATCAACTTAGAGAAGAGAAAAAGGTTTTTTGGTGTACTCCAAACTATAGGAAGGTCCTTGGATTGGAATACTATTTTGATCCATTGTGATTTGGATCAAGTATGCATGTGGGATGTGTAGACCTCTGAGTAAGCTTTCCAAAATATCCAAGATCATCAAAATCAGAGTTCAGAGCTAAGAGTTATAGCTGCTTTAGCACTGAATGGTCTGTGACCAGACTCTGCGACCTGCGCGTCCGGTCAGCACCTGCGAGTCCGGTCACAGAGTCCGGTCAGTGTTTTTAACACATCCAGGAGCAACCAGACACACGAAGAGTCTGGTCAGTGATGACCTGACGCGTTCGGTCATCAAAAGAGCTCTCTAGAACCTCTCTGGAAGTGATCGGACGATGATAGAGTTGAGTCTGGTCATAGGATAAATGTGAGTCCGATCAGTTGTGCAGAAATGCGTTGGTAACCAGACTCGGCCTCGGTGCGTCCGGTCGTTGGACCTTGGCGTGGCCGGTCAAGAGAATGTGCGTGCGGGAGCTAGCCGTTGAAGCCCAACGGTCGGCTTCGAAAGGAGGGGATGCGTGGCATCATCCTAGCGACCAGACTCTGTGACCTACGCGTCTGGTCATTATGACCTGCGAGTCCGGTCAGTTCAAAAAGTGCCCAGTGAAGGGGTACAACGGCTCTATTTTCTTGGGAGCTATAAAACGAAGCATTGGCTGGCCTTGGGCTGGTTGCTAAGCACACTAGAGCCTTGGTGGCTTATGTGGTAGTGCTTGGGAGCCCTCTAACTCACTTGAACTTGATAGAGTTCATCCGATCGAGTGAGTGAGCTATTCTAGTGCGATTGCATCGTGAGGTTGCATCGAGTGACACTAGGTGGTCGTCTTGCTTGTTACTCTTGGTGGTTGCCACCTCCTAGACGGCTTGGTGGTGGTCTCCATCGAAGCCCGCAAGAAGCTTGTGCGGTGCTCCGGAGAAGAGCTTTGTGAGGGGCATTGTGCTCGCCCTGCGGGAGCCACAAAGAGCAACTCTAATTGAGCGTGTCATTGAGCTACCCTCACTTCGGGGTAGGTTCTTGCGGTGCCCGACGTGCGGGCTTAGCGGGTGATGCCAATTAGCCACCGAACCACCAAGTGAGCGGTCGACACAACGGGGACGTAGCGTGTTGGCAAGCACGTGAACCTCGAGAGAAAATCACCGTGTCAACATGTTCTTCCCGTTGGTTTGTAATCCCCTTACACAAGCTTATAATTACTTTCATATACATTGTGCTTGTGTAGTTGCTCTTGTAATTAGTTAGCTTGTGTAGCTCACTAGTTACTTTCTTGCTTGTGTAGCATAGAAGTATCTCTATTGCGTGGCTAATTTGGTTTGTGTAACCTTGTTAGTCACATTGCTTAGTTTATGTAGCTAAGTATTTGCGCTCTCTAATTTGGCATTGGTTGCCTTGTTATTGAGCACTGCTAGTGAGCTTAGGAGCTTTGTGCTTTTGCTTACTAGAATTGTGTAGGAGCTCCCCGTTGTGCAAAATACTAGTGGCATAGGTTTGTGTGACCTTGCTCTTAGAATTGGATAGGTGAGCTCTAGCTAGCTTGGCACCTTAGTTGCTTAATTAGTATCTTTACAATGTGCTAGAGAACATAGATAGAGAGGTGTAGTCTTGGCTAGACCGATAGTTTTAATTCCGCACTTATTTCGGTTAGCCGGCGCGATTAAGTTTTAGAAAGGACTATTCACCCCCCTCTAGTCCGCCATCTCGACCCTACAGGCGCCCCTTCGGCATTCGTGTCCGACCCTTCGCCCACCCCTTGGCGGCTTGAAGCAAGGTGAGCAAAACACCCTAGATCGATTCTTTGGTGTATGAAATTTGAACTATTGAAGATTTCTTTTTCTTATTGTTTGACTGTATTCTTGTAATGTAGATGAAGTAGCATATCAACATTGTGGGAGAAAGCTACAAAGGCAAACAATAAACAGCTTCCACATCGACACCAAATGCTACTTATGATCCATTATATTACATATTTGCTTTGATTTTTTTATACGTGGCATACCGTGCTACAAATTCCTGGCTCCGCCACTGGTGGCTTGCATCTAGGGGCCAGGCTCTCAGTAGCAAGGCTCGGTGCATGCTCTGGTATTTGCTTGTTTGCACGAAGTCAGGCTGCCCCAAGAAATTCTTTGGTTGCTTACACTAGGACAGGCCGAGTGAGATAAGAAAATATAAACAATTATCATCACAACATTTACTATGTGCAACTATTGTTTTATAGCTCTTAATTTATCTTATTACTCTTAATATTAACAAAAAAATATGTTAATATCATTTAATTAATATGTGCTAATAATGCATGAATAACTTCATTAGATGGCTAATTACTCGCATCCCACCATCCTAGCATGGGAAAAACCGCTACTATCCTCATGAAAATTTTCTATTTTAGCCCTCTTTACAAACTATTTCTAGCTCTAGTGTTTTATACTTAATTTTAACTATTTGCCCAGAGTTATTTGTAGAAATCATTTGTAAAAAGGGCTAAAAAAAATTACTACTATCCTCATATTCCCGGAGTTAGGTTGGAGGACCCCTTTTGCAATTGACGAGCCAAGCCCAAGTGCTAGTGCAGCAAACCAAACAAGGAAAAGTCACATCCTGTAGGCCTAGCCAAGGAAAATCCAAGCAACCAATGATGCCCTATTTTCTTTTTTTAGATGAAAAAATACTTCCACTCAACACGGTGTCCATGCAAATCGCTGGACACAAGAACAGCACATGATCTGGTACCTGGTCCATCCAGGACAAAGGACCAGTTCATACCCAGGGCTACTAAAGAGTGTGCTACTGAATTGCATTCACATGGCTACTGAGGCAATCACACCCTATTTTGATGTCGAAGGACACTGTACTCCTGGCTCTAACCGAACTGAACATTATAGCAAACAATGTACGGATCTAGATAACCCTCTACAGTTGCAAGCATCGTAACATAAGTTAGGGTCATCTGAACAGAAACATTGTTACAGACTATTCTTATACGGAGCCACAAAACTGAGGCACAAAGTCCTGAAAGCAACATAAAACCAATTGCTTCCTCTTTCAGCTAGTACTGAGGCACAAAGTCACACAACACGGAGGCAGGTTACAAGGGGAGGCCATAGAGTTTCAGACTGTTTGACAATACATGCTAGTTTAATAGCAAATTAGCAATGCACTGGCAACAGTTAGATACAATGAATCTACCTGACTCCATGTTCCAAAGCTCAAATACCGGAACAAGCTACATATTTTAGTCCTTATCACATCGGATATTTAACACATGCATAGAGTATTAAATATAAACTAAAAAATAACTAATTGAATAGATTGCGACTAATTTGCGAGACGGATTTTTTAAGCCTAATTAGTCAATGATTTGACAATGTGGTGCTACAGTAACACGTGCGCTACTGACGAATTAATTAGGCTTAATAAATTCGTCTTGCGGATTACTAAAGACTGTGTAATTTATTTTATTATTAGTATCCAAACACTCCCGCGCTACACCTCTAAACATTAGCCCCTGAATTTAAACCAGCCCGTACAAATAGTACACTTTATATATGCCGGTTAAATTGAAAAGAAACCTTGGACATGTTGAGCATCAGGCTATGAACATCCTAAACTCTAGGCTGTGGGCACAGCCGAATACACACAGAACTATGTCAACTGGGGGTCAGGCGAGAGGTGCCGCCGTATCCATCCTCCTCCATCGGATCCCTCGCGTATGAGCAAGATGGCGGCAGGCTCGACCTCGGTCTCTGGGTGGAGATGGAGAGGAGGGATTGGAGCCTGCCACACGTGTGGATCTCGGTGACGCGGAGGAGAACGAGGAAGCTAAGCGTGGGGCGGAGCCGGCAGCGGCGCCGTGACCCCGGAGCTGTGGGCACAGATGCCCACGCTGCCACGAGCGCAGGGGACTGACTCGCTGCTCGCCCCGCACGCTGCAATAGCTCAAGTGCCCGGAGTAGCTGCTCACCTCGCAGAGTGCCGAGGCGTTCCTCCACTCACGTTTTCGCAGCGGAGCGCTCGCTGTCGCTGGCGTCACACTACCCTCACACGCGCTGGTTGCCGGAGGCACCGAGATCGGTCAATGCCTTGCGACCCTTTCCCATGAGGTGCTGCCTGCAGAACTGGTTGCTGGTTGAACGAATGTGGATGAAGGTGTGTACCATGTGTGCTGTTTTTTTAATCTCTGAACGGATGAACATGGACGCCCTGCGACCTTTTGTTAGAATTGCTTACAAATAATTATATATATTCATGCACTTTAGCTTACCATATCAAACTAGAGCAAAGTTCACGTTCCATATAAGTGCGATCTTTTGAAGGAGGCGTACTTATCGTGCATTTTGGAGTATTTTCTCCGGGACTGATTCAAGCTTAATGGGATCTCATCTACTGAGAATCTGACACATTTGTTGAGGAGAAATTTTACAATGGTTGGGAAAAATAGGAACCGTCCATCCAGAAGGGCATTTCAGATAAATCCTCGCTCGATCTTCTGTTCTCATGTGCTATCTTGGGATGGCGCTGCATTCTCTCAAGGTTGATATCATTGACCAACAACAATAAACTACTCCCTCTGATTCCAAATATAGGTTGTTATATAGGCTAAAAACTACTTACATATGGAATCGGATGGAGTACTTTCCTGTTTCTGTTCCCATTGCTTGTACCATTTCAGAGAGAGGAAAGGGAGGGAGGGAGAAAGGGTTGCTTGTACGTAGCGAGACCTGCCACAGAAGGTTCACCATCTGAGAGACCTAGACATGGCTCAACAGGCTACACTACAATGGCGCACCTCGTACGCATCGTCCTCCTACAGGTTGTACTACGCTGGCATCACTGCGTGGCTGACGAGGGCTCGAATGCTGCTGGTTGCGCACCTCAGCGAAAGAGTGGAATACTCGATGTATTACTAGGCATAGTAGTCAGTGTACATATATAGGTTAGGTGGAGAGTCACGGCAGACAGGCTCACGAGTCCAATTACATTCCAACACTCCCCCACAGTTTGAACTGGGAGCACCACGAACATTAAGACTGGACCTAAACTCAGAGAAGACGGACGTCATCAATCCTTTGGTGAAGACATCGGCGTACTGGGACGTAGTGGGAACGTGCAGGACACAAACTTCACCGAGGGCGACTCGTTCTCTGACGAAATGCAGATCAATCTCAACATGCTTGGTTCGCTGATGCTGGACCGGGTTGGTGGAGAGGTAGACGGCACTGACATTGTCACAATATACCACAGTGGCGTGGTGAAGAGGGTGGTGAAGCTCTTGCAGAAGTTGTCGCAACCAGCAGGCTTCAGCAACACCGTTGGCCACAGCCTGATACTCCGCCTTAGCACTGGATCTGGACACCGTTGGCTGACGTTTGGATAACCAGGAGATGAGATTGTCCCCGAGAAACACCGCATACCCAGATGTGGATTTGCGCGTGTCAGGACATCCCGCCCAATCAGCATTCGTGTAGACCGTGAGATCAGCTGGTGAGGTCCGGTGAAGATGAAGACCAAGATCCAAAGTGCCCTGAAGGTAGCGGAGAATGCGCTTCATAGCGCCAAGATGCGGCTCCCGAGGGTCATGCATATAGAGGCAGACCTGCTGAACAGCATAAGCAATGTCCGGACGGGTGAAGGTGAGATACTGAAGTGCTCCAGCAATACTGCGATAGTGAGTGGGGTCGGCGATGGTGACACCATCAGCAGAAAGCTTGGCATGAGTATCAACAGGAGTACTGCAAGGCTTGCAGTTAGTCATACCGGCACGCTCCACAATATCCAACATATACTGACGCTGTGAGAGAAACAGACTGCCCTGGTGGCACTGAACACTGACTCCCAGGAAGTGATGCAGGGACCCCATGTCGGTCATAGAGAATTCTTGGCGGAGAGCTGCAATGATCCGCTGAAGAAAAACCATGGAGGAAGCCGCCAGAACAATATTGTGAACATATAGTAGCAAGAAAGCCATCTCTGAGCCTCGGCAATATATGAACAAGGAAGTGTCGGACTTTGCTTCAGTGAAACCAAGAGAGGTGATATGAGAGGCAAAGCACGGTGCTTGCTTCAACCCATACAGAGACTTGTTCAGGCAGCACACATAATCTGGTCTGGAGGAGTCGACAAAACCAACTGGCTGAGCACAGTAGACTATCTCAGACAAAGTGCCATGGAGAAAAGCATTCTTCATATCGAGCTGATGGATGGGCCGAAAGGCAACCCCGTGAGTGAGGAAGAACGTGCGGGCCGAGGAATGATCAAATTCACGACCGTTATCGCACTGAACTGCCTTGATAGTGGAGTCAAATTGTGTGCGCGCATATGAGAAAAAATGAGTGAGAACGGTAAAGGTGTTGGACTTGAGGCGTAAAGGGAATGTCCAGCTATAGTGTGTGCAATCATCAAGAATAACAAGATAATATTTGTAGCCAGACACATTAACAATAGGAGATGTCCAAAGATCACAATGTATTAAACCAAATGGGCGAAGTGCACGAGAGTTTGACAAGCTAAAAGGGAGGCGCACATGGCGACCAAGCTGACAAGCGAGGCAAACATGAGTGTCATGGCGCTTATTACATGTGATAGCATTGGAACTAAGGAGCTTGGACAAAGCTTCAGGACCGACATGACCAAGGCGGCGATGCCAAAGGGTGGTGGAAGGCGCGGCAGCAGTGAGGGCGGTGGCGGTGGTGCTGGGTGGTGCCGACGAAAAGAACGGGTAAAGATCTCCCGTGCTATTACACCTGGCGATCACGCTCCGTGTCTTTAAACCCTTGACAGAAAGGCCGAATGGATCAAATTCGATGGAACAGTTGTTATCAGTGGTAAAACGATGAACGGAAATTAGATTCTTAATAATGTTAGGCGAAACTAAAACATTAGAAAGAACTAGGGGATGTCGTGTGGTAAAAAAGGAGTGTGATCCGACGGAAGTAATAGGAAGCGAAGCCCCATTACCAACAGTGATAGATGAAGGACTTGATGACAAGGGAGTGTGAGAGGATGAAATTATACCAGCGTTGTTGACCATGTGAGCACCGGCGCCGGAGTCGATGTACCATTCGCTTGGTCTAGGTGGAGTTAGCGACATGGTGCTGAAGTTGCTGGCGAGGGAGGACGTGTCGAAAGACCCTCCCTGCATGGGAGTCCATGCCGGCTGCTGCGGTGGTGGCGGAGCGTAGCCGAACCCGGGCGGTGGACCGACGCCATAGCCATACGGCGCCAGGTTGGGCTGCAGCTGGGGCTGCGGCACAGCCGCGAGCGCTGCCTGTGGTGGACGAAATGGCCCGCCAGGAGCACTGCTAGAGGGCTGCTAGTGCGGCCAAAACTAAACCATACCTCCCCAAGTGTTGTAGAGGGGGGAAGGCGGACGAGAGCCACTGGCAGCAGGTGCACCGGCCTGTTGGTTCTGTTGCTGCTTGCCACCACGGCCGCGGCGCTGTCGGCGGTTGCCCTGGCCACCACCAGAGCTGCCCTGGCCGCCGCTAGAGGTGCCCTGGCCACCACCAGTGCTGCTGCCACGGGTGGAGGGGGCGCGGGCGACGGGGCCGGACGAGTCGGTGACGAGGGCCGATAGCGCGGGGGCAGGTGGTGGTTCGGTGTTGGCGTTGACGTCGTTGAGATCAATCTCCTCAAGGAGCAGAAGCGTGCATGCCTCCACGAAGGTCAGGAACGGCTGGCGCAGCTTGATGTTCGTCACCATGGGGCGGAACTTGGCGCTGAGACCTCGGAGCAGCGTGAGGACGAGGGTGCGGTCACCGACGGGATCGCCGAAGTCGCGTAGGGTGGCGGCCATCGTCTCGAGGCGACGGCAGTAGTCCGTAATGGACGTCGACCCTTGCTTCACCATGCGAAACTCGACGGACAGCAGCAGCGCACGCGACTCACGCTGGCCGAGGAACTCGTCCTCGAGGTGGAGCCAGGCGACGCGGGCATTCGGGTTCTTCAGCATGGTGGACTACTGGAGGTCGGCGTTGATCGTCCCGTAGATCCATGTGAGGACGGTGCAGTCCATCTGCACCCATGCCGGCCGATCGACGTTGACAACATCGTTGAGGACGTGATCGGTGAGGGCATATTTGCCCAAGACATCGAGGAAGAGGGCATGCCAATGGGTGTAGTTGTTGGCGACGCGGTCAAGGACCACCGGCAGGAGCACCTTGATGTTGAGGACGGCAATGGCGGCGGCGTGGACGTCGGCGTGCTTGGCCTCATAGGCGTCGAGGGCGGCGGTGCGGGCAGCCTCAGCTTGGCGACGGCGGGCGTCCTCGGCGTCACGTTCGCGCTGTTCGCGATCGGTACGCTCGGCTTCGGTCTCTGCCATGAGACTGGGTCGGACGAACGACGATCGGCATAGAGACAGGGACGGGCGTTGCTGGCGGCCAGATCACATGGATGACCCGCGATGTAGATCACGCGGACATAGACGTGAGGCAGATCACGTACAGCACGTAGACATGAGGCAGATTGCTGCCCTCCAGGTGCTGTGCATGGACGTAGTCACGGGTAGACGTCGATCGGATCGCGTGAGGCAGATGGAGGTGATCACGCGCAGACGCCGATTGGATCGTGGACTCCCGGCGAGCGGAGAAGCCCTACGACGGTGGCACGACGAGAGGACGCACGTGCAAGGAAGGGAGGCCGATGAGCAACGTGCCCTGCGGTGGCCTGGAGCAGCTAATCGTGAGGATCAGCGGCGACAGAACCAACCGGTCGTAAGGACCGGCGGCTAGGGTTAGTTGTGCGGAAGCGGAGGATACGTGTAACACCCCGGGTGTTTTAAATACTAAAACTGTCATGTCATCATATGCATTGTAAAGCATTTGGTCATATTGCAAACTTTGATATGCATTCACTAAAACAAGTTTACATTCATGTATAAGTGTTGAATTGTAGTGTTTGAATCAAGTTTGAAATACCTGTATTGATTTGAAATTCCGAAAACCCTAATTTCAGTATTTAAATTCTACCCTGAAAACTCATTTAAAAATCTAAGCATATTTTGGGGTTGAGCTTAAAAGCAAAAGTGTAGATCTTGTCAAGTTGTACAAAGTTGGTTTTTGGAGTTTTCAAAGTTGTTTAGTAAAATTTGAAGTAATTTGAAAAGGCATAATTCTTTAAAAGTGTTCCCTTTTGAATTTAAATTTGAATTTCAAAATGTAGAATGAATTTGGATATGGTTTCAAAAGCAAAGTTGTAGAACTTTTGATTTTGAACAACTTTTGTTTTTGGAGATTTTTGAGTTGTTATGAAAATTTGAGAGTAATTTGTGAATTTTGGGCGAATGGCATTTCAGTAAATTGTGTGAACAGTGTTCACCGCTCTTGCTACATTGCGGCGTTTCTTTCTTGACGTTCCAGCGCGGTCGTGGCCGTTTTTGGCGTCATATTTGGCTGTGGTGAAAACACAAGGCGCAACTTCTTTGAGTTTCTGGCCATCCTTTATAGCTCTGGAGTCGTCGCCGTTCTTCATTTTCCGTTGCTCGTTTTCTTCCCGTCACCTTGCTCATCTCCGTGAGCCCGTGCCGTCATTTGTTGTGCTCGCCATCGCCGATAAGCTAGCTCCAGCTCCGCCTACTCCTTGCGCGTCTAGCTATCCCCTCAATTTAGTCGATTTCCTTTGGGACGCCAAGCAACGCATTACTTCTTCGCGCAAGCAACAACTTCGGTGATTCCGTTTCACCGTGGTCGGCTCTCTCTCGGTGAGCCGTTGCTTCGATTAGCGTAGCTCGGCTTCGTCTCGATCTTTGTGATGCTTAATCCGTTGTTGCTTGCTCATTTTGATCACCACGATCGCCGGCACACCTTCACCGACGATCCTTGCTCCGCCGAATTCTTGTGTACGTCGATCCACGTCTCACGCCGCTTCTCCACCTTGCTCTCTCGCTCCGTCGTGTTTGTGGTGAGCTACTGGTGCTTCTGTGCCGTTTATTTGATCGTTGCGAGTCTCCTGCCCGGCGTAAGCGCTGCTGCGTGCCACGCGTCCGCCATGGTCGGTGTAGTGCTCGGTTCGGTCCGTAATTGGTCGCGTTAGTGCCATAGATCGATACGTTGTGACGTAGTGATCATGTTAGTACCCTCTGTTGTCTCCTGTGATCTCACCGTCGGCGAGTTTTGCGCGGTCGGCGCCGTCGTCGTTGTCGTAGTCAAAGGACGGAGGTTAGGGATGACATGGGGTCGGGTTGTCGATGACTCGGCGTTCAAATGGATTTTTCTATTTTCCGGAATGAATGAATAGTGTCTGTTTTTGTTATTTTTGTGTAGATTTATTTAGAGCTCCAAAAATTATGAAAATTTTTGTGTGACTTCTCTATGATGTATGTTATATAACAAAAATTTGAAATCTTGATTTTCAGTATTTTTTGGGGTATGATAAAATTGCTCAATTAATTAATAAATGACTTTCCATGATTTTTCTAGGCTTATTTATGTATCCAAAAATTATGAAAATTGTTTTGTCACTTAGTTATCATGTAATGAACATTTACAAAAATTTTGAGCTCAATTGGAATAAGTTGATTTATTTCATAATTTTAATTAAATAATTAATTCATAAAAGTGAATTGTAACCTTTAATGATTTAGGTTTTGATTGAACTTTTGATTGAGTGATGTCCTTGGGTCATTAGTGGATAATGATCTTTGGCAATTGATGTATGTATTACGAAATAGATTTAGTTAGTTTGACTTGTAAGCTGTCTGCTTGAAGGAAAGTTGTATTCAAGTTGTTTAATTTTGTATCCATCATCGAGCATCATGTTTTGTATTCCGCATCATGTTAAACATGGCATTGTTACTACGTAGTAGTGAACGAAGGCAAGCCCGGATGCATTTAAACCTACCTTGTGTTTTACAAATTGATTTCGCTTTTGCTTTTCAATACGCATTAAGTGATTAGAAGTCAAGTGGAAACCTAATTGATGCATTACCAACCTTGTTTTCCTTATCTACCTTGTTAACCATTTTAATTCGTATATGGCTAGTTATGCTTAGTCATGCTTAGATAATAAAAGTCGGGTGATTACCTGTCACCTGCGAGTTTTATATGGAACTTTGGTTACTTATGTTATCATGAAATATGAGCATGTGAAGTAATAAATCTAGACCAGGCGGACTCGGTGTGTGTGAGCCATAAGACATGGAGGTCTTGTGAGCGGGTTCTTTCCGCCCGTGTCGATTAAGGTCCGTACCGTTGTTGAACCGCTCGAGGTGAGACTTTGTAGTACTAACCGCATACTCCGGTAAGCCTTAACTTGGCTATTCTATTACGAGAATGGCTACTCGCGCACTGGGAGTGGAGAGATGGCGGGAATAGCGTGTACCCACGTGGCAATGGGCTGGAGTGTGGAGTACTGTATTCTCGGGTGGCGCGGACCCGTTCTTGTTTAGAGGATCCGAGGGTAGGTTGATATATGTAGGTCGGGGACCTGCATATGTCGTGTGGTCTGGAATTCCCAGCTGGGTTTATAATCGGTTCGAATCGTCGTTGCTCCTCGGTTATGGAGACTCACTTCTCTGTTCATCATCGTAGTATTAATAACTGGAACTTGAGTATGGTTTGAGAAAGTGTTGGATATGAAGTTTCATGATCTCAATACGGATCGTGTCAGCTTTGTATATGATCTTATGAAGTTTTAAATGTTGAAATAAAGAATTTTGTTAAAAGAGCTTTTTACGCAAAAAAGAACCTTGATTATTGCTAAAGCCATACCTTGAATCCCATGAGCCTGCATTCTGAGTTTTCTCGTTTTTATTTCGGTTAAGTCTTGTTGAGTACTTTCGTACTCGGGGTTAATTGACCCTTGTTGCGTGTGAGGCTCATGAGCGAGATCTGTTTTGGATCGTCTTTGCATGATTTGTTGTTCAAAGGCGATGACGATAAGTAATGTGTGGCCCTTAGGGTGGCACATGTATTTGTGTGTTTTGTAATATATTATAATGCCACTCCACTACCTTGATTTGTATTATTAATCGAACTTAGTTTGTAAGGTTTGAAATAAATGTTTTGTAAACTAAGTTATTGTAAGACTTCCGCTGATTTACTCGGGTGTAGATATTTGAATAAATGTTGTAATATCGCAATGACTCAGTAATGTGATCCTGCTTCGGAAATCGTGGATGATTCGGGGTTCTTCGAGGACACCGACAGTCTTCTTAGGTTATCGGTAACATATGCATAGATGTCAAAGGTCGTTGGACGGTGTGTGGTGCATGTGGGCCCAATAATTTAGGAGGTTACGCCACGGAATGGTATCGGGAGCGATCGTTACAAGTCTTTGTTGTGTTGTTTTACAAAAACTTCAAAATGATTTGGGACAAATAAGTATAACTTGATAATTTGGTCCAAATTGCTTCGACTTATCTTATTTCATTCTCACCCTTCCCGATTTGAGAAAAAAGGCTTTGTGTGGTGGAGTAGTAATTCTATTATGCCCTATATAATAACAAACTGTTGTTTATGTGCTTTATAAGTTTGATGTTTTTGGTTCAGTAAGAAACGATTCATGCATCATGATTAATTCACTTGTTACTTCCTTCGTCTCCGAGCTGGGTGAGTAGTGTGTATGGGTTGAGTTGTGTAGTCCATCCCAACTGCTCTTGAGACCATTGTCGATTGTTTTAATTGGATTAACCCTGTTAAGACAAAGTATGGCTCGTACCAAGAAGGCGCCCGTAAGTCCCTTTGGACCTAAAGGAGTTCCTCGCCATCAACTTGCCCCTAGGAATGCGGTGCTAGCGATGGCAGATCTAGAGGTCGATCCTCGAGCAGAGATCTGAGAGGATTTCTGCAGAGTTAGCCCAAGCTACTAGAGATAGGGCTATGGATGTCATCCGGTGGTAAGATTACAGGAGCGATTAAGACGTCTCTCACCACCGCTCCATGTGAGGCTGCTGAAAATCATTAATTCATATGGTGGATGGGAGAAATGAAGCTAGAGCTAGAACTCATGAGCTAGAATTTTATGTAGAGGATTTAGAGGAGCATAATACCACTCTACATGAGGAAGTTCATAGGCTAAGCAATCTCCTGAATCCTAATCATGAACCCCAAGCTGATGCAATGGACCCAGGTGTGATCCTTGCCGATGATAGTGAATCAGAAGAGGAAGAAGAAGAAGATCTGGAAGAATTAGTAATGATTGATGAAAGTGATAATGAGGGCGGTAATATTTCTGGAACGGATACCGAGCCCGAAGTTTGAAGTGATAAAGGAAAGAAGTAGAGTTGTGTAATAGTCAGTTCTAGTTTAAGTTAAGCAGTCTTGTTTAGATGCGGTTTGTGTTTAAATAAGAAACCGATGTAATGCGTTGTAGTAAGCTTTAGTTGCAATTCAATAAAGACTTGTGAATAAAGTTTGGTTTGTTATGAACAGATCGTCAGACATGCGAGGTTCGCATGATTAAAGGTACTTCACAAGATGAGGATGATATCCCCAATCCGCCACCGGTTCAACCAATTTGGTTGATGCTATAGTTTGCACTTGTCAATGTGACAGTTGAAAATTCTCGTTTGCTTCATGAGATGGCTCAAAGTAACCAGAATCAGATGCATGGACACCGGGGACATAATTCATAATAGGCATGAGGCTACATATGTGGACTTTACAGATACAAAACCCCAGTGTTCACCAAGGCCGATGACCCACTGGAGGCTGATGACTGGCTTAGGACCATGGAGCAGAAATTTGATCTTATTCCATGCATGAGGTTCAGAAACCGGTGTTTGCCGCCCAACAACTTAGGGGAGCAAAGGGTGCTTGGTATGCAAATCTTATGGCCATGCAGCCCATAGGTATTCCATTAACTTGGATGGAGTTTAAATCATTGCTTCAGAGCTCATTATATCCCTGAGGGAGTGATGGCTATGAAACTGGATGAATTCCTTGCTTTGAAGCAAGGGGATCAGACGGTTATGCAGTATGTGGGAAGATTCAATCACCTGTCACAATATGCACCTGAACATGTCAACACCGATGCTAAAAAGAAGAAATGGTTCATGAGAGGTCTGAATACTAAATTGCAGACAATGATGACAACTTGTACCAATATTACTTATCATGAGGCAGTGAATATTGCAATTGCTTCAGAGGAAAAGTATCGACAACATAAGGAGATCAAAAAGAAAAAGAATGTGCCGTCTGGACCTTTTGGAGGAAATCAAAAGAGGCAGAGGGTGATCTATCATCCAGTCAACCATTATCGTCCTCCTTATCGTCCACCGCAGTTTCAATCTGGGCAACAATCAAATGTTCGTCCTGCTACAACTTATCAGAATTTACCTCAGAATACTTCTGGTGTCAATACTCCAACATCACAAGGTCATAAGTATCCCTGTTTCAACTGTGGTAAGCCTGGTCATTTCTCAAGGGAATGCCCGTATCCCAAACAGTACAATCCCAATTTCCAGAAGAACCCTGCCAATCAACAACAGGGTCAGTCACAAAACAAGAACAACAATCAGAGTGCTCAGAAGGGTAATGGTGAAAAGAAGACTGGGCGAGTGTTCTACATTCAAGCCGGAGAGATTCCAGAGGGAGAGCCAGTGATGATGGGTACGTTTCCTGTCGCTGATCACCCTGCAGTTATACTTTTTGATTCTGGCGCATCACATTCATTCATCAATAGAGCATTTGTTGTGAAGTATGAAATTCCAATTGGGGCAACAAAGGAAAATTTCTTTATACAGTCGCCCGGGGGACGTCTGTGTACTAAGGAAATGGTATACCAGGTACCCGTAAACCTGGGTGGGCATATTTTTCCCACTACCATGATTATCCTAAAGGATCAGGATATAGATGTAATTTTGGGAATGAATTGGATGTATCAGCATAAGGCTATTATAGATGCTTTGAATAGAACTATAAGGGTGAGTTTGCCAGATAGTAATTCTCAACTTCTCATCCAACTTCCAACCTTAAGAAGATCAATGGGCAAAATTTGTGCAACTGCGGTCAAAGAGATTAGAGATATCCCGGTAGTATGTGAATTTCCAGATGTGTTTCCTGAAGATTTACCCGGTCTACCACCAGATAGGGATGTCCAGTTTAACATAGAATTGAAACCTGGAACAGCTCCAATTTCTCGGAGAGCTTATAGGATGCCACCTAAGGAGTTAGCCGAGTTGAAGACTCAGTTGCAAGAATTGATTGATAAGGGATTTATCCAACCTAGTTCATCACCTTGGGGATGTCCAGCAATATTTGTGAAGAAGAAAGATGAGACCTTGAGGTTATGTGTCGACTACCGTCCGTTGAATGAAGTGACCATCAAGAATAAGTATCCATTACCTAGGATAGATCTACTTTTTGATCAACTGGCCGGAGCCAAAGTTTTCTCGAAGATAGATTTGAGGTCAGGTTATCACCAAATCAAGATAAAGCCTGAAGATATTCCCAAAACGGCATTTACCACAAGATATGGATTATATGAATACTTGGTAATGTCTTTTGGTTTGACAAATGCTCCAGCTCATTTCATGTACCTGATGAACTCAGTATTCATGCCTGAGCTAGACAAATTTGTAGTGGTATTTATTGATGATATTTTAGTATACTCCAAGAACAAGAGTGAACATGCGGAACATCTCAGAATTGTTCTGAACCGCTTGAGAGAACATAAGCTTTATGCCAAGTTTAGCAAGTGTGAGTTTTGGCTTAAGGAAGTACAGTTTCTTGGTCATGTTTTGTCAGCTGAAGGAGTTGCAGTTGACCCAAGCAAAGTTAAGGATGTGCTTGATTGGAAACCGCCAACTACAGTTCATGAGATTCGGAGTTTTCTGGGATTGGCGGGGTATTACCGTCGGTTTATCCCAGATTTCTCTAGGGTGTCAAAGTCCATCACTGAGTTGTTGAAGAACCAAGTCAAGTTTGTATGGTCATCGGATTGTGAAGAGGCTTTCCAGAATTTGAAAAGATTGTTGACCACTGCACCAGATTAGCCCAACCTGGATATCGAGAAGCCATTTGATGTTTATTGTGATGCTTCGGGAGTTGGTATTGGATGTGTATTGATGCAAGAAGGCCGAGTCATTGCCTATGCGTCCAGGCAACTTAGGCAACATGAAGAACACTATCCGACTCATGATTTGGAGTTAGCAGCTGTGGTACATGCTCTGAAGATTTGGCGGCATTACCTGCTTGGTAATACGTGTCATATTTACACAGACCACAAGAGCTTAAAATATATCTTCACTCAAGTCAGAATTGAACATGCGACAAAGAAGATGGTTAGAACTGATTAAGGATTATGACTTGGAAGTGCATTATCATCCTGGAAAAGCAAATGTGGTTTGCAGATGCTTTAAGTCGCAAAAGTTATTGCAATTATCGGGCAGAAGAACAATGGGTTTGACTTTATGTCAAGAAATGGAGAAGTTGAATGTAGATGTAATTCAACAGGCAATTTGACCAACATTATTGTTGAAGCCACTATTCGTGATCGATTATTATTGCTTTCGAGAGAAAGAAAACAAGGGTATAGCCCATATCAAGGATAGAGTCGAGGGAATGGAAAAGCGGAATGCTTCAAAGCATAGATGATGAAGATGTGTTATGGTTCAAGAATCGTCTAGTAGTACCAAAAGTTCACGAGTTGAGACGGTCAATTCTTGAAGAAGCACATGCTACTAGGTTATCTATCCATCCGGGGGAGTAATAAGATGTACCATGACTTAAAACAAAGATTTTGGTGGACCAAAATGAAGATAGAAATTGCAAGATATATAGCAAAGTGTGATACTTGTCGAAAGTGAAAGCTATACATTTGAGGCCCTCTTTGGAGAATTACAACCATTACCTATTCCACTTGGAAGTGGGAGGATATAAGTATGGACTTTATTGTTGGTCTACCCAAGACAAAGAAAAGGATTTGACTCAATATGGGTTATTGTAGATCGACTAACCAAGTCAAGACATTTTCTTCCGGTCCGAATACATATTCTCTTGTCCAATATGCGGGATATATTTAGCAAGAATTATGAGCCTACATGGAGTACCAAAGACTATAGTGTCAGATAGGGGTACACAGTTTGTCTCTAGCTTTTGGAAACAATTGCATTCTTCGTTGGGAACCAAGCTTCTGTTTAGTACAGCCTATCACCCACATGATGGACAAACTGAAAGAGTCAATCAAGTACTTGAAGATATGTTAAGGTGTTGTGTCCTTAACTATTCCAAGAAGTGGGATGAGTGTTTGCCTTTGGCTGAGTTTTCATACAATAATAGTTATCAAGAAAGCATTAGAATGGCTCCATTTGAAGCACTATATGGTCGTAGATGCGGGACATCGTTGAGTTGGTCTCGAGCAGGGGAAAGAAGATTCTTTGGAGTTGACTGGTAAAAAAGCAGAAGACAAGGTTAGACAGATACAAGGTAATTTGAAGATAGCTCAGTCCAGACAAAAGAGTTATGCAGATAAACGGCGTAGACCATTGATGTTTAACAAAGGAGATTTTGTATATCTAAAAGTATCACCAATGAAGGGAGTTAACCGTTTTGGTGTTAAAGGCAAATTGGCACCTCGATATATTGGACCATTTCAAATCTTAGAAAGGTATGGAAAGGTAGCATATCGCTTGAAATTACCAGAACATCTATCAGCAGTGCATGATGTATTCCATGTTTCTCAATTAAAGAAGTGTCTCCAAGTGCCTGAGCAGAATGTTGAAATTGAAGGGGTGGAACTCGAACCGGATCTAACCTATTCAGAATATCCTATTAGAGTGTTGGAACAGAAAGATCGTGTTACTCGAAGGAGAACAATAAAGTTCTACAAGATACAATGGAATCAACATTCAGAAGAAGAAGCTACATGGGAATCTGAAGATTACTTGTTAGAAAAGTTTCCAGAGTTTCTTGCATCGATTTAGTATGATGGTAGTTTGCTATGAGATTGTGAATCATGATTGTAAAGGGACCTCAGTTGTTTTATGATGAAGTTTTGGATATTTTGGGTTGGCACATTTCCTTTTCCATTACTTAACCTATGGCTTTGAATCTCGGGGACGAGATTTCTTTTAGGGGAAGGATTGTAACACCGGGTGTTTTAAATACTAAAAGCTGTCATGTCATCATATGCATTGTAAAGCATTTGGTCATATTGCAAACTTTGATATGCATTCACTAAAACAAGTTTACATTCATGTATAAGTGTTGAATTGTAGTGTTTGAATCAAGTTTGAAATACCTGTATTGATTTGAAATTTCCGAAAACCCTAATTTCAGTATTTAAATTCTACCCTGAAAACTCATTTAAAAAATCTAAGCATATTTTGGGGTTGAGCTTAAAAGCAAAAGTGTAGATCTTGTCAAGTTGTACAAAGTTGGTTTTGGAGTTTTCAAAGTTGTTTAGTAAAATTTGAAGTAATTTGAAAAGGCATAATTCTTTAAAAGTGTTCCTTTTGAATTTAAATTTGAATTTCAAAATGTAGAATGAATTTGGATATGGTTTCAAAAGCAAAGTTGTAGAACTTTTGATTTTGAACAACTTTTGTTTTTGGAGATTTTTGAGTTGTTATGAAAATTTGAGAGTAATTTGTGAATTTTGGGCGAATGGCATTTCGTAAATTGTGTGAGCAGTGTTCACCGCTCTTGCTACATTGCGGCGTTTCTTTCTTGGCGTTCAGTAGCGGTCGTGGCCGTTTTGGCGTCGTATTTGGTGATGAAAGCCACAGCGCAGCTTCTTTGAGTTTCTGGCCATCCTTTATAGCTCGAGTCGTCGCCGTTCTTCATTTTCCGTTGCTCTGTTTTCTTCCCCGTCACCTTGCTCATCTCTCCGTGAGCCCGTGCCGTCATTGTTGTGCTCGCCATCGCCTGATAAGCTAGCTCCAGCTCCGCCTACTCCTTCTTGCGCGTCTAGCTATCCCTCAATTTAGTGCGATTTCACCGGAGACGCGCGCGCATAGCGTACTTCTTCTTCGCGGTCGGCAACAACCGGTGATTCCGTTTCACCGTGGTCGGGGCTCTCCGGTGAGCCGTTGCTTCCGATTAGCGTAGCTCCGGCTTCGTCTCGATCTTTGTGATGCTTAATCCGTTGTTGCTTGCTCATTTGATCACCACCATCGCGGCACACCTTCACCGACGATCCTTGCTCCGCCGCCGCTTCTTTGTGTCGTCGATCCACGCCTCTCGCCGCTTCTCGGCCTTGCTCTCGCTCCGTCGTGTTTGTGGTGAGCTACTGGTGCTTCTGTACCGTTTATTTGATCGTTGCCAGTCTCCTGCCACCGGCGTAGCGCTGCCGTGCCACCGCGTCCGCCATGGTCGGTGTAGTGCTCGGTTCGGTCCGTAATTGGTCGCGTTAGTGCCATAGATCGATACGTTGTGACGTAGTGATCATGTTAGTACCCTTGCTGTCTCCTATGATCTCACCGTCGGCGAGTTTGCGCTGGTCAGCGCCGTCGTTGTCGTAGTCAAAGGACGGAGGTTAGGGATGACATGTGGGTCGGGTTGTCGATGACTCGGCGTTCAAATGGATTTTTCTATTTTACGGAATGAATGAATAGTGTCTACATTTTTGTTATTTTTGTGTAGATTTATTTAGAGCTCCAAAAATTATGAAAATTTTTGTGTGACTTCTCTATGATGTATGTTATATAACAAAAATTTGAAATCTTGATTTTCAGTATTTTTGGGGTATGATAAAAATTGCTCAATTAATTAATAAATGACTTTCCATGATTTTTCTAGGCTTATTTATGTATCCAAAAATTATGAAAATTGTTTTGTCACTTAGTTATCATGTAATGAACATTTACAAAAATTTTGAGCTCAATTGGAATAAGTTGATTTATTTCATAATTTTTAATTAAATAATTAATTCATAAAAGTGAATTGTAACCTTTAATGATTTAGGTTTTGATTGAACTTTTGATTGAGTGATGTCCTTGGGTCATTAGTGGATAATGATCTTTGGCAATTGATGTATGTATTACGAAATAGATTTAGTTAGTTTGACTTGTAACTGTACCGCGAAGGAAAGTTGTATTCAAGTTGTTTAATTTTGTATCCATCATCGAGCATCATGTTTTGTATTCCGCATCATGTTAAACATGGCATTGTTACTACGTGTAGTGAACGAAGGCAAGCCCCGGATGCATTTAAACCTACCTTGTGTTTTACAAATTGATTTCGCTTTTGCTTTTCAATACTGCATTAAGTGATTAGAAGTCAAGTGGAAACCTAATTGATGCATTACCAACCTTGTTTTCCTTATCTACCTTGTTAACCATTTTAATTCGTATATGGCTAGTTATGCTTAGTCATGCTTAGATAATAAAAGTCGGGTGATTACCTGTCACCTGCGAGTTTTATATGGAACTTTGGTTACTTATGTTATCATGAAATATGAGCATGTGAAGTAATAAATCTAGACCGGGCGGACTCGGTGTGTGTGAGCCATAAGACATGGAGGTCTTGTGAGCGGGTTCTTTCCGCCCGTGTCGATTAAGGTCCGTACCGTTGTTGAACCGCTCGAGGTGAGACTTTGTAGTACTAACCGCATACTCCGGTAAGCCTTAACTTGGCTATTCTATTACGAGAATGGCTACTCGCGCACTGGGAGTGGAGAGATGGCGGGAATAGCGTGTACCCACGTGGCAATGGGCTGGAGTGTGGAGTACTGTATTCTCGGGTGGCGCGGACCCGTTCTTGTTTAGAGGATCCGAGGGTAGGTTGATATATGTAGGTCGGGGACCTGCATATGTCGTGTGGTCTGGAATTCCCAGCTGGGTTTATAATCGGTTCGAATCGTCGTTGCTCCTCGGTTATGGAGACTCACTTCTCTGTTCATCATCGTAGTATTAATAACTGGAACTTGAGTATGGTTTGAGAAAGTGTTGGATATGAAGTTTCATGATCTCAATACGGATCGTGTCAGCTTTGTATATGATCTTATGAAGTTTTAAATGTTGAAATAAAGAATTTTGTTAAAAGAGCTTTTACGCAAAAGAACCTTGATTATTGCTAAAGCCATACCTTGAATCCCATGAGCCTGCATTCCTGAGTTTTCTCAGTTTTTATTTCGGTTAAGTCTTGTTGAGTACTTTCGTACTCAGGGTTCGTTGACCCTTGTTGCAGGTGAGGCTCATGAGCAGATCTGTTTTGGATCGTGCTGCATGACTGTTGTTCAGTGCGATGACGATAAGTAATGTGTGGCCCTTGGGCAGGGCAGCGGTATTTGTGTGTTTTGTAATATATTATAATGCCACTCCACTACCTTGGTTTGTATTATTAATCGAACTTAGTTTGTAAGGTTTGAAATAAATGTTTTGTAAACTAAGTTATTGTAAGACTTCCGCTGATTTACTCTGGTGTAGATATTTGAATAAATGTTGTAATACTGCAATGACTCTGTAATGTGATCCTGCTCGGAAATCGTGGATGATTCGGGGTTCTTCGAGGACACCCGACAGTCTTCTTAGGTTATCGGTAACATATGCATAGATGTCAAAGGTCGTTGGACAGTGACAGGTGCATGTGGGCCCAATAATTTAGGAGGTTCTGCCACAATACGGATCGTAGGCTCACATGATACCATGAAAGAGTGGAATACTCGATGTATTACTCAGGCATAGTCAGTGTACATATATAGGCTAGGTGGGGAGTCACGGTAGACAGGCCCACGAGCCCAATTACATTCCAACACTCAGGTCCGGCACATCCATCCGCAGGGGAGACCGTGAGCCTCTGCACACGGGGAGAGAGTGTAGCAGCAAATCATTGCCGAGGTAGCAGTTAGCATCACGTCTCGAGCTCTAATCAGTTTTAGACATGGGAGAGATGATTGGGACAAGCTGGCAAGTGAAAGCACCGGAGGGAGCAGCCGTGGAACGACGGGGTCAGTGCACGGAGGGGGGAAGATGGGCGGAGAATGCGAGGTCCATAGGCACCCCATTGTCGGCGCGGCTAGCCTCACCTTGAGGACACCGTCGACAAAGTAGGTCGGGGGTGAAGATGGAGCAGCGGAAGCGGTGGGGGCTGGGGAAGGGCTGACGAAGCGGAGGGCTGCATGGTGCAATAATTAGTGGGAGCAATAACGATCCGGACAAAGATGTGGAATGGAAACCATGTCGGTGTGGCCTCTTTTGTGCCGAGACTATGTTTTTTTTCTTGCAAAATTCATTGTAGATGCTCATATGTAAGCATATATCCAATTTTTTTAACAATATCTTGGTTTAGGCTGGTGGGTATTGATTGGTCACTACAAGCGTCTTTTTATCCATGGGCGTATGCCAAAAAATTTAGCCGCCACCATGTCCCCAGCTTGTCGATCAAGCTTAGGTAGCTTAGCAACAATAATTAACTGCAGTAATCCCCTATCATTATGCATTCCATGGCTGAAATCCCCCTCCAACCTCCTCCATCAACCTATAAATAGCCCGACCTGCAAGCCACCTTCAAACATGCATGACGACCTCAACCTTGCAGTGATAGGCAACACATACTATGAGTTTGTGTGAGGTGAAGATGGCAGTGTCAATGAGGAAGAGAACCCCATGGCTCGGTGTCATCTTCTTCGTTGTCGACATTCTACTCCTGTAGCTTACTTTGATGGAGGAGCAGGAGGTAGCTTCCATGGTGCACCTTGGGCATGATGTTGGGGAGGAACACGATGCCGTGGTGTTTAGGGACAAGATGAACACGGTGCATGGTAGCGTGGCTGCTAATAAGGACGGCGGAGGCGGCGGTGGAAATTGTGGAGGTGGTGGCGGTGGTAATGGAGGAGGAGGAGGAGGAGGAGGTTGCGGCGGAGGGGGAGGAGGAGGGGGTGGTGGCGGCAGCGGCGGTGGTGGAGGAGGAGGAGGCAAGTGATGTGCCATAAAGTGCACTCAACCAAAGAGTGTTGCCCTATTAAACCAATATATGTTTTATCATGATGTTTTCTTGTGCATATTAGTTGTGTCATCATGTCGTGTATGAATAATAATCGCACTCTTGTTAGTTGCGTCATCATGTCGTGTATGAATAATAATTGTACTTCATGTTTAATGCTTGAACAACTTGTTTCATATTGCTTACTGTGTGTATTCTCAAAGGGGCAAAAACAAGCACATTGTTGTTACATATGTATATATACATTATATATTGTATGACTGGTTCGCAGATGACCCGACCAGTTCGCAGATGAACACAGCGTAGTGAAAGGTCCTAAATGGCTAGAGGAGGGGTGAATAGCCTAATAAAATTTCTACGAATCACTAGAACAAATGGTTAGATAACAACAGGGCTATAAATGCAAACTTGCGCTAGCTCTAGTGAATGTGTTGCAAGCCACCTACCCAAATCTATTTGCTATGATATCTAAGTGTCACACAAAGGCTAGGTCACTACTTTACACCTAGTGAGCAAGCTAGCAAGATAATTACAACTAATTAAGCTACACTACTCACTAGCTACAACTAGCACTATACAAGTATATGACAAAGTAAGTACAAGTGATAGTGTTGGTGTTTCGAGTAAACACCAACGAGTAAATTTGTGTTATTGCGCGTCGGGCCCGGATGGTGTGCTGAAAAGACACAAGGTTTACACTGGTTCGGGCAGAATGTCCCTACGTCCAGTTCGTGGCTGCTGCTCATGTTATTAGCACCAAAAAGTTCATAGTAGGGGTTACAAACGGGCGAGAGAGGGACAGGTCCCAAGTCTCTGATGGAAAGGTCGAATGGGTGCTGAGATCTTGGTTGCTGCTCCGCTATGTGTGATTTGATTCGTGATGTGTTGAATCAATCTCCTTAGTGGGGTTCCCTGCCTTCCCTTTTATAGGCCAAGAGAGAGCAGGGATTACAGATGGGAGGAAAGAGGAAAAACTAGAGGCAAAGGAAATCCTTCAACGACGCCGGGTCTTCCTTTTCCTCTATGCGGGCCCCACTGACATGGCAGGCAGTGATAGGGATAGCTCCACGCCGGGCGCATGTCCACGGACCCTGACAGGGCTGTGCTGGGCGTCAACTTGCTGACGATGCCATGTCCTGGCAATGTCAGCGAGTTGTCATGTCCCATCCCGCCCTGGTGGGCGGCGCAACGGACCAAGGTGCTAATCCACGGCCATACAGGGAGCAGACGGCGCAGTGACCGCACGTCCATTACTGTAGGTGATGGGAGTTTCCTCTTGGACCGTAATGGTTATCGTGAGCTTCCGTCAGGCAAATGGCGGCGCCCACAACACTGTAAGGCAAATGTCGGTGCCTACAACAC
This sequence comes from Miscanthus lutarioriparius, assembly GCA_904845875.1. Taxonomy (NCBI): domain Eukaryota; kingdom Viridiplantae; phylum Streptophyta; class Magnoliopsida; order Poales; family Poaceae; genus Miscanthus; species Miscanthus lutarioriparius. The sequence continues at coordinate 23,480,673 of CAJGYO010000018.1, forward strand.
TATTTTGGGCTATGACATGCCTGGACGGTCGCAAAGCGCCCTTCTTGTCATATCCTGATGGTACTTTCCTACAGGCGTGCTGGGTACGGTCCTCGGTATTACCGTTGACTTGAGTGCCCTGCCTTATCTGAGCGCATCATTATGAAGGAGTCACGCGCAGACGTCGGGCAAGGCGGAGCTAGCCCCTAGACATTGGGCAAGGCGGAGCCAGCCCTCGGACATCAGGCGAGGCGGACCAGCCCCCAGACATCGGGTGAGGCGGGGCCAGCCCTCGAACGTCGGGCGAGGCGAAGCCAGCCCTCTGATGTCGGGCGAGATAGAGCCAGCTCTTGGACATCGAGCGAGGCGGAGCCAGTCCTCGGACGTCGGGCGAGGCGGAGCCAACCCTCAAACGTCGGGTGAGGCGGACTCGGTGGGTGTAGCCCCCGAGCCTACGAAGGAGTAGGATACTCCTTCGAAGGTTTTTTCAAAAGAGACAATTCTGAGAGCCCTGGCCCTCAATTGTTGCCCACGGTGTGTCCTAAAGATGGTGATTTCTTCTTCATCGAGGTCGGGCCCTTCGCAGGTATGGTCATGAGATGTGGTGGTTCGTTAGCTGGATAGTCTGATTGGGGTCCCGGTATCCCGTTCGTGGGGATCCGGTCAGGGTAAGCCCTGTCTGAGACTCAATCATGGGCCGAGATGCCCGTGGCATTCGCGTGCTTGGGTATTGACCACTTGTGGGGCCCATCCCTTTCCACCCTTTATTGTAGGGGTGCTTGGAGCGGCTGTTGGACCCATTGATGGGCCAACCGTCGAACTCCTAGGCCCAGATGGGATGTAGATGCATTTTTTATCCGTATTCCTCTTACTCGTAACGAGTCCCAGTCCGTTCGGGGAGGCGAAACGTCCGGTGGGTTTTCTGAAGGAAAGGATAGGGATTGCGTGCGCATATCCCACGGCGTGATGTTGTGGCAGATCATGGGAGGCGCGGAGATCTAGGTGGATGGTTGGTTTCCTCGCATCCGTTGCCCCTATAAAACCAAAAGGTTCGCCCCCAGTGTTTCATACTTTGCCTCTTTGCCTTCGCATCTGCCACCTCTGCCGCCAATCGCCTAAGCTCCCTGCATCCATGTCTCAGCCATCGTCAAGTTCACATCCACCCACCCCCATCTTCGAATGGGGACGTGGTGCTACTCTGAAATCACCCTTCAGCACCTAGAGGGCCTTGTCCGCCGTGGTCTTCTCTGCGTGGACTGTCGCTGAGGAGTGGTGGCTGCCCGGTGAGGAGGACGTGCCATCGCCACCCGATGGCTAGTCATCTCGTTCGTGCGCTTCCATGAGCGCGGGTTCGCTACCCCCGCCCATGGATTCCTTTGAGGACTGTTGCACTATTACAAGATAGAGCTACAACACCTCAACCCCAATGGGATCCAACACATGGCAGTGTTCGTCGCCCTGTGTGAGGGATTCCTGGGGATCAGCCCCACTTTGATCTGTGGTGGCACTTCTTCGCCGTCACCCTCCAGAAGAAGAGGGAGAAGAGGCAGGAGTTGAATATGCCAATGTGATGCGCCAGCATCTAGCTTTGGAATAACCAAGTCAGTGACTACCCGGCCATGCGGCTGTCGACCTCCAACAAGGGGTGGCATTCGTATTGGTTTTATCTGAAGAATGATGTCGTCGCCCCCTTGCCGGAGTTTACAGGGCACTTAATCGAAGAGGCCCCAGATTCATGGAGGAAGTGGGGTGTCCTAGAGAAGGATAAGAAAAGGATCCAGGCCCATCTTGCCGCCATCCGCTTCCTGAAGGAGAAGGGACTGAAGGGGTCAGGAATCCTCGGCGCCTAACATGCGAGGAGGGTGGCACCAATGATGAGGCGCGCGCTTCCCCGGTACGCGATGGCGCCCAGGGCGTCATTCGATGGGACCACGCTTGCCGAGAAGGCGCTCTCCCCCTACGAAGTCGCACAGTGCATCAAGGATGCGATGGAGCCTTCTCGGGACAGCGCGGGCGCCCCCCTTGACTTTGTGTACCCGATGCCGGGGCATCCCCCGATGCGGCCAGAATTAGGGTACATTGTCCTTATAAGTTTTCTCTTCCTCGTGCCTTCTTCTTCAATTGAACTTCTGACCCCTTGATACTGACATTGAGATTGGGGGACCAACCAAGGGACCTCATCCTCAGGGATCTCCTGGCTCCGTTGCCGAGGGATCTGTCCGTGAGGGCGACGAACCGTGCTGAGGCCGAGCGGCAAAGGAAAGCGAAGGAGGACGAGAGGAAGAAGATGCAGTGGAAACTGCTGGTGCGGGAGCGAGGGGAGGAAACTGATAGTGATGATGATGATGAGGAAGAAGATGATGAGGTAGTTGATGACACTGAGCGTGATGGCCTGGAGAGCGAGGACACGCTGACAAGCACCCGCTCATCCTTGCAGGGGTCGGGACCTTTCCCATTTCATGGAGGGGAAAGCGCGTCCACGAGGCCGACGGAGACGGGCCGGACCGTCAACCTACCCTCAGAACAAGTAGGGGCGGGCGGATCTGCCGCCGCGCCTGAGGTGCCAGCGGAGGGGGGCTGTTTGCACCAAAATTTGGGAGAGGAACACGGGAATTCAAAGGCTTCCAAAATTGTGCCCATCAAGGAATCGATTGCATGAGGATCGATATCAGCTGATTCAGATACGACTCTGGGATCAGATCTCTTTGGATGACGTCAGCAGATAGCGATGATGAGCTACGGTTGACACCAGGAAATTGCATATCGAACTCTACAAAAAGGGAAAGATTAGGGTCCAAGTTATCTTAAATTAGGGATGTTTTCTTCTATGCCAAAGATTGTAACAAGTCGTGCTTGAGTAGGATTCATGTTTAGGCTCTAGGTATAAATATCAGACCCTGGCTATTGTAAAAGACACACAATCAATCAAATACAAGTTACTTATTTTTTTGTCTTCGGCCACTCCTTAGGAGGTAGAGTAGATCTCGGCGAGTTCTTCAGCAGGTACGGTTGCATCGACCCGGTCGACCTCCACTACTTGTCTGTAAATACCATCATGGCTTATACTTCAGTTCGTACGGCTGCATCTATCCGGTCGACCTCCACTACGACTCTGGTATAAGTTAGTTATCGACTCTTGTCTAGTTCAAGTAAGGCTGCATTGATCCGGTTGACCTCCACTGCTCGAACTAGATTAAGGTCAAGTTATCGGGTCTATCTAAGGGTGGCGTTCCTTCGGATAGATTCATTAAGTTACCGATATTGCTTATTGCTACCATTATTTATTTGATTACAACAATATCACTTCGCCCGATTGGGATTGATCTAGATCGGCCTTATATCATGTTTAACCCATCATTTGTTAATCTAAATTTGATCTAATCTACATCTTAAATGATGAGTTATGTTTTATCAGCCATTTTATGTCAATCTTGATCGTGCATAGTGTGCGCCTAAGGCATGTTCTGTCTTGAATAGATCTATTGGATAACAAAAACCATTTCATGGCCCGTTATCACGGCCTGTGTGATTCTGCCTCACACCCCACTATTAGCACCGTGGAGTATGGATCGTTACTTGGTAGATTTGTTCCTGATAGGGCATGACCTTAACCGTGCACTATGCCTGAATCGGCTATTTTAGCTGATATCGAGTGCTTTCACGAACAGTTCACGTCATGAGACCGTTGAAGTAAAGATAGGTTGAAAGATGTGTTAGCCCCATGATCTTATTATTGTATTATGGCCTGCATGATTCTGCCCCACTAATATTAGTAATAAGTTAGGGTCGTCGAATCTATTGTTGTTTCTACGGCCTGCATGATTCTGCCTCATGTCCCACTGGTCATAGCGATAGATGAGATCTAATATGTTCATTAGATTTATCTTTATTAAATGGTTAAATGATGATGAGCTGTTTTTTATATAAAAAGGGATTTGATTACTTGTAGTCAATGGCTTAGCATAAATTAATCATTGTTGACATCCTTTTGCCATTGATGAATGTTTGTCTAAATAACGAGATCTATCTTAAGCGATAACCGATTTACCTTTCATAATTCCATGAGCTTTAATTGATTTATTCTTATGAATATGCTGGAATCGACTATTTAGTCGATTTTCTTCAATATCGGCTCTCAGAGCCGCACATTCGGGACTGTCTGGCAACACTAGCATGTTCCGCCTTAAATTACTGATTAGCTTTCTCTCCTTGTCATTTGTAGGGTCAAATTGACTGGCACATCTCGGGAGGAGTGCGTAGGATTGACCATCCCTGCGCTGAAGCTAGGCGGATCTCCAGCTCCATTGAGCGGACCCTTCCGGCTTGCTCGTGTGCCCTCGGCACGGGACAAAATTTCGTGCCGACAGGGGTGGCCCCGCCGTCGTGCCTCAAGAGCCAGCAGGGGTGGGCGGATCTGCAGACGCGCCCGAGGTTCCGATGGATGGGGGTGGCTCTGCCGCCGCGCCCCAAGAGCCAACAGGGGCGAGCAGGCCAGCCACCACGTCCGAGGCGCCAGTTGAGGAGGGTGGCTCTGCCGTCGTGCCCCAAGACACAAGGGAGGCGAGCCCCTCTGCCCAGGAGCAGGGGGTGGGCTCGAAATGGCCCCGCCCCGATGAGGTGGAGCAGGGACCTAGGGGTTCGTCCCCCAAACGTATCCACTGTCCAACAGCGCCAATGTAAGTCACCAACTCCTCTATTTTCTCTGTTGTTCTCTGTTTTCTAGGTGACTTATGCCTTTTATTTCTTGCGGCATCTTGAGGCGGCGCAACCTCTTGGCACTAGCACCAAAGAAGTGCGTCGTCGTTCAGGCGAGGCGGCGATCGTCGGTCGACGTGGCACCCATTTTGGGCGGGTGCGGCACCGGTGTTACTGCCTAGTCGGCCGGTTAGGCGCCGCCCATGGTGGCTCCCATGCCCTTAGTGGGACAAGCGGGTGCTAGGGCTTAAGGAATGCCCTCGAAGGTTGCCGAACAGCCAACGAGGGAGGCGATTCTACTGCTGACGTCAGGGCGGATGGAGCTGTCGCTCGCGCTTGTGGCGTCGACTGCTGTGGGCACAACGCCGCTGGTCGAGGCCCGGCCGACATAGGCGGAGGCGGCAGTGGCTGTGACAGGCAAGACACAGTTGGATGCCACTGTGGTGGTGCCTGAGGCAGTGGCGCGATCCGCGCCACCGCTGGCCCGAGTGATGGCGCTCGACGTGGGCCGGACGGAGGAGGACATGGTCGAGGGGTCCCCGGACATTGCGACGATGGCGGAGTGGACCGGCAGGGAATCATCCCTGGCCTTAACACCAGGGGGCAGCCATTCGCCTGTGCGGAGCGAGCCCCTGCTTCGGTGGATGAACCTGCAAGACCCGATGTCGACACTCTTCGCCCTCGACGATGCTATTGAGAGCATGGAGCGGGAGAGTCTTGATGAGGGGATTGCAGCCACGCTAAAAGCCTTGGACCATGCCAGGGGCGCCCTACGCGAAGTCATCATTCTCACTGGCTGGGTATTCACTCGACCTTGCCTCTCACCCTCCTTTTTCTTCATGTATTTTTGTGTTCTGACCATCATCTTTTTTGAGTCCCTTATTGCTCGCAGCAAGGAGAAATCCCGGTTTCTTTGCGAGCAGAAGGAGAACTGGGACCGCCTCATCGAAGGGGCCCGGCTACGCGGGGATGTGGCTGCCCAGCTTGCTGCCACCCAATAGAGGGTGGCCGAGCTGACTCCCCTGGCCAAGGAGGAGGACAATCTCTAACTGTGGGAGGAGACCGAGAGGGCGTTTGAGGCCCTGTCGGTGAGGGTGTGGCAAGATGAGGAGGAGGCCACCAAAGTTAGGAGGGAGCGGGACCAACTGCTCCAGAGGGATGCTGAGACCTGCTAGTGGATCCTCGACCTCCTAGCCAAGTCAGGATGCCGAGACGGTCGCTCGGCTGCGTAAGGAGCGAGACGAGCTGCTCCAAACCACGGGGAGACTCCGCTCGGAGCGTGGCACGGCCCACAAGGAGCATTGTCGACGAAATATGGTTAGTAGTCTACCTAGGGGTGTGCCCAAGGTAGTAGATTATCGGCAGACAGATGCGCAAGCTACAAACAAGATGGTGACGCAAGACAGACATGAGGTTTTATCCAGGTTCGGCCGCCGGGATAGCGTAATACCTACGTCCTGCGTCTGATTGTATTGCTATATGTCAATGAGAGATGTTTTTTAGAGGGGTCCCCTGCCCGCCTTATATAGTCTCGGGGGCAGGGTTATAGATCTATAAACTAATCCTAACCGGTTACAATTGCCATAGGTGGCCGAATAAGGATTGCTATTCTAACCGACCAGGATCTTGCTTGATCTCCAAATCTGCCTTGATTCCTTGTGCGGGACTCCGAACAGATTGGTCGGGCCACGCATCATCTTCTAGTGGGCCAGACCCCCTTGTCTGGGCCGGCCCAAGCCTAGCCGTAAGGGTATAGGGGTTAATACCCCCACAGCTAGTCCCCGAGCATCATGTATTATGCTGCGACACGCCGTTCAATCTCCTTCGGCTAATGCGATCCGTCTTCATGTCATCTCCAACTGGTTGAAACATTAACCAAGCGAATGTGCCAGTATTCTGGTCAGAACAGAAAGCAGTAGACAATGATTATAACCGAAGATTCCGGTTGTCCGAAGAATGCATGGTGCTCTAAAGAAAAAAGAAAAAGATTTCTTTCCTTATCAAGTGTGCCCACTTGTATTTCTAAAAAGAAATGTAAGTGACCCTTGGACAATAGTAATTCCGGCCAACAATCAGAGCATAGGGGTCGATAAAATAAGCACATTCACCGCAAGGTGAAGTGTGCCCACTTAGTCCCCGAGCCTGGTAGTAGGTGACACAGCCACGTGGTGCCAGGGTCTAAAAAGAATTCCCACTGAAGTTGAGAATCGAATCGTCATACAAGCAATACGAGATGCACCGGCAGGTGCATCGTACCGATGTAGTCCCCGAGCTTGCTGGAAGGCGAGGTAGCAGCCTTGTAGCAAGGTCTAAATAAATGCCTCTTAACTGTATGTGAGTACAAATCACATGTAGCCGAGGAGAGCTGTCTCCGAGCAATGTTTGGAGAGTGGTCGGAATAGTCCCCGAGCATGAGAGTGATCGGAACAGTCCCCGAGCACGATAGTGGTCTGGATAGTCCCTATGCACGATGGTGGTCTAGACAGTCCCCGAGCACGACGGTGGTCTGGACAGTCCCCGAGCACAATGGTGGTCTGGACAGTCCCTGAGCACGAGAAGTGCGGCGAAAAACCATATGCCACTTGTACTATTATATTTTGTATGTACTTATTTACTTGCCCTGTCAAGTCCAATATGACATGTCTGGTCAAAAAAGTAGACGGGTATAGCACGTCATACTGCCTTCTTGTCTTTTCAAGCAAACAGTTGCGTGGCACCTGTAAATAGGTGCGTCAGCGTGGGCCCTCTCACACTAGCAACGAAGAGGCACATACATTGGCATAGATCTCGAGGCTGTGAAAACAACCGTCTGTGGCGCGTGTGCACGTCTCCCAAGAATCTCGGGCAGACGAAACGGCATAACTCTTGGGTTAAATACAGTATAGGATAGGTAAGTTATTTTTTACTGAACCCCATTGCCATTCACAGCCGCAGCCATCTTCTTCCTCTTGCCAACCCTAATACCTCCGAAATCCCTACCAATCAATCTTCCGCCAGTTCCTTGTTCATCAGCAAGGCCAAATTCATGGCGAAAAGTGACGCGCAGAAGAAAACAGGAGTCATGGAGAAGGAGTGGTGGAAATCGAGAAGCAACGAGTAGACCATTGAAGACCTCGTCACCATGGGGGTACTCCATAACAAGGAGCTCGCAGGATGGCGTGCGTCGGAGGGCGAGGGGTACCCCGATCCACAACCAGGTGAGATCGTGGTGTTCGAAGACTTCTTCAAACGGGGATTTGGGGTTCCGGTACATCCTTTTCTTCAGGGGCTCTGTCTTTACTATGAGATTGGGATTTGCAATCTGCATCCCAACTCGATCCTCCTTGTCGCCACTTTCATTCATCTTTGTGAAGCATATGGCGGCTTCCAGCCCCATTTTGATTTTTTCCGCCATCTTTTCTGTCTGTGGAAGAAAGGAAGTGGCGGCTCGAAGATAGCCGGAGGTGTGTACCTCAACCTCTGTGACGGCATGAAAGCCCAATACCTTCACTGCCCATGGAACACGTCGCTTGACGACTGGTACAAGAAATGGTTCTACATCTGCGAAGAGCCGAACACGATCACACTGTGCGACGTGGGGTACATTCCGGAGAAGAGGACAAGCTGGTCAGAGAAGCCCGAGCACCTGGAACAAATTCCAGAAATATTTGGGATGATCCCGTGGAAAAAACTAGACGGCCCGAGCATGGTCGGGAGCTTCATCAACCGGCGGATCTAGCCCTGCCAAGGAGGGTACATCCTGGCTATGAGTATCAAGGTAGCGTGGACCCGACGAGGACGAGGCAGGGGGCGCTTGACAAAAACAAAGTCAGAGCCAGAATTGGAGAGCTATTTAACTTAGCTGGTCCAAATTATGTCAGATTGAGCGACATTGAGCACGCTTTCAAGCTCGCCCCGACCCCCCAAGGTAACTCATCTTGCCTTGTACCCGTAGTCTCATATTGTGGTAGAAACTTACTGTGTTCACTCCCATTTGTTTCCCAGATTAATGGTCGGGATAGAGAGACAGTGTTTGTGTCACCACCCCCTGGAGTGGATTGGCCATAAGGAGTTGTCCCAGCCATCCAGATCAGCGTCGGGATCGAGGACGTCGACTGGGCGGTGCTCGGAGCTAGAGAGGGGGCAGTGGCCAAAGCTGCTGGTAAGCAGCCGGCAGCCAGCAAGCGTCGTCAGGCGATTTTTACTTTGTCGGACGATGACGCAGAGGAGGGAGAGGATGTAGGCACCTATTGACTCATCCCTTGAAAGAGGAGAAGGCAACTGGAGTCGATGGAGCAAGGTGGCTCCTCTGTGCTGGTGAGACCTACATCGCCGACCACTGTAGTGCGAAGGACAAGCGGCGGAGGGGTCGAGCACCAAGGCCTAGCGACAACGCTGGACGTAGAGGGAGACCAAGAGTCACCCGGACAGCACGTGGAACAAGCACGGCCGAAGAGACATGCCTTCGCCATGTCATTCCATGCTTCCAACATGTAAGTATTTGTGACCTTGATGTAAGCTAGCAAGTTGCATTGAATATGATTGCCTTCTGAACTTATCTCAGATGTACTAGTTCGGCGTCCACCGAAAGTCCGTACTAGCTAGCTGGGAGCGGCATGGCTCCGCTAGTAAGTTCAGAACAGACTGCCCAGCAGCCAGCCATCGAGGAACCCATAGCAGAAGATCCGTCGGGGCCTCAGCAAACAAACAGTCAGACAACAGTCCCCGAGCAGGGGGTCGAGGGAAGAGCCGAGCCAAGCACGAGTGCTCTGAGCACTGAACCTACCGAGGGCAACACCTCAGCATCAAGGGTAATGGAACAGACCGAGGAGTAGCGGCCGGAGGTGAGAGCACAGAGCTCGTTTGTCGATGTTGCAGCCTGTGGGAAGGCCATAGTGATCACAGAAAACTGTTGACGTCGGGCTAGCACCGAGACCCAAAGAAGAGCCAAAAGAGGATGAAGTGGAGGAGGTCCTGGGCCATCCGCAGGACAAGCGACAACATGTGTATGTATCGCGTTGGCAGAACGACCAATGGGTTGTCCATGAGGAAATCCCGGAGATCGAAGAAACCAAGAAAATTGAACGGGCGGCGAAACGGCTGGTTACGGAGGTGCAGGTATGCTTCACTTCACCCCCCTGATCTTGCTGTCTAGTCACAGCTATCTTACTTAGCTATCTATACACAGGACTTGATGAAGACCGCAAGGTACTGCAAGAAATGCTTTGACCAGATCGAAGGAATTGCTGCAAGCAACAAGGAGCTGACGGCAGAGGTGGAACGCTTGCGCCAGTGACTCAAGAATCCGAGAACCAGAAGCTGGTCATCCAGCTCAGTAATAAAGAGCAGGAAAGAACAAGTAAGTAGCTATTTTATCACAATGAATACTGACAATTGTTGCGTTGTTGGTAGTAATAGCTGTAGTGTAGCCTTAGAAGCCGAAGTGGCCCGTCTCCGAGAGGAGAACAGTCACGCGGTCGTGGAGTGTGATCGCCTGAAAGAGGACAACAAAAAACTAGGGTATGACCAGTTGTAGCTCCGAGACCACACGACCAAGATGACAGAGGAGCTGAAAAGTAAGTTTTCTGAACCCCTTTGCTTATTTTGGTTGCCTACCATAGTTTGGCGTAATACAGCGTCTGAACAGCATGTACGGCTTGCAGTTTTAAAAATCAATGCGAAGAAACATCTGGAGGCCATGATAAAAGACCGTGACGGCTAGAAAGCGCAGTGCCAAGAGATCGCCAAGGATCGTGACACCTGGAAAAACCGGTGCCAGGAGGTGGCAACAGGCATTTTGCCGGTCCTTGGCCTCATCGATCCGGCGCAAACAGAAGACATGCCAAGGACGCCGCAGCCGGGACCGTCGATAGATGTCGAAAGGCATGGGGATGGTTCCAGGAGTTCATGAAGGAGGCGGGTGAGTACACAAGCGCACATGTGCTAAGCATGGTACGTGCTCACTACCCCTTGATCGATCTCAAGCGCCTAGAGGCTGGATACCAGAAGGAGGTAGATCTAGACAAGGCTGAGGAGCTACAGATAACCCAGCTGGACTTGTTGGCGAAGATAATTGGCGATATTAACCTGTGTGGAGGTGCGACACCACCCGTACAAGGAATGCCGTCAACAAGTCAGCTGGGAGCGCAGTCATTTTCAAGCCAACCGGTGAAACCTGTGGTCTTGACCAGCCAGGCGATGGTGGGGCCGTCTTCTTCAGCTCGTTCAATGCCAGAGTCCTAGAGACATGAGCACAAATTGAGGCATTGCGAGCAGTAGGAGCCGCGTGCCCCGACCAGCCAATAGTGTAGGCTGTAGCTATAGAAGAAGATGTAGTTGTGTCATTGTAAACTTGGACCTTTTCAGGCAAGCTTGTAATAACGTAACTGTATCTCAATATAAGCTTGTTTGTTTGGTTAAAAACGTGTTTAAGCTCGGATATCGTTTGATGTAACTAAGTTAGAACGTGTTTGCGTTCTGTTTAGTTGTATCAGTTCTAGTCGACACATCATCCTGAAAGGTTTGTATGGCCCTGGTTTGTTTTGTGGTCGGAGTGTGTTGTGCGTAGCTTGTGCACACGTAGAAACACACAAGTCAAACCAGAGAGTGCCTGCCGATCACCCGTAGCGTAGAGAGCAGATCCCATGCATGCGTTGGTAGGAACCGGAGACAGGGCCTGCTCCAAAAACCTGAGAAGGAATGGTGGTCGGTTTTAACTGGTAGAGTTAAAATAACAATAGACTTCGAAATGACACATTAGAGTGGTCGGAGAAATCATAATAGCTTTATTGAAATAAATCAATAGTACAAGAGGGGTACATATCTCAGTAGTTAAGCATAGAAACGCTGAAGCTTGTCGATGTGCCAGGAATTGGGTACGTCCATGCCATCTAGGCGAGCTAACCTGTAAGATGTAGGGCGTGTAACCTCCTTGATCATGAAGGGTCCTTCCATGGAGTTGCGAGTTTGTGGACACCTGCCTGATTCATCTTCCACTTTAGGACTAGGTCCTCGACCACAAAGAGCTGCTCCTTGATGTTCTTGTTGTAGTACCTATGCAAAACAGCAAGGTATTTGGCTGTACGTACACAAGAGTCAAGCCGCTTCTCTTCTGCACTATTCACTTCTAGCTCTCGCACTTCATTGGCCTTGTCTTCGTCGAAGTTCTCTACCCGTGCTGATCTAAAGGCTATATCTGCTGGAAGTACTGCCTCAGCGCCATAAACCATAAAGTATGGTGATATGCCGGTATTGCGACTGGGCTGGGTTCTGAGACCCCAGACCACGACCGGTAACTCTTTAAGCCATCTTCCAGGAGCTTTGTCATTTTCTCTGTACATCCTCTTCTTAAGTGCATCCAGGATCATACCATTTGCCCGCTCGACCTATCCATTAGCTCTAGGGTGTGCCACCGAGACGTATTTTACTACTATGCTCCTTTCATCGTAGAAGTCCCAAAAAACGTTCTCGGTGAACTGAGTACCCAGATCGGTGATGATGCTATTGGGTATGCCGAAGCGGTGGATGACCTGGTCGAGGAACACGACAGCCTTTTCTAAAGATGCCGTGACTAGGGGCATGTACTCTATTCACTTGGAGAATTTGTCGATCAGCACAAAGACGCATGTAAATTTCCCAAGGGCCGGTTTGAAAGGGCCAATCATATCCAGTCCCCAGCATGTGAAGGGCCAAGAGGCTGGTATTGTCTAAATCTCATGTGTTGGTATGTGGATTCTCTTGGCAAAGAACTGACAACCTTCACAATAGCGGACTAGCTTCTCTGCATCGGCTACGGCTGATGGCCAATAGAACCCTGCTCGGAAAGCCTTGCCAACCAGCATTCTCGAGGCCACGTGGTTGCCACAGGAGCCGGAGTGGATTTTGTCTAGGAGACGTTCACCATCCTCCTGAGTTATACACTTCATCAAGATTTCCTCCTTCGCGTTCTTGCGCCACAATTTGCCATCGACGAGCAGATACTGCTTACTGCGACGCATCAGGCGTTCGTTTTCTGTCCGATCGATGTAACCGCTACCATCTATCAAGTACTTGATGAAAGGTACTCTCCAGTCAGACTCCTTAGTGGTCGAAGGTGGTTTGGTGGTGCTTGACGCCGGAACCGTAACCACCAATAGCTGGTCTGGAAGCTTGTCGACCGCGGGATCTTCTTCTTTGATGGAGGGCGTGAGCAGATCTTGAACAAATACACCATGTGGGACTTTGGCTTGGGATGATCCTAACTTTGACAGCGCATCTGCTGCTTGATTTTTGCCCCGGACCACATGTGTGTACTCGATGTCGTAGAACTTGCCTTCCAGCTTTCTGATCGATTTGCAATATGCGTCCATCTTTTCGCTGGTCGTATCCTAGTCCTCGTTGAGTTGGTTGATGACCAGAGCCGAGTCTCCGTAGACATAGAGACGTTTGACACCGAGCTCGACCGCAATGCGCAGACCATGTAGGCATGCCTCGTACTCGGCGGCGTTATTAGACGCCGGGAAATAAATCCTGAGGATGTATTGGAGCTGCTCCTTGGATGGCGATACGAAAAGGACTCCTGCGCCGTCGATGTTGAGAGAGCCGTCAAAGTACATCTTCCAATACTCGGTAGGCCCCTGAGAAGCAGGTGTGCTTAAGTCTGTCCACTCGACGATGAAATTGACAAGTGCCTGAGACTTGATTGTAGCACGGCTTGCAAATTCTAAGGAGAAAGGGCATAGCTCCATTGCCCATTTGACGATGTGCTCATTCGCATCCTTGTTGCGAATGATGTCTCCCAGAGGGTACTCGGTCATGACCACCACACGATATCCGTCGAAGTAATGTTTCAACTTTCGGGATGTAATCAGTATGGCGTAGATCAGCTTCTGAATCTATGGGTACCTGGTCTTGGATTCATTGAGTACCTCACTGATGAAATAGATTGGTTGCTGTACCTTGTACACGTGGCCGGGCTCGTCGTGCTCGACCACCATAGCAGTGGAGACCACTCGATTAGTTGCCATAATGTAAAGCAGGAGGGTTTCATCTTCTCTGGGAGCAGTGAGGACCGGAGGTGATGTGAGGAATTGTTTCAGTTGTGTAAAGGCAGTGTCTGCTTCCTCCGACCACTCAAATTTCTCGGATGCTTTGAGTAGCTTAAAAAACGGTAGTCCTTTTTCACCTAATCTTGATATAAAACGGCTGAGGGCAGCCATGCATCCGGTAAGCTTCTGAACATCCTTCACCTTTTTGGGCGGCTTCATGTCTAAGACAGCTTTTACCTTCTCTGGGTTAGGGCGTATGCCGTCACGACTGACGATGTTGCCGAGCAGTATACCAGATGGAACACCAAAGACACACTTCTTTAGGTTTAATTTCCATTGGAATGTGTTAAGAGCTGCAAAGGTATGTTCGAGGTTGTCAACAAGGGTGTATGCTTCCTTGGTTTTAACAACTACATCATCAACATAAGCCTCGACGAGGTCGTCTTTTATCTTGTCTTTGAGGCAGGCCTGTATGGCACGTTGATAGGTAGCCTCAGCATTCTTGAGCCCGAACGACATGGTCGTGTAGCAGTAGGTGCCGAAGGGCGTGATGAAGGATGTCTTGATCTGGTCGTCCTTTTTGAGAGCGATCTGGTGATAACTAGAGTAGCAATCGAGAAAGGAAAGCAACTCGCAACCGGCAGTTGAATCAACGACCTCGTCTATGTGAGGTAAGCCGAAAGGGTCTTTAGGGCAGTGTTTGTTGAGATCAGTGTAATCAACGCACATTCTCCATTCATTATTCTTTTTGCGTACAAGAACTAGGTTGGCTAACCACTCCGGATGATACACTTCTTTGATAAATCTAGCTGCCAAAAGCCGTGTAATTTCTACCCTAATAGCCTCCTTTTTGTCACGAGCGAACCGTCGTAGTTTCTGCTTGATAGGTTTGGCCTTGCCATCGACATTTAAGGAGTGCTCGATCAAGTTCCAAGGTACACCGGGCATGTTAGCGGGTTTCCATGCGAACACGCTCACGTTGCTCCTCAAGAACCTGACGAGCGTGTCTTCCTATTTAGGATCCAGGTTGGCCCCGATAAGGGCCGTTTTGCTGGGATCACCGTCGACCAGTTGGATCGCTTTGTGCTCTTTGGACTTGATGTTCTTGCGTGGGGCCTCGAGCTCTAGAATCTCCAGGTGATTGGCTGGGGTCTTCTTAGCTTCGAGCGTGGTCTTAGCCATGCGAATAGAGAGGTCACGAGCCTCTGCTATTTTGAAGCTGTCCTCCTCGTAGGTGTAAGCTGCGTATACGTTGCCCCTGAGAGTTAGAACCCCCTTCTCAGTAGGCATCTTGAGCACCAAATACCTGTAGTGAGGTATGGCCATGAACTTGGTGAGCGCTAGTCGACTAAGGATAGCATGGTAGGTGCCTTCGAAGTCAGCGACCATGAAGTTGACGTAGTCGGTGCGGAAGTGGTCTGGAGTACCAAATTACACAGGTAGTGTGATCTGCCCAAGAGGTGTGGAGCTCTATCCGGGGAGAACACCCCAGAACTATGCCTCGTATGGCTTGAGATCAGCCTAGGTTATCTTCAGGGCTGGCAAACTGTTCTTGAATAGAATATCGATGGCACTGCCGCCGCCAATCAGCACTCTATCGAACTGAACCTTGTTGATACAAGGATCGAGAACCAGAGGAAAACGCCCTGGCTCAGGTATTGCAGCCCATTGGTCCATTCTGCTGAAGGAGATCTCACGATGAGACCAAGGAGGGAGTCGTGGATCGGCGATGAGGTTGTCGGTATTGGCCACGTTCAGGAAGGCGCGAGCGAGCAGCTTGCGCTCTCGTTTGGTCTCGATGGACACTCTGCCCCCAATGATGGTATGGACGTAGTCGGTTGGCTTGACATACTTGTGACGGGGATCTGCATCTTCATCATCGTTGTCCTCATCACGCTGCACCCCTGCGTCATTAGGCTTGTCGGATTTATCCGGAGCCTGTTGGCGCGTATAGATGGATTTGAGAACACGGCAATCCTCCATGGTATGGTTTGACTTGGGATGGAGCTGGCAGGGTCCTTTCAACGCTTTGGTGTAGTCTTCTTCGTAATTGTGATGTCCGCCACCTTTTTTAACGATGTTGACTTCGCCGTCGTCTTCCCGAGCACGCTTGCCCCTGTAATCGTCACGGCAATTACGCCACTGATTACGCTGGTCGCGGTGGTCGTGGGAATCGTTGCGCTGGTTGCGGCGATCAAAATTGTTGTTCCGACCACAGTTGCCGCGGTAGTCGTCGCGGTGTGGAGGGTGGTCGAAGCGTGGAACCCTTGCTGCTTCTTCGATGATTATCTTTTTAGCATCATCGGCATCTGCATATTTTTTAGCAGTGGCTAGGAGCGCTGTGACCGATTCAGGTCTCTTGCGGAGGAGCTTGTCCCTTAGGGCATCATGGAAGCGGAGACCAGTGATGAAAGCCTCGATTGCCTCGTTGTCGGAGATTGATGGGACCTTGATGCACATCTCCGAGAAGCGTCGGACGTACTCACGCAGTGGCTCATCTTTGCGATCTCGAATCCGCTGCAGATCATATTTGTTGCCGGGTTGCTCGCAAGTAGCAATGAAGTTGTCGATGAATGCTTGCTTGAGCTCTTGCCAAGAATCAAAGTAGTTCGCCGGCAAGCTGACCAGCCATTGGTGGCCTGCATGGCCGACGGCGACTGGGAAGTAATTAGACATGATGTGCTCGTCAGCCATGGCTGATCTGCATGCGGTTTCGTAGAGCATGACCCATAATTCGGGGTTCTCCTTGCTGTCGTACTTCTGAAGTTTTTCGAGCTTGAAGTTCTTAGGCCATATGACTTGGCGAAGGTGTGGAGTAAACTGCTTCAAACCCGGAGGGCCGTGGGTAGTATCATATTCCATACGGCGATAGCTTTCGTGGGATGCACGATCATTGGCTCTTTGATTAATGCGATCGCGCAGATCGCGTTCTCCGAGGGAATGGCGGAGATCGTTATTGCCATCACGGCGACCCCAATTGCCACCCTGGTTAACCCTACGACCATGGTTATCACGGCGATTGTTGTGGTTGTCTCGGCGGTTGTCATCCTGGTAGTTGCGGCGGTTGTCGTCTTGACCACCATCATGACCACCGTTTCAGCCTTGACGGTTGTCTGATGGGTCGTTGTTGCGCGAGCCACGTTGGTTGGGTGGCTGTGAGCGACTTGAGTACTAGCAGCTGTAGCTTGATTCGACTGAGACGGATGGAGCCCGGGCTTGATTCACAATCTCTGCGGTCTGGGCCATAGCAGCCGTCAGGTAAGCTTGTATATCATCTCGAACTACCTGGATTTCTGGGGTATTGGGTAGTCGTTGCATTGTCACCATAGCAACAGCTACGTTGGCGCTTGGAGTCCTGAAGACCTGCTTGTCCCCCACCCAGTCAAAGGCATTGTTAAGGTCGCGTGGCTAGACCCGTATGCGCCGTGCCTCCTCTTCTGCCTCGGCTTCGACTTGTCGGCGATTAAACCGATCAATATTGCGTGCTTCGCGTGCCAGCCTTTCTTGTTCTATTTCGCCAACTACCGGTGGTTCATCATTACTGACAACATTGATCAAGTCTCCTCGTCTTGGTGGGAAGGATGGGAATCGTGGGAACCCCAGGGCGTGGTCTGGGATATCTAGATCGTATTCAACGCCTTCATTGTCATGATGCTGGAGCTTGGTGTGGATGGAGCCATTAGATGCGGTGCTAGACGAGGAGCTTGAGCCACCCTCTTGAACTGTGTGGACCGATCCTTCTTGGTACTCCTCAATCCGGACCATGTTGATGAAGTTGCGTGGTTTTGGCTAAGATCGTTGCATATTGCACGCATAATTGGAAGCAGAGTTTCGTAGGCCGTAGGGCTGAGCCTGGTAGTTCTCCATCGAGGCTTCGTACT
Organism: Miscanthus lutarioriparius; assembly: GCA_904845875.1. Lineage (NCBI taxonomy): Eukaryota > Viridiplantae > Streptophyta > Magnoliopsida > Poales > Poaceae > Miscanthus > Miscanthus lutarioriparius. The sequence continues at coordinate 23,498,233 of CAJGYO010000018.1, forward strand.
CGGAGATCCGGAGACCCGTCGCGGGGGCTGTAACACCCTAGGTGTTTGGCTTCCACATTTGCATTGCATTTCATGAACATGAGCATCATGCATCCATTCGTGAACCTATATCACATGAAACATGATTTCGAAACATTGCAACATGTTGTATATTTCATGTGTGTTGTTTCTTTTATGAAATGTGAAGTGTGCAACACTCAAGTGCAACATGTGTAACTCACTTAAGTGAAACATGGTTAGTAGTACTATGCAACACACTCATGAAACATGTGAAACATGACTATGAAACAAGTGTAACAATTCCTGTGTTTTTCATTGTTTCAGTACATACCATGCTTGATTCTTATGTGACCAATGTGTGGTGTGGCTAATTATTCTACTAAGAACCTTAGTTATACTTAGAATGTCATTAGGAACAATGTTCATGTTGCTCATTTTGCCTAATTAGGTTTCCAAGTCATGGTTTGACCAGTTTGGGCCCCTAGAGCTCCTGTGTTTGACTGTTTAAAAAGTGTAGCTTAGAGTGTTTGCATGTCTGAGCAACCTAAAGAAAAGTTGTAGAAAATTTTATAAGGAACAAACTTTGTTTAGAAGTCAATTCATGAAAATGTGCACAACATGCTCAAAAAGGGCCCACAAGTCAGAAGTGAAAGCTGATTCAACACCGAAAATATTTCTAAGTCCTAATTGCCATTCCAGTTTGATTAAGCTGACTTTGGCTTGATTTTTCTCATGATCCTTTGAGAATTAGGTCTTAGTCTTTTAATAGGAATTGTAGACTATATGATGGGCTACAATTTTTATTTAGAATGTTTTCGCTAATGATCAATGGTTTAGTAGTTTCAACGCTATGAAAGTGCGCTGTCAGGCTCGGTTGGCTTCGCTGAATTGAAAATTCTGAATCGGCACAGTGGCCGACCGGCCACAGGCCGCTGCCGCCATGTGGCCACCACATGCCATGACCGGCTTGGCGTCGCTGGCTGCCGCGGTCGACAGCAAAGAGGCCGTGTCGGGGTCTCGCCGGAGCAGAGCTCACCGCGGCCACCCACCACCGAGACCTCCTCGTCCTCCTCTCTCGGCTTGGACAGCTCCTTAGTGACCTCATGGAGCTCATACCGAGCTCGGATGAGGCAGCAAGGGCTCACCGTCGTTAGTACACCGCGCCGGAGCTTTGCCGTGCCGCCATCACCGGCGACGAGCCACCTCCGTTAGGTCGTAGCTCTAGCTAGTAGCACCAATTGAACCACCTCATCGCGTAGATCATGTAGGTAGCCTTGGTGTCGCCAGAGTCCTCGCCGTCGGCGAGCTAGACCACCACCGCGCCATCGAACGCCGCCTCCTCTGTTTCCTCTCGCTGACCGGTGGGGTCGTCTGACCCGAGGGCCCCGCTTGTCAGTGACTGAGTTTGAGAGGCTAGTTCAAATAATTCCAGTTTTAGTGCTGTTTTGTAAATTTTGTAACTCCAAATGTGTAGATCCAAATACTGTGATCCAAATTTTGTTAGACTCACTGTGAGGTGTAGTATTTAAGAAAAATATGTCTTGAGCACATTATGTAGAAATTTTGGGTGAATTAAATAGGAACTTGAAATGTGTTTTTGAATGCATGCAAACTTGATTAAATCATATCTTGAGGTTCTGTGATCCAAAAATTGTGAAATTTTGTGTGTAAGTTAGTATTGCTTAGTAGAAGCTCTGGTTAAAATTTGAGAGTCAATGCATGTGTAGTTTTTGAGTTATAGATTTTCCTTTTATCATTGGTGGATACTTGTGTGAATTTTTGTAAATTATCTAGGAATCCTATGACCATGAAACTTGGTAGGTAGTATCTTAGTACCTTAAGGATGCTAGGAAAAATATGAAATCTGTTGCTTGACACTTTTCACTAAGGTTTCCTAATTATGCCATTTTAAGACATTCTGCCTTACCATTTTTGTGTAGGTTGTTATACTTACTCAAATGGTGTGAAACTTTTATGGTAGTCTACTTAGGGCATGTAGTGTCTATTGTAATTTTTGTAGATTTAATGGTGTAGTTTTCATATATGTTTACTATTTCCTCTAATTAATTAAATAAATTAAGAAAGGTATTAAAAGAAATGTTTTGGGAATGAACACCCTACTTTCTGGTGTTCTTGTGATATGTGTGATATGTGAGTAGAGTTCGTTTTGTCCAATTAAGTGTTTATATCATAAGTTAATAATTATGTGTTTGCATTATGTCGTTCTGGACAGATCTCGGGACTTTGGAAAGTTCCCCATGATATTTTGATTTGCTGTGAATGGGATGCATACAAAAGTTGTAGATAATTTATGTATCTAGCTCCTATCAAAATTTGAGGGCATTTGGCCCAGTAGTTTAGAAACTACAGCTGTTTAAAGTTAGGTTCCAGTTTTGCTTACTCTCTGCCTTGTGAGGACAGAGTTCTGTTGATTTATGAATTCAACTTGGTAAAGTGTTGAATCATGCTTTGAGGTATAAAAATGAATTGTACAAAATTTCATAAGCTTTCCTGATTGTCTTGTTGCAAGTCATTTGGATTTATAAATCTCCAGTTATGGCTAGTTTACTATACCGCTACATAGTCTTCATTTTGCTGAAATACAAATGCTTGAGTGTATGTTGTTGCAATGTTCTCGTTGATTGTTTAGGGGTTAGCCTAACTTGAGAATATGCTTAGGTGTAGGTGCTAGGTCATTAACTGAAGATGAGAAATTATACATTAGGTTGTATAAACTTGGTAAGTAAAGTGATTTGAATAGGGCTTATGTTGGAATATGTAAACTACAGTGAACATGCGCATTCCCCGAGCATCCCTGACATTCGTTCATGTGCATCCATGATATTTATCTTGCGCATTCATGCAATAGGTGTGCCGGAGGGAGTGACATTGCTGGAGTTTGAGGGAGCCAACCAGGAGGAGGAACCCGAGGTGCAGGAAGCCGACGAAGCAGTCGCCGCGGAGGAATTGCCCGAGTGCCCTGACCACCAGCCTTCCTCATTCCTGAAAGGCAAGCCCCGGAGCATATTAAACCTCCCATGTTTTTACAAATACTTTGAGTATCTTTTATTGTTGATGATGCATTAAGTATAGGAATTGGTTGGAATCAATTGCTGCATTATATATCCTTCCTTGTCCAGATATCGCACTGCAATCCTATTTAAGTTCAGGAACGGGTTAAATGCTTAGCCATGCTTAGTGCGGTAGAAGTCAGGTGATTTCCTGTCACCTGTGAGCTTTAGGATGAGGTGGATCATGGTTGGCTATATTTGCTATCGTGGAAAAGAACCATGTGAATAATGAATTAAGACCGGGTGGGGTCTTGTGTAGGTTTGAACATAGTGACTCCGTCTGAGTTGTTTAAGGACCGATACGCTGTACGTCCTCATGTCATGTTGAACGCAGCCTAACACTTAGCTAGCCGGATAAGTCATTCCGACTGCGAAGCCTAGTAGCTCGACTCAGGCCGGGGACGCGAGCAGTGGCGTCATTCTGGAGGTAGTAAGGATGTGCGGAGAGCCATTGGCATAAGTCCAAGGCGGGTTAGAGTCCCGAACAACCTTGGTAGAGTGGTTCTCTGAGAATGTCGATCTGTTCGGACTCGCGACTCCTGAATCGTACCAAAGGTGACTTGTTTGCGACTCCGACGGGGAAAGCAGGGTTTGTGTTTAGGAATACCCCTCTAGCTAGATAGGAATCGATTCGAATCGCCGTCTCTCTCGGATAGTGAGAACTTGACTGAGCAGCGGCAACATAGATTCACTTAATTTAACGATATGGTTAAATGGAAGATGATGATGACGGATAATGTTGCCACAATGAATACCTGATATGGTTATTAATGTTTGCACCCTAATAAAATGATTGCTTAGTACAGGTGCTAATATAGTTGATAGGTTAATGGCTTAAAGTCACTGCTAGCTCAGGTTAAAAGTTAATCATTATTACTTATGCTTTTCCGCAAAAAGGAAGTGTCAGCCAGATCCACTAAATAAAGCTTTGCATGATCCTTGGTGTCATTTATTTTTGGTTTATTCCCGTACTCAGGGTTTATTCCCTCTTTTTGCAGATGACCTTCTATATCAGGGATTCTGTAAGTATTGTCTCCACCCGGCGGGTGATGAAGACTAGATCATGGGCATGATCTATGTTCTCTTATCTGAATGCTTTTGTGGGCTGTGATCAGCGAACCAGTATGCGTATTTGAACTCAGGTGTGTAAGTTAAACTATTTGCTTCCGCATGTTTTATAAGACTTGTTTTGTAATAACGATGACTGTATGATGATGTAATCTATTTGCGAACGTCTACGAAATGTTGTAACGTATGATATGTTATGTTGAATTACTGTGATCTTGGTTGTATGCAAGTTGGTTTGAAATCCTTCGAGATTTCAGTTGACTACCGGGTTTATATGGGCTCAAGTTCGAGAATTTGATCGTTTCGGCGATTGTTTTTGTACTTGTGCTCTTATAAATTGGTCGGTTCTGTGACAGCTGGCATCAGAGCTAGATTCAACATTAAACATGTCTTACGGCTATTTAAAACAAAAGCTTTTGTTGTAAAAACGGTTTTCCAACTTATAGTTATATATAAGTGTTCAAAAATCAAAATTTTTATGGTATACTGGTGATCACATCCTTTATAGCCCACTTAAGGACTTCTAGGTGGCTTATATATAATTACTAACTTGGGGGAATTGATTGTTTCTATTTCGTCGTCCATGCGGCGTGATATTGCATGGATGCCATTCGTTTGAATGGTAATGTATGGATCAATTGCCTCTACGCTAAGGTAAGAGTGAGTTGTGAGAGCATGACCGTCCAACCGTCGGTCTAGGGGAGAGCTAGTTGTGGTTACTGGAGTATTTACATGTTGCATACATGTATATATGAAGGTACTTAATTGTGGGTACATTTGTCAGGTAGTTTGGATATCGATGTATATATATCGGGGGATGTATATATGGAGAGTATCTTAGTTATTGCTTGTGTAATTAGCATTATATCTTGTTGGGTTGGGCTGCAATGAAGTTTTCTGTAGGTACGCTAACAACGCACCATGTAGATCGACTAGTTACCGCTAATTGAGAGAACGTATGTATGCCACCGTATATCCCGCTAAAGCTTAAATTTTCATAGGTTTGTGAGGACATATGGAACGCGCATGCATCATATTCACTCATGTCATTCATATTGCATTACCCCTCCCTTATAATTGCTTATCCCAAGTGTAAAGTGCAATCTCTCAGCAAAATAATCCTCTCACGTGAATTGCATCCCTTTTGATACAGATGGCCGCGCCCGTGTTTCCTACTGGTAGCAGCACCTTTTTGGGCCAGTTCGGTACTCCGACCTTGCTCTGGAGGGTGCTCAGTTTAGTTGGGTACCCGGAGGCACCCAGCTACACGTGGAGGCAGGCGGTACCATTGGGAGATGTACCATGGTACGTCGTGACCTTCATCATGCCACAAAACCCCACAAGATCATTGTGGCATGGGTGGAGCATTGAGACTGATGGGCAAAGCCCATGAGAAGCCACTCAGGTTGCTGCCCTTGATGTGCTAATGGATATAGCACAGAGCTTCGGGGATGAGTTAGTGGGTGGACCTACTTCATCCATTCCCCGAGTGTCTCCTACTGAGGCTGAGTGGACTCAGGATGTTGGTCAGGCCTTGGTTCGAGGCCGTGGGCGAAACTGGTGCAGAGCGACAACGCTGGAATGAGTGCTATGATGGCAGTCTTGAAGCTTTTTCGAGTCAGGCAAAACACACTTTCCAGTGTGCTTGATGAAGCCGACAAGGCAATGGAAGCTCAGCACAAGTTCAGATTGCGTGCCCGCAAGTATTGCCGTAAGGCGAATGCATGTGGGAGAGCTCAGCAAGAAGTTGATGAGATTCGTGGTATTGCAAATTATCGCTTGCAATAGTGGGGTCAAACCGCACGCGAGAGAGACGAGCTTCATAACCAGCTGATGAACCTCACTATTGAGAGAGATGAGGCTGCACAAGAGTTGGATCGTGTGACACGTCATCGGGATGCAGCTTTAAAGTTAGCAGAAGAAAGACATCGGGGTTGGATTTTGGCCAACCACAACGCCTTTCAAAGGGAGCAAGCACTACAAGAACAGCTTGAAGAGCTTCAGGTTGAGCACCATCAACTGCACAACCGTCTATTTCCTATTCCTCACCCCATACCAAGGTATCCAAATGTGGGTGGACCTCAAGTGATTGAGGCCGATGAGGAAGAAGAGGACGTGCAGATGGTTGACAATGCAGCTGAGCCGGTAGATGAAGAAGAAGAAGAAGAGGAAGACCCAGAAGAAGTCCAAGGTATCTCCGATGTGGACAGTGATCACTTCGACAAGTAGTTCGTTAGCAAGTCTCGCTAGTTTAAGCTTTTGCAGTCATGGATGTAATGGACTTAAGTATGATGACTGATGTTGGATGTACTCTTTTAATTCAAACTCGGCATGTAATGTACTTTAATTCGCTCCCTTCGGGATGCGTATCGTAATGGTTAAGTTTAAAACTTGTCATGTTGGAATGCACTGCGTATGGCGCTAGTAATCTACTCGATAATGTGGTGATTGGAGAATGAATTATTGCCTCTATTTATTGTATGAAGTTTTCATTCTCGTCAGTAAATTCAGTTTGGCACAATTACATTGTTCCTCTCCAATGTGCTGACATCATCAATAATTACTGGTTGCGCATTGTGCAGATGCCTCGTACTCGTTCCGCCGGTGCGGGTGATGATGATGATGATCTTCCACCGCCACCACCACCCACACCAACGGAATTGATAGCAATGCTTGCGGAAGGACAGCGCACTATGGCCGAGGCCCTCAGTACGATTGCGAATCGTGATGGCCGTGGTCCACGCCAAGGACCGGAACCAAATCAATACAGTGATTTCAAGGATTTCCTTGACACGAAACCCCCAATCTTCAAGGAGGCTGAGGAGCCTCTACAAGCTGATGAGTGGTTGAATACTCTCGAGTAGAAGTTTTGTCTGCTCTGCTTGACTGAGGTGCTGAAGACTGAGTACACATCTCACCAACTGCATGGGCCAGCTGGCATTTGGTGGAGTCATCATCGGTCCACTATGCCCGCTAATGCCCAAATCACCTGGGATCAGTTCAAGTCTGCTTTCAGGGGAAATTATATTCCTCCTGGTCTCATGGCGATCAAGCATACAGAGTTCATGAAGTTAACCCAGGGGAACAAGAGCCTGAATGAATACCTGCAAGCTTTCAACAACCTTGCAAGGTATGCTACTGAGTTTGTGGACACCGATGCCAAGAAGATTGCTAGCTTCAAGCGGGGACTTAGCCCCAAACTAATGAAGACCATGGGAAATTGCAAGTGTGCTCATTTTAATGAGTTTGTGAGTGATGCTTTATCGCAAGAGAACAACAATGTTGTGTATGCTGCTTCAAAAAGTCGTAAGAGAGCCTATGAGGTGGGTGCCTCACAATCCAAGGCTCCCATCACACAGAGGGCTCCATTCCGTCCTCTAGCGTCAGCCGCTAAGTTTCGCCCACCGCAGAAGAAGAATCCCACCAAGACTAGGTTTCGCAAGGCATTTACAATTGCTCTTCCCAAGGGCACTACTAGTCAGGGCAGTTCCAGGGCTCCTCCAAGCAACATGCCGTGCTGGAACTGCAACAAGATAGGCCACTGGGCAAGGGAATGCCCTTACCCTAAGAAGAATAACTACCAAGGTGGTCGTCAGGGGCAGGTGAACCACACTAATATTACTGAGATTCCTTCAGGAGAGGTAGTGACTGCTGGTAAGTTTCTGATTGATCAACACCCCGCAGTTGTACTATTTGATTCAGGTGCTTCGCATTCCTTTATTAGTCCAGCATTTGCATCCAAGTTTATGCAGAAAACATATACTGTTGAGAGTGAGGGTTATTGTATTAGGGCTGCCAGTGGTATTATCCCAACCAAGCTGGTAGTTGGGACGTACAATTTGAGATAGAGGGGCGAAGTTATCAGGTTGATCTGGTAGTTTTACCGGGGCTGGGTATCGATGTGATATTGGGAATGAATTGGATGAGCAGGCACGGGGTGCTTATTGATACATCAACTAGAGTAGTCATGCTCGGAGATCCTAGTAATCAGGAAGGTTTTCTGGTGCAACTACCCAGGGACATCAATCTTTCTTGTGCGGCTAATGCGGTGCAAGCAAAGGCTATTGCAGATATCCCTATAGTGTGTGACTTTCTGGATGTTTTTCCCGATGATTTGCCTGGATTACCCCTGGATCGAGAAGTGGAGTTCAAGATAGAGTTGCTTCCTGGCACAGCTCCTATCTCTAGAAGGCCATATAGAATGCCTCCCAATAAACTAGCTGAACTTAAGACCCAGTTGAATGAACTTCTAAATAAAGGCCTTATCCGTCCTAGTTCATCTCCGTGGGGGTGCCCAGCTATCTTTGTGAAGAAGAAGGATCAATCCCTACGCATGTGTGTAGATTATAGACCCTTGAATGCAGTTACAATCAAGAATAAGTACCCTATGCCATGTATAGATATCTTATTTGATCAGTTGTCTAAAGCAAAAGTCTTTTCCAAGATTGATTTGAGATCTGGGTATCATCAAATCAAAATTCGGCCTGAGGATGTCCCAAAAACTGCATTCTCTACAAGATATGGTTTATATGAGTACCTGGTTATGTCTTTTAGATTGACCAATGCCCCCGTACATTTTATGTATCTGATGAATTCAGTGTTTATGCCCGAGTTGGACAAATTTGTGGTGGTATTTATAGATGATATCCTGGTCTATTCTGAGAATGAAGAAGATCATGTTGAACATTTACAGGTGGTTCTCACTAGATTGCGGGAACACCAGTTGTATGCAAAGTTCAGCAAATGTGAATTCTGGCTTCGTGAGGTACCTTTTCTTGGACACGTGTTGTCCGATGGTGGAATTATGGTTGATCCCACCAACGTGCAAGAAGTGTTGGACTGGAAGGCTCCAATCTTGGTGCATGAGGTTCGGAGTTTTCTGGGGTTGGCTGGCTATTATCGTCGCTTCACCCCGGATTTCTCTAAAATAGCCAAGCCTATGACTCGATTGCTACAAAAAGACATGAAGTTTGTTTGCACTCCTGAATGTGATGCGGCTTTCCATACCCTGCGAACTCTTCTAACTTCGGCTCCGGTTTTGGCACAACCGAATATCGAGAAACCTTTTGATGTGTTCTGTGATGCATCAGGTATTGGGCTAGGAGGTGTTCTTATGCAGGAAGGTAGAGTCATTGCTTATACCTCTCGCCAACTTCGAAAGCATGAAGTGAATTATCCAACGCATGACTTAGAACTCGCTGCCGTTGTTCATGCTTTGAAGGCCTGGAGACATTATTTACTTGGCAATGTGTGCAACATCTACACTGATCATAAAAGTCTCAAGTACGTCTTCACTCAACCTGAGTTGAATATGCGTTAGAGAAGATGGCTCGAGTTGATCAAGGATTATAACCTCCAAGTGCACTATCACCCTGGCAAGGCAAACGTCGTAGCAGATGCTTTAAGCAGGAAGTCTCATTGCCACTCATTGATTGAGAGTGATGTCCATTTGTCGAAGCTCCTTCATCCTGCAGTCCTTCACAACATCACTATCAGTTGTACTCTACAGAGTCGAATAATCGAGCTACAGAAGACAGATGCAGGTGTGTTTCCCATCAAGCGCAAGATGAAAGCGCAAGAAACCAAACATTTTCGAGTTGATGAGGAAGGCGTGTTATGGTTCAAGGATAGATTGGTAGTTCCGAAGGATAGAGAGCTTAGAAATCAAATCATATCTGAAGCCCATTCCTCTAAATTATCTATTCATCCTGGTAGTAGTAAAATGTATCATGATTTGAAGCCTCGATTTTGGTGGACCAAAATGAAGAAAGAAATAGCCGCTTATGTGGCTAGGTGTGACACTTGTTGTCGGGTAAAGGCTATGCACATGAAAGCTGGATTACTTCAGCCACTATCTATTCCAGGTTGGAAATGGGAGGAGATAAGTATGGATTTTATTGTTGGACTCCCTACTACTCAGAGGAACTTTAACTCTATTTGGGTGATTGTAGACCGACTGACCAAGTCAGCACACTTCATTCCTGTCCGCATAGACTTTCGTCCAACCGACTATGCGGAGTTATACTTCAACCAGATAGTCCGACTTCATGGGATCCTTCGTACTATTGTCTCTGATAGAGGACCACAGTTCACTGCTCACTTTTGGGAGCACTTACACGGATTATTAGGGACTAAGCTAGTAAGAAGTTCTGCTTATCATCCGCAAACCAATGGGCAAACTGAGCGAGTGAATCAAATCTTAGAAGATATGTTGAGAGCATGTGTCATCTCGGCTAAGGGCTCATGGGAAAAATGGTTACCCCTAGCTGAATTCTTGTACAATAATAGTTATCAAGAGAGTATAAAGATGGCACCGTTTGAAGCTTTGTATGGCCGAAAGTGTAGAACCCCGTTAAATTGGGTAGAAGCCAGTGAAAGGAGATATTATGGAATTGATTTTGTTCAAGAAGCCGAAGAACAAATCTGTACTATCCAAACCCACATGGCTGCAGCTCAAGCTAGGCAGAAAAGTTATGCTGATCGACGTAGAAAACCTATTGAGTTCGAAGTTGGAGACTTCGTTTATCTGAAAGTCTCACCTATGAAGAGTGTCCAACGCTTTGGTGTGAAGCGAAAGCTTGCGCCGAGATATGTTGGTCCGTTTGAAATCATTGGACAAAGTGGTAAGGTGGCGTACAAGATTCAATTACCTCCAGAGATGAGTGCTATCTTCAATGTCTTTCATGTATCCCAATTGAAGAAATGTCTTCGTGTCCCTGAAGAGAGAGTTCCATTGGGGGATATCGAGTTAAAATCTGATTTGACCTTTGAAGAAAAGCCGGTTCGAGTGATTGACACTCGTGAGCGAGTGACTCGGAGTCGTGTGGTCAAGTTTTACAAAGTCATGTGGAGTAATCAGGGTAGTGAACGCAATGCAACGTGGGAAAGGGAAGATTATTTGAGGGATGGTTATAAGGAATTCTATCAACAATGGTACGCTTTTCAAATCTCGGGATGAGATTTTTATAAGGGGGGAGGGCTGTAACACCCTAGGTGTTTGGCTTCCACATTTGCATTGCATTTCATGAACATGAGCATCATGCATCCATTCGTGAACCTATATCACATGAAACATGATTTCGAAACATTGCAACATGTTGTATATTTCATGTGTGTTGTTTCTTTTATGAAATGTGAAGTGTGCAACACTCAAGTGCAACATGTGTAACTCACTTTAGTGAAACATGGTTAGTAGTACTATGCAACACACTCATGAAACATGTGAAACATGACTATGAAACAAGTGTAACAATTCCTGTGTTTTACATTGTTTCAGTACTTACCATGCTTGATTCTTGTGTGACCAATGTGTGGTGTGGCTAATTATTCTACTAAGAACCTTAGTTATACTTAGAATGTCATTAGGAACAATGTTCATGTTGATCATTTTGCCTAATTAGGTTTCCAAGTCATGGTTTGACCAATTTGGGCCCCTAGAGCTCCTGTGTTTGACTGTTTAAAAAGTGTAGCTTAGAGTGTTTGCATGTCTGAGCAACCTAAAGCAAAGTTTTAGAAAATTTTATAAGGAACAAACTTTGTTTAGAAGTCAATTCATGAAAATGTGCACAACATGCTCAAAAAGGGCCCACAAGTCAGAAGTGAAAGCTGATTCAACACTGAAAATATTTCTAAGTCCTAATTGCCATTCCAGTTTGATTGAGCTGACTTTGGCTTGATTTTTCTCATGATCCTTTGAGAATTAGGTCTTGGTCTTTTAATAGGAATTGTAGACTATATGAAGGGCTACAATTTTCATTTAGAATGTTTTCGCTAATGATCAATGGTTTAGTAGTTTCAACGCTATGAAAGTGCGCTGTCAGGCTCGGTTGGCTTCGCTGAATCAAAAATTCTGAATCGGCACAGTGGCCGACCGGCCACAGGCCGCTGCCGCCGCGTGGCCGCCACATGCCGTGACCGGCCTGGTGTCGCTGGCCATGGTCGACAGCAAAGAGGCTGCGTCCGTCTGCCCTCTCGCTCGCTCTCAGTCGCTCTCTAAATTTCGCGCGCGTCCGAGGCACTGAGAACGCAAAGCCGCCGCCGTAGCCATTTCTCAGCCGAGCTCGTGCGCCACCGCAGCCCCGCCATTGTCTGAGCCAGCCCGCCCAGAAGCTCTGCCTTGCTTAGCTCCGCCATCTCTGCCAACTTGCAGCGTCAATCGAGCTTAGGTGAGGGCCTATTGGCCACTTCCGCCGCCGTTCGCCATGTCGGGGTCTCGCCGGAGCGGAGCTCACCGCGGCCACCCACCACTGAGACCTCCTCGTCCTCCTCTCTCGGCTTGGACAGCTCCTTAGTGACCTCGTGGAGCTCATACCGAGCTCGGATGAGGCAGCAAGGGCTCGCCGTCGTTAGTACACCGCACCGGAGCTTTGCCGTGCCGCCATCACCGGCGACGAGCCACCTCCGTTAGGTCGTAGCTCTAGCTGGTAGCACCAATCGAACCACCTCATCGCGTAGTTCATGTAGGTAGCCTTGGTGTCGCCGGAGTCCTCACCGTCAGTGAGCTAGACCACCGCCGTGCCATCGAACGCCGCCTCCTCTGTTTCCTCTCGCTGACCGGTGGGGTCATCTAACCCGAGGGCCCCGCTTGTCAGTGACTGAGTTTGAGAGGCTAGTTCAAATAATTCCAGTTTAGTGCTGTTTTGTAAATTTTGTAACTCCAAATGTGTAGATCCAAATACTGTGATTCAAATTTTGTTAGACTCACCGTGAGGTCTAGTATTTAAGAAAAATATGTCTTGAGCACATTATGTAGAAATTTTGGGTGAATTAAATAGGAACTTGAAATGTGTTTTTGAATGCATGCAAACTTGTTTAAATCATATCTTGAGGTTCTATGATCCAAAAATTGTGAAATTTTGTGTGTAAGATAGTATTGCTTAGTAGAAGCTCTGGTTAAAATTTGAGAGTCATTGCATGTGTAGTTTTTGAGTTATAGATTTCCTTTTATCATTGGTGGATACTTGTGTGAATTTTTGTAAATTATCTAAGAATCCTATGACCATGAAACTTGGTAGGTAGTATCTTAGTACCTTAAGGATGCTAGGAAAAATATGAAATCTGTTGGTTGACACTTTTCACTAAGGTTTCCTAATTATGCCATTTTAAGCCATTCTGCCTTACCATTTTTGTGTAGGTTGTTGTACTTACTCAAATGGTGTGAAATTTTTATGGTAGTCTACTTAGGGAATGTAGTGTCTACTGTAATGTTTTTAGATTTAATGGTGTAGTTTTCATATATGTTTACTATTTCCTCTAATTAATTAAATAAATTAAGAAAGGTATTAAAAGAAATGTTTTGGGGATGAACACCCTACTTTCTGGTGTTCTTGTGATATGTGTGATAAGTGAGTGAAGTTCGTTTTGTCCAATTAAGTGTTTATATCATAAGTTAATAATTATGTGTTTGCATTATATCCTTCTGGATAGATCTGGGGACTTTGGAAAGTTCCCCATGATATTTTGATTTGCTGTGAATGGGATGAATACAAAAGTTGTAGATAATTTATGTATCTAGCTCTTGTCAAAATTTAAGGGCATTTGGCCTAGTAGTTTAGAAACTACAGCTATTTAAAGTTAGGTTCCAGTTTTGCTTACTCTCTGCCTTGTGAGGACAGAGTTCTGTTGATTTATGAATTCGACTTGGTAAAGTATTGAATCATGCTTTGTGGTCTAAAAATGAATTGTATACAATTTCATAAGCTTTCCTGATTGTCTTGTTGCAAGTCATTTGGATTTATAAATCTCTAGTTATGGCTAGTTTACTGTACCACTACATAGTCTTCATTTTGCTGAAATACAAATGCTTGAGTGTATGTTGTTGCAATGTTCTCGTTGATTGTTTAGGGGTTAGCCTAACTTGAGAATATGCTTAGGTGTAGGTGCTAGGTCATTAACTGAAGATGAGAAATTATACATTAGGTTGTATAAACTTGGTAAGTAAAGTGATTTGAATAGGGCTTATGTTGGAATATGTAAACTACAGCGAACATGCGCATTCCCCAAGCATCCCTGACATTCGTTCATGTGCATCCATGATATTTATCTTGCGCATTCATGCAATAGGTGTGCCGGAGGGAGTGACATTGCTGGAGTTTGAGGGAGCCAACCAGGAGGAGGAACCCGAGGTGCAGGAAGCCAACGAAGCAGTCGCCGCGGAGGAATTGCCCGAGTGCCCTGACCACCAGCCTTCCTCGTTCCTGAAAAGCAAGCCCCGGAGCATATTAAGCCTCCCATGTTTTTACAAATACTTTGAGTACCTTTTATTGTTGATGATGCATTAAGTATAGGAATTGGTTGGAACCAATTGCTGCATTATATATCCTTCCTTGTCCAGATATCGCACTGGAATCCTATTTAAGTTCAGGAACGGGTTAAATGCTTAGCCATGCTTAGTGCGGTAGAAGTCAGGTGATTTCCTGTCACCTGCGAGCTTTAGGATGAGGTGGATCATGGTTGGCTATATTTGCTATCGTGGAAAAAAACCATGTGAATAATGAATTAAGACCGGGTGGGGTCTTGTGTAGGTTTGAACATAGTGACTCCGTCTGAGTCGTTTAAGGACCGATACGTTGTACGTCCTCATGTCATGTTGAACGCAGCCTAACACTTAGCTGGCTGGATAAGTTGTTCCGACCGTGAAGCCTAGTAGCTCGACTCAGGTCGGGGACGCAAGCAGTGATGGCATTCTGGAGGTAGTAAGGATGTGCGGAGAGCCATTGGCATAAGTCCAAGGCGGGTTAGAGTCCCGAACAACCTTGGCAGAGTGGTTCTCTGAGAATGTCGATCTGTTCGGACTCGCGACTACTGAATCATACCAAAGGTGACTTGTTTGCGACTCCGATAGGGGAAGCAGGGTTTGTGTTTACGAATACCCCTCTAGCTGGATAGGAATCGATTCGAATCACCGTCTCTCCCGGATAGTGAGAACTTGACTGAGCAGCGGCAACGTAGATTCACTTAATTTAACGATATGGTTAAATGGAAGATGATGATGATGGATAATGTTGCCACAATGAATACCTGATATGGTTATTAATGTTTGCACCCTAATAAAATGATTGCTTAGTACAGGTGCTAATATAGTTGACAGGTTAATGGCTTAAAGTCACTGCTAGCTCAGGTTAAAAGTTAATCATTATTACTTATGCTTTTCCGCAAAAAGGAAGTGTCAGCCAGATCCACTAAATAAAGCTTTGCATGATCCTTGGTGTCATTTATTTTTGGTTTATGACGGGTAAGTCTAGCTGAGTATATTCCCGTACTCAGGGTTTATTCCCTCTTTTTGCAGATGACCTTCTATATCAGGGATTCTGTAAGTATTGTCTCCACCCGACGGGTGATGAAGACTAGATCATGGGCATGATCTATGTTCTCTTATCTGAATGCTTTTGCGGGCTGTGATCAGTGAACCAGTATGCGTATTTGAACTCGGGTGTGTAAGTTAAACTATTTGCTTCCGCATGTTTTACAAGACTTGTTTTGTAATAACGATGACTCTGTTTATATGGGCTCAAGTTTGAGAATTTGATCATTTCGGTGATTGTTTTTGTACTTGTGCTCTTATAAATTGGTCGGTTCTGTGACAGCTGGCATCAGAGCTAGATTCAACATTAAACATGTCTTACGGCTATTTAAAACAAAAGCTTTTGTTGTAAAAATGGTTTTCCAACTTATAGTTATATATAAGTGTTCAAAAATCAAAATTTTTATGGTATACTGGTGATCACATCCTTTATAGCCCACTTAAGGACTTCTAGCTAGCTTATATATAATTACTAACTTGGGGGAATTGATTGTTTCTATTTCGTCGTCCATGCGGCGTGATATTGCATGGATGCCATTCGTTTGAATGGTAATGTATGGATCAATTGCCTCTACGCTAAGGTAAGAGTGAGTTGTGAGAGCATGACCGTCCAACCGTCGGTCTAGGGGAGAGCTAGTTGTGGTTACTGGAGTATTTACATGTTGCATACATGTATATATGAAGGTACTTAATTGTGGGTACATTTGTCGGGTAGTTTGGATATCGATGTATATATATCGGGGGATGTATATATGGAGAGTATCTTAGTTACTGCTTGTGTAATTAGCATTATATCTTGTTGGGTTGGGCTGCAATGAAGTTTTCTGCAGGTACGCTAACAACGCACCGTGTAGATCGACTAGTTACCGCTAATTGAGAGAACGTATGTATGCCACCGTATATCCCGCTAAAGCTTAAATTTTCATAGGTTTGTGAGGACGTATGGAACGCGCATGCATCATATTCACTCATGTCATTCATATTGCATTACCCCTCCCTTATAATTGCTTATCCCAAGTGTAAAGTGCAATCTCTCAGCAAAATAATCCTCTCACGTGAATTGCATCCCTATTGATACAGATGGCCGCGCCCGTGTTTCCTACTGGTAGCAGCACCTTTTTGGGCCAGTTCGGTACTCCCACCTTGCTCTGGAGGGTGCTCAGTTCAGTTGGGTACCCGGAGGCACCTAGCTACACGTGGAGGTAGGCGGTACCATTGGGAGATGTACCATGGTACGTCGTGACCTTCATCGTGCCGCAAAACCCCACAAGACCATTGTGGCATGGGTGGAGCATTGAGACTGATGGGCAAAGCCCATGGGAAGCCGCTCAGGTTGCTGCCCTTGATGTGCTGATGGATATAGCACAGAGCTTCAGGGATGAGTTAGTGGGTGGACCTGCTTCATCCATTCCCCGAGTGTCTCCTACTGAGGCTGAGTGGACTCAGGACGTTGGTCAGGCCTTGGTTCGAGGCCATGGCGAATGGGTGCAGAGTGACAACGCTGGAATGAGTGCTATGATGGTAGTCTTGAAGTTTCCATAATCGGAGGGGTTGAGTTAACGTCACTTGCCTCAGTGAGTGACATGCTCGGTGAGCTCGCTAATGGGCATGTTCGAATGGAATCCGGTTCCGTCGCTTTTGATGGGGTCGGCAAAGCCATCGTGTGGCATTCCGTTGCTCCTTAACCCGCCTTCCAACAGATTCCCCCTCAATGGGGATTCTATGGGCTTGGCTGGAGGTTTGGATCAAACGAGAAGGTTGAGATGACCTTGTACGCTTCTAGGTGGGACAGGCAAAGGCCGCTAGGTTTCATCTATGTCTCCCCCTGGCTTTTGTTCGATGCGAGGCAGCCTCGGGCCCATCGCGAGCTGGCCTTTGAACCTCGGTCTCTCGATCTAGGATCGGGCGGCTCACACCCCCGAGCCCCATGGGGTTCGGTAGGGGTCGGCCGTGTTTCATGCGTCACCCCACCCTCGGTTTCCGCAACCGGAGGGGCTGAGCTGACGACACTTGCCTCAACGAGTCAAGTGTCACGCTCGGTCAGCTCGCTAACGGGTATGTTCGAGTGGAATCCGGGTCCATCATTCGCTGATGGGGTCGGCAGAGCCCTCATGTGGCATTCCACTACTTCTTAACCCGCCTCCCAGCAGATGCCCGAGCTGTTTGATAGGCTCGGGTGCCCCGTTGGCCTCTCCTCGATGGAGATTCTGTGGGCTTCGCTCGAGGTTAGAATCGAACGAGAAAGGTCGAGATGTCCCTATTCGCTTCTGATCGGGGTCAGGCAAGGCTGCTGGGGCTCATCTTGGTTTTTCTCCCCTCGCTCTGTTTGACATGAGGTGACCTCGAGCCCTTCGTGGGCTAGCCTTCGAACATCGATCGGTCGCCGCTCATATCGACTGAGATGACTACTAATTCGTGACACGACGCGAAGCATGGTGATGCAGCAATTGCATATGCAATGCTTGGATGTATGAGGTGAATGTATGAATGATTGAATGCACAAATGTATGAATGTAGATGGATGAATGAATGATCATATAAAGAAAAGGCGGGGGTCGGTAATGTTACCTCGGTGGCATGAGTGACGGGTTCTAGGAACTCTTACCGGATATGTCCGTGCGGGGTCTGGGTCCGACATTCGTGACAGGGCCAGTGTAACCTGCACGAGCTTCCCAGTCTTCAGTACCTGTCTCTCGGCAGTAGCCCGAGCCGTTCGATCGACTTGGGCTACCTGACAGCCTCTCCTCGATGGAGATTTCGTGGGTAGGCCCCTCCAAACCCTTCCCGAGAAGGTAGAGGTTAAGGTTTGGAGTGCGGAGACAAAGACTCTAAATGCGCTGGTGAGTAAAAACGCCATAGCCTGGGCGTAGGGTCCTAGCGGTTCAACCAGGTTTACTCAAAGTTTGTGCCCACACACCATGCCTCCAGTTTTTAAATGCAAGGAAGGGTCGGGCAAACAGAATGTCTAGCGAATAGACACTCTCGCCAGCCCCTAAGCAAAGTCTGACCCCCAGCCATTGCTGGGGTCGAAGGCTTGGTATCGAAATTAATATGTAAAGTAAGTAAGGGTGCTTGTCTCTCGGTGGCGGTTTTGAGCCGTTCAATCGACTTGGGCACCAGTTTTACCTTGATGGTAAGAGTGACGGGTTTGGAAAACCTCCACCGGATATGAGCGTGATCCTGTCTGCTCCTTACCCATTTCTTGTTAGTGGCCAAGCCATCTGATCGACTCATGTTACTTGTTGAGACAAGATTTTCCTGCGAAAATAGAGAATGAGAACATCCTGTGCAAGAATTTAGTCAGGCAGGTAAGCCGAGAGATGAAATTGTGCAAAATGGACAAGCTCTTAATCTTCATTATAGCAAACAGCTTTTTAGCTCTTCTCCCCCTTTTTTAAAAAAGGTTTAGTGCATCCCGACCCTTTCCATAGTTAAGGTCATAAAAGCTCGGAGTGCGGGTGAGCCAGCTCTGATCACGCTAGTGAGCCAAGGCGCCGTAGCCGCTGGGGCATAGGTTTCTCGTAGTCTGACCAGTTATACTCATAGTTTGTTCCCAAAAACCTAGCTCCTAGGCAATAACATGAGAAAAGAGGGCAGACACAGAGAATGTTTGCAGGATAAATATACTCATATTAGCCCCCGAGTGAGGCCCGACCCCTTGCTGTTCCTGGGGTTGGATGTCACAAACGATCAGGGGGTTTTGATAATGAAACTGATAAGAGAAAGTGTGCATTTATTAGGGGTAAAAGTGACGTAGCTACTCGATGTTCCAGGCATTGGTGAAGATTTCACCGTCATTGGTCTTGAGCTTGTAGGTGCCTGGACGGAGTACCTCCGCAACTATGTATGGTCCCTCGCACGGTGGGGAGAGCTTGTGGTGGTCCTTGTTGCTCTGTACGAGGCGGAGGACCAGGTCTTTGACGTTGAAGGCTCGACCCTGCACTCGTCGGCTGTGGCACCATCGCAACGCCTATTGGTACTTAGCTGAGCAGAGGAGGGCAACATTGCGCGCTTCATCTAGCTGGTCCATGGTGTCCTCGTGGGACGCCTTGGCTCCTTATTCATCATACGCCTTGATCCTTGGTGCTCCATAGTCGAGGTCGGTTGGGAGGACGGCCTCAGAACCATAGACCATGAAGAAGGGAGTGTAGTCGGTGGCTCGACTAGGGGTTGTCCTCAGGCTCCAGTGTACTAAAGGAAGCTCGGCAACCCAGTGTGCACCAAACTTGTTCAACTAGTTGAAAATTCTAGGCTTGAGGCCATGTAGGACCATGCCATTTGCACTCTCGACCTGCCCGTTCATTCAGGGGTGTGCGACAGCAGTCCAATCGACCCGGATGTGGTATTCATCGTAGAATCAAAGGAACTTCTTTCCAATGAACTGTGTGCCGTTGTCTATGATGATGGAGTTTGGGACTCCAAAGCAATGGATGATGTCAAGGAAGAACAGCACGGCTTGCTAGGACTTGATCACAGAGATCGGCCGAGCTTCTATCCACTTTGTAAACTTGTCTACGTTGACAAGCAAGTGGGTGTAGCCTCCGGGCGCCCTCATGAGAGGTCCGACTAGATCGTGCCCCCAGACCACAAAAGGCCACGTGATAGGGATCGTTTGGAGTGCTTGGGCCGATAGGTGAATCCGCTGAGCGTAGTATTGACACCCTTCGCAGGTGCGCACGATTTGCTCGGCGTCGACTATAGCAGTGGGCCAGTAGAAGCCTTATTCAAACGCATTTCCGACCAGGGTTCTAGGTGCGGCATGGTGACCATAGACCCTACCATGGATATCGCTCAGCAAATGCTTCCCCTATTCGATGGGGATGCAGCATTGCAGGATCCCGGTGTGGCTTCACTTGTAGAGTTCGCCCTCCACAAGAACAAAGGACTTGGCATGATGTGCGAGTCATCGAGCCTCCGTCTTGTCTGTTGGTAGTGTGTCACGGAGGAGGTAGTAGAGGTAGAGCTTCCTCCAGTCGACCAGAGGGTCGGGCTCTGTTGTTGGGTCCTCTTCGAGCTCCATGACTTCGGGGCTGGATGGAGCCGATGGTTGGTCAGCCCTCGGGACTAGATTGGATGAGCTGTCACCGCCTAGTTCTAACCCTCGTAGCAAACCAAGGGCTTGTGCTAGTCACTGGCCAAGACATCCGTTGGCATCGGCTCTCGGTCGGATGCTGCTTTTGCAAGCACGTCGGCCGCCTCATTGAGACGCCTCAGGATGTGATTGAGCTCGAGGCCATTGAACTTGTCCTCCAACCGGTAGACTTCTCGGTAGTATGTGGCCATCTTGGCATTGTGGCAGCTTGACTCCTTCATGACTTGGTCGACGACCAGCTGGGAATCTCCTCAAACATCGAGGCATCGGATGCCCAACTCGATGGCAATGCGTAGGCCATTGATGAGCGTCTCATATTCGGCCACATTGTTGGAGGAGGGGAAATGGAGATGCACCATGTACCTTATGTGTACCCCGAGGGGTGATATGAAGACCAGCCCCGCATTGGCGCCCTTCTTCATCAGCGATCCATCGTAGTACATCGTCCAGTACTCTTGATCGACGACCACTGGTGGCATTTGGACCCCGGTCCATTCCACGATGAAATCAGCAAATACCTGGGACTTGATGGTCATCCAGGAGGCATATGCAATGCCCTGACCCATCAGCTCGAGTGCCCATTTTGTGGTCCTTCCCATGGCATCCTGGTTTTGGATGACCTCACCAAGGGGGAAGGACGTCACGATCATCACCGGATGTGACTCGAAGTAGTGGTGTAGCTTCCTCTTGGTGATGAGGATGGCGTACAGGAGTTTCTAGGATTTGGGGTAGCAGGTCTTCGAGTCAGATAGGACTTTTCTGATGAAGTACACAGGGCACTGTACTTTGAGGGTGTGCCCCTCTTCTTCCCACTCCACTACCAGGGTGGCGCTGACCACTTGTGTGGTGGCCGCAATGTAGAGCAGAAGGGGTTCTCCATTGGTAGGAGGAACCAGGATCGAGGCCTTCGTCAGAAGCAGCATGACCATGTCAAGTGCCTCCTAGGCCTCGGATGTCCATTTGAAGTGGTCGGCCTTCCTCAGAAGTCGATAAAGGGGGAGACCTTGTTCGCCGAGGCGCGAGATGAAGCGGTTGAGCGTGGTGAGGCACCCTATAACTCATTGTACTCCCTTTATGTTCTGAATTAGGCCCATCCTCATGATGGCTAAGATCTTCTCTGGGTTGGCTTCGATGCCATGTTCAGAGATAATGAAACCAAGCAGCATGCCCCTTGGGACCCCAAAAATGCACTTCTCGGTATTGAGTTTGATGCCGTTTGCTTGGAGTTTTGCAAAGGTCTGCTCAAGATTGGCTACGAGGTGGTCAGCCCATTTGGACTTGACCACGATGTCGTCAACGTAGGCCTCAACAGTCCGGCCGATGAGGTCCCCAAAACACTTTAGCATACAACGCTGGTATGTAGCCCCAGCGTTCTTCAGATCGAATGGCATGGTGACATAGCAGAATGATCCGAAGGGGGTGATGAAAGATGTCATGAGCTGGTCGGACTCTTTCATCGTGATTTGATGGTATCCAGAGTACGCATCAAGGAAGCAGAGGGTTTCACATTTTGAGGTAGAGTCAACTATTTGGTCTATGCGCGGTAAAGGAAACGGATCCTATGGGCACGCTTTGTTAAGACCCGTGTAGTCAACACACCTCCTCCATTTCCCACTCTTCTTTCGTACAAGAATGGGATTAGCTAACCACTCTGGGTGGTATACTTCCTTGATGAATCCGGACACCAAAAGATTTCTGATCTCTTCGTCGATGGTCTTGCGTTTCCCCTCGTCGAAGCGACGCAGGTGTTGCTTTACCGGCTTGGAGCCTAGGCAGATCTTCAAGGCATGCTTAGTGACTTCCCTCAGAATGCCTGGCATGTTCGAGGGTTTCCACGCAAAGATGTCTATGTTGGTGTGGAGGAAGTCGATGAGCGCGCTTTGCTATTCAGAGAAAAGCGTGGTACCAATGTGCACCGTTTTGCCCTAGGTGCTCCCAGGGTCCACGAGGACCTCCTTGGCGCCCTCCACTGGCTCGAAGGACCCGATCGACCGCTTGGGGTTGGGTGCTTCTTCGGTGACCTCCTTCCTGAGAGTCGTGAGCTCTACTGCGGAGGCGACGATTGCTGCAACGTGGTCATAGCACTCGACTTCGCACTCATAGGCGCGCTGAAAGGAGGTGCCGACGGTGATGACCCCACCTAGATCTGGTATCTTTAGCATGAGGTAGGTGTAGTTGGGGATGGCCATGAACTTCACGTAGCATGGTTGTCCCAGGATGGCGTGGTAGGTTCCGTGGAACCCAACCACTTTGAAGGTGAGGGTCTCCGTCCTATAGTTGGATGGACCCCTAAAGGTGATGGGCAAATCGACCTACCCAAGTGGCAAGGCCTGCTTTCTAGCCATGATGCCATGGAAAGGTGCTCCGGTTGGCCGGACGCGCGCTCAGTCGATGCCCATGGCGTCGAGCGTCTCGGCATACTTGATGTTGAGGCCGCTGCCCCCATCCATCAGTACCTTGGTGAGCTGTTTCGTACCAACGATTGGGTCGACCATGAGTGGATATCTCCCTAGTTGCAGGACGCTCTACGAGCGGTTAGTCTGGTCAAAGGTTATGGCGGACTCTGATCACCGGAGGAAGGCAGGCGTGGCCGGTTCGGTCGTATAGACCTCACGGCGTGCGACCTTCTGGCGATGCTTGGAGTCGTAGGCCACCGACCCTCCGAAGATCGTGAGGTAGCCATCCAGCATCAGAAAGCCACCGTCCTTTCCCTCGGCGTCATCTGTGGTTAGGTCAGGGTCCTTCCCATGCTCCTGTTTATTCGAGCCTCTGGACAAAAACCGCTTCATGAGGCTATAGTCCTTGTACAGATGCTTAACGAGAAAGGCATGGTACGGGCATGGTCCCTCAAGCAGTTTCTTGAAGTGGTTTGAAGTGCCCTCCACGGGCTTCCGACCACCCTTGTAGTATGCGGCGGCCATTTGCGAGCCCTCGTGCCGCTGCTTGTTCTTCTTAGCGGGACAGTTGGAGGCGCTTTTACCGTCGTCCTCGTCCCGTCTCGCCTTGCCTTTGAGGCGGTCAAAGATCGCTTCGACCGCTTCTTCACCCAAGGCGTGGCTGGTGGCGATGTCCAGGAGGTCCTTGGTGGTTCACGGGCCCTTTCATCCTAGCTTGTGAACCAGAGACTCATAGGTGGTCCCAAATAGGAAAGCTCCTATAACATTGGCATTGGCGACGTTAGGTAGCTCGTTGCCCTACTGGGAGAAACGCCGGATGTACCCACGAAGGGTTTCACTAGCCTTCTATCGGTAGTTCTTGAGGTCCCATGGGTTCCTAGAGTGCTTGTATATGCCCTAGAAGTTCCCACAAAGATCTCCTTTAGGTCCGTCCAACTCTGGATTCTATTGGACGACAGGTGTTCCAACCATGTTCGTGCCGAATTGACCAAGAACAATGGAAGGTTGTGGATAATGAAATTGTCATTATCCACACCACTAGCTTGGTAGGCAAGCCGATAATCCTTGAGCCATAGTCCGGGGTTCATCTCCCAAGAGTACTTTGTGATGTTGGTTGGTGGTCGGTACCTTGGCGGGAAGGCAGCGTTAAGGATGTGTCGACAGAAGACCTGAGGCCCCGGTAGGCCGGGGCTTTGAGGATGTGTCGACAGAAGACCTGAGGCCCCGGTAGGCCAGGGCTCAGGCTTCTATCCTCGCTGCTATCGTAGTGTCCGCCATAGCGAGGGTGATAGCCATGGCTAGCTCCCTCCCTCAGGTCATCATGGGTACGCCTACGAGCATTGAGGGTGTCGCCTGTTTCACGGTTGTGGTCGAGACGCTGATGCACCGGGACCGCGGCACGCTGCCTGTCGCCTTGTGGTGCCTGGTGGACCGACATGTCCTTGCCAGGGCGCTCAAAGAGCTATTGTTGGCTGGCATTATGGCAGAACCTCCTAAATTATATGGCCCACATGCACCTATCACCGTCCAATGACCTCTGACAACTATGCATATGTTCCCGGTAACTTAAGAAAATTGTCGGGTGTCCTCAGGGAACCCCGAATCATCCACGATTCCGAGTAGGATCCCATTACAGAGTCATTGCAGTATTACAACATTTATTCAAATATCTACACTAGAGTAAATCAGCGGAAGTCTTACAATAACATAGTTTACAAACCATTTGTTTCAAACCATACAACTAAGTTCGATAAATAATACAAACCAAAGTAGTGGAGTGGCATTATAACATATTACAGAACACACAAATAAGTTGCCCAGCTCAAGGGCCACACATTTACTCATCGTCATCGCACTGAACAACAGTCATGCAGCACGATCCAAAACAAATCTGCTCATGAGCCTCACCTGCAACAAGGGTCAACGAACCCTGAGTACAAAAGTACTCAACAAGACTTAACCGAATTAATAGAACGCAGGAACGCAGGCTCATGGGATTCAAGGTAGGACTTTAGCAATAATCAAAGTTCTTTTGCGTAAAAGGTCTTTAACAAAATTCTTTATATCAACATTTAAAACTTCATAAGATCATATACAAAGCTAACACGATCCGCATTGAGATCATGAATCTTCATACCCAACACTTTCTCAAACCGTACTCAAGTTCCAGTTATTAATACTACGATGATGAACAGTGAGTTGAGTCTCCATAACCGAGGAGCAACAACGATTTGAACCGATTAAAACCTAGCTAGGGATTCTAGACCACACGACATATGTAGGTCCCCGACTTACATATATCAACCTACCCTCGGATACTCCAAAACAAGAACGGGTCCGCGCCACCCGAGAATATAGTACTCCACCAATCCAGCCCATTGCCACGTGGGTACACGCTATTCCCGCCATCTCTCCACTCCCAATGCGCGAGTAGCCATTCTTGTAATAGAATAGCCAAGTTAAGGCTTACCGTAGTATGCGGTTAGTACTACAATGTCTCACCTCATGCAATTCAACAACGGTACGGGCCTTAATCGACACAGGCGGAAAGAACCCGCTCACAAGACCTCCATGTCTTGTGGCTCACACACACCAAGTCCGCCCGGTCTAGATTTCTTACTCCACATGCTCATATCACATGATAACATGCGTAACCAAAGTTCCATTTAAAACTGGCAGATGACAGGTAATCACCCGACTTTCATCGTTCTAAGCATAGCTAAGCATAACTAGGCATATACGAATTAAAACTGGTAACAAGGTAGATATGGAAAAAAACAAGGTTGGTAATGCACCAATTAGGTTTTCACTTAAGTCCTAATCACTTAATGCAGTAAATAAAAAGAAAAAGTGAAATCAATTTGTAAAACACAAGGTAGGTTTAAATGCATCCGGGGCTTGCCTTCGTTGACGAGAAAAGTTAGGATCCAGAGTCGTTCCACAATTATCAAATCCGACCTCAACAGGCGTATCAACTTCCTCAACCACTTGATTAACTACCACGTGCTCACCTTCGTTCACTACACGTAGTAACAATGCCATGTTTAACATGATGCAAGATATAAAATATGATGCTCGACGATGGATGCAAAAGTAATAACTTGAATACAACTTTCCTTCGCGGTACAGTTACAAGTCAAACTAACTAAACCTTTTTCGTAACACTCACATCAATTGCCAAGGATCATTACCAACTAATGACCCAAGGACATCACTCAATCAAAAATTCAATCAAAACCTAAATCATTAAAGGTTACTATTTGCTTTTATGAATTAATTATTTAATTAAGAATTATGAAATAAATCAACTTGTTCCAATTGAGTACAAAATTTTTGTAAATGTTCATCTCATGAAAACTAAGTGGCAAAACAAGTTTCATAATTTTTGGATAAAGAAATAAGCCTAGAAAAATCACGGAAACTCATTTATTAATTAATTGAGCAATTTTTATCATATTCAAAAAGTACTGAAAATCAACATTTCATATTTTTACTAAATAATTTACATCACAGAGAAGTCACATAAAAATTTTCATAATTTTTGGAGCTCTACATAAATCTACACAAAAATAACAAAAACTCATACTATTCATCCATTTCTGAAAATAGAAAAATCCATTTTGAACTCACGCTCACTGACATTGGGTCCCACCTGTCATCCCTAACCTTCCGCGTTTGACCACGATGATGAAGCGCTGACCGGCGAAAACTTGCCGACGGTGAGACCAACGGCGACAGCGAGAGTACCAACACACTCCCCTCATCACCCCGCATCGATTGAGTGTACCATCGAGACTAATTGCAGCGGTATACAAGCTTGACGACGGCCATGGCGGACACGACCGCACGGCGGCGCTACACCGGCGACAGAAGACCGATAATGGTGAAACAAACACTCGGGAAGAACCAGGAGCTCACCCCGATCATGTTGAAGGCGATGGACGAGTCGGAGGAACAAAGGAGAGGCGGGTCGACGGTCACGGCGATCACGGCGGCGCTAACCACGTCGGTGATGGCGTTCAGGCGACTGCGATGGTCAAAAGGATCAAATAACCGGTCATAGAGCAACACGGGATCAAGGCAAAGCTGGTGACACGCTGAGCAAGGACAAAGACCCACCGTGGAGCTCCAGCCACACTAACGCACACACCACGGTGCGGTTGCCGGTCGTGGGGAAGAAAGGCAAAGAACGGTGGTTCCCGGTGCAATCAAGCAACAAGGGTTGGGGGACTGGTTTCGCAAGGAACTAGCGAAGCTGTGGCAAGCTTAGCCGAGGCTGGTTTGCGCTGAGGAGGCGAGGCGAGCTCGACAGAGCAGCGGCGGCGACGTCGGGAAAACAGAGGAAGGCAAACGGCGAAGAACGACGACGACGTAGGTCTTATAACTCGGCTCAGAAGCAAGGAGAAGCCACGCAGGGGCCTTTCCCATGCCAGCGCGACACCGAGGGCGGCCACAGGCGCGACTAGAAGCCAGGAGAAGGTCACCGGCAATGTAGCTTAAGCGGTGAGCACTGTTCAACGTAATTACAGAATTGCCATTCGTCTAAATTTCCAAATTACTCCCAAATTTGTATAACAACTCAAAAATATCCAAAAATAAAGTTGCTCAAAATCTAAAGTTCTACAACTTTGTTTTTATAACCACCTCCTAATTCGGTCTACATTTTGAAATGCAAATTTGAATTCAAATATGGAACATTTAAAGAATTATGCCTTTTCAAATTGCTTCAAATTTTTCATAACAACTTTGAAAACTCCAAAAACAAACTTTGTACAACTCGACAAGCTCTACATTTTTGCTTTAAGGCTCAACCCCAAAATGTGCTTCAATTTTGAATTAGGTTTTTTGGGGTAAAACAAATCGCTGGAAATATGGGTTTTCGGAATTTCAAATCCAAACAAAACTTTGAACTTGATCCAAACCATACAAGGCAACACATATAACACAATTGTAAACTTGTTTTAATGTATGCATATCAAAGTTTTCACTAATACAAAATGAGGTACAATGCAGATGATGACATGGCAGGTTTTAGTATTTAAAACACCCGAGGTGTTACAATCCTTCCCCCTAAAAGAAATCTCGTCCCAAGATTCAAAGTCATAGGGTAAGTAATGGAAAAGGAAATGTCTCAATCCAAAAACATCCAAAACTCATTCATTAAACAGCTAAGGTTCCTTTACAAACATGGTTCGCAACAACAGAGCAAAACCAACATTTTTCTATATTGACGCAAGAAACTCTAGAAATTTTTCTAACAAGTAATCTTCGGATTCCCAAGTAGCTTCTTCTTCTTAATGTTGATTCCATTGTATCTTGTAGAACTTGATTGTCCTTCTTCGAGTAACACGATCTTTCTGATCCAAAACTCGGATAGGATATTTGGAATAAGTCAAATCCGGTTCAAGTTCCACTCCTTCAACCTCAACATTCTGCTCAGGCACTTGAAGACACTTCTTCAATTGAGAAACATGGAACACATCATGTACAGCTGATAAATGTTCTGGTAATTTCAAGCGATATGCCACTATTCCATACCTCTCTAAAATTTGAAATGGTCCAATATATCGAGGTGCCAACTTGCCTTTAACACCAAAATGGGTAACTCCCTTCATTGATGATACTTTTAGATACACAAAATCTCCCTTATTAAACACCAATGGTCTACGTCATTTATCCGCGTAACTCTTTTGGCGGGACTGAGCTATCTTCAAATTACTTTGTATTTGCCTAACCTTGTCTTCTGTTTCTTTCACAAGGTCAACTCCAAAGAACCTTCTTTCTCCGAGTTCAGACCAACTCAGTGATATTCTACATCTACGACCATAGAGTGCTTCAAATGGAGCCATTCTAATGCTTTCCTAATAACTATTGTTGTATGAGAATTCGGCCAAAGGTAAGCATTCATCCCACTTATTGGAATAGTTAAGGACACAACACCTTAACATATCTTCAAGCACCTGATTGACTCTTTCAGTCTAACCATCTATCTGCGGATGATAAGCTGTACTATACAGTAGCTTGGTACCCAATGAAGAATGCAATTGTTTCCAAAAACTAGAGACAAACTGTGTACCCCTATCTGACACTATAGTCTTTGGTACTCCATGTAGGCTCATGATTCTTGCTAAATACATCTTGGCATATTGGATCGTAGGATATATAGTCTTGACAGGAAGAAAATGTGCTGACTTAGTGAGTCGATCTACAATAACCCATATTGAGTCAAATCCTTTTGATGTCTTGGGTAGACCAACAATAAAGTCCATACTAATGTCCTCCCACTTCCAAGCTGGAATAGGTAATGGTTGTAACTCTCCAGCGGACCTCAAATGTATAGCTTTCACCTTTTGACAAGTATCACACTTAGCTATATATCTAGCGATCTCTATCTTCATTTTTGTCCACCAAAATCTTTGTTTCAAGTCATGGTACATCTTGTTGCTTCCCGGATGGATAGATAACCTAGTAGCATGTGCCTCTTCAAGAATGGACTGTCGCAACTCAGGAACTTTTGGTACCACCAGGTGATCTTTGAACCATAGCACACCTTCACCATCTATACTGAAGCATTCCGCTTTTCCATTCCTGACTCTTTCCTTGATATGGGCTACACCATTGTTTTCCTTCTGAGCAGCAATAATCTGGTCTCGGATATTGGCTTCAACAATTATGTTGGTCAAACTACCTTATTGAATTACCTCTACATTTAACTTCTCCATCTCTTGACATAAAGTCAGACCCATTGTTCTTACTGTCAGGCAATTGCAATAACTTTTGCGACTGAGGGCATCTGCAAACACATTGGCTT
This sequence comes from Miscanthus lutarioriparius, assembly GCA_904845875.1. Taxonomy (NCBI): domain Eukaryota; kingdom Viridiplantae; phylum Streptophyta; class Magnoliopsida; order Poales; family Poaceae; genus Miscanthus; species Miscanthus lutarioriparius. The sequence goes on from CAJGYO010000018.1 coordinate 23,527,973, forward strand.
TACCAGGGTGATAATGTACTTCCAAGTCATAATCTTCAATCAGTTCTAACCATCTTCTTTATCGTATATTCAATTCTAACTGAGTAAAGATATACTTTAAACTCTTGTGGTATGTATAAATATGGCACGTATTACCAAGCAGGTGATGCCGCCAAATCTTCAAAACATGTACCACAGCTGCTAACTCCAGATCATGAGTCGGATAGTGTTCTTCATGTTGCTTCAGTTGCCTAGATGCATAGGCAATGACTCGGCCTTCTTGCATCAACACACATCCAATACCAATACCTGAAGCATCACAATAAATATCAAACGGCTTCTCGATATCAGGTTGGGCTAATACTGGTGCAGTGGTCAACAGTCTCTTCAAAGTCTGGAATGCCTCTTCACAATCAGATGACCAGACAAACTTGACTTGGTTCTTCAACAACTCAGTTATGGACTTTGATACTTTAGAGAAATTTGGAATAAACCGACGGTAATACCCCGCCAATCCTAGAAAACTCCGAACTTGATGAACTGTGGTTGGCGGTTTCTAATCAAGCACATCCTTAACTTTACATGGATCAACAGCAACTCCTTCAGCTGACAAGACATGTCCAAGAAACTGTACTTTCTTCAGCCAAAAATCACACTTGCTGAACTTGGCATATAGTTGATGTTCTCGCAAGCGGGTCAGAACAATTCTGAGATGTTCCGCATGTTCGGTCTTGTTCTTGGAATACACTAAGATGTCATCAATAAACACCACTACAAACTTGTCTAGCTCAGGCATGAATATTGAATTCATCAGATATATGAAATGAGCTGGAGCATTTGTCAAACCAAAAGACATTACCAAGTATTCATATAATCCATATCTTGTGGTAAATGTCGTTTTGGGAATATCTTCAGACTTTATCTTGATTTGGTGATAGCCTGACCTCAAATCTATCTTGGAGAAAACTTTGGCACCGGCCAGTTGATCAAAAAGCAAATCTATCCGAGGTAAGGGATACTTATTCTTGATGGTCACTTCATTCAACGGACGATAGTCGACACATAACCTCAGGGTCTCATCTTTCTTTTTCACAAAAAATTGCCGGACATCCCCAAGGTGAAGAACTAGGTTGGATAAACCCCTTTTCAATCAATTCTTGTAACTGAGTCTTCAACTCGGCTAATTCCTTGGGTGGCATCCTATAAGCTCTCTGAGAAATCGGAGCTATTCCATGTGTCAACTCTATGTTAAACTGGACATCCCTATCAGGTGGTAGACCGGGTAAATCTTCTGGAAATACATCAGAAAACTCACACACTACCGGGATATCTCTAATCTCCTTGACAGCAGCTGCACAAACTTTGCCCACTGATCTTCTTAAGGTTGGAAGTTGGATGAGAAGTTGAGAATTACTATCTGTCAAACTCACCCTTATAGTTCTATTCAAAGCATCTATAACAGCCTTATGCTGATACATCCAATTCATTCCCACAATTACATCTATATCCTGATCCTTTAGGATAATCATGGTAGTGGGAAAAATATGCCCACCCAGGTTTATGGGTACCTGGTATACCATTTCCTTAGTACACAGACGTCCCCCGAGCGACTGTATAAAGAAATTTTCCTTTGTTGCCCCAATTGGAATTTCATGCTTTATCACAAATGTTCTATTGATGAATTAATGAGATGCACCCGAATCAAAAAGCATAACTGTAGGATGATTGGCAACAGGAAACATACCCATCATCACTGGCTCTCCTTCAGGAATCTCCCCGGCTTGAATATAGAAAACCCTTCCTGTCTTCCTTTAATCTTTGCCCTTCTGAGCATTCTGATTATTGTTCTTATTATGTGCTTGACCCTGTTGTTGATTGGCAGGGGCCTTCTGATAATTAGGATTAGACTGTCTTGGATACGGACATTATCTTGAGAAATGACCAGGCTTACCACAATTGAAACAGGGATACTTATGACCCTAGGGTGTTGGAGCAGAAACCCCAGAAGCATTTATCGGTTGTGGATTCTGATAAGTTGTAGCAGGGTGGACATTTGATTGCTGACCGGCTTGAAACTGCGGCGGACGATAAGGACGATGATTATGATTTACTGGATGATAAATCACCCTCTGCCTCTTTTGATTTCCCCAAAAGATCCAGACGGCATACTCTTTTTCTTCTTGAGCTCCTTATGCTGCCGATACTTTCCCTCTGAAGGAATTGCAATATTCACTGCCTCATGATAAGTGACATTGGTACAAGTTGTCATCATAGTCTGTAATTTGGTATTCAGACCTCTCATGAACCATTTCTTTTCCTAGGCATCTGTGTTGACATGTTCAGATGCATACTACGATAGATGATTGAATCTTCCCACATACTACATAACCGTCTGATCCCCTTGCTTCAAAGCAAGGAATTCATCCAACTTCATAGCCATAACTCCCTCGGGATATAATGGGCTCTGAAAGTAGTACGAAACTCTGTCCAAGTTAATGGAACACCTACGGGTTGCATGGCCATAACATTCGCATACCAAGCACTGGCTGCACCTCTAAGTTGCTGGGCAGCAAAGACTGGTTTCTGAAACTCCGTGCATGGAATGAGATCAAATTTCTGCTCCATGGTTTGAAGCCAATCATCAGCCTCTAGTGGTTCATCTGCCTTGGTGAACACCGGTGGCCTTGTGTCTGTAAAATCAACATATGTAGCCTCCTGCCTGTTATGATGGCGACCACGGTTTCCTTGCATCTGATTCTGATTACTTTGAGCTATCTCATGAAGCAGATGAGAATTTTCAACCATCACATTGACAAGTGCGGCTATAGCATCAGCCAGATTTGTTGGAACTGGTGGTGGATCTAGAATACCGTTCTCATCTTATGAAGTACCAGGAATATATGAACCCCGCGTACAACGCATCTGCTTATAACAAAACAAACTTTACTCACAAGTCTTTATTGAATTGCAACAAGAGCTTACTCCAGACACATTACATAGGGTTTACTAATATAAACACAAATCCGCATGTACCTAAACAAGACTATTTAACTTAACTAGAACTAACTATTATACAACTCTACTCCTTTCCTCGATTACTTCAAACTTCAGGCTAGGTATCCATTCCAGAAATATTACTGCCTTCATTATCACTTTCATCGATCATTACTAATTCTTCATGATCTTCTTCTTCTTCCTCTTTCGATTCGCTATCATCGGCAAGGATGACACCAGGGTCCATTGCATCAGCTTGGGGTTCATGATTTGGATCTAGGAGATTGCTTAGCCTATGAACTTCCTCATGCAGATAAGTATTATGTTCTTCTAAATCTTCTACATAGAATTCTAGCTCATGAGTTCTAGCTCTAGCTACATTTTCTCTATGCCAAGCTTCATTTCTTCCTTCCACCGTACGAACTAACATACGTTCGCAGTTCCTATGAGCGGTGGTGAGACGCCTCAATTGACCCTGTAGTTCTCCTACCTGGATGGCATCCAAGGCCCTATCTCTAGTAGCATGTGCTAACTCTGTAGAAATCCTCTGTATCTCTGCCTGGGGATCAGGCCTAGAGCTGCTAGTGCTAGCACCGTCATTCCTAGGGGCAAGTTGGTGATGAGGAACTCCTTTGGGTCCAGTGGACTTACGGGGTGTCTTCTTGGTACGAGCCATACTGTAGGAAGCAAGATTAATCCTAGTAAGACAATCTGACAATAGTCTCAAGAGCAGCAAGGGTGGACTACACAACTCAACCCATACACACTACCCATCCAGACTCAGAGGTGAAGGAAGTAACAAGTGAATTAATCATGATGCATGAATCGTTCTTACGAACAAAATCATCAAAGCTTATAATGCACATAAACAACATTTGTTTTTATATAGGGCATAGTAAGATTACTACTCCACCACACAAAACCTTTTTAATCAAATAAGGAATGGTGAGAAAGAAATTAGATAAGTCGGAAGCATTTTGGACCAAATTAACAAGTTATATTTAGTCATCCCAAATCATTTTGAAGTTTTTGTAAACCAATACGACAAAGACTTTGTAACGATCGCTCTGATACCATTCTGTGGCAGAACCTCCTAAATTATAGGGCCCACATGCACCTGTCACTGTCTAATGACCTCTGACAACTATGCATATGTTCCCGATAACTTAAGAAGACTGTCGGGTGTCCTCGGGGAACCCCGAATCATCCATGATTCCGAGCAGGATCCCATTACAGAGTTATTGTAGTATTACAACATTTATTTAAATATCTACACCAGAGTAAATCAGCGGAAGTCTTACAATAACATAGATTACAAACCATTTGTTTCAAACCATACAACTAAGTTCGGTAAATAATACAAACCAAAGTAGTGGAGTGGCATTATAACATATTACAGAACACACAAATAAGTTGCCCTTCCCAAGGGCCACACATTTACTTATCATCATCGCACTGAACAATAGTCATGCAGCACGATCCAAAACAGATCTGCTCATGAGCCTCACCTACAACAAGGGTCAACGAACCCTGAGTATAAAAGTACTCAACAAGACTTAATCGAAATAAGAATTAATAGAACGCAGGAATGCAGGCTCATGGGATTCAAGGTAGGACTTTAGCAATAATCAAAGTTCTTTTGCGTAAAAGCTCTTTAACAAAATTCTTTATATCAACATTTAAAATTTCATAAGATCATATACAAAGCTGACACAATACGCATTGAGATCATGAAACTTCATACCCAACACTTTCTCAAACCTTACTCAAGTTCCAGTTATTAATACTACGATGATGAACAGTGAGTTGAGTCTCCATAACCGAGGAGCAACGATGATTCGACCCGATTAAAACCCAGCTGGGGATTCCAGACCACACGACATATGTAGGTCCCTGACTTACATATATCAACCTACCCTCGGATCCTCTAAAACAAGAACGGGTCCGCGCCACCCGAGAATATAGTACTCCACCAATCCAGCCCATTGCCACGTGGGTACACGCTATTCCCGCCATCTCTCCACTCCCAGTGCGCGAGTAGACATTCTTGTAATAGAATAGCCAAGTTAAGGCTTACCGTAGTATGCGGTTAGTACTACAAAGTCTCACCTCATGCAATTCAACAACGGTATGGGCCTTAATCGACACAGGCGGAAAGAACCCGCTCACAAGACCTCCATGTCTTGTGGCTCACACACACCGAGTCCGCCCGGTCTAGATTTCTTACTCCACATGCTCATATCACATGATAACATGAGTAACCAAAGTTCCATTTAAAACTTGCAGATGACAGGTAATCACCCGACTTTCATCGTTCTAAGCATAGCTAAGCATAATTAGGCATATACGAATTAAAACTGGTAACAAGGTAGATATGGAAAAAAACAAGGTTGGTAATGCACCAATTAGGTTTTCACTTAAGTCCTAATCACTTAATGCAGTAAAGAAAAGCAAAAGTGAAATCAATTTGTAAAACACAAGGTAGGTTTAAATGCATCCGGGGCTTGCCTTCGTTGACAGAAAAGTTAGGATCCGGAGTCGTTCCACAATTATCAAATTCGACCTCAACAGGCGTATCAACTTCCTCAACCACTTGATTAACTACCACGTGCTCACCTTCGTTCACTACACGTAGTAACAATGCCATGTTTAACATGATGCAAGATATAAAATACGATGCTCGACGATGGATGCAAAAGTAATAACTTGAATACAACTTTCCTTCGCGGTACAGTTACAAGTCAAACTAACTAAACCTTTTTCATAACACTCACATCAATTGCCAAGGATCATTACCAACTAATGACCCAAGGACATCACTCAATCAAAAATTCAATCAAAACCTAAATCATTAAAGGTTACTATTTGCTTTTATGAATTAATTATTTAATTAAGAATTATAAAATAAATCAACTTGTTCCAATTGAGTCCAAAATTTTTGTAAATGTTCATCTCATGATAACTAAATGGCAAAACAAGTTTCATAATTTTTGGATAAAGAAATAAGCCTAGAAAAATCATGGAAACTCATTTATTAATTAATTGAGCAATTTTTATCATATTCAAAAAGTACTGAAAATCAACATTTCATATTTTTACTAAATAATATACATCACAGAGAAGTCACATAAAAATTTTCATAATTTTTGGAGCTCTACATAAATCTACACAAAAATAACAAAAACTCATACTATTCATCCATTTCTGAAAATAGAAAAATCCATTTTGAACTCACGGTCACTGACATTGGGTCCCACCTGTCATCCCTAACCTTCCGTGTTTGACCACGATGACGACGTGCTGACCGGCGAAAACTTGCCGACGGTGAGACCAACGGCGACAGCGAGAGTACCAACACACTCCCCTCATCACCCGCATCGATTGAGTGTACTATCGAGACTAATTGCAGCGGTATACAAGCTTGACGATAGCCATGGCGGACACGACCGCACGGCGGCGCTACGCCAGCGACAAAAGACCGGTAACGGTGAGACAAACCACTCGGGAAGAACCAGGAGCTCACCCCGATTACATTGAAGGCGATGGACGAGTAGGAGGAACAAAGGAGAGGCGAGTCGACGGTCACGGCGATCACGGCGGCGCTAACCACGTCGGTGATGGCGTTCAGGCGACTGCGATGCTCAAAAGGATCAAATAACCGGTCATAGAGCAACACGGGATCAAGGCGAAGCTGGTGACACGCTGAGCAAGGACAAAGACCCACCGTGGAGCTCCAGCCACGGTGCACACACCACGGTGAGGTTGCCGGCCGCAGGGAAGAAAGGCAAAGAACGGTGGCTCCCGGCGCAATCAAGCAACAAGGGCTAGAGGACTGGTTTCGCAAGGAACTAGCGAAGCTGTGGCAAGCTTAGCTGAGGCTGGTTTGCGTGGAGGAGGCGAGGCGAGCTCGACGGAGCAGCGGCGGCGACGTCGAGAAAACAGAGGAAGGCAAACGGCGAAGAACGACAACGACGCAGGTCTTATAACTCGGTTCAGAAGCAAGGAGAAGCCACGCAAGGGCCTTTCCCACACCAGCGCGAAGCCGAGGGCGGCCACAGGTGCGATTGGAAGCCAGGAGAAGGTCACCGGCAATGTAGCTTAAGCGGCGAGAAATGTTCAACGTAATTACAGAATTGCCATTCGTCTAAATTTCCAAATTACTCCCAAATTTGTATAACAACTCAAAAATCTCCAAAAATAAAAGTTGCTCAAAATCCAAAGTTCTACAACTTTGTTTTTATAACCACCTCATAATTCGGTCTACATTTTGAAATGCAAATTTGAATTCAAATAGGGAACATTTAAAGAATTACGCCTTTTCAAATTGCTTCAAATTTTTCATAACAACTTTGAAAACTCCAAAAACAAACTTTGTACAACTCGACAAGCTCTACATTTTTTCTTTAAGGCTCAACCCCAAAATGTGCTTCAATTTTGAATTAGGTTTTTCGGGGTAAAACAAATCGCTGGAAATCCGGGTTTTCGGAATTTCAAATCTAAACAAAACTTTGAACTTGATCCAAACCATACAAGGCAACACATATAACACAATTGTAAACTTGTTTTAATGTATGCATATCAAAGTTTTCACTAATATGAAATGAGGTACAATGCATATGATGACATAGCAGGTTTTAGTATTTAAAACACCCAAGGTGTTATAGACGACGAGCTCGCGTCGCCAAGACAACAAGGTCTCGGCCTGCTGCGCCACCACATGCTCGAGCAGCGTGCGAATCTCGTGGTGGGCCCAATGATCCTCAGGCGTCGCGGCCTCTAGAAGACCATGGACCAAGGCTGTCGCGGCGGTGATGTTCTGGCTTGCCCGGATGAAGCGAGGGAGGGTTTCATCGTCCGCGATGATCCTTCAATTCACGTCGTGGGCCATGGCACGTGCGCGCCTGCCGTCTCCATGGCGCTCGATCTCCCGATCGAGCTCCACATGCTTCTGCTCATGCTGGAGTCGTGCTTCCTCGAGCTCTTGGTCAGGCTTTCAGCTGCTCCACCCGCATGCGCGGTGGGGCTGCTATTTCCCCCTCGGCCTCATCGTCGAGGTCGTTTGTTGGGGTAGCCTCCTCCTTGTGGATGCTTTCGACGTGTCCCTCAAGGGTACCTATTATGAAGCATTCATGAGAGGGGTGATGACTCCCCCTGCTAGAGTTAGAGCCAGAGGGAGATTCTGGCTCCTCTGCGAGGAGGTCGTGGAAAGATTCCACGACATGCTCGATCACCCCCATGAATTTGTTGTTCGTGGGAGTGGAATCATGCGTTGCGCCACAAGGTGGCTAATGGTCTCCGCGGCGTTGCAGAGACCGAACGGGAGCACTATCGGGGCGCTCCGGATGAGGTGTTCCGGAGAGAGGGGTTCCCCTCCAACGAGTCGTGCCATGTCATTGGCGTAAGAGAAGGTGAGGTGGCGTAGGTCCTCTTGGGACGGCTAGGGTCCTAGGGAGATGCCGAGCTGGCGCTCAAGCCTCCCGTGGTTGAGGAGCTGGTTGTTTCTGGGGGCGTGAGCCCCTGGTGCATGTAGGTTTAGCTCCTCAACCACCTCATCGACTATGTAGAAGCCAAGGGAGGGGAGAGGTTGGGTGGCGGCGTGAGCCAATGCCAACTCTCCTCCTATCGTGATGATGAAGTCTAGGTCCCCAAAGTGCACGTGTGCGCCTGGGACCTAGCTGATGCCGTGACTAGCCATCCATGGCCTGATGTTAATGTCGGGACGCGCAAAGGCCCCTACCTGGCGCGCCAACTGTCAGTATTTTGAGTAAACACCGACGAGTAAATTTTCGTTATTGTGCATCTGGCCCAGATGGTGTGCTGAAAAGACACAAGGTTTATACTGGTTCGGGCAGAATATCCCTATGTCCAGTTCATGGCTGTTGCTCGTGTTATTAGCACTGAAAAGTTCATAGTAGGGGTTACAAACAGGAAAGAGAGGGACAGGTCCCAAGTCTCTGATGGAAAGGTCGAATGGGTGCTGAGAGCTTGGTTGCTGCTCCGCTATGTGTGATGTGATTCGTGATGTGTTGAATCGATCTCCTTAGTGGGGTTCCCTGCCTTCCCTTTTATAGGCCAAGGGAGAGCAGGGATTACAGATGGGAGGAAAGGGGAAAAACTAGAGGCAAAGGAAATCCTTCAACGACGTCGGGTCTTCCTTTTCCTCTGTGTGAGCCCCACTGACATGACAGGTGGTGACAGGGATAGCTCCACGCTGGGCGCATGTCCTGGCATTGTCAGCGAGTTGTCACGTCCCATCCCACCCCGGCGGGTGGCGCGGTAGACCAAGGTGTTGATCCATGGCCATACAGGGAGCAGACGACATAGTGACCGCATGTCCATTACTATAGGTGATGGGAGTTTCCTCTTGGACCGTAGTGGTTGTCGTGAGCTTCCGTCAAGATCTGTGCCCGAGGGCAAATGGTGGCGCCCACAACACTGTAAGGCAAATGTTGGTTCCTACAACACTATTTTGGGCTCTGACATGCCTAGAAGGTCACAAAGTGCCCTTCTTGTCATATCCTGATGGTACTTTCTTGCATACGTGCTGGGTACGGTCCTCGGTATTACAGTTGACTTGAGTGCCCTGCCTTATCTGTGCACGTCGTTATGAAGGAGTCGTGCGTAGACATCGAGCGAGGCCTAGCCAGCCCCTAGACATCGGGTGAGGCGGAGCCAGCCCTAGGACGTCGGGCGAGGCAGAGCTAGCCCCCAGACATTGGGCGAGGTGGAGCTAGCCCTCGGGAGTCAACCTAAGGCGGAGTCAACCCTCAGGGGTTGGGCAAGATGGGGCCCATGGTCGTAGCACCCACTGAGGTGGAGCCAACCCTCGAGGGTCAGACGAGGCAGGGCCCATGGTCTCGGTGGCCGGGCAAGAAGTGACCCAGCAAGCGGTGTAGTCATGCTCTTGATCACGCGGATGAATCAATGTTGACGGTCCTTAGCTCCTCCTCTTCGCGTACCCTAATATTGGTCCCCGATAGATAGAGAAGGGTATACCGAGCCAGGCAAGAGATCAACCAATGAATACCAATGAAATCCACGGAGACAAGATGACACAATTATTTTTCCTCCGAGGTTCACTTGCTTGCCGGCAAGCTACGTCCCCGTTGTAGTGATTCACCCACTTGGAGGTTCACATGCTAATAGGCATCACACGCCTAACCCGCAACCAGGTGCCGCACAACCAACACAATATGGGGATCCACAAGCTACACACAATCCACTAGAGTTGTCTTTCGTGATCTCCCACGGGGAAGGCACAATGCAAGAACCCCTCACAATCCACCGATCGGAGCTAGAGACAAACACCACCCTCCACTCAATGATCATTGCTACTCTAAGCCATCTAGATATCAACAAACACCAAGAGTAACAAGAGAAATTCGAAGCAAAACACAATCCCCAAGTGCCTCTAGATACAATCACTCAAGAAATGCACTTGGACGCTCTCCAATCTCACCAAATGATGAATCAATAAAGTAAGATGAGTTAGAGAGGAATGGCTAGGCTCACAAGGTTGTATTCTCAATAGAAATGGCCAAAAGAGTGAGCCCAAGCTGGCCAACACATTTTTATAGAGTCCCAAAAGTAATGGAGCCGTTATGCCCCTCATTGGGCTGACTGCGTAGCGACCGGACCAGCCTGTGGTCCGGACCGGACGCACCGGAGGTAGGGTCCGGTCACCCTAAAACCGCCATGCGTACACCTCTTTGAATCTAGGCCGTTGATCACCAATGGCTACCTCCAACCGCGCAAAGTTAGTCACTCCAGATCGGATGCACCGCCAGCATCCGGACTCTCCTGCGCCCGCGAGTCTAGAGTGAAACAGAAAGCATCCAGAGCGCTCCAGGATGACTGGACCCAGTCCAATCCTCATGACCAGACCCTCGCAGATTCCGGTCCTCTCGATCAGCGTTTACCCGTGCACCAGGCAGCAGTGACCGGACTCGGCACAGGCACGTCCGGTCGCGTCGTGACCCCCAGAGTTCGGTCGCAATGAAATCTACACCGAGAGGTTCTAGGGGCTCCAGACCGAGTCCGGTCTACCCCGACCGGACCCACCACTTGAGTCCAGAGCACGTTAAGCTGCCACGCGTCCTTCGTCGCTCAACACTTGATCAATCAAACCCATAGAAGATAGTAGCACCCATAGGCTAGGGTTGGCGACCGGACTCACCCACTCAGGGTCTGGTCCACCCATAGCCAGGATCCAGTCAGTGTTTTCTTCACCTTTACGTCTCCAACTTCTTCACCCTTGCTCCCAAGTGCTAACCACAAAGTGTATCATCATTGTGCACGTGTGTTAGCAATTTCACAAAGCATTTTCAAGGGTGTTAGCACTCACTAGAATCTAAATGCATATGCAATGTATCTATCCTAAACCCACTCACACCCACTAGGTGTCTTGAGTGGCAAAAAAATGGCCCTATCAAATATACCTTTACCTTGAGCCCATTTTGTTTTTCTCTTTCTTCTTTTCCAAATAGGAGCTTGATTACCATCATCACATGTCCATCTTCACCTCCATGGACTTCATCTTGCTCCACTACTTGGTGTGTATTAACCTATCTCAAATTCACTTAGAGCCAAAGGTTAGTACTTAAGGTGTCATTAATTAACCAAAACCAAACTAGGGCTTTCACCTAGCTTGCATCTAGGGTCTTGGCTCTCAGTAGCAAGGCTCAGTGCATGCTCTGGTGTTTGGTTGTTTGCACGAAATTAGGCTGCTCCAAGAAGTTTTTTGGTTGCTTACACTAGGACGAGCTGAGTGAGATAAAAAATATATAAATAATTATCATCACAACATTTACTCTTAATATTAACAAAAAAAATATGTTAATATCATTTAATATGTGCTAATAATGCATGAATAACATCATTAGATCGTTAATTTCTCGCATCCCACAAGCCAATTTTTTTTTTGTTTTTTGGCCCTTTTTTTAAAGATATTCACAAATAGACCCATGGAGGTATGCTTTTAAAATCTAGACCCAATTGGCGCCGAGGTTACATGTCTCGATGCCAATTGCTCTAGCACCGAGGTTGGAGTCGCCATAAGCGTGGCATCCTACGTGGAGGCTTGCGTGGCACGACGTGGCAGCCGGCTTGGCCCCATAGATCTTTTTTGCCTAGCTCGGCGCCGAGATCCATGGCATCGAGCTTGGCGCCGCCTCTCCTGGCGCCGAGCTCAGCGCCCTATGCTTTGGCACCGAGCTATGCATCGAGTAGTTGTCTGTTGTCCACTTCTAGACAATGTTAGTTGCTGAATTAGTGTTTGCTCCAAAAATAAAGTTTGTAGTGCACGCCATAATCTACAACTTTGATTAAAGGTGAAAGACCACAACTCTTATAGAAACTAAAGTTAAATTTTGTTCAAAACAGTAACATGAAAAGGTGTCATGACTTGATAGGAACACTTAGAAGCATTTGAAGAAATGAGAACATGTTTCATTAACCCAGCGCCACATGAAGAGTACATGGGACAATACATGGCCTGTGTGGAACTCTACGTAGTCCCAACACTAATCCTAATATGCCTTAGGGAAATTAAACATAGAATGAGTTGCAATGGCATGTGTGGAACTCTATACTTCTAATGTTTAGAGCTCCACCACTAGTCCTAACATGCCTTAGGGAATTTAACTTATTGGGCCTATTACATTGTTCTACTGGGTGCAGCGTGGTTGTTTCCCCTTTCTGACATTCCGTGAAGATGGTTCCGCTGCATCCTTCTTGTTCTTGAGAGCTTCCTCCCAGACTTTAAGCTCTTGCTCTTGCTTCTGATGCTTGATGGCTGCTTCATGCAAACTTAACGGCTCCCTCCTCCTAGCAACCTCATCCTCCTTACCTTTTAGATGGATCTGGTCCACCCTGACGCGCCGCTCTTGCTCCTCCCTGATTTTTCGATCCACCTCGTGCACCTGAGTCATCTTCACAAAGTATTAGCCTTTGTTTTCCACCTCCTATGGGATTTTTCCTAGCCATGCTAGGAACTTCTGATCCACCCATTTGACCCACTTGCAAGGCTACGTGTATAGTGCTAGATGCCATGGATCAGGTTCAGAAAAGATAATGAGAAACCAAAGATTTAGTTGTCATTCTTACCATGAAGTCGTCATCCAAATCTAGGCACATGATGTACCTACAACCATAGTGTTAGTCTAGATCAAATGACACGGAAAGGATCGTCCTAAACCCCACTAATCCTCACACCCAATTGAGATGATCGGCCTGAGGATGATGGGTGGAGAACCTAGGTGAAGCACACCCTCAACTGCGATTCCATCATCGTCTCCATGGAAATGTACCTCCTCCCGAGCCCTGTCAACCAACTCACTAAACGGTGGCCTATCATTGAATAGCACAGGCACGCTTTTGCATCTCCATGGCTGAAATCCCCCCACTTCTTCCATGGCTCCATCAACCTATAAATAGCCCGTCCTACAGGCCACCTTCAACATGCATGATGACCTCAACCTTGCAGTGATAGAAAACACATACTGTTAATTTTTGTGAGGTGAAGATGGCGGTATCAATGAGGAAGAGAACCCCATGGCTCGGTGTCCTCTTCTTTGTTGTTGGCATGCTGCTCCTACAACTTACTTTGATGGAGGAGAAGGAGGTACCTTCTGTGGTGCATCTTGGGCATGATGTTGGGGGGAACACGATGCCATGGTGTTTAGGGACAAGATGAGCATCGTGCATGGTAGCATGGTTGCTAATAAGGACGACGGAGGTGGCGGTGGAGATTGCGGAGGTGGAGGTGGTGGTGATGGAGGAGGAGGAGGTTGTGGCGGAGGGGGAGGAGGGGAGTTGCGTCATCATATCGTGTATGAATAATAATCGCACTCCTGTTAGTTGCGTCATCATGTCGTGTATGAATAATAATTGTACTTCGTGTTTAATGCTTGAACGACTTGTTTCATATTGCTTACTGTGTGTATTCACAAAGGGGCGAAAACTAGCACATTGTTGTTACATATGTATATACATAGGGTCAGCCTAGCTTGCATGGAAGGTGCCAGGGGTATGCCCCTGTATTCCTTGGAATACCCAAGATTTTGTGACACAACAATGAATATATTTATACAGGTTTACATGTATATTGGTACATCACGTTATATGTTGCAAATATGGCAAATAAGCCCAATACACCAATTAGTTCTGGCAGCCCACGAAGAAACAAAGCCCAAAAATGCAGAAACCCATCAACTCGCTGTCTGCCTGTCTCGCTCTCCCTCCCCGGCTCTTGTCCGTCGCTCTCGCTCGCGAGAGGCAAAACCGTGCCACCCCTGCTCTCGCCTCATAGCGCGCCACCGCCTGTGGCCAGGCCGATCGGAGTTCAACTGCCATTTGCCAGGCGCCAGCCACCACCGCGGTAGGCTGGCAACCCGCAGCCAGCACCTCCCCCCACTCCGGCCACCCCTACGGCCCTACCCCTTTTCCTGCAGCCTCCTCCTGGCGCGAAGGAGTTGTCCACCGACGGCCTAGCGGCGGCGCCCCTTCGGCATCCGTGTCCGACCCTTCGCCCTCCCCCTTGGCGGCTTGAAGCAAGGTGAGCAAAACACCCTATTGCGTGGCTAATTTGGTTTGTGTAACCTTGTTAGTCATATTGCTTAGTTTATGTAGCTAAGTATTTGCGCTCTCTAATTTGGCATTGGTTGCCTTGTTATTGAGCACTACTAGTGAGCTTAGGAGTTTTGTGCTTTTGCTTACTAGAATTGTGTAGGAGCTCCCCGTTGTGTAAAATACTAGTGGCATAGGTTTGTGTGACCTTGCTCCTAGAATTGGATAGGTGAGCTCTAGCTAGCTTAGCACCTTAGTTGCTTAATTAGTATCTTTATAAGGTGCTAGAGAACATAGATAGAGGGGTGTAGTCTTGGCTAGACCGATAGTTTTAATTCCGCACTTATTTCGGTTAGCCGGTGCGATTAAGTTTTAGAAAGGACTATTCACCCCCCTCTAGTCCGCCATCTCGACCCTACAGGCGCCCCTTCGGCATTCGTGTCCGACCCTTCGCCCACCCCTTGGCGGCTTGAAGCAAGGTGAGCAAAACACCCTAGATCGATTCTTTGGTGTATGAAATTTGAACTATTGAAGATTTCTTTTTCTTATTGTTTGACTGTATTCTTGTAATGTAGATGAAGTAGCATATCAACATTGTGGGAGAAAGCTACAAAGGCAAAAAATAAACAGCTTCCACATCGACACCAAATGCTACTTATGATCCATTATATTACATATTTGCTTTGATTTTTTTATACGTGGCACACCGTGCTACAAATTCCTGGCTCCGCCACCGGTGGCTTGCATCTAGGGGCCAGGCTCTCAGTAGCAAGGCTCGGTGCATGCTCTGGTATTTGCTTGTTTGCACGAAGTCAGGCTGCCCCAAGAAATTTTTTGGTTGCTTACACTAGGACAGGCCGAGTGAGATAAGAAAATATAAACAATTATCATCACAACATTTACTATGTGCAACTATTAATTTATAGCTCTTAATTTATCTTATTACTCTTAATATTAACAAAAAATATGTTAATATCATTTAATATGTGCTAATAATACATGAATAACATCATTAGATGGCTAATTACTCGCATCCCACCATCCTAGCATGGGAAAAACCGCTACTATCCTCATGAAAATTTTCTATTTTAGCCCTCTTTACAAACTATTTCTAGCTCTAGTGTTTTATACTTAATTTTAACTATTTGCCCAGAGTTATTTGTAGAAATCATTTGTAAAAAGGGCTAAAAAAAATTACTACTATCCTCATATTCCCGGAGTTAGGTTGGAGGACCCCTTTTGCAATTGACGAGCCAAGCCCAAGTGCTAGTGCAGCAAACCAAACAAGGAAAAGTCACATCCTGTAGGCCTAGCCAAGGAAAATCCAAGCAACCAATGATGCCCTATTTTCTTTTTTTAGATGAAAAAATACTTCCACTCAACACGGTGTCCATGCAAATCGCTGGACACAAGAACAGCACATGATCTGGTACCTGGTCCATCCAGGACAAAGGACCAGTTCATACCCAGGGCTACTAAAGAGTGTGCTACTGAATTGCATTCACATGGCTACTGAGGCAATCACACCCTATTTTGATGTCGAAGGACACTGTACTCCTGGCTCTAACCGAACTGAACATTATAGCAAACAATGTACGGATCTAGATAACCCTCTACAGTTGCAAGCATCGTAACATAAGTTAGGGTCATCTGAACAGAAACATTGTTACAGACTATTCTTATACGGAGCCACAAAACTGAGGCACAAAGTCCTGAAAGCAACATAAAACCAATTGCTTCCTCTTTCAGCTAGTACTGAGGCACAAAGTCACACAACACGGAGGCAGGTTACAAGGGGAGGCCATAGAGTTTCAGACTGTTTGACAATACATGCTAGTTTAATAGCAAATTAGCAATGCACTGGCAACAGTTAGATACAATGAATCTACCTGACTCCATGTTCCAAAGCTCAAATACCGGAACAAGCTACATATTTTAGTCCTTATCACATCGGATATTTAACACATGCATAGAGTATTAAATATAAACTAAAAAATAACTAATTGAATAGATTGTGACTAATTTGCGAGACGGATTTTTTAAGCCTAATTAGTCAATGATTTGACAATGTGGTGCTACAAGTAATACGTGCGCCATCGATTTAATTAATTAGGCTTAATAAATTGCTCTTCTTATGGATTACTAAAGACTGTGTAATTTATTTTATTATTAGTATCCGAACACTCCCGCGCTACACCTCTAAACATTAGCCCCTGAATTTAAACCAGCCCGTACAAATAGTACACTTTATATATGCCGGTTAAATTGAAAAGAAACCTTGGACATGTTGAGCATCAGGCTATGAACATCCTAAACTCTAGGCTGTGGGCACAGCCGAATACACACAGAACTATGTCAACTGGGGGTCAGGCGAGAGGTGCCGCCGTATCCATCCTCCTCCATCGGATCCCTCGCGTATGAGCAAGATGGCGGCAGGCTCGACCTCGGTCTCTGGGTGGAGATGGAGAGGAGGGATTGGAGCCTGCCACACGTGTGGATCTCGGTGACGCGGAGGAGAACGAGGAAGCTAAGCGTGGGGCGGAGCCGGCAGCGGCGCCGTGACCCCGGAGCTGTGGGCACAGATGCCCACGCTGCCACGAGCGCAGGGGACTGACTCGCTGCTCGCCCCGCACGCTGCAATAGCTCAAGTGCCCGGAGTAGCTGCTCACCTCGCAGAGTGCCGAGGCGTTCCTCCACTCACGTTTTCGCAGCGGAGCGCTCGCTGTCGCTGGCGTCACACTACCCTCACACGCGCTGGTTGCCGGAGGCACCGAGATCGGTCAATGCCTTGCGACCCTTTCCCATGAGGTGCTGCCTGCAGAACTGGTTGCTGGTTGAACGAATGTGGATGAAGGTGTGTACCATGTGTGCTGTTTTTTTAATCTCTGAACGGATGAACATGGACGCCCTGCGACCTTTTGTTAGAATTGCTTACAAATAATTATATATATTCATGCACTTTAGCTTACCATATCAAACTAGAGCAAAGTTCACGTTCCATATAAGTGCGATCTTTTGAAGGAGGCGTACAATAGTTTCAAGGTAAAAAGGGCACTGTACTTATCGTGCATTTTGGAGTATTTTCTCCGGGACTGATTCAAGCTTAATGGGATCTCATCTACTGAGAATCTGACCCATTTGTTGAGGAGAAATTTTACAATGGCTGAAAAAATAGGAACCATCCATCCAGAGGAATTGAACAGTAGAAAAACATGAGGTGCTAAAATAAATGTACTTACAAGTACCAGAAAGGTGGGGATAGTACTAAAATTGATGGAGATAGTATCAAAATATGTGGGACCAAATCTTATTTTCTATTAATAATAAATTAAATTCCATAAAGGATCTCTGAGGGGTATTACTGTAATCTGGCATTAGTTGTCTCCTCCATCACGCGTTGACGAGAGCGGCGGCAGCCAGCACCCAGCAGTATAGTTGCCCATGCAGCCCGAGGCACGACGGCACGGCACGAAGCCCGCTTTTTTAGCCCGACACGAGCACGGCACAGCCCGATGACATGCGGGCCCGGGCTGGCCCGGCCCGAGGGTGCAGGCCGTGCCTGGGCCGCGGCTTAGGCCCGTGGGCTGAAACGGGCGCCTCACGTCGGCCCCGGCTCAGCGCCCGCCACCCCCCCCCCTCCTCCACCCACTCCTCCTTCCCGCCCACTGCATCATGCCCAACTGGCAGCCAACCAGTGGCCGCCCCCTCCCGGCCCACCGTCCCCGCCTCATATATGAGCCACACCCACACACCGCGCCCGCAGTGGCTCCCCCCGTGCAGCCACGCTCGGACGCTCCCACCCCCGAACCCTAACTCCCCGTCTCCATCTCCTCCGCCTCCCCGTCTCCATCTGCTCCCCGTCCCCATCTCCTCCCCGTCTCCAGCATCAGGCATGGCTGGCGCTGGGCGGCCCCGATCTGCTTGCCCGGCGGCCACGGCGCCTCCTCCATCCCCACCCCAAAGGCCTCGCACACACACAGCCCCTTCCTTCACCAAAGAAGCAGCCGCCCCCCCCCCAACCAAAGAATGCAAAGGTGGCCCCTTCCCCACCAACCGCAACGGTTGCGGCAGCCACTTCCCTCACCGGCGGCTACGGCGCCTTCCCTACTGACGGCGAAAGTGACGGGTTCTTGTGCGACGCGGACGGGATGGGGATCGAGGGCGCGGTGCCCGCGGTGCGGGACGCGGAGGCGCTCCGCGCGGGGTAGATCTACTTCGTGCTGCCCACCGCCGCGGCCTATGGCGCGAGGAGGTCGCCGCGCTCTCCTCCCGGGTCACCTCGGCCGCAGCGCCCGGCCTACCCTCTCTCCCTTCCCCTGCTGATGCGGGCCTCGGGCCGGCCTGGCCTGTTAAAAAGGTCGTGCTTTCCGGGCCGGTCCGGCACGGAAAGTGGCCCGACGGGCCGTGCCTGGGCCGTCAGCTAGGCACGGTGGACTGGGGCGGCATGGCCCGGCGGCCCGGCGTGCTCTACCGTGCCGTGCCCTACCGGACCGTGCCGGGCCGGGCCGGGCGGCCCGAATGGCCAGCTATACCCAGCAGCAGCCCGTGCCGCTGGCCGACTGTTGGGTGGACGACATCTGCATGCTAAGGATCGATGAATCCATCAGTTCGTGCGCGCCGTGCAGCTTCCTCCTCTGGCTGCTCCGCCTGGCCGTCGTCCACTCGTCCTCAATGCGTCGTCGAGTTGTACCTGAAGGCGCATCTAGGGGCGACAGAGCATGAGCGGAAGCGGCTGTGCTGGGCACTAGACTGCGGGAAGCTGTCGCGGGAGGTACGCACGCACGCGGCGCAGAACGACGGCCGGCTGCCGCTCCGCGTCGTGGTTGCAGGTGCTGCTGTCTTCCAAGGCCTGACAACAGTTGTACGTAAATGGAGTTGTTTGTCAGCAGCAAACATGCCATTCATATTCCCGTGGCTTGCTTGTTCACTTCAACCACTTCAGCAGTATTTTTAAGAATAAAAGTGTTTTTTTCTCAAAAAAATCAGCATAAGCATGAACATAAACCAAATTTTAGCGAAACGAACAGACGAAGACCCGGTGCAGCAGCCAAGCCACAGGAATATGAATGACATGTTTGCTGCTGACAAACAACTCCATTTACGTACAACTGTTGTCAGCCCTTGGATGTGAATGGAAGCGTGCAATATATTTCTCAATTACTAAAATACCCACTATAATATCAATTACTAAAATACCCACTATAATATATTTCTCAATTAGTTACTAAGAAAATAGAAAAGGACAAAAGTACCTAGAGGTATTATGGTACTTTTCCAACTATTGTAAAAGATTTTTTATAGAATGGAACTGTGATTTCAGTTGTAATTAAGCTTAACGTGAACTGCGAAATTAAGATTTGAAGAACTCTGTCATGTAAGCGACTGCTTGACATTTTTTTTAAATTACACAGTACAATGTTTGACGTCCACGACATGCACGCACACACTGTCATATTTGCTTGCTATATAAGAGCTTTGTCATATTCAGTAATGAGAATTGGAAGACTGCAATGGATGCAAAACCATGATCATATTCAGTCGCTATGCAAGATCTCTGTCATCTTTGCTTGTTATTACCAGACCACTCATGCTCTTCAGTTGATTGCCGGTTTATTGTTCTCTTGTCACTGTGAAGCCTGAGGGTGTGGTGGTGAAGCCAAATTGCCCGGAGAGATAGCTTGCAGTGTTTTGTTATAATTCATTTCAGTGGTCTTAAATGGTACGGTGATCCGTCAAAACATTTTACAAACTTTAGCAAGTCTATCTATGACCTGAAAAATATAATCCATTGTAATGCCTGAAGATAGTATCGAGTGAATCAAGTTCGGATGAATCTGACACGGCATATATACTGTAGGTTGGTCTGGCTGCAGTCTGCATTATAAACTCCGCTGATGCTGATATTTTTTTTTATTTGATAAAGGAAGCCTTTATTGAAACCTCGGAAGCAATACGTCGAGTTGATATAAAGCCAAAGAGGGCAACTTCAGCGGAATTCCTTGAGCACTTCATCCTTTTGCTACAACTCATTTGTTTGGCCTCTGTCCAACATGAGGCACACAGCCAAAGAAAGAGAAGAAACCTGGCACAATCTAGTGACTATCAATTCGTAAACTAGACCGTCACCCATGTGCCTAGGAAAAAAATCCTTAGCCACCAGCGTCAACTGTTGTGATACCGCTACAACTATATCCTGTAAATCCGGCTTCTGCAGGATAGCCCAAGTACATAGCTAGTGGGTAACCAAATAGATAACCTGCACTTAAGAAACAATTTTTTTTTCTTTTCAAAAACAATATCATTCCTGTTGAGCCAAATAGACCAACAAGTCGCAGCTCCTCCTAGCAGGAGTAAAAGCTTGACAACTTTGTTGACACCTCTTAGCTAGCCATTGAACATATGACCTATATTGTGGGGTTCTAAAAGACCTGTCGCAACATGAATAAAACACCAAATTGAACAAGCAAACCGGCTGTCAAAGAACAAGTGCTTAATTGACTCTTCTTTGTGACAAAAGCAACAAGTTTTACTACCTTGCCAATTGCGATTTACTAGGTTATCCTTTGTCAATATAACTCCTCGTCGTAGGTACCATAGGAAAATTTTTATTTTCAATGAGACTTTCACTTTCCAAATGAGTTTGTTAATGTTTGGGATATCATTATGTAATAACGCTTGATAGTGTGACTTCACCGAGAATTTTCTATTTGGATGTAAATTCCAGTGAAACTCATCTTGTTCATAGGCCAACTCTATATTAGCAATACGGCGCAACAAATTGTTCCACGCTACTAATTTGGGACCAATGAAGTCTCTTCACCAAGATAGGTTTGGTGTTGGACCAGAAAGAACCTCCGCAATGGTAACGCGTTTAGGTCTGGCAATGTTGTAAAGACACGGGCACGGTTCCTGTAAAGACGAATTCCCTAGCCATTTGTCTTCCCAAAATCGTACTTGTGTTCCATCCTTTACAATGAAGGATCCAATGCGGAAAAAGTCACGCTTCACCTTCATAAGACTAGAGCAGAAATGTGAATCCCCATTTTTCCATTCCACTTGTATTAATGGCTTCGAGCCTAAATATTTATTACAGAGTAATTGCTGCCAAGTCCCCTCTGTGGTAAGTAACTTGAACAACCATTTACTAAGTAGAGCAATGTTTTTAATATGCAGATCATGAATTCCAAGACCTCCTTGGTCTTTGGGCTGACATAATATGCTTTATTTAGCTAAACGATATTTCTTTTTTTTGCTCATCACCTTGCAAGTAAAATCTAGACCGGAAATAATCCAATTTCTTTTGGACTCCTTTTGGCACGGCAAAGAAGGACATCATATACATTGGTAGGCTGCTAAACACTGAATTTATCAATGTTAAGCGTCCCCGAATTGAAAGATGTTTCCCATTCCAACTATTTAGTCGCCTCTAAAAACGTTCCTCAACCTTCCTCCACACTACTACGCAAAAACTTAATCGAGGTGTTTCGAAAAAGGCCTCCGAGGCGGTTGGGCCGGTTGCCCGCCTCGGTTATTCGTGGCAGGGCAGTCGGCCCAGCAACCGCCTCGGTTAATGCTTAACGGAGGCGGGCATCGTAACAGAACCGCCTCAGTTAATGCCTATTAACCGGGGCGGATGTTCTAACACAATCGCCTCGTTTAATACATTAACCGAGGCGGTCGTCTATAAGGCCCACCTTTGAAAAGACTAAAGCCCAACAGGCCCAGGCGAGGCCCAATAGCCATCTACGATATAAATACATGAAGTTAGGGTTTTCATTCACCCATTTCTTTTCCTCTCCCTCTCCCTCTCCCTCTCCCTCAGCCGATCGAGCGGCGCGCTCCCCTGCGCCCTTCCCTCTCTCCCGCGAGCCCCTCCTCCCCCATGCGGTGGCGCACCCTGGCACGTCGCTCTCCCCCTCACCCCTCCCTCGCTCCCCCGAGCTCTTCCCTCTCCTCTGCACCGCCCCTTCTTCCCCCCTACGCAGTGGGGCACCCCTCTCTCCCCCATGCGGCGACACACGAGACCACGGCCTCCAGCTGCGGCACAGGCCCGCAGCGGCGGTGCGGGCCCACAGCGGCTGCGCGCCCTCTAGCGGATCCGTCAGCGGCGGATGCGGCCCCTCTAGATGCGGCGGGAGGCCAAATTCAGCGTCGTGTGGCCGGATCCCGGCGGCGGGAGGCCGGATCCGGTGTTGTGCTACCGGATCCCGGCTGCAGCGGCGGCGACCCATGGATGGGCTCAGTGGGCCCGTGAATGGGCTCAGCGTCAATGGGTTTTCTTTTTTTGTTTTTTTATTTGATTTGCCGAGGCAAGCATTTGAACCGGCTCGGTAAAGTTTGATTTACTGTGACCTTTCCGCCGAGGCGGATGGTTGCCCCCCTCGTTAAATTCTTTTTGCCCGCCTTAGTTAAGGTTATTGCAGTAGTGCCACTCAGCATTGCTAAGCTTCATAAAATGTATAGGAATTCCCAAATACCGAATTGGAAAATCACCAGACTTACAACCAAACAGTTCGACGTATTGATCAAGGTGGTCTTGAGCATTTTTGAAACAGAACAATTTGTTCTTAAGCAGCCTGATAGACTATTTATTTGATTCCCTATTGACCTTTCGTGTCCTTGAAGTATTTATTTGAAATCAGGAGGATTTAATGATGCCTGCATGCCCAAACTATTTTCTACTCTTCTTGTTGAAGGTCTGGAGCCCCTTTTGGTTTTTTTTATAGAACGTATCTATATTACTAGACAATGGAAATGTACAAAGACACAGATGAATATAGATACGAGAGTACAGGATATAGAGACAATTGTCCCGACAAACATGGACAAAAGCCCCTAGAGAGAATTAAAATAACAAGAAGGTCCTTGGCCAATGTGCACACCAACCGCGTCGGCAAATTCCACCGCCGGCCATCGTCGGCGCCAAGAGCACCCGAAGCCATCCAGATCAGGAGAAGCCCCATGGCAAGAATGCTGTGAAACGAGCCACAATAGACACCCATCACCATGGGCGGGTTGAAGTCATCATTGAAGAAGCATCGGCCGGGGATGCACCCCGAGCTCCTCCGTATGGATCGAAGCTCGCCATCGACTAGCGTCGAGGGGGCCGAGCTTGATCCACTCTCCATCCTGCAGCAACGCCCACAACCGTCGCTCCATCCTTTGACAAAGCACACCACCGGCACTGCCGCCTCACTGAGACGACATACGGCAGACCACGCAGACTCCTATACACGAGCCGGTGAAGCTGGACTCCACCTCCATGCGCTCGTCGACGGCACTGGAGGGAAGCACCACCGAGACAGGAAGAGCACGAGAGGACCTTATTCCTTGACGCCGCCGCCGCCGCCTCGACCACGTCACCGGAAACCTAACCGGTGAGAGGCCAGCGGTCTCCTAGCGAAGCCCCATGGGCCATCGGAGGCGAGGAAGGGCCGGCGGAGATTGGTGCGCTCGCTTAGGAGTTGAGTCTGAATGATGCTTGAGGCATGAAGGGATGGTGGAGAGTCCAACCCAATCATTTTGTGAAGGTTGAGAGGAGCCAATCACAGGTGGAAAACTATCAACAATAGGATGTAATAACATGCTTGCAATCTTTATCATTGAGTGAAGTTCCTTAGGCTTGGATTTGAAAAGGGGTGAATCTTGAAGAAGCTACTCATGGAAAACAACCATTTTTGAAGAGTTCTTACTGTTATGCTTGCCAATAATAGGTGACAAGCTACTCATGGTATGTGGTTATTCTTTTGAGAGCTTGAACCCGAAAACTCACATCCTTGGAAGCAGCTGACAAACGAAAATGACGATCTTGCATATATTTGACATGAAAACAAGCTGGAGTACCTCCCAGACAATAGTGAAGCACCATGCTGACAGACACTTCAGTCAGTCTGAAGAGATAGTAGTGAAAGACGGCGACCAGGAAGAAAGATCCCTTCAGCAAGGATGAAGGATGGTGAACAGAAGAGACAAACTTTCGGAACACATTAGCCTCAAAGCGCTTTCCGACTGAGAAATCCAAGTTACGGACCAGCTTTCCAATTCCACAAGAGCACCACGGGAGCTAACCCGGTGGTTGATCAAGAACAAAATCCAAGAAGAACACAACCAGGGATGGTGGGACGAGGCAATAACAGAGCACAGAGGTTGGGCATGACAAGGGGAGCAGCAGTGGTGGAAGAGAGGAGAGCAAACTTGCTTACAAAAAATCCACTGGGGGGTGGGGGGGCGGGGGGGGCGAGTGAGTACTCATCAGCGTCGCGATGCATGAACCAGTGTTGACCCTCAGCCGCAGCGTGGTGGCGAGCGCGAAGGCTCCTCGGTGGTTGGAGTTCTCACGACCATCGAGCGGCCCACGCACGCTCGTACGCAGAGGCAGCAGTGTGGGGAGGCATTGGGGGTGCTTATAGAAGGTGTAGAAGGTCAGTGGAGCAAACTTGGGCACTGGGCGGCATAGGTGGGGGCGCCGGCCGGTGTAGGATTCCACCGCCTTTCGATCATAGGGCCTTGATTGCTTCCCAAAGTCGGTTGTGAATGCAGCATGTGCAAAGATTTGGATGGTAAGGCGGTTATGAGGTTGGTTGGAGGGCTCTAAGTCCATGACAGTGGACCCATGGATCCAAGACCACTCCATCATGACCTTTGGTGCAAACCGACTTAAGATTGACGCTGAAGAAGGCTTGGAGGACCTCTCCGACGGATCGGTGACATGGAATGGGGCAGTGGGCCACCGGGCGGCGCCCATGTGGCACCGGCCGGCGTGGCATGTGGGCCCTTGGCCCTCCTAGCCACTTGGATTGCTTCTAGAAGACATCCTTTTGCTTGGGTACGAATTTTGGTCATGTTTGGAGCTTTACTTCTTCGGTTCTTGCCTTGTGTTGGATTGGGTCACATTGTCCAGGCTTTACCCGAGCCCCATGTGATCCAATGTGAAGAACAAGGCTTCCCATGGGCTCCTGGGTGAGTGTAGAGGCCCTAGACCAAGTTTGGTGGCCATTGGACACAAGTCTAGGCCGCCTGGTGTCAAATGGGGCCGCCCCGGTGCCACCCTGTGTCCAAATCCAGCCCTGCTTGTCTAGCAATCTTCCGGAAGCCATAACTTTGTCGTCTGGACTCCGAATTGGGTGAACCAAAACTCGATTTCATGTATCTCAATGAGCTCTTTGACATGGTGCAGCCAAAATGGTCATTTGATGAAGTGTTTTTGCACCATTTTTGCTATAATTCCCTGCATACAAATAATTCTACAAGTACAAGTGGAACTAGGTGAATTATAAACAAAATCCTACGCATGTGATGATGATTTTCCTCACTTTATCATGCTTTTGGGTGAAATTTTGATGGTCAAAATGGAAGTTAGTGACCGTCAATAAGCTCCCCCACACCAAACCTTTGCTTGTCCTGAGTAAAGGATTCAAACAAGAAAAAGAACTAAGCAAAGATTCAGGTGGATTTGATACACAACTTTCTTAGGATATGATGCAAGCATAAAAGATATTCCAAGTCAAATACTCATACCTGTGGGTTTTGAAGTGGCTACAACATCACCTTGGGCGGTTGAGAAATGGAACAGTTCTAACTTGAAGACATAGATCACTTCTCCTTCTCAAGTGAGATTGGAGTTTTTTACAATATTTTTCAAAACAAAATAGTTACTCCTCATATGGTTCTCTCAAATCACTCAATGGTATTTGTGTATGTGTCCTCACCAAGGTATTTCTTTGCCTCAAGGCCCTACACCTATGGCTTATGTGGAGTTTTGGGTAGGAGAACTTGAAAGGCATACTTAGAATGTTTATATTGTAAAGTCAAAGCATGGATCCATGGAGAAAAACAACATACAAACATGATCAAGAGTGCAAGTGTATGGATATGAGTGGAAGGTTGACTCCTTAAAGTTTCTCTCTCCAAATCTAGATGATTGAGATCATGGGCTATCTTTGATGCTCATCCTCTTTTTTTTGCTCGACATTTTTTTTCACTCATCTTTTCCAGCTCTCTTTTTTCAACTCTCTCTCCCCCTTTTTTATACAACATATATCCCATGTCTCTTTTTCAGAGTTGAATGGAGAATGGAGAGAGATCTTGGATACATGGAGTCTTTATTTTGTGGAAAGATGGAAAGCCATGTTTGTGGAGAGGTGGAAAGGAATGTTTGTGGAGAGGTAAAAAGGCATATATGTTCTAGCTCTCAGTGTAAGAGCATAGCATAAGTGTGGAGAGCTTGTTTTTGCTTACTCTCAGTCTAAGAGTATAGCATATATGGGTGGAGTGTATGTGATCTTGATCACGTAAGCATGGTTCATCACTCACTAGGGTCACACAATTTGACAAAACTCAAAACAAAATCTAAGTAGCAAGAAAGTGTGGGTTTGTCAAGACATGCATTGCCTATGGCTCTAGTAGGACATTTATACCATAGAGGAGTTACGAAGCCATGGCATTAAATTTTGTTTAAAACAAAAGTCTCTAAAACACTTGATTAGAAAGAAGGACTCATCTTGTCATCACTATATCACACTTCACAACAACTTAGGTAATGCTATCCTAAATGAGTAAGGTTCCCACAAGCATTAAGTGTAATACAAGGAATAAAGATTATGCAAGCCAATCTCACAAGAAAAGTCATGATCAAATCTTAGGAATCATGTTTTAAAGTTCATCAAGTTTTAATAACATAAAGAAATTGGCTTTTTTATGCATTTATTTTCAAGGAGATAAATATAGGAGAGGAGTACCGAGATACAAACCAGCGTCTCATAATGAGATGAAGTCCAACGAGTTGATGTTGATGTGTGAAGTGCTTCTGCATGTAGCCTCGGTGTTTTTCATCGGAGGAGAAGTTGCTTCAGCTGGGGTTGGGTTGCCCAACCCCCACACCTGTTCCTTCGGCACCTGTGCATATTCAAAGACACAAAGAGTGAAAGCAACAGGGTTCTACTAGTACAAATGTACTAGTGAACCAAAACTTTATTCCTCTTAAAAAAACAAACAGGGGCGCATAGCATGATTGGAAATGAAACAAAAGTGTCTAAACATTTATCATGCCAAAGGGGAGATCAAGGTGAAGGAGAAACATACCTATGTCATGTATATTGTTAAGTTAAACAATGTTCCTAGTGAAAGCTGTGAAACTTCTCAAGCTAATGACCCCCACAAGATAACATTTGAGATCATGGAGCTATTATTTTTATTTTTATTTAATTTTTTTATAATATACTTGGACCTTCATGTGCCCATATTTTTTTTGTTTTTTTATTTTACTTGGACCTTCATGTGCCCAACTTTTTTTAGCTCCATGTCTCTCTTCACAAAAAGGCAAAAAGGGGTGTTTATGAAGGAGGTAGCTCAAATATTTGAAGTGCCACTACTTCACAAGGTCACAAAATTTAGCAAAAATTAACATGACAAGAGGTTGCATAAGAAGAGGTTCATGTTTAAGCATTTATTTTAGAGATGAGAATGTAAAGACAAAACATGATCATTTTAACATCTCAATCTCTACTCTTCCTATGTTGGATTAAGTCAAGATAAGATAGAAGAACATATGCACAATCATTTTCTACTGCTCAAGGTGGCAGGAGCTTAAAAGAGTTGGCTATGATTATGAACAGAAAGAAGGCATGATTGAAAAGCTAAACCTAAACATTGTGTTAGCAAAACTAAGCAAGTTCAATCATATCAAATATTCATGCTTATCGGGTCAAAGGTAATGATTTAAACATTAACTACATACCTTAGAGGTGTTACCTTTGTTGCTTTGAAATGTGACGGCTCATGATGATGACTTTGAATGGACCATCACATTTGCTTCCAAGCATTCTATGCCCGATTAGCTTTACTCCTGAATTGCACTTTTGTACCTTGTTGACTTGAATTTCTTCTTGATGGCACTCCTTATGCTTGCTTAAAAGTCTTGATTCATGATTTTGATATCTGCAACAAAGACCAGTGCAAGGTGATACTACAAACCCGACCGATGTGTGAGCACATCGACCGGTGCAACAATCAAGCTAAATCTTCATTGGGTTCACTCTATTTTATTTGAAAGGAAAAGCATAATTTAAAAGGAAAACTATTTTTATTATTATGACTACTACTACTTATGATAATAAGTTGATAGAAACTAAAAAAACTTTATTGAATTGAAAATAGCAAGCTAATGGGTTGTCTCCCGGTAGTGCTTTGTTTTAAGTCATAAGCTCGACCTTTGCAGTTTCAGCTGCAGAACTTGCGCCAAGACAACTATGAGCTTTGGAATACTTGTGATAGACAAAAGCATCCACAACCATCCTCTCGAGGAGTTGATAAAAGAGAAGCATAGGAGGGGTGTAACTCTCATAGCTGTAGGTAGAAGGAAAGATTGACTCTGGAGATTTCTCATGGAAGCGTAGATCTTGTGGCTCTTCTAGAATGTAGCTTTGATGTTCGTCCACATGATCCTCCTTCTTGGACTCCAAAGTCGATCCCTTGAGAATGTCCATAGACCAAACATATTCGTCCATTATCTCTTGTTTATGGCATTCTACGAGTGGATTTTCATCCTCGTCCTCCATTGGAATGGGAATCTTCACCTTAGATGATTTATGCTCCCTTTTGATGTCAACCAAAAGGTTGGGAATGCCTCCTTGATTTGGATTATCACTAAAGAAACAAGGAGGGACATAGGGGAGATCAAAGTCTAAGGTGGAAGATGATGTTGATTCGAGAGGCTCTTGGACAACCAAATCATGAGATGAATAGGGAAGATGATGATTTGGGGTCAATGATGCCAAAGATCTCTGTTGGATTAGATGATTGAAGGTGTTCCCAACATCAGGAGAGAGATCCTCCTCGAATTCAAAAGGAAACTTCAAAGGATGAATTTCTTCTTCCTTTAGTGTCCCTAGGAGTGGTTCAGGAATTGGGTCTACGACTAAGGCTTTAGATGGAATTGGCAATGATTTAGCTGCCGAAACTTCTTCTTGTGTGGGGATTGGATTATCCTTTTCTTCAAGGGAGTCATGATGTCCATCGATGTAGGGAGAGTTTTCAAGGATTGTCTCAATGATAGCTCTCCCCACACTAATAGAAAGATGTAAGAAGGCTCCTCCTGAAGCGATGTCAAGGAATTGTGCCGATTTCTCACTAAGACCCAAATAGAAGTGTTGCAAAAGTATAGGTTTGGGTATAGCAAGATCAGGGCCAGATGAATAGAGATCCATCAACCATGCCCATACGACACCTAGGGATTCCTTCTCTTTTTGCTTGAAGTTTAGGGCCTCTCTTCGAAGACTACCAACTCGGGGGATGGGGAAGAAGGTCAAGCAAAACTTGGCTCGAAGAACTTTCCACTCTCTTTGTGCACCCTCGATGGTTCGAGTATACCACAGTTTGGCTAATCCCGTCAAAGAGAACGGAAATAGCTTCCACTTAAGGGTTTCGTGTGACATGCTCAAAATGTGAAGGCATGAACACACTTGCTCAAACTCTCATAGATGAGCATATGGGTTGTCATCCTTTTCCCAAGAAAAAGATACCTCCTGAACTTTAGTTATGAAACAAGGGCAAATTTCATAACTATGGGTGAGGATAGGTTATAATGAAGGAAGTGGCTCCAAACTAGCACCCTTTGCAGCAGTGAATTGAATGATAGGAATGTAATCCATGGTATAAAACATAAACAATAAAAGCTACTTGGATGACTCAGTTCAAAACTACAACAGCTACCATTCCTCGACAATAGCACCAGAAAGCTTGTTGACACTAGATATGGCAAACAGATAAATTCGCAAGCGCACGGATGTCAATGTAGCTTTCACCTAGGAGTATTCCAAGGTATCGTATTTCCATGGGGAACACGAAGTGAACTAGAGCAAGAACTAAGTTTATCCAAGGATGGAACAAGGGTAAAATAATAGATAGAGAGGATATATGTAGTTTCTCTAAACTAAGGCAAGAATAAGGAATACTATATCACGGTTGTTTACTTCGGGGCACAGTCCACCTACCAACCTAGGAGAGATAACTAGACAAGGTCTGCCACGAGCCCTATGATTTAATAAATAGACCTATCGCTGTGGAATACAGAGGATGGATAGGGCTATCACCACCTGCCACCTACCACAATCTAACCGGAGGCCTCGCCGTAAACATAGGCAAGCTATAGCCTGAGAACCATGCTTAATCTATAAACTTACTACTCTAATCCTATGTACGATGGAACAAGATTAGAGCACTCTAACCAAGCGGTGAAACCAGTAAACACAATAATATAAATAATACTTAAGTAATGCAAAAGAGCAGAGTTACCACAGAGAAGATGACGGACTTCACTCGAAGAAGAGCTTCATCCACCGAAGCACAAGTGGAGAGGATGCCGATAGCCCAGCTCCTCCTCAAGCTTCTCCTCACTCTCTCCCTATCTTCTACTTCTAAGTAGTAGAACTACAGAGCTTCGCCTAGCTACTTCCCTCACTTGGAGTGAGATGGAATGAAATGGTGCGCTTCTCCACTGAGCACCACTACCCCTTTTATAGTGTGGGGAGGCAGTGGGAGTACTTATAGAAGGTGTAGAAGGTTGGTGGAGCAAACCTGGGCACCGGGTGGCGTCGGTGGGGCACCGGCCGGCGTAGGATTCCACCGTCTTTTGATCGTAGGGCCCTGATTGCTTCCCAAAGTAGGTTGTGAAAGCAGCATGTGCGAAGATTTGGTGGGTAAGGTGGTTCCAAGGTCAGTTGGAGGGCTCTAAGTCCATGGCAGTGGACCCATGGATCCAAGACCACTCCATCATGACCTTTGGTGCAAACCAACTTAAGATCGACGCTAAAGAAGGCTTGGAGGACCTCTCCCACGGATCGGTGATGTGGAATGGGACAGTGGGCCACCAGGCGGCGCCCATGTGGCACTAGCCATCATGGAATGTGGACCCTTTGCCATCCTAGCCACTTGGATTGCTTCTAGAAGATCTCCTTTTGCTTGGGTATGAAGTTTGGTCACGTTTGGAGCTTTGCTTCTTCGGTTCTTGCCTTGTGTTGGATTGGGTCACATTGTCCGGGCTTTACCTGAGCCCCATGTGATCCAATGTGAAGAACAAGGCTTCCCATGGGCTCCTGGGTGAGTGTAGAGGCCCTACACCAAGTTTGGTGGCCATTAGACACAAGTCCAGGCCGCCCGGTGTCAAATGGGGCTGCCCCGGCGCCACCCTGTGTCCAAATCCAGCCCGGCTTGTCTAGCGATCTTCCGGAAGACAAAACTTTGTCGTCTAGACTCTGAATTGGGTGAACCAAAACTCGATTTCATGTATCTCGACGAGCTCTTTGACATGGTGTAGTCAAAATGGTCATTTGATGAAGTATTTTTGCACCATTTTTGCTATAATTACCTGCGTACAAATAATTTTACAAGTACAAGTGGAACTAGGTGAATTATAAAAAAAATCCCTACACATGTGATGATGATTTTCCTCACTTTATCAAGCTTTTGGGTGAAATGTTGATGGTCAAAATGAGTGTTAGTGACCGATAGCACTTACCGGAAGCCGGAGCGTCGGTGTTGATGGCTCATTTTCCCATGCACAAGTGTGTACGGTTGGGATGCCATCCGTGCGCCGGATCCTGCTTATATAAAGAAGGGGGAGGCATACATGGGCATAAATTTATCAGCGCATTGTTGAGCTTACCTCCCTTTCTTTAATTCTTTGTCATCCTCCATCTCTATCTCCTTAGATCCAATCTCATGGAGAGCGTGGGGAGCTCGAGGATGGAGGTTGGCAGACGAGTGGCAGGCGATGTGGAGGGTGGGTCAATATCGGGACCAACATGCTGCCTTGCTAGAGGCATGTGGTGACATTATTGACATGCTCTCACTGGCGGGGGTGAGCGTGGAAGAGCGCCTCGGTAATGTCCCAAGGCGGTTTACCGAAGTTCATCATGGGGCTGCGTTGGTATTGGCGGCCGCTACACTCTGGAGCGACGAGGACCTTCACGACATGGCGATCGGGTTTCCACCGGTGGAAGAACCTGACGATGTTGATGCACTGGCCGTGGAGTTCAGGGGCACAGCAGGCGCCATTACCGAATCTAAGAGAGTACAGGATGTAATCCACTTTACTCCTCATGATGTGTAAATTTCATTAGCCTTAGAATAAAGACTTTCTGCACTTCATGTTCTGTGTTTTCTTGAGTAATAGCCTCGTGGCTTCGTGTAGTGTCAGTTGTAGCCCCTGGATCATAGTAATAGGTTAGCATAACGTATTGCGGTGATTGATTGGATACCCTTGACACGATTTGCCCGAATGCGGTATACTCTTTGAAACTTTTTGATCGGGTAGCCGCCGAGTGCCTCGGTAGGTCAGCGTGACCTGCTGGGGTGCTTAGTTTAATCCCTAGTGCATACTGATCATCTTATTGGTGGAGCCTACAACACTTATTGTGGGTTCGTTGTACACCATCCGTGTAGACTTCACCTTTCATGTTTGCTAGATTATACATTCCCGATCTTAGCACTTCGGCCATGATAAACGGTCCTTCCCAAGGAGGTGTAAACTTGTTTTTCCCCTTGGTTGTCTACACTCATCGCAGAACTAGATCGCCTTGCATGAAGTTTATTGGCCGAACGTGCTTACTATGGTACTTGCGTAGCTGCTGCTAATATCTTGTGCAGCGAGCGAGTGCCGTCCCACAGTGCTCATTGAGCCTATCGAGGGAATCCTATAAGGCTTCCTCTGCTATATCCTCATCATAGGCACGAACGCGAGGAGAGGCATAGCCGATCTCCTCAGATAGTACTGTGTCTACACCATAGATAAGGAAAAAGGGAGTGAACCCCATAGCCTGGTAGGAGTGGTTCGTAGGCCCCACAAGACTGGCTGGAGCTCCTAGACCCATCTACCCTTGAACTTTTTTAGTTTCTTGAAAATTCAGGGTTTCAGGCCCCGAAGGATGCATCCATTCGCCCTTTCTACCTGATCGTTGGTCTTGGGGTGGGCCACTGCAGCCCATCTTATGTTGATCTATTGTTCATCATAGAAGTTGACAAAAGTGCTCCCCATGAACTGGGTCCCGTTGTCGATGATGATCGTGTTCATGACCCCATACCGATTTATAACCTCCTTGATGAACTCGACCGCCGCCTCTGAGCTAGCTGTAGCTACAGGTTTAGCCTTGATCCACTTGGTGAACTTGTCAATCATGATAAACAAGTGGTCCAAGCCCCTAGGGCTAGGTGGGAGTTTCCTAACAAGGTCAAGTCCTCAGATGGTGAAGGGCCATGTGATCGGGATCGTTTGGAGTTCTTAAGAAGGCACGTGTTTTTGCTTAGCAAAGTACTGACATCCTTCGTAAGTCCTCACGATGCATTATGCATCTTTGACCATGGTGGGCCAGTAAAAACCATGTCAAAAAGCTTTACCCACCAAAGTGTTTAGTGCTGCATGGTTGCCACAAGCCCTCGAGTGTATATCTTGCAAGAGCTTTATCCCATCTACCGTAGGTATGCACCATTGCAAGATTTCGCTCGTGCTTTTATGATGAATTTCGTCATCCCTCATAACATAGGATTTGGCTCTTCAACGTACTCGATTAGCTTCGTCCCTGTTAATAGGGAGGACACCATGTCGCAGATAGTCGATGAGTTATTGCGCCCAGTCTGGGTTAGAGCATGCGGCCTTCATGATGGTGAGCACGCTCGGCTCGGGGGGAGGTTGAGTTTCAACTTCCCAACATGTCGACGGTCTCGTAAGCTTGTCGAGGAACACACCACCTGGGGGCATGTCTCGGGTTGAGCTGATTCTGGCGAGGCTATCAGACTCCTCATTGTCCCTTTGAGGGATGTAGCATAGCTCGAGTTCATCGAAATTTGCCTCAAGTTTTCTGACCTCAGCGCAATAGGCTTCCATCTTGTGGTCGCAGCACGCTGAGGTTTTCACTACTTGCCCGATCACAAGCTCAGAGTCTCCAAAGGCGACAAGTCTTCTGACTCCAAGGGTGATCTGGCTCACAGCCCATGGAGCAGGGCCTCGTACTCTGCTGTGTTATTGGTAGCACCCTCAAAATTTAAATGGAGTGCATACCACATTTGGTTCCCGTTGGGGGAGACCAAGACAACTCCCGCTCCCGCTCCTTGTAGCATCAAAGAGCCATCAAAGTACATGCTCTAGTACTCCAGGTCAGCTGCAGCTGATTCAATGTGTACTTTTGTCCATTCGGCAACAAAGTTCGCCAGAGCCTAGGATTTTATGGAAGTGCGTGGCACATAAGTGATGACATACGCCATAAGTTCCAAGGCCCATTTAGCTATCTGTCCGGTCACGTCCCAATTGTTAATGATCTCTCCTAGCGGGAAGGAGGTGACCACAGTAATTGGGTGTGCATCGAAGTTGTGAACCAGCTTCTTTGCCAAGTACACCCCATAGAGTCTCTTTTGAATGTGCGGGTAGCGAGTTTTGCTCTCGGCCAGTATTTGACTAAGGAAGTATATCGGTCGTTGAATGGTCTTAATGTGGCCTTCATCCTTTCTCTCTATAACTATAGCCACTATGACCACCTAGGTGGTAGCTGCGACATATAGGAGTAGAGGCTCTTCTTCATGAGGAGCCACTAGAATAGGGGGTTTGGTGAGGAAGTCCTTGATATCATCGAAAGCTTTTTGAGCCTCCAGGGTCCATTGCCAGTCTAGCGTCTTGCATAAGAGCTTTTAGAGGGGGAGTCCCTTCTCGCCTAGTCTAGAGATAAACTGGCTTAAGGAAGCCAGACATCCCATGAGCTTCTGGGCGTCTCTTAATGCTCGAGGAGGTCCCATATCGAGGATGGCTTTAACCTTCATTAGATTGGTCTCAATCATGCGAGCCGATACGATGTAGCCAAGCAATTTGCCAAATGATACCCCAAAGGTACACTTTTCTAGGTTGAGCTTGATCTTGAACTTTCGGAGGTTATTGAAGGTCTTCGAGAGATCTTGAATAAGGTTCCTAGCTTTGGATGACTTTATGATGATGTCATCGATGTAAGCCTTGACATTTCTCCCGATCTGCTCGTGGAGGCAGCGCTTCATGCAGCGCTGGTATGTAGCCCTCGCGTTCTTCACCCAGAACGGCATGTTGACATAGCAGTATGCTCCGATCAGGGTGATGAATGAAGTAGCTAGTTGGTCAGACTCTTTCATCCGGATCTGATGATAACCGGAGTAAGCGTCGAGGAAACAGAGTAATTTCGATCCTACAGTGGAGTCGATGATCTCGTCTATATGGGGTAAGGGGTAAGGATCCTTTGTGCATGCCTTGTTAAGGCTCGTATAGTCGACACACATTCTCCACTTGTTGTTCTTTTTGGGCACCAGGCCGGGGTTTGCAAGCCAGTCTGCATGCAGGACCTCCCTAATGAATCCTGCATCGAGGAGCTTGGCTATTTCTTCTTTTATAGCCCTACACCTTTCATCGTCAAACCGTCTCAAGCGTTGCTTGACCGGCTTGGCGTCGGCCCAGATTCTCAGGGAAAGCTCGGTGATTTCCCTTGGGATTCCCAGCATATCTAAGGGTTTCCGGGCGAATATGTCTCGATTGACAATTAGGAATTTGACGGGTTCATCCTGTTGTGCCTGGTTCAGGCTCCTACCGATGTTCGTGGTCTTACTCGGGTTGGTTTTCTCAAAGCGAACCTTCCTTGAATCTTCCCCGGGCATGAATGATGGGGCCACGGTTGGCTCCGAGGCCGTGAACTGGGCTGGTGGTAGCCTCCTTTCTTTGGGAGGTTGAGACTGGAAATCGAGGCACGGTGGAGCTGGCATGGGAGCCCCCAAGCCATATCCTTGCATGAGGACATAGTCGAGCTCGCGCTGCGCCGGATCCAAGTTTTAGACCGTGTTCTCGATTGCGAGTAGATCACATTGATAGGCATTTTGAAGATCCCCAGAGATCATGATGATACCTTTGGGACCCAGCATTTTCATCTTGAGGTACGCGTAGTGAGGGACAACCATGAATTTGACGAAACACGGTATGCCGAGGACGGCATGATAGGTGTCCTGGAAATCCACAACCTCAAAGGAGAGTATCTCCTGGCGAAAGTTCGTCGCCTCATCGAACGTAACCCGTAGATCTATGAGACCGAGAGGAATCACCTGTCTCCCTGGTACTATTTCGGTGATCGGGCCTCTTGGTGGGCGCAATTTGTCTGTGCCAATCTTTAGTCTTTTGAAAGTGTCCCAATATATCATATTGGAATCACTCCCTCCTTCCAAGAAGATCTTAGTGGCATGGACAGTCTCGAGAACTACGCTGACAACCAGGGGGAACCTACCGACGTCGACCGAGTGTTCGAGTTGCTCTGACCAGGGTAACTGGGTCATCGTCGTGGGTGCCGCGGTGTGAGCCTCCTAAACAACAGGTGTATGTTCCGAATCTGACCGGATCCCAGTATGGGCACGAATGGTCATCACTCGTTTGAGGGTTTGTTTCGAGTGTCCCTTACACCATCGATTGTCCCCTCGAGGGGTGCCCCGTGAGAAAGTTGCAGTGGCGGCTGTCGCACAATACATCTTACAATCTTTGGTGAGATGAGCCACCGGGTATCCATGGTTCTGACACGGAAGGTTCATGGCATAGCTAAGATTTACCCGATAACTCAGCTTTTGGCTTCGCTTAGCGCTCTGCCAGTTGGTTCCGTGATTTCTCTTCGTTATCTGGGGTGACCTGGCGCTGTTAGGGTTGATCACGGGCGTCGGGAAGAGTTCCCAGGCATGTGCCATCGTGGCGCTCTTGAGCCTGTCAAAGAATCTAGGTAAAACAGCGTCCAGTGATGGCGATGGTTGTGCATCATCTAGATGGTGTGATTCCCACCAGATCGTGCATGCGGTGTCGAGGAGGTACTCCTGACAGAATTGAGAAAAAGTAGACTCGGCGTAGTGACTTACGTGACGTGCTAGCTGAAGTGGTCCTTCATCGATCACGTCCCCGAGCCTAGCGACGTAGAGCTGATTGGGCGATGATGACATCGAGGCCAGCGCGCGAGTCTTGAGGTTGCCATGTTGTGGAACCCTCGATCACGCGGAGGTGGCGGTGCCATGGCCGTCCTTCTTCGACCGCCTCTTGATCACACCCTTACTCGACCTTCAGAGAATAACCATCCGAAACACAAAAACGAATCTGAATGTGAAAGGCCCCTACCTAGCGCGCCAACTGTCGAATTGTTTTGCTCTAGCAATACCTAGCAACGTGATCTCGTAGACGGAATCAGATGGTCGCACACGAGACACAGAGATTTATACTAGTTCGTGGCGTGGTGCACGCTAATCCCTACTCCAGTGGTGCGGCTATTCTTGTATTCGTATGCTCAATTACAGGGGATCTTGCTCCTAGCTACGAGGTAGATGGAATAGGTGGAAGATTGGATCTCGAGCCCGAGATCCCTACCCTCCTTTATATAGGCAGGAGAGGTAGGGTTACAGAGAGGGCACTCGGGCTAACAGATTGTATTCCTAGTTTATTATAACAGATTGATCCTAGCTATCATCCAAACACACCCACTTTGGTTTGCCTTGATCTCCACGTTGGTTGAACGCGTCAGCCCTTACGGGCCCCCTCCTTGATGGCTGCTGGGCCAATAGCTTGGTGGTGGTCATATATACGGGCGGTGTGGGTACCCCTAGCCCATATCTCTGACAGCAGAAGATCTGCGCATCATTATATTAGAGCAAGTAAAATAACACGTTGTAAGCAGGCTAAACACTGAGGTGGAGGAGAGAGGACATGAGAGAGAGGATAAGCAAGCTGTAAGTTTGCATTCGGCTTAGACACAAGAACCAAGAAACTTTGTGAGAGAGACAAGTGAATCATGTATTAATAGTGAAGAGCTCACTACTATACGAGTGGGCTAAAAGATGGGTTGCAAAGATCCTTACAGCCAGCAGCCGGCTGTAATATTAGCCTTGCTCTTAAAAAGAAAATGGGTGAAAGAACCAATACAATTACACCTTACACCGCAACACTACGCACTCACACAACACAGCACAGCAGACACGCCTCACCTAAGCAGGCTGAGAGGTGACCCACATAGACCTAAGAAACTAATCTTCTGGGAGGTGGACTGACAAGAGAGATAGCCCTCGAGCCCCTGTCAAGGTCCACAACCGGCATTTCCTCATCAGCCATGGCTAAAGCCCAAGCATTGCTTGGAGCTGCTCCATCAAAAACACAGCGATTGTGATGGTTCCAAAGAATCCAAGCCCCCGACATGATTCAGTAATTAACCCCTTGCCTTAAGGTCTTAGAAGTAGAATAATTAGCTCTGTCTCACCAATCAAGAAAGGAGTTTTCACTAGATTATGGAGATAAGGCCTGGAGACCGACCTGCCTTAGCAATGGAACCAGAATTCCCTAGCGAAGACGCAAACGACGTAACAATGGCCTTTAACAGCTCAGAAGTAGCACTATTAGCTCTGTCCCACCAAGGTCCACACCCGGCGTTCCTCACCAGCCATGGCTGCTCCTGAAACTGAATGGCCCATAAGCATGTCCTGTACGCGAGAACTGGGAGCACGCGCAGGAACCAGGAAGGAAGGCCGAAGAGGCGAAGACGTTGGGCGCGTCTGCCGTCCGCGTGATTCGTGAGGAAGAAATGTTACGAACCTCCACTATCAATCACAAATACAAGAGTAACTTGATACAGTTTCTAGAGAATCAGAGAGAGTTTAGACTAGGAATAGCGAGGATCAGAGATAGATATCAAGAATAGCAGTACAGCAGGAAAGGCTCTTGACGGAAGGAAGAAGACGACGGGTTCCGGTTCTGGTTCAATGACTCGTCCAGCTGTTGTTCCCCTCTTTTGTAGTCAGCCTGTTCCAGTAGATGGGCCAAGGCCTACTCACCAGCCATACATTTGCGAGCATTGTGAGGCGGGCGGCGGAGTCGCGAAGCGGCAGCCAACGGAGACGAGCGCGCCTTGGTCATGCTTGATGCAGACATCCCATGGGTACCCCACGAGCGTGGCGAGTAGGGCGGCACGTTGACCTTCCTGCCTGCCGGGGGTCTTGTCGATGAAACGCAGCCTGATGAGGCTCATCTATGGTACACTGCCCGACGGCTGCGGCGCTGCCAGTGGCTTGCGTGGCGCCCCAGCCCCCAACCACAGAGATGGCCATACCGGCTCGTTGCTCCCGGTGCGCCTTCTTGGTAATCTTCTTCTTCGTGGTGAGGTAATCCGACGTCGGAAGCCAAAAGAAGATGGCTGCAGCGACGCGTGGAGGCGACGACGCACCGAAGCAGTCGAGGCTGCTCGCGGCAGAGGCGACGGCCATTGCGCTGAAGAGGGTCGGCGCGGACGCTACCGCTGCAGCGGCTGCGGCGGACAGTCCGACTGGTGTTGGGGCAGGAGATGTCATCTGGCTCGCGGTAGTGGAAGCTGTGGACGCGGCCGAGGGTGCTGCAGGCGTGAGCAGCGCAGCTAGTGTCGTGGCCATCGTCGTCAAGGCGGAGGTCGCGAAAGCTGTGCTGGATGACGAGGACGCCGAGGAAACACCATTCATGCGGTCCAAGATGTCGTTCATCTGCTGTAACCATCTCCATACACCTCGACATATACGCCGAGAGACCCGATCGCGACGCGGAGAGGTCCGGCACAGTGGCCATGGCGAACTCGATTTGGGGGACAAAAATAGAGTTCCCAAATTGAAGGCTCCGAATACCAATTGTTACAAACCTCCACTATCAATCACAAATACAAGAGTAACTTGATACAATTTCTGGAGAATCAGAGGGAGTTTATTAGACTGGGAATAGCAAGGATCAGAGATAGGTAGCAAGAACAGCAGTACAGCAAGAAGGGCTCTTGACGGAAGGAAGAAGACGACGGGTTCTAGTTCTGGTTCGATGACTTGTCCAGCTGTTGTTCCCCTCTTTTGTAGTCATCCCGTTCCAGTAGATGGGCCAGGCCGACTCACCAGCCATACATTTGTGTAGTATCATAGCCCATAAGCCTAGTACATGACAAGAAAGTATAACAGACGAACAGTCGAGCCACCGAAGAGGAGAAGTCACGAGTCGCGTCTCGCGCCTCGTGCTACGTGCGTGATCACGGGAGTCGGGGATTCATCTGCCGTATTACTGGCTGATTGAGCACTAGACGTCTAGACTACTACTAGTGTATACATATCTGGGGAGGGGCCCATCGACGAGCTGGGCCTGGGACGATGCCCCTCCCCCCACCCCCACCCCCACCCCCACCCCCCACCCTCCTCAGGGCCGGGCCTGGTCCCACGTAGGTTGGAAACACTGCACATGCTTGTTTCATCGTTAAATTAAGTATGCACTTTGATCATTTGATTCTCTAATGTTATGTTGGGTCCGAAGAATCAGATCACATTCCAATCTAGCAAGTCAATTTGCACTTTAGCTAGAACATCATCTGCAATAACATAACAATGTCCACCAAAATGAGATAAGAGAAGGAGTAACTGCAAGAAGGATTTACATTTTATCTATTACAGAAAACATGGGGAGCATTCATACACTATTACATAGGGGATTTGTAGGTGCGGCTCATGACCCTATGAGGTGGTTGTGGCGGCTGTCCCTACCCAGGCACCAACGATTTGTAGAGATGGATGAGGATTTGTAGGGACGGCCGAAAAACGAGTCGCTCCTACAAATCCGTTTTCCAGAATTCTCAAATCTAGATCAAAAAAATAGCAAAAACAATTTTTTTTAATCCTAGAATGCCCCACCAGGCAGCCAAACGCCCGCGCCATCCCTGTCACAAGTCGCACCATTTTTCGCATGAAAATCGCACGCTACGCGGCCGCTGGGTTTCAAACCCGCGACCTCAGTCTCGCACGTTCCTCCCTCTAAACACTCCACTCCAGACTCACTTTGTCTATATCAGGTATTATTTCTCCTCATATTATGCTCAACTAACTTTAAAATGAGTGTTTGGAAATCTAAACGGATTCAGATGAAAATGTCGTCAACTGCAAAGTTGTATAACTTTTCGGGATCTACAACTTTGGTCTTGGTCGTTTCTCCATCCGAGGTCATTTGAAAAAATTAAATTTTAAATCTACCAAATTTACACATAATTATCCTTAGCTAGATGATTCAAATGAAAAAATTGTCAACTACAAAGTTGTTTATGTTTTTCAGATCTAGAACTTTCACTTTTGATGTTTCTCCATCCGTGGTCGTTTGAAAGATTCAAATTTTAAATTTAAAAAGGTCAAAAGTAGTTATCCTTAGCTAGATTATAACTTTTGTTTTGGTTGTTTCTCCATCCGAGATCATTTGAAAAATTTAAATTTCAAATTTGAGAAATTCAAACGTAGTTTTCCTTGACAAAATTGTTTCAAATGAAACAGTTGTCAACTATAAAGTTGTATAACTTTTCGAGATCTACAACTTTTGTTTTGGTCCACTCTCATGTATAAATACCATCCAACTTTATTATCTGGTAACTTACCTGTTCAATTGAACTGACACTATTGTCTTCTCTGACCTGTAAAACATGAACCTAATAGAAAAGAAATCTAACATCAACATGTTGCTGTCGTTTCTTTTTCTGAACCTATGAACCAAGATGTTCTTGCATTGGTCCTGTGTGTGTGTCTATATATATATATATATATATATATATATATATATATATATATATATATCTCATGAACCACAAAAAGATGTGCAAGTGTAAAACAAGTGTTGAATTTAGAAATATAACTGCAAACGTGAGCACACAGATGCGCCCCAGCAGGCTCATTGGGGACTGCTGGTGGAATGGAACAAACCTGCCTGACGAATCTGTAGGAAAATCATGAGCACATAAATGGCTGGAGTTAGGATGACCACTTAAATTTTGGGAAACAAGGGAGGGCACGGAAACGATTTTAATCCATTGCTTCTACCATTTCAGAGAGAGGAAAGGCAGGGAGGAAGCGAGAAGGGGTTGCTTGTACGTACCTAGACCTGCCAGGCTGCCACAGATCGTATCTCAGAAGGTTCACCATCTGAGAGACCCAGACATGACTCAACAGACTACATACAATGGCGCACCTCGTACGCATCATCCTCCTACAGGTTGTACCACGCCAGCCCATGCGGCCGTT
The DNA here is from genome assembly GCA_904845875.1 of Miscanthus lutarioriparius. Taxonomy (NCBI): domain Eukaryota; kingdom Viridiplantae; phylum Streptophyta; class Magnoliopsida; order Poales; family Poaceae; genus Miscanthus; species Miscanthus lutarioriparius. The sequence continues at coordinate 23,570,573 of CAJGYO010000018.1, forward strand.
CTGCTGGGGTTTTAATGTTTTATTGGGCTTGAAGGGGCCCCTCTCCAGTCTGTATATATACTATATACTATATATTTGACAGAACCTGCATGGTGCAATAATTAGTGGGAGCAATAACGATCCTGACAACGATTGTGGAACGGAAACCACGTGGGCTTAAGAATTTAGCATGGTTTGATTCGCCGGGTCATATGCCACCATGTCCCCAGCTTGTCGATCAAGCTTAGGAACAATAATTAACTGCAGTAATCCCCTATCATTATGCATTCCATGGCTGAAATCCCCCCAACCTCCTCCATCAACCTATAAATAGCCCGACCTGCAAGCCACCTTCAAACATGCATGACGACCTCAACCTTGCAGTGATAGGCAACACATACTATGAGTTTGTGTGAGGTGAAGATGGCAGTGTCAGTGAGGAAGAGAACCCCATGGCTCGGTGTCATCTTCTTCATTGTCGGCATGCTGCTCCTGCAGCTTACTTTGACGGAGGAGCGGGAGGTAGCTTCCGTGGTGCGCCTTGGGCATGATGTTGGGGAGGAACACGATGTCGTGGTGTTTAGGGACAAGATGAACACGGTGCATGGTAGCGTGGCTGCTAATAAGGACGGCGGAGGTGGCGGTGGAGGTTGCGGAGGTGGTGGTGGTGGTGATGGAGGAGGAGGAGGTGGTGGTGCTTGGGCGGAGGAGGGGGGGAGGGAGGGGGGGGAGGAGGAGGAGGTGGTGGTGGTGGTGGTGGTGGTGGTGGTGGTGGTGGTGGTGGTGGTGGAGGAGGAGGTGGCGGTGGAGGAGGAGGAGGAGGCGGTGGAGGAGGAGGCTATAGTCATAGACGAGGTCAAGGTACTGATGGTGGAGGTGATGGTGACAAACAGAGAGGTAACTATGGTGGAGGCACTGGCGGCCGCGGTGGCAGCCCCGGCAGCCCTGGCGGCGACGGTGGCCGCCCCGGCAACCCGGGCAGCGGCGGCCGTGGTGGCGACAGAGGCGGCGGCGGCGGAGGAGGTGGTGGTGGTGGTGGTGGAGGAGGAGGAGGAGGAGGAGGTGGTGGTGGTCTTCTTTAGGAAAACCAATATATGTTCTTATCATGATGTCATCTTATCGCCTTTAGGAAAACCAATGTATGTTCTCATAGTGATGTCTTCTTATGCCTGTTAGTTGCGTTATCATGTCGTGTATGAATAATAATCGCACTCCTGTTAGTTGCGTCACCATGTCATGTATGAATAATAATCGTACTTCATGTTTAATGCTTGATGACTTATTTCATATTGCTTAAAGTATGTATTCACAAATGGGCAAAAACTAGCACATTGTTGTTACATATGTATATATACATTACAGGGCGTGACTGGTTCATGAATGAACCCAGCCTAGCTCGTATCTAGGGGCTAGGCTCTCCGTAGCAAGGCTCAGTGCATGCTCTGGTGTTTGATTGTTTGCACAAAGTTAGGCTACCCCTAAGAAGTTGTTTGGTTGCTCGTACTAAGATGGACCGTGTAAGATAAAACAAATATATAAACAATTATCATTATAAAATTTGCTATGTGCAACTATTATTTTGTAGCTCTTAATTTATCTTATTACTCTTAATATTAATAAAAAAATATGTTAATATCATTTAATATGTGTTAATAATGCATGAATAACATCATTAGATGGCTAATTACTCACATCCCACAAGCCTAGCATGGGAGAAACGGCTACTATCCTCGTATCCTCAGAGTCAGGCTGGAGGACCTTTTTGCAGTTGACAAGCCAAGCCCAAGTGCTAGTGCAGCAAGCCAAACAAACAGGTCACATCCCGTAGATGTAGCCAACGAGAATCCAAGCAACCAATCATGCCCTATTTACCTTTTTTAGATGAAAGACTTCCATTCAACACGATGTCCATGCAAATCGTTGGACACAAGAACAACTACATGATGTGGTACCAGGTCCAACCGCATTACAGTTCATACCCAGGGTTACTAAAGAGTGTGCTACTGAATTACATTCCCATGGCTGCTGAGGCAATCACACCCTACTATTTTGATGTTGAATGACACCGACATGTACTCGTGGCTCTGCAGAACAGAACTGAACATTACAGCAAACAATTTGTACGGATCTAGATAACCCCCTACAGTTGCAAGCATCATTCATAGGTTAGGTTCATCTAAAAAGAAACATTGTTACAGAATGTTCTTATACGGAGCGACAAAACTGTGAGCGTACTGTCCTGAAAGCAACATAAAATCAATAACTATGTCCTCGGCAGTCGTTTAGTGTTCAGTATTGCTTCCTCTTTCAGCTAGTACCGAGGCACAAAGTCACACAATATGGAATATGGGGGGGGCATAGAGTTCAGACTGTTTGACAATACAAGTTGAATAGCAAATTAGCAATGCACCGACAACAGTTACATACAATGAATCTACCTGACTCCATTTTCCAGAGCTCAAATACTGGGAACAAGCTACATACTACAAACAGTACACTTTATGCCGGTTAAATTGAAAAGAAACCATGGACACGTTGAGCATCAGGCTATTAACATCCTAAACTCTAGGCTTAGTAACTTTGCTTTAGCTACAATTCACAGCCAATGGGCACAGCCGAATACACACAGAACTACGTCAACTAATGAGTTTAACTTGATACAGGAGAGATCTAGAATGGAAGAGTCTTGAAGCATTAGGATCAGCAAGGAACTAGTTTTTGACGACGGTCAGGGTGAGAACTCTAAGCCCATGTCACAACAATATAATCCCACCCATAAGGCAAACCTGAAAGAGAAACAAGTTGGTTAGGGGTGTGGTAAGCACAAAACAGGTGCCGAGTTCACAGCTGGTTCCACAAGTGTGCACACAAGTAATCTTGTAATTTTAGGGGCCTAACACAAGCAGGACAAAAGAAAACCCTTGCATTCAATAAACAATAAATTCAGAGGTGTATAATCTTATTAAAATAATCAACTATGCATTTCTCCATTTTAGTATCCATTTTTATAGATGACAGTTTCAGATTCGGAATGATAAAACATAGACCTAGCAGTCTACCATTGGAAAACAAGGGCATACTTGTATTATTGAGCTTCATTGTGGCATCAACATTATTTTGATTGTTCAAATGGTGCACGCACAAATAGCTGCCCATGGAGGGTGACAACTGCAGAGGTTTGGTGAGGATCAATGCGGGAAGGCAAACTAATGACCTGCAAAGGATGCACAAGTTTCAGCAAGGAGTATATCATTAAAAGCGAAAAACATCCATCAGGATACAATTCAAAGAGCTCACAGACCTTCTTGAATGGAGTGACACCCCATGGGTTATCCAATTGCTCAGGCTCTCCAGTAACTATCAAACGACCAGCAGGGTCAGACTGAACATGTACCTGCATCAAAACATGCATCAGCGACTCCAACTTTTGCAGCACATAGAGGAGATCATGATTGAAGGACAATAACCAACCATTATAAACGATTTGCATTTACTTACCTCTTCCCGCAGAAGGCCAGGAACCAACGCATAGATTTCATAGCAATCTTTCTGAAAGAAACAAAATTGAATGAAAATAAATAAATTAACTAAAACATAATCTCTTTCACGAAATGCCCTCAAGTGATCATAGTTTCACTGATTCCTGGCTAGCCTATATTCTTTACGAAAATTTCCATAATAACCACAAGGCCTAACTGAGATATATGCATTTCATAAAGAATCAGCGGTTCACACGTTCACTAGCACAATTTCAATGCTTCAAAATTTCCTTCAGGAATTAATGGAACTGAGAACTATGAGGAAACAACAAACAAATAAGAAGCAGCATAAAGCTATAAGATTTAACAACAGATAAAGGTGAGGTACAGATACTCACGGTTTTCCTAACATTTATTTTCACCCAATCAGCAGGAGGGCCCATGTCAATGACCATCGAGTCATTTCTGCCAGATAGCAATATTTCATCAAATCAATCAAAGTCCAAGGAGGAAGGAGGAAAAAGGACTAGTGCCATGCCAAACCTAAATAGTTATTCAAATGGATATTATGCCCCGTAGGACTATTATTATCCATGCAAAAGAACAGAATGAAGCTAATTGTGTGAAGCCGTGTTGCAATTCTTACTGATTTTTTTAACAGCAATAGATAGGAAAATGGAATGCAGGATTTGCGTGAATATTAAGTGCTCAGGGGATTTACTGTAGCTTATCAGACTTATAAGGTATCACCCTGTCATCTTCCAGGGATGGTGTCCTTTTCCTCTTGGCAGAACCTACACAAATCCAAGGATTAGTAAGTTTTTTTTTTCTCAAACAATGCATGAGAGCCGCAATTCATTTCATTAAGAAGAAAAATATGGTACAAGGAGAGATCAAGAGGCCTGTCCAAGACCCAATCCACTCACAACGATTAGTAAGTAATGGCATAACGGAAGTAAAATGAAACAGAATGCAGAAAGGTACCACTGCTTTTAGGAGTTTTATCCTTCTTTAAGACAATTGGCCCTTTATCCTAGGGAAAAATAAAAAAATATTATTATACAACAAAATGAAGATCGCTAGTAACCCTTGATTTGAAAGCAACAAATACCTTAATTACAGGATCAGCGATTTCACCATTGCCTAGTAGGCGCTGAGAATGCCAACCTTGCATTGCACGAGTTGCAGATTCTCTTCTGGCTCTTCCAGAACCAGATACATGGCTTCCACCCACCTGGGCAAACATACAGTGATACAACCTGAACTTTAGTCTCCTTGCATATCTTTCCCATGTTTTAGCACAACTGCATGAACATCCTGTCAGCACTTAGAAGTACTCTCTCCGTCCCGAAATACAAGGTGTGCACATATCTCAAACTCAAAATTTGTTATCTTCGACCAACAATTAGTCTAATCATATGAAAAGCTTTTAAAGAGTAAAGTCCACTAGCTGTCCTTAAACTTATTCAGCTGTATCATCCCGGTCCCTAAACTTACAAATCACCCGTTGAGGTTCTCAAACTTGTTCAGCTATCATCTTGATCCCTAAACTCGCAAATCACCCATTTAGATCGGAACAGAGATTGAGTGCCTAAATAGGCGGTTAGTGAGTTTAGGGACTAGGATGACATAGCTAAACAAGTTTAAGAACCTAAACATGCAATTTGCGAGTTTAGGGACCGGGATGACACAGACGAATAAGTTTAAGGACCTAAACGGGTCATTTACAAGTTTAGGGACCGGGATGACACAGCCAAACAAGTTTGAGGACCGCCGGCGGACTTTACTCTTAATAAATCTTAAAGTACAAAAGTTGTTACAATGGATTTGTATTTAGAAATACTCTCTACTGACCAAACTTTTGTTGCCACAAATTAAACTATATTATAAGAGCGATCTTGAAAACCGCACCAAGTCAAATTGTGCCTTATATTTTGAGACGGAGGGAGTAAATGGAAATATCACAGATCTTTATTCAAAATGAATTTCATCGCATTGAAACTAGCTTGTGCTAAGTTATATACTAGGCTACATAAAACTGTACCTGGCTCTCAGAACCAATCCGATCTGGTAGAGCAGATGAAGCTACTTGGAACTCTCCTGTTTCAATTTTGTGTTTCTCGTATTCAAGGAGTGCCTGTAAAAGAGAGGAAAAGAAAGATAAAAAAAGCCAGTATCTTGCACTACAAATTCTACCACTAAGAAATCCACAATATAACCTTAAATTTAATCAGCTCTGTACCAATTAAGGAGATTAGATTAGATTTAGGGCATAATCCTATGTTAACAGCTTGGTAAAACTTCTAAATAATGGCATGTACTTGAGCTGCCAAGACTCAATTGACATGCTCACGAAGAATGTGCTTAAATGAAAAGTTTTTTCTATTCAACAAACTGCCATGGTAGGTATCACATGGCAACACTCAAGTGCTAAAACAGTGCTGAAACTAGAAGCTATAAAGGCTGTACAGGTATCCCAGGAACCATGAATGTAAAATTACCTTCTCATAGAAGTTACGGAAAGTCCATGAAACAGTTGTGCATGTCCTACATAAAAACATGCAAGTCACATCATGGGATAGAGTACAGAAAGAAGAGCTTATGTGAACTATGTCCCAGTGTCTGTTAAAATGACAATTGAGGATCATCAATTGAGTTGCAGACTATTAAAGTCATACTTTGGAGGTTTGAATGACTCTCCCACTTGACGCCACAGCTTGCATGATGTCACCTGTTCAGTGTTGATGCAACTAGTTAGCAAGCATATGAGGCAAAATATCTCTCTTCCTCCCCCTCCCCCATACAGCAAAGTTAATCAACCAAAACCACTTTCCAGGAAACAGGGGGGAAATAGTCACGACCACAAATCAACAGATATATTTTAGAGTCACACAAAGAAATAAAATAAATTAAATGACAAGGGAAAAATTATGTCATCAATTTGGTAGAGAATATCAACACAGAGAGAACTTTCCCACTTAAGCAAACCATATTTGCTAGTTTATGTCTACAAACACACCATGGTTACATTTCATCACTAAAAGTTACTAGCAGTATAGCTATTTAATCTGCAAATGGTGCTTTCTCAGATAGAAATACTCATGCTTATAAAGGTTAATTTTTGGTTCCTTGTTGAGATCTTTACCATTGCTTTTATTATATAGCGTTCTTTGTGTAAAGTGTAAATTATACATTTAAATAAAAAAACAGTGCCAACCAGGGTAACAAGAGCAGGGATGGTGCATCACTGACTCTCAGAGTCAGACAGGAGCACTAGCGTTTCATAGGCAGGCTACACAGTAGTCTTTTTGAACATCGACTAGAAGATTTTAACATGGACACGAAATGCTACAAACAAGGTGAATGGCTAAACATATTTCATGCCAAAGAAAGATAACAGCATCAATGTTTTGAATCGTCTAATCCACCCTAGTCCCCATGGCACCGATTAGCCCGACTAATCACGACTACTCGTAATTAATCGGGACTAATAGTAACTAATCGTAGTGCATAACTGATCACCATGGCACCGATACCGACTAATTGCAATTAGTCGAACGACTTGATAATCTTGAACAGTATGATCAATTAATATGATGGTTTTGTACGACTCTGGAAGAGAAAAGGGAGAAATCAGAAATCAGATAAAAATAGTGCTGACACGTTTTGTGCAAAGTGTAAAATTAAGATAATCTAATGGTCAAATAAAACATATGTAAACAAAATTGGGCAAGCTAGTCAAAATTCATAACTCATCCTTGAGGTACAAAGTTAGATGAGTATGATAAGCTAAGTACCAACATAGAAAAGCAAAGGCACATAGGGTGAGAAATTCAGGATTAAAACTCTAGCAAGAGGCGCTTTGCTACAGACATGTTCCTGGCATGTGTTCATTTTTAGCAGAAAAAAAATATTAATGACCGAACATGTGTGATGCAAATAGAACTCATAATTCAACCATTCCCATACGAATAGAATCATTTGTGTTTTCTTCAACAAACCTAAAAGGCATAATATTGAAGACGAGTACCTGATCATAGCCACCCAATCCAGTAACTTGTCTCCACAATCTAATGACAATAAAGATACAATTACTTAATTCAGCGTGGTCATAGGACAATGAGTAATTACAGGAAAAAAAATAAGGTTTTGTGGTTTGTGTGCTTACTTGAGGCAATTCAATCCTTCGCCATAAAACTTTGGGGGCTTGAACTCCAACATTTTCTCCCTGTGGAAACGCTCGAGCTCCTTCATGAAGGCAGCCTGCTCCTCCTCAGTCCCCGAGTCGTCACCACCAGTGGTGTAATCGAACATGAAGGAATTATTTGAGATCTTGGTCAATGCCAGATCCTCCTCAGCCGGCACCAGCACAAGCTGGTTCACAATAGGCTGATTCTGACCAACCAGGCCCTTATCATCACCGCCATCTCCAGCCCCAGCCTCATCCGCCGAGCCACCCACCGTCACGGGCCCATCCCCGTTCTCCAGTTTCACAACCTCGCCAACCAAATCCGCCGTCGGGCCACCATTCAGCTCCTCCATGTCCCCCTCCTCCGCGCCCTCTGCTTCGGGCTTCACTGAAGCCTTGACGGAATCAACGGCGTTGGCGGCCCCGTCTGCACCGCCCTCCCCCTCCCCCATGACGGGTTCCTCCTCCTCGTCCTCCGCCGCCGCGGCCTCGCTCATGGGGGCATCGGCGGCCGGCTGTGCCTCGCCTTCCGCCTGCGGCGTCGGCTCCTCCACACCTTGCTCTCGCGGCATCCTTGGTCCCGGCAGCGGCGGAGGCGAGGTAGACGTCGGACGCGGTGGGAACGGCAAACCCTAGCCGGAGATGGGGAGACGACGAGAGAGAGGGAGCGGAGGGAGAGGACAGGAGCAACAGTGGAGAATGGTTTTGAACTGAAACCGTGCTTACGTGGGCTAGCGGGCTACTCCCCATTTTACCATGAGAGAATTCCCCGTCTTCCATTAAAAAAGATCGTAATACATTATGTGTCTTTGAAAAAATTCAGCGGTCTTCCGCGCCACTACTCTAACTTTTTCATATCATCCATGCCACTTCCGTCAGTTTGGCCTCTAATGCCGTCAAACTGTAAGTATGAAAAGACGAAAATACCCTTAAGTTTAAATATGTTATTAATTTTTTTGAGTATCTTAACGACTTCAAATGAAAAAACCCAAAACTAGAAAGTTATAAATCTCGTCGAGATCTATAATTTTCATATAAAAATTATTTTAATTTAATTCCGCAAAAAATTATGATTTGATATGATTAATATATCTTAGAAAAATCATATTATTTTTTTGCGGAATTAAATGAAAATAATTTTTATATGAAAATTATAGATCTCGACGAGATCTACAACTTTCTAATTTTGAGTTTTTTCATTTGAAGTCGTTAAGATGCTCAAAAAAATTAATAATATATTTAGACTTAAGGGTATTTTTGTCTTTTCACACCTGCATTTTGACAGCGTTAGAGCCCAAACTGACAGAAGTGGCATGAAGGACACGAAAAAGTTAGAGTAGTGGCGCTGAAGACCGCTGAACTTTTTCAGAGACACACAGGACATTACGATATTTTTTAATGGCACACAGGGAATTCCTCCTTTTACCATTTGTATGGTTTCCCAAGTTCCATGTTTCAGTGCATAAAAAATTACCCAGTGGCGGGCATCCAACGGTCAGAAATCCTCTAGAGCAATAGCTAAGAGCACTTTGGATAAATGGAAGCTAGTAGGTTTGTGAATTGTTGATATTGCCTCTTTTTTTTATAAAAATGTGAGTTGTTAAAAGTTTTTCTCTTCCTTTCAACGTAGTATATGACATAGACATACTAGGATTCAACAATGTCAAATTTCAAAACTTTACCATTTTCATCACATTCAAGGCTTTTCAACCATCACTGGTTTCATCGTGTAAAAAATTATCTTGATAGCCAAGCCAGTGATCCAACGGTTATAAAATCAAATGCCCTCATCTCAAGTTGAGTTCGTGGAATCTAAAAGCTAGACCTCAACCTATGTAGTTTGGATCAAATGCTAGATTCTATAATCGGTAATGCTCCAATTAAGACGTCCGGAACGGAAGGACGCCCCACTCGCTCAATCCCACACTCAGTCCCTCGCTTCCTCCTCCCTTCCGCGCTCGCGCCCCGGCCCTACCCCAACGCGTGGCCATGGCTGCCTCCCTGGCCGGTGGCGGCACGCTCCCCCACCCCGGCGGCCTCCTCCCCTAGCCCGGCGCCGCCCTTCCCCCCACCTCGGCGGCCTCACCCACCGGGAGCGCATTACGTCCACGAATCCGGTGTCCCTCTCCGCCCACCCCGGCGAGATCCATGGAGCAAGAGCGAGATCCATGGAGGTGGTGCGACAGTGTTGTAGGGGAATGGACGGCTCTGCCCCACCCCGCGCGTGGCACCCTCCCCACCCCCGGCAGCGCCCTCTCTCACCCTAGCGACCGAGCTCCCCCCTTGGTCGGAATCAACCGGCCCAGCCTCCCCTCCCCTATATTGCATATGTATGTTTCAAGTGTTTCAAGCATTTCAGATGTATGTTGTATTTGTTTCATATAGATGTTGCACATGTTGCATGTTCATAGGCATGTTGCAAGCGTCTGTTTTGAGTGTTTTAGATATTTCAGATGTATGTTTCATCTGTTATTTCTGAACACATGCTGCAAATATGTTTATTTGGATGTTACATACGTTTCACACATACGTTGCATGTGTTTTATTTAGATATTGCGTATGGTTGCAATGGTTTTCAAGTGTGTTTCAGGTGTTTTTTTCAAGTATTTCATAAACATGTGACTTCAGACGTATATTGCAAATATTGTATTTATGTGTTTTAAAAGTAGATCGGGTGTTGCATCTCTCCTCCCTACCTTTTGTTGCATCGTCTCTTCCGCACTACTACACAAAAACTTAACTAAGGCGGGCAACACAAAATAATTGCCTCGTTTAATGCTTATTAACCAAGGCAGTTGCCCTAACGCAATCGCCTCGGTTAATGTATTAATCGAGGCGGTCGACTTAAAACAACTGCATCAGTTAATAAGCATTAACCGAGACGGTCGTTATAAGCATCCGCCTCCGTAAATCAATTTACGGAGATGGGCGTCTTAAGATGTCTGTCTCGGTTAATGATTGCATAAAAAAATAATTTATAATTTTTTCATATGAACTTAGATAAAGACAAACTTTATATCAAATATGTAGCTCTCGACGAGACCTACAACTTTGTAGTTGTAAAGTTTTTGAATTAAAACTGTTTAGGGTCCTAAAATATTGTTGTAAGTGTACATATTTTGAAATTTGAAATTTAAAAATATCAAACAATCTCAGATGTTGACATGGTCTATATAAAAGTTATAGTTCTCACTAAAATCTACAAGTTTATAGTTGAAAAGTTTTTAATTTAAAGATGTTTAGTGTCCCAAATATGTGTTCAAAGGTTATAGATTTTGAAATTTAAAATTTAGAATTCCTAAACGATCTCAAATGTTCACATAGTTAATACCAAAGTTCTTGTGGCCGACCTGATCTACATGTTTGATATTGACAAGTTTTTGATTTAAAGTCATCTTGAGTCTCAAATATGTGTTTGAAATTCAAATCTTTTGAGACTAAATTTTTTGAAATTTTCAAACTATCTCTGATGGAGATACATCCTAAACCAAAGTTGTAGTACTTGACAAGATTTAAAATTTTGTAGTTAAAAGTTTTTTCATTTGAGTCCATTTAATAGCCAAAATATTCAATATAAGATTATAAAATCTTGATATAAAAAGATAGCAAATTATATATAGAAGACATGAATGAGTGTGTGGTGTAGTGGTAGAGATGCGATAGTGTTGAGCAGTAGGTCGTGGGTTTGACTATCCAAAGTTACAAGTTTTTTTGGTTTTTGGGTTTTCTAGATAACATTAATGGAGGCAGACATATTAAGACGTCCGCCTAGGTTAATGGGGTAACAGAGGCGGTCACCTTAAGGCGCTCGCCTCCATTAATCGATTAACCGAGGCATGCAAAGTAACCGCCTTCGTTAATCCATGATTAACCGTGACCTTTAGGTAGAGGCGATTGCAATGTCCGCCTCCGTTAATAAAAAATGCCTGCCTCGGAAAAGATTTGTGTAGTAGTGTCGGTGCTGGCAGGGCATCCATATGATGCCGCAGTCGGGTCCTTCCAAATGGGAGGCGTTGTGCGCCCTTCCTCTCTTGTGCGCTCAGGGGCGTGGGGCCACGTGGAGCGCGAAATGGAGTGCAGCGCACGGGCATCCGTCCGGACGTCTAGGAGCCACACTTCCGTTCTATTATTTGGATGGATCTAATTAGGGCCTCGGTGCTTCTTTGGTTTGACCAAACCTTTGTCACATTTTGCCATATTTAGGCCCCCTTTGAAATGAAGGGAAAATATAGAAATTTTGAAGGACCTAAATCCTATAGGAAAAATTCCTATGAGGCCCTTTAGGACAAAGGAATGTTTCCCAATAATTCCTTTGAAATTACTATGGCTTGGAACATTATGAAGAAATTTTGGAGGAAACTAAACATGAGCTCCAACCTCATTGTTTTGTTTCATGTGCTTTACCTACCTTGCTTCAAAAGGCATTTAAAAACCTATAGGATTTGAAGTGTTATTAAAACATTTCTGTCGGAGTTATAACCCTGGGGTGTCTCAAGGCACCGATTAGTTAATAGGCCGAGCGACCCATGATATATCAGCCAGCAAGAGCCCGGACGACCGAGGCCCAACTGATCCAAGAAAACCAGGCCAAGCGCTAAGGCTAGGGTTGGCCACGACCCCTTCATTAGACTTTGCCACACGATGCGCAAGAGACTCACGACCTCCCCACCGCTCCAACCCCTGGGAGGAATGGGGAGGGGTCGAGCCTGACCAAGCGTGCCTGCTCTGAAAAGAGTAGATACGCCGCACTAACCCCTCAAGGACCGAGGGGACAGCGGTCACCTCGGTCCGATCAAACGCTATCCCTATGCCACATAGCATGAACAAGACAACACCACACAACGGTGGCTGTCAGTATGGCAACCCACTGTCGAAATATGGACCAACAAGACGTAAGTATGATTCCACCCACTGCGGAATGGGATCCACAATGAGGGCCTTGACTTAGATGCCATCCAGACTGGTGGGCGCCATGACCCCAACGATCAGGATCGTGGCCACCAACTCCACAAGCTAACTAGACGATCGATGACCTAGGAGCGGATACCAACTCTTGTACGACGCCCTAGGAAACCAGGGAGGCGATGATGAAGACCACAGCGGAGACCACGTCGCATAGGACAGCTGACGAACCACCACCGTGCCTATAGTGTCACCACGGCCGGCATAGTAGCACTATGCCACACCATGCCACGACATGGCCACAGGACCGTGATGATAACCACGCTCAGACATGCACCACAAGATGACGTAGCTTGCAAGCCAAGTTAGCTAGGTCCTCCCTCAGGCTCATGACCCTTTGGTCGGGAGAACATTTTTCTTTGTACATGCCCTGGCCCTGAACTCTATATAAGGGCAGCCAGGACACCCATCTGGGGGATCTGAACTCATTCACTCACTCTTACACTGTAGAAGGGCTCCTGAAGCTTCCCTTCGGGCAACCCGTCTCCTAGCTCTAGCTCTTCTACCTTTTCCACCATTCTTACACCCCCCATTTAAGAACTTCTGAGCATTCAAGCGAGGAATACGCACTCGATCATCTCAGAAACTAGACGTAGGGCTCCAGTCAGAACCAGTATAAACCCTCATGACTTTTAGATGCTACTATCATCTTCCTAGAGCAGCGCGGCAATCGTATAAATTTACTAGTCTGGTTTATAAAACATCGACAGTTGGCACGCTAGGTAGGGGATAGTCACGCAATCTCGTTTGTTGAGAAGGAAGGGATGTCTCCTTGCACCGTCGGTGGACTCGCTCGCGGAATGGCCCACGGCGGCCACATCCGCCACAAAAACTATGAGTTCATCGGCGTCGAAGGGCCAGCGCCCGTGTTTGCTTTCAGCCATGGCCCAGACCTCTGCCCTAGAGATCTGGATCTCGTGGTCCCTAGCGAACACACTCTTGGAACTGCCTCGAGTGGCAGAGTTCACCTACATAGGAGGGCCAGTACCCTCTCTCGTCGCCACCATGGCCAAATCTTCCACCCAGGAGGCCATAGGCCCACGGCTCAAGGCGAGCTCGCCCAGGGAATGGCCTCGACCGGCCACATCCTTTTGGGAAACCATGAGGTTATCCACACTAATGGGTCAGTGCCCATTGCCAGCTTCTACCCCGTCTAGTCCAACTACGTGGGAAGCCTGGGTCTGATGGTAGAACCACACCCCGAGCAGCGTCTCCACAACCAGCAGAGCGCAGCGTGTCGGGCACGCACGCACGATGAAATTATTTACCGCCACGCGTCGTCGTCGTTAGTGATAAGGTGGCTACCCGACGCCATGCCTCGCAAGGACAAGTCTAGAACCAGGACCTAGTCCTATGCGGTGGACAAACTATCTGTCACGTCTCAGCGAACTATTAGCCTTCATTCGGAGGCATGTGCATCCGAGGAAGCCTGCTCCTTGAGCGCACCATGCGCTGCGCCAAGCGGACTAACTCGCGTTGCCCTCAGAGCCTACACCCACAGCGATAGCTCACATCGGCTCTTCGTCAAGAGCGGAAATCATGCCTAGAAACGAAGGCACGACAACAACGACATCATCACGCTACGAAGGCTCGAGCATCAGAACGCACGAGCCCTCACGACCAGAAGCCACGACGAGCCAAACTCGAAGAAGTCATCCCTAGGGGCTCACGAGCTCGTCGAGGACGTCAAGTCAGCAAGGGTCAGCCCAAGGTAGCCCGAGAGGACGATGCGCACCAGCTACGACCACTCCGGGTGGTAAAGAAGCACCATCATTAGCTCGCGGCCCGGAGACCGCAACGACTTTGTCATGAGTGAACACTTGGGGGATCGCCACACCCCGAGCGACGGCAACCAGTTTCACAACAGCTTCCGGTACATCGGTCAGTCACATCCACTTTGACCTTAGCCTCTCTACCCAAGCATGTCCATATACACGGGTAGGCATACCCACGATAACAAGAAACTTAGAGCCGACCCATAGAGCGAACAACATGATGCCCATACATCTCGACCTAGTAGTACTTAACACCGAGTGATTTGACCTGACTCATGCTAACAGCTGGACATGACTCACTCGCGGGGACTACACACACAGGCGCAAACACATGACCTGCAGCGCAGCACTATTTGTCATCGTCCTAGCGACCCATCCACCTCAAACTCCTTCCAATCGCGTCTCTCACCGTGATGAACTGGTGAGCCAAACCTTGATTTCCCGCTCACACGGGTCTAAGAAGAAATGGGGAACTTGCTCGCTCGAGGCGGAAGGAGCGATAGGAAAGAAATCTCTCGCAACTCATTCACTTTCTTCTTACATTGTATCAAATCTGTGACCTACCCTCGATGCCTCATCACTCCAATGGATCACACACCTTTTATCCCCGTGGGCTAGCCCCTAGGTTAAAATGCGCACCCATGAGCACAGGGCTAGGGGGGATGAAGCACATTCCAACTCGAATGAAAAGAAAAGCGAAAAGGCAGCAAAACAGCAAATGAATGCGTCGATCACACACCATACACACACAGAACCCAAACATGCTCATTACAGAAAGGACATACGCACAAAGTCCAGATCGGCTACACTAGAAACTCCTATACATCGAAAGCCTGAAACTAGAGACAACAGTGGTAGTCGGCACCTTGCTCGCGAGGACCTCTACACCACGAGCGATAGAATTGCTGATGGCAAGGATCTCGGCGTTGGACTTCCTCAACGAGTATCCTTGCCCCATGGCATCATAGTCTTGAAAGTGCAATCAAGCCTTAATTGTGGGTTTTGGTGATAATGACCGCGCAATTAGAGAACTAATGAGATTTATCGAGATGACAAGCAGGGAATTTATATTCGAGGATGCTACATGAAATGGAGGAGCCCCCAATTACAAATATAGATGGCTTCAAACTCAAAAGAGGTTTAAGATTCTTTTATATCTTGAATTTGAGTATAGGAAAAGTCGTACTATAAAGGGAGATATAATGCTTAAGCTAATATGTGCTACCAAGTGCTCAAACAACCACAAACATCCTCAGATTCACAGCCAAGATAGTCTACGCTTTACTATTACCCTTGTTGTCTTGCGTGGTGCGAGCTCTGTCTCGCCCGACCCCTTGGGTGCGAGCTTCGTCTCGCCCAACCTCTTGGGTGCGAGCTCCGTCTCACCCGACCCCTTGGGTGCGAGCTCTATCTCGCCCGACCCTTGGGTGCGAGCTCCGTCTCGCCCGACCTCTTGGGTGCGAGCTCTGTCTCACTCGACCCCATGGGTGTGAGCTCCGTCTCGCCCAACCCCTTGGGTGCGGGCTCTGTCTCGCCCGACCCCAAAGTCACGGGCTCCGTCTCGCCCGACCTCTAAGCCATGGGCTCTGTCTCACCCGAGCTCGAGGCCACGAGCTTTGTCTTGCTCAACCCCTTAGGTGCGGTGTCCATTGAGGGCTGGGGTATACATACCTTTCCCTTTCCTCGCCAATGGATATCTGTGATTTAAGTGAACGTTGGGGGCTAGGGGTATATATACCTTTCCCCTTCCTTCCCAACGGCAACTAGCTCTCTTCTTCCTCACTTCAGCACACCCAAAAATAGAGCAGGAGCTCTCTCTCTCACTTTATTGTTGACCTCAAGCCCATAAGCAAATCCATTGATTTCCCTATCAATTCTTAAGGGAAAAGGGTCCAAAACTCGATTAGAGAGCATCTCCATTGATTTCAAAACTCTAAAGAGCACTTAGTTCATGTTTTAGCCGGAGGTTGTGTTTGTTACTCTTGGAGCTTAGCTCCTAGCTGGCTAGAGCATCGCTCGTGGAGCTTGCCAACTTGTGTGGCAGCCCCAGGAGGTTTGTAACCACCTCTTGCAGCGAGTAAAATCACCTCTCATCTCAAGAGTTCACTCTCTTAACTTGAGAACGAGGTAAGGGTTGCAAATCCCAAAGACTTAGTGGTATACCTCAACAACATGGACTTAGACAAGCCTTGATGCTGAGCTAAACCATGAGATAATCCTTGTGTCATCTTATGCTTGTGTGGCTACACTTGTGTTCTTGTTGTTGTTGAGGTGATTTCTAGGATTGAGGCCAATCTACTTGTGTGTGGTGTTCCCACCACTTTCAACTGTCAATCTGTGATCTTCTACCCTACAGGAAGCTAAGAAATTTACCCGATCTAAATTTCGTTGGGTAGATTTTGAACTGTGAACTAATCTCTCCTGCAGGTACGACAGTGCAGGTGTGCGGCAGTGCCATGCTCAAGTGCGGGAATGTCGCGGGTGAATTTGACTTTGGTTTGTGTTGAATTTTTTATAGGCCTATTCACCCCCCTCTAGGCGTACTAGAGATCCTATAAGTGGTATTAGAGCCAGGTTACCTTGTGTGCGCTTCACCGCGTGAGGTATGGAGCTTGGGGGAGGATCCGGTGTTGTGAAGCCCATCAACGTTGATCCAGAGGACGTTGGGCTACATGACATCGATAGCAGTGAGCTTAGCGTGTCTACAGCAAGTAACTCCACGCTCCCGCAGCTAGAGGCAACCGATGCCGAAAAAGCTCAAAATGAAGAAGAAAGAAGAAGAAGAAGGGCAGCTAGAAAAGAGAAAAGAGAAGCAAGAGAGAAGAAGAAGAAGGAGCAGCTGTGGTTAGAAGAGAAGAAAGCAAGAAAAGAAGAAAGAAGACTCAAGAGAGAAGCTAGAAGAAAAATAAGAGAAGCAAGAAAGAAGAAGGAACAAGAAGCAAAAGCCTCCAATGCATCTTTAAGTGAGCTATCTAGCAGCTCCGAAGATGGTGATGATGATGATTCCTACCAAGTGCATAGCAAGAAGGACAAGAAAGGAAAGGGCAAGAAGAATGATGACAACAAATATGCCACCATATCCTTTAACTATTCTTCTATGTCTATGACTAATCATGATCGCAAGTCTTTCATCAATGTGCCCATGGGCAAGTTACCTCATTTCAATGGGACTAACTTTGCCAAGTGGAAGCACTTGATGAGAGCCTATCTTATAGGTCTTCATCCCAGCATTTGGGAGGTTGTTTGCAATGGATGTGAGCCACCGGTTGATCACAAGAATCCAACCATGGAAGAAATGAGAATTATCCACCTCAACGGTCAAGCTACTAGTGTGCTACTTAGTGCCTTGGATGATGATGAGTACAATAGAGTGATTGGTGTGGATATTACCAAGTAAATTTGGGATACTTTGCATCTTGCACATAAAGGAGTTGACAAAGTGAGAAAGGCAAGAATTGATTTGTTGATGTCCAAGCTCAACCGATTTGTTATCTTGGATGGAGAAGGGCCACAAGAGATGTTTGATAGGTTGATGACCATGGTGGGCAAGATTAGAGGCTATGGTTGTGATGAGCTAGATGATCACAATGTTGTCAAGATTATGTTGAAAGCTTATTCACCAAGAAATGAGACCGTAGTAACTCTAATTAGAGACAAAAAGAAATTTGAGTACTTCACACCAAATGATGTACTTGGGAGGATCTTGACCTTTGACATGCAAAGAGAAGAAGCAAATGAGAGAAAGAAGCTTGGAGAATTGCAAGCAAAGCTAGAAGGCATCAAGATCAACAAGGATGTAGCTCTCAAGGCCATCAAATCAAGCAAGCAAGGCTCTACTAGCAAATCCAAGACCAACAAGCAAGCTTCAATTAGCAAGCCCAAAGCAATCAAGCAAGTTCAAGAAAGAGTAAAGACCACCTCATCCTCTAGTGAGAGTGAACATGATATTGACCAATATGAGAAAGTGGATGATGTTGCTCTCTTTATGAGGAGGTTTCACAAAGGGTTGAAGAAGCAAGGGTACAAGGTAGTAAAGATGAAGTTTCCAAACAAGAAGAAGAGGACATGATATAATTGTGGAAGCACCAATCACTTCATTGCCAAGTGCCCACATGAGATCAAGGAGAACAAGTATAAGAAAGAGAAGGAGGACAAGGTTGACCAGAGAAAGAGCAAGAAAAACATGGGAGAAGCTCACATTGGGCATGAATGGGATTCATCTATTAAAAGCTCAAGTGAAGAAGATAAAAAAGTTACAACCATTGCTATCCATGAGCCATCTTCTTGACCAAGACTCTTCACCAACATGTCCGATGATGACTACTCCCCTCACATTTGTCTTATAGCAAAGGGTGAGAAGGTAAAATCTAAATCCAAGGCCAAAGTTCCTCCACCTCCACCTCCTAGTGATATCTCTAGTAGTGATATTAGTGATAGCTCTAGTGATGATGAATTTAGTGATGAAGAAATTGATAAATTAACTAAGAACTTAGATGGAAAGACCAAACTATTCATCACTAAACTAATGGAGGACTTAGAGAGTGTCCAAGCCGAGCTAGAATCTAGAGAGGAAACTCTTATCCAACAGGAGGATCTCTACATTGCTAGCAAGAAAGCTCTTGCATTAGAGAAAAGTGAGGTGGAATCCTTGCGCAAGGCCTTGGCCAAAGAACAAGGGGATCATGCTATCACAAAGAAAGAAAATTTTGCTCTCAAGAAAAAGTATTAGGACTTAGATGAAAAGCACAAAAAACTTGAGCTGCAATATAATATTCTTTGGAATAGCAACTCACGTCCCTCTAAGGCAAAGGATGCCTCTACTACCTCCACTAGTCAAGGTGGTGGAAAATGTTATAATATTGATTTGAATGCTTATTCCACTAACCTTGCAAACATGGAGGCAATGAGAAAAGAAATTGCTAGACTTAATGAGATCATTGGCAAGGGCTGCTTGAGTGGTAAGGCTCAAGTAAGTGACAAGAAAGCAAATGATTCAAAAGTGCCTCAATTCAAGCAAGGGAGACACCCCTCAATCAAGCATGGGCTTGGGCACACTGCAGGAGCCAAGACAAATGAAAGAAAGACTATAAATAGCTATGAGTGTGTCAAGTTTGAGAGGAAGGAAAGAGTTGGTAAAGATCAGCCTGCACAGACAGCGGCAGTGCCGCAATCTAGAGTGGCAGTGCTGCACCACGGCAGTGCCGTAGTGAAGGCCGACTGTGCCGCTCCCTGCAAAAATAGGAAGGCTACCAATTCTACTCCCCATCAAACTAAGCCTAAGAAGGTGTCCTAGCAGAAATAGGTTCAGCAGAAGCCAAAGGAATTAGTGTGGGGCACTATGAACAAGTATGCTTACCAACCAAAGTTTCAACCACCTCGACAAAGCTTGACTTCGTACTTTGTTTTAAGGAACAACAACAGTGAAAAAGTGGTTGCCAAATACGTTGGAAAGGAAGCCAACACATATAGGAATACTTCTATTTGGGTTCCTAAATTTCTTGTGACTAACATGCAAGGCCCCAAGTCTAATTAGGGACCTAAATCAAGCAACTAAACTTATTTTGTAGGCATACTTCTCCGGTGAGTCAAGTTAGGTGCTTGATAGTGGATGTACAAATCATATGACCTGAGAAAGGAGTATGTTCTCATCATATACCCTGAAGATGGACTCAAATAAAAATATTCTCTTTGGAGACAACTCTAAGGGGATGTGATTGGTCTCGGTAAAGTTGCTATAACCCTTGAGCACTCAATTACAAATATTTACATGTTGATTCGTTAGGTTACAATTTATTGTCCTTCTCTCAATTATGCGAGATGGGCTTCAATCGTCTCTTTACGAATAAGGGTGTGGAAGTCTTTAGAAGGGAGGATTCCTCTATTGTCTTTATGGGTCATTTAAAGAACAAGCTTTACCTAGTTGAATTCAACAAAAGTAAAGCTAATCTTGAGACTTGTTTAGTGGCAAAATCTTGCATGGAGTGACTTTGGCATCACCGACTATCCCATGTTGGGATGAGGAACTTGGCCAAACTTCAAAAGGACGAACACAGCCTTGGGCTAACAAATGTTCACTTTGAGAAAGATAGGATATGTAGCGCTTGTCAAGCTAGAAAGCAAGTTGGCATACCTCACCCACCAAAGAGCAGCATGACCACGACACAATCATTGGAGCTCATACATATGGATCTCTTTGGACCGGTCGCCTACATAAGTATCGGGGGTAACAAATATGGTCTTGTTCTTGTTGATGATTATTCCTGTTTCACTTTGGTATTTTTCTTGTTTGATAAGTGTCAAGTTAGAGACAAAGTGAAGACTTTTATTAGAAGAGCTCAAAAGGAGTTCGGTCTCCCCATTAAGAAAATAAGAAGCGACAATGGGACCAAATTCAAGAACACCCGAGTTAATGAGTTTCTTGATGAAGAGGGCATCAAGCATGAGTTTTCAACTCCATACACCCCTCAACAAAATGGTGTAGTAGAGAGGAAGAACCGTACACTAATTGACATGGCAAGGACAATGCTAAATGAGTACAAGACGATAGACCTCTTTTGGTGCGAAGCCATCAACACCGCTTGCCATGCCATCAACCGCCTCTACCTACATAAGAAGTTGAAGAAAACTTCATATGAGCTTCTAACCGGTAACAAACCAAAGGTATCCTACTTTAGAGTATTTGGGTGCAATTGTTTCATACTTAATAAGAAACCCAAAACCTCTAAGTTTGCACCTAAAATTGATGAAGGTTTTCTTCTTGGGTATGGATCAAATGAGCATGCCTATCGTGTTTTCAACAAAATCTCTAGGAGAGTCGAAATAGCGGTAGATGTGACATTTGATGAATCTAATGGCTCTCAAGTGGAGCAAGTTGATTCAAGTGTTGTAGAAAAGGAGGATCCACCATGTGAAGCAATCAAGCAATTGACTATTGATGATATTAGACTATAAGAAGATGAAGTCACTGAAGTGGTTTCTCAAGTTGTTGCACCAATTTACGCTGACGTACTTGATGCTACACTACAGCAAACATCTACTGCAACTCCAGAGCGCGGCAGTGCCGCACTTGAGGGCGGCAGTGCTGCACCTACACAGTCAACAACAGCTGATTCGACTCTAGCTCGTGGATAAAACCTACAACCCATATTTGAGCAAGATGATGATGAAGATCTAGAAGATGAACAAGACGCCATTAAGCATCCAAGGCTAAGGCAAACAATACAATGGGATCATCCCATTGATAACATCCTTGGGAGTCTTTAAAAAGGGGTAACAACTCATTCACAATTAGCAAACTTTTGTCAATATTACTCGTTTATTTTCTCTTTGGAGCCTCTTAAGGTAGAACAAGCACTTGGAGACCTGGATTGGGTGATGGCCATGCAAGAAGAGCTCAATAACTTCGAAAGAAACCAAGTGTGGACTTTGGTGGAACGACCCAATACTAATGTCATTGGTACCAAGTGGGTCTTTCATAACAAGCAAGATGAGAATGGAGTGGTGACGAGGAACAAGGCAAGGTTGGTTGCTCAAGTTTTCACTCAAGTAGAGGGCTTGGACTTTGAGGAAACATATGCACCGGTGGCAAGACTTGAAGAGTGCATTCCTCAATGGCCCCATTCATCATAATTTCAAGCTATATCAAATGGACGTGAAGAGTGCATTCCTCAATTGCCCCATTCAAGAACTTGTCTATGTTGAGCAACCACCGGGCTTTGAAGATCATAAGTTTCCCAACCATGTCTACAAACTCCAAAAGACGCACTATGGGCTTAAGCAAGCACCAAGAGCAAGGTATGAATGCCTTAAGGAATTCTTGCTTAAACAAGACTTTGAAATAGGCAAAGCCGATCCTACCCTTTTTATTCACAAAGTTGGGAAAGATATATTTGTGTGCCAAATATATGTTGATGACATAATATTTGGTAGTATTAATCATTCTTTTTGTGAGGAATTTAGTAGGACCATGACCAAGAGATTTGAAATGTCCATGATGGATGAATTGAAGTTCTTCCTTAGATTTCAAATCAAGCAAGTGAAGGATGGAACTTTCATTAGCCAAACGAAGTACGCCATGATATGCTCAAGAAGTTTGACATGGTGAATGCCAAGCCTATCAAAACTCCTATGCCAACCAATGGACATCTAAATCTCAATGATGAAGGAAAAACCATGGATACTAAGGTATATCGCTCCATGATCGGCTCTCTACTTTATTTGTGTGGCAGAACCGCCCGAGATAACACATCTCCGGAGACGCTCGTCTTCCACCAGACACTAAGCACCCCAAAAGCAAGCTATATCAGACGGTTCCGTCGAGCACACCCTAAGGGAGAACTTGAACAATCCATGTTTTTCCTCTAGGATCCAATAATGAGAATGAGTTTACAATTCTTAGTCTATTTCATACAACAAGAGTTCTTAGAAATACATTAGTACAATACCAAGTTTAGAGTGCGAAATTTAAACAGCGGAATTACAATAAACATCTAACGATAAGATACAAGGATCCACCTATGCCCACCAGAAGAATCCTCCACACAATAGCTACTCCTCAAGCTGCACCTGCAATAGGGGTAAATAAACCATGAGTACACAATGTACTCGCAAGACTTACCTGACTAGTGGGAATAATTTCCTTACTCCGAAGGATATGATAAGCTTTATGGTTTACTGGATTTCCTTTTTGCAAAAAGCAATACTAGTAGTGAATCCTTATGTATGTGTTTTATTAGCAGCCATGATTAGTTCATTAGCTAACCATTCTATATAAGCACATGTTCTACTTTTAAGCAAGCATTGAACAATCAGATCTATTTCACCATCTTTCATCTTCCAGTTCTTACTACGGTGCTAGATCATAGACAAGTCAGACCGTATTATATGATGATTTGTGAATCAATGTAGCCTAGTTGGGTACCCCGAAACACACGCCCCGCTTGTACCCCAAGCACAAGCAGGACCAACCCACCACTCTCCTGTTAAGGGGTCTAGGTCCCTATCTAAACTTAGACTCCAAGCCCCCACACCTGAGTCCCAGACTTAGTGTGTGCTTAGACCTCCACCACCCCACCTCCAATCAGTCGGTCCAGAAAGAGCCAGAACCCATGACAAGAGAGCAACGAGCCTTCCCTGCTCCCATAAACAAGTATATGCTTAGGATAATAAGTCTGTGACCTGACTAGAATCCAATGCAATGGTTGGTCCTTAACTAACACAGACATGGAAAATAGTGTAACCAAGCTATGCCCCGTTGGCCGCGGGACACAACCTCTTACACCCACCAATACTCGTACCATATCCCTGCCCAGTCTCCATTTCCTTTCACCATTTTATTATGAGACTGATAATAATAATCACCTATTGTTAGTAACAGCAGGTTACCCACGCTACCGATAGCCTAAGCATAGCAGCTACTCAACCTATGCTAGTAGGACTCATAGTTTGGTTATTTATGCATGTAGTTTCAATATAAATCCTGTAACGTAAATGCACATCACATATATATATCCAGTGATCATTCAAAATAAGGGTTATGCACTAGGGCTTGCCTTGGGCAGGTGTGGTGTTAGCTCAGTCAGTCAGTGGCAGCTCCGAGACCTCCTCCTGCATGAGGATCTCCTCCTTGTACTCCTCGATCACCTCCTTGAACTCATGATCTCTGATGGTCACGATCTCTGCCAACTCATTCTCTACATGCATGCGATGATGATGCTACACTTAGCATTTCGGCAACAACAATTCTTAAAATAAGAATACATCTACGAAGCCGCTAAGCTAGCTCTAATGGTCAAGATACTAACTACTTATCATTTTCATCAAATAAAGTGTTGGGTTCAACTAACAAACACCTAGCTTTACAAATGAAGGATATATCTCTATTTCTACTAATGATTTAATGTATATTTGAAACAAAGAGCATTTAACTACCCTTATGTTAAGTCTAGTCTAAAGCTACAAAAATTATAGTGAGCACATAATAATATCATGAAGCTACTGTAAAATTTTCAAAGCTAAAGCTATCACCATTTTGCCACAAAAATTCCTACAATATTTAACCTAATAATATTAAGCACTCTCAAATGATTTAATAGCTCCTGGTATCGACAAGTATATATATGAACTAAATACACTAACAGATAGAGCACAATTTTAGAAACTTAACAAAATTGGTTTCATAATTTTTGGATACCTATATGATTTTATATTAATTACCAAAGTTTAGCTCAGAAATACAAATAAAAAGCTATTTCTATTCTCCTCGAAAAAGCTAAACTGATTTCGGCCCACGCGACGCAACGCGCGCATGAGCGCACGACGGCCCACAGGCGTGGCGCGACCCACGCGTGGAGAAGGCCCGCGACGAGGAAGCCCACGCGCGCTGGCAGTCTTGCAAAAACGCCCATGGACTATGAGCAAAACAACCCCCAGTCCATGTTACTATTTCTACAGACAACGACTTTGCAACCAAACCCTCGGATCTTTCTCCTCTTTACAATGGTAAGGCCCTCGACCACCCCCGGGCACGCTGGCGTGGCGAGCGGTGGCACTAGTGCTTACATCGGCCACACGGAACCCACACTGACCCATCTACAAGGCCGACGCTCACCTAGGGTTCGACGTGAGATGATGGGCGGCGGTTGCACGAGCTGGGACGCCATAGAAGGACCTCTCCATGATGACGGGCACCCTATGGCAATGTCAACGACGTTCAGGTGAGCCGCAACAACAACAAGGCCATAGGGGTAATGGGTGAGCAATGACAACTTACCAGTGACCCTACCGAGAAGCCGGCTCAGCCGGAGACGACCCGAGACGACCCGAGTGAGGCTGACCACGTGCGCGTGGCGAGGTGAACGGCGGGCCGCAAAGGCATGGCCGTGTCAGCGGCGAGGAGGCGGCACTAGAGGTGAGACTAGCATGCACACGATGAAGAGGGAGCCAAGGCGAGCTAGTGGTGCAGAGGAATTGGCATGGGGTGAAGTGGTGGAGACTAGCCATGACGTGGGTGATGATGGGCCTTAATGGCACGTCAGCGGCAAAGCTCCAAAATTGGAGCTCGGTGTGATGTGAGTCAAGGTGGGGTGGGGTCAGCTAGAGAGGAGACATAAGGGTGGAGATGCGAGCACAAGAAATTGATGAGAGGTGCTCGCTCTCTGGCTCACCATGACGCGACCTGACGATGGTGGAAAACAGAGGGAGAGAGAGACGGGGCGCGATAGTGGGTTTGGCTCATCCACGCCTTAGCGGGACGCGGCCGACCAGACTTAAGGCGTCATCTGTGCACCTGCTACATGACACTATGACCAAACCACATGCGCATGTGTGGAGGCAAGTGGGGGCGTGGTAGGCGCGGCCACAGCACCATTAAGGCAGGACGACGGCGTGCGGCAGCCCACGTGCGAACTAGGACAAGGCAAGTGGTAGCAGCACAGCGTCGCAGTGGCATCAGTAGCAGCAGCATTATGACATGAGGAGGGTCAGCAGTGCGGACGCGACGGCGAGTTAATGGCGCCGGCAGCGGCTCCGTCGAGGCGCGTGCGGGGCAGTTGGCAGCAGCAGTGGCGGCTCCGCGCGGTGGGACTAGCGGCAGCCGAGACCTGGCCAGGCCAGAGGCAGCCATGGCCGGCCGCATGCTGCAGCGCGCGCATGCACACGCGTGACCAATGCGGTGACACTGAGCGCCCGAGCACGGTGATCGCAGCCACGCGACCAACCAGCCCAAAACCGTGATATGCACGAATTTTAAAGCGCTCAACACGACCAAACGGTTGCTCCTAAAGCTAAACCGTCTTCACCATGCTCAAGATGGCACATGAGACTACCAAATCAAGCTATAATACTACACCACTCCTTAACCCAATCTCTCACAATAAATTGCTAAACATAGCAGTGCTTAACTATTGGCAGACTTGAAAATTTCTAAGTTTTTGAGCTGGATTTGATTTCCATTTGCAATTTCTAAGCTAGTGGAAATATTAGCTAGTAATATCATTTTTCAACTGCAAGTATTTCATTGTCATCTACAAAGTTTGTACTCCCAACTTTATTAAGGTGACCCATATATGTTCTATAGCATTTTTGCTTAATAAAAATTGGTTTTAAACCCTAAGTGATATAACATGACTATCAAATCAACTTTCATTTCGTATTTTAGTTGATCATTTTGAGTTATAGAAATTAATCTACACACTTTATTACATGCATTAACATGTAAACATGATGCTCGTGACATGTTTTAGTAACGATTTACGGTGTAACACCGAGGGTGTTACAATTTGTGCGCATCTAGGCCCAATATTATGCTTAGTGTGTGCATGTATGCTAGACTTCAAGCTAACCCGAAAGAGTGTCACTTAGTGGCCGTTAAGAGAATCTTGAGATATTTAGTACACACTCCTAACATTGGCTTGTGGTATCCTAAGGGCTCTAAGTTTGATCTACTTGGGTATTCGGATTCTGATTACGCCTATTGCAAAGTAGATTGAAAAAGTACTTTGGGGACATGTCAATTCCTTGGATGATCCCTAGTGTCTTGGAGTTCTAAAAATCAAAATTGTGTAGCCCTTTCCACTGCCGAGGCCGAGTATGTTGCAGCTAGTGCATGCTGTGCTCAACTACTTTGGATGAGGAAAACCCTTCAAGATTTCGGATGTCACTTCACTAAAATCGCACTCTTGTGTGACAACAAAAGTGCCATAAAGTTAGCCAACAATCCCGTAAGCCACTCAAGAACTAAGCACATAGACATCTGACATCATTTCTTGGGAGACCACGAAACCAAAGGAGATATCGAAATTCGTCATGTGAGCACCGAAAAGTAACTAGCCGATATCTTCACAAAGCCCTCGATGAGTCAAGGTTTTGTGCTTTGTGTAGTGAGCTAAATATACTTGATTCTCATAACATTGTTTGAATTTTAACATGCCTCTGTTTGATAAACTAGTATCTAGGCAAAAGAGTTGAAAAATTCATATTGTGCATGAAAATGATTTATTAAAGGTAACTTATGTATCATGATCAAGGTCTGTATTGATTGTTTGTTTCTGGTCATGGTATATAGGTGATATGTGTCCATATCTTATACAGAGAGAGTCATATAGATTATAGCTAACTTCCACTGTTTTGGGGAGTACGGCAGTGCTGCGCCTACCATGCGGCAGTGTCGCTCTGTGGTAGTGCCAGGCTAGGCATACGGCAGTGCCGCACTTTGAATCTCAATTGAGATTCGGCCCAAATAGTTTTACTGTAGGCCCTTTTATTCTTCCTCTTATCCTCAGGTCTATAGTAACTTCTTTCACTCTCTCTTCCCCCCACGCTGATGCCCGTGACTCTCTCCTCTCGTGGCCGCACGTTGCTGGTATCCGGCAGTGCCACGGCAGTTGCCAACCCTCCCTCAATGTTGCTGATAGCTGCTACTACCCCTGGCCCGAGTAGTTTCTTCCCCATCCTCTCCATTCCTCATTTGAGAAGATGGAGCATGGAGATAATGACCGAAGGGGAAAAGGCAGATGAATGAGCAAAGAAACAAGGATCCACCTCGCCGTGGTTGAGGGAGGTCAACAGAGTAGGCAGTAGTGTAGCTCCAATGGGACTTGGTGATAGGGGAGGCACGTGCAATACATTGAAGATGAGGAGAGGCTAGAGATGACAGGTCGTACCACAGATGCCATTTCTGACACCCCACAACATCTCTCTGAGTTTGATGCCAGATACATGGGAGATTTTGAGGGTGAGATCATCATGAGACCTCTAGATGACTCTCGCTAGCATGCAGTTGTCAACTATTCCAAGAGTTGAAAGCTGGTGGAAGAGGCAAGGGGGATCAATCCCTATGTAGTGCGCAAGGATTTGGACATTGATTATAGATTCTAGAATGAGTTTCATTCCAACTTTTATGCCACTACCATTCTTGCATCCAAGAAAACCATGATCATCAAAATGCAGTATATTGATTGGGATGAGATGCAGGAGAAGGAGGAGCCTGAGTTTGACAATGTAATCAAAATTTGTGATAGGTTCTAGCTTTCAGACATCATGGGTTTCCAGTATAACTAGAATGAGGAGGTCCTTGCATAGTTTCATGCCACATACTTCTATGACTAGACCTCTAATGAGATTCACTGGATGACTGATGGTTGGCACTACCGAGTTGACTTTGTCACTTTTAGCTAGATTCTTGGCTTTGGGGAAGAGCACAGATGTTACACTTACATTCATGATAAGCCTCGAGCTAAGATCCATGACATCAGTTACATGTGGAGAGATAGAAGGATTGCAGATGGCAAGAGGAGTGGTCTACACAGCTTCTATTATATCCTCAACAACCTCATCAGGAACACCATCAACCCAAAGGATGGAGCAGCCTCAGATATTAATGGCTATGTGAGAAATATGTTGGCTAGATTTGCTCTAGGTGGGGATAGGTTCAATGTCCCTAGATTCATGTGGACTGAGTTGAGATTTGTAGTGGAGGATGGGAGGAGGGGGCTGCCCTATGCCCCTTACCTCATGTTCATGATTGAGAGGGTCACTGGATTTTATTTTTCAAAGAATGGGATGCACACCGTCTACAAAATTGAGAAGACCCAGCCAGCTGTAGCTACTCAGGGAGTGGGGAGCTCTCATGATCATGTAGATATCCCTAAATCTTCCTGCTCTAGGTCTCGTGGAGGAGGCAAGATGAAGAAGTTTGGCAGGTGGTTGAAGGTAATCTTCAGCAAGTGCACCTATGCAGCTGATAGAGCATATGAGACACGGCTTGAGCAGCGTCAACAGCGTGGACAGGACCATCCACCACTTCCTCCTATTCTCGTCCGACCCTAAAAAGGGGGAGATTAAAAGTGCAATCAAGCCTTAATTGTGGGTTTTGGTGATAATGACCACGCAATTAGAGAACTAATGGGATTTATCAAGATGACAAGCAGGGAATTTATATTTGAGGATGCTACACAAAATGGAGGAGCCCCCAATTACAAATATAGATGGCTTCAAACTCAAAAGAGGTTTAAGATTCTTTTATATTTTGAATTTGAGTATAGAAAAAGCCGTACTATAAAGGGGGACATAATGCTTAAACTAATATGTGCTACCAAGTGCTCAAACAACCATAAGCATCCTCAGATTCACAGCCAAGACAGTCTACACTTCACTATTACCCTTGTTGTCTTGCATAGTGCGAGCTCCATCTCGCCCCACCCCTTGGGTGCGAGCTTCGTCTCGCCTAACCCCTTGGGTGCGAGCTCCATCTCACCCGACCCCTTGGGTGCGAGCTGTATCTCGCCTGACCCCTTGGGTGCAAGCTCCATCTCGCCTGACCCCTTAGGTGTAGGCTCCGTCTTGCCCGACCCCAAAGTCGCGGGCTCTGTCTTGCCTGACCTCGAGGCCATGGGCTTTGTCTCACCTGAGCCCTTGGGTGCGGTGTCCATTGAGGGCTAGGGTATACATACCTTTCCTTTTCCTCGCTAATGGATATCTACGATTTAAGTGACCGTTGGAGGCTGGGGGGTATATATACCTTTCCCGTTCCTTCCCAATGGCAACTAGCTCTCTTCTTCCTCACTTCAGCACGCCCAAAAATAGAGCAGGAGCTCTCTCTCTCTCACTTCATTGTTGACCTCAATCCCCCAAGCAAATCTATTGATTTCCCCATCAATCCTTGAGTGAAAATGGTCCAAAACTGGATTAGAGAGCATCTCCATTGATTCTAAAACTCTAAAGAGCACTTAGTTCATGTTTTAGCTGGAGGATGTATTTGTTACTCTTGGAGCTTGGCTCCTAACCGGCTAGAGCGTCGCCCGTGGAGCTTGCCAACTTGTGTGGCAGCCCAGGAGGTTTGTAACCACCTCTTGCAGCGAGTAAAATCACCCCTCATCTCAAGAGTTCACTCTCTTAACTTGAGAATGAGCTAGGGTTGCAAATCCCTAAGCCTTAGTGGTATACCTCAACAACGTGGACTTAAGCAAGCCTTGGTGGCGAGCTAAACCACGGGATAAATCCTTGTATCATCTTGTGCTTGTGTTGCTACACTTATGTTCTTGTTATTGTTGAGGTGATTTCTAGGATTGAGGTCGATCTACTTGTGTGTGGTGTTCCCACCACTTTTTAGCTATCAATCTGTGATCTTCTACCCTACAGGAAGCTAAGAAATTTACCCGATCTAAATTTTGTTGGGTAGATTTTGAGCTATGAACTAATCTCTCCTGCAGGTGCGGCAGTGCTGCTGTGCGGCAGTGCCACGCTCAAGGGCGGCAGTGCCACGGGTGAATTTGACTTTGGTTTGAGTTGAATTTTTTATAGGCCTATTCACCCCCTCTCTAGGCGTACCAGAGATCCTACAAGTCTATGCCCTCATAGTGGGAGCCGACCGACGTTAAGGCCGCAAGCACACCACTGCGAACCCCTACAGAGACCAGGGGGTCCACCCAGTGATGAGCCTCATTGAGACGAAGCGCCAGCTGGACACTCCCTCGGCCAGCACCAAGCATGATGAAAGCATCTAGGCCCCTAGTTGGGTTTCGATGATTAATGATGACACGAGATTACTATGACTAACGTGTGTTTTGTAGAAGCAATTTAAGTTAGGTCATGGTAATGGCAATTGATTGGACAATTGTGGTTTTCATGCCCCCATTGATGGAATTGATTGGGCAATTGTGGTTTTCATGCCCCTAGGTCATGGCAATGGCAATTGATTGGGCTTAGATTCACACAAATGCAACCCTCCAATGTTATAAGAAAGATCTTGAGTGTCCTCCCCATTGACAAATATGGGCATATTGTGATGGTGCTTCATCAAGGTGATCTTTCCACCGCTACACCAACTCAAATTTTGGGGAAGATCAATGCACATTAGATGTACATGCACATCACTCCACAAGATGGCTCTTCTTCCACCAAGAAGAAAGATTTGGCATTCAAGGCTAGCCAAGAGAAGAGGGACAAAGCAAGAGTTGATGATGATAGCTCATGTGATGATGATGTAAGTCTTGCTCTCATGGTGAGAAAAACTACCAAGATGCTCAAGAAGCTAAACAAGAATGGTGCCAAGTTTGATAGCAAGAAGAAGAAATTCTTCACTAGTAATAGAAGGAAGCCCATCTCTAAAATGGATTGCTATAATTGTG
The DNA here is from genome assembly GCA_904845875.1 of Miscanthus lutarioriparius. Classification (NCBI taxonomy): domain Eukaryota; kingdom Viridiplantae; phylum Streptophyta; class Magnoliopsida; order Poales; family Poaceae; genus Miscanthus; species Miscanthus lutarioriparius. Next base: position 23,602,083 of record CAJGYO010000018.1, read on the forward strand.
GAGAACTTGGTCATTTGACTCATCAATGCCCCAAACCTAAGAAACACAAGTACAAGAAGAAGTACAAGGGCAAGAAAGATGACTCAAGTGATGAAAATGATGATGAGAAGAAGAAGAACAAGCCATACAAGAAGAAGGATGGCAAGAAGAAGGAATTCCACAAGAAGAAGAAGAATGGCAAGGCGTACATTGTTGGTGATTGGCTCATAGATATTGAATCATCAAGTGGCTCATCCGATGATGAAAGTGAGAATGAGAATGAGAAGGTGGCCGCTCTTGCGATTGATTCTTCACTATCTTCACCGACACCGCCGCCATCATCCTCTACACACCTATGTCTTATGGCCAAGGGTGAACGAAAGGTACAAAATGATGATGATAGTAGTGGTGATGATAATGCTAGCAATGATGAAAGTGGTAGTGATAGTGATGAAGAATTTGAATCACCTTCTTATGATGATCTTGTCAAGTTGCTAAACCAATACACGAAAATCATTAGAAAGACAAGAGCTAAAAATAAAAAGTTAGAACTTGAGAAGGACTCGCTCTTAGTAAAGTATGACATAGCCAAACTCAAGGAGCTCAAATCCTCTAAAAAGGAGCTTAGAGAAAAATATGATAAACTTGAGGGGATACATAATGAGCTCACCACTAGTTACAATTTGCTAAAGGAAGAGTACACCAATCTCAAGATTAATCATGACAATCTTGTTCTTTCTCATGAGTTATTATTCAATGAGCCACATGATGCTACTAACAATGTTGTTAAGATTGATATAGCTACATCATGTGATGACTTGATTGTTGAAAGCATTGAGCAAGGTTCTAGTAGCAAAGGCAAGAAAGTGGTTGAGTCCAATAACTATGATGATTATGTCAAGCTTAAGAATGAGAATGAAAAGCTCAAGAAAGATCTTGAAAAGCTATCAATCACCAACACAATTGTGATAGAGAATCTTGACAATGATTATGATATAGCTCTTGAGAATGAGATGCTTAAAGAAGAGAACAAGAGACTCAAGATAGAGAAAAATCATGATGAACTTAGAGAAGAAAACAAGAAGCTCAAGTTGTTGAAAGAACATCTCAAGACCGGTTTGAGCAAGTTCAAAAGAGGCCAATATCTCCAAAGTGAGCTACTCATGAACACCGTGATGAAGATGGATAGAAGTGGCATTGGGTACTTGGCAAATCAAGATAAGAAAGCTCAAGCTCTACATCAACAACAATACAAGTCAAAGCCTAAGCCAAAGAAATGTTTTGAGTGTGGACAAGAAGGTCACTTTGCTCATGAGTGTCAAACTCCACCACCATAACCTTTGCCTAAGTATGCTAAACCCTTTGCTTTCAATGCTCACTACATGCTTAGAAAGGATTCGAGTGGAAAAATGAAAGCCATGTTCTTAGGTTCACCCAACAAGAATAGGCCTAAGCAAATTTGGGTTGCAAAGTCACTAGTTGAGAAGGTCAAGGGCCCTCATCAAGTTTGGGTCCCTAAACAATAAGCTTGATCTCTTATGTGTAGGTGAACTACAAGACCGGTGGAAGTCATTGGGTTATTGATAGTGGTTGCACTCAACATATGACCGGTAATCCTCGTATGTTCACCCTCACTAGATGAAGAAGTAAATGGTCAAGAAAAGATTACATTTGGTGATAATTCAAAGGGCAAAGTTCAAGGATTGGGAAAAGTTGCAATATCAAATGATCATTCAATATCAAATGTGTTATATGTTGCTTCATTGAGTTTCAACTTGCTATCCATTGGTCAATTGTGTGATCTTAGCTTTCAATGTTTGTTTACCGAGAAGGAAATGGTTGTATCAAATAAAGATGATGATCAAGTTATATTCAATGGTTTTAGATACAACAACATATATCTAGTGGATTTCACCTCCAAAGATACAAACTTGAAAACATACTTATTCACCAAAACATCACTTGGGTGGCTTTGCCATAAAAGACTTACACATGTTGGGATGAGCTCACTCAAGAAGCTAATGAAGAATGAATTGGTGAGATGTTTGAAGGATGTGAAGTTTGAGAAGGACAAGCTTTGTAGTACATGTCAAGCCGGCAAGCAAGTTGCAAACACTCATCCAACAAAAGCTTATATGTCAACAACAAGAGTACTAGAGCTTCTCCACATGGATCTATTTGGACCTACAACTTACAAGAGTTTGGGAGGCAATCTCTATTGTCTTGTGATTTTGATGACTACTCTAGATATACTTGGGTGTTCTTCCTTCATGACAAGACCGAAGTGGTTGCATGTTTCAAGAAATTTTCTAAGAGAGCACAAAATGAAATTGAAGTGAAGCTCAAGAAGATAAGAAGTGACAATGGGAAAGAATTTGACAACACAAACATTAAAGCATATTGTGATGAAGTAGGGATCAAGCTTGAGGTGTCCGCAACATACACTCCTCAACAAAATGGTGTAGTAGAGAGAAAGAACCGGACACTTATCACCCTTGTAAGAATAATGCTTGATGAGTACAATACACCTAAAGCTCTATGGACGAAAGCTATCAACACCGCATGTTATGCATCCAATCGCCTATTCCTTCAAAAGTTTCTTAGCAAGACCCCTTATGAGTTGCTTAATGGGAAGAAGCCGGACGTCTTATTCTTTTGGGTGTTTGGTTGCAAATGCTAGATCTACAAGAAGCGGCAACACCAAGGGAAGTTCCAAAGATGTTGTGATATTGGTTTTTTGTTGGTTACTCATCAAAGTCCAAAGTATATCGAGTATTTAATCATGCCATCGGCTTGGTTGAAGAAACATATGATGTGGAATTTGATGAATCTAACGGCTCCCAAGGAGCACATGAGAATCTTGATGATGTAGGTGATGAACCATTGAGGAAGGTCATGAAGAATATTTTGGTTGGAGACATCAAGCTCAAAGATGATGAAGATGATGCACAAGTGATTGATCCATCCTCTTCATCAAATGTGCCACAAGATGATGATAAAGATGGGAGAGTAGAAAATGAAGATACTCATGTCTCCCATGATCAAATGGTGGCACAAGCTCAAGATGTTGATGCTCCACAACCTCCCCCTCAAGTGGTTGATAGAAGAAATTCACCCCTACTATAAGCACATCCACAAGATCTCATCATAGGGAGTCCTTCAAAGGGTGTAATGACTCGCTCTCAAAAACTTGCTTCATTTATTGAACATCACTCGTTTGTTTCTTGCATTGAGCCTACAAATGTAGAAGAAGCCCTTCAAGATCCGGATTAGATAAATTCCATGCATGAAGAGTTGAACAACTTTACCCGCAATGAAGTTTGGACACTTGAAGAGTGACCACAAGGTGCAAGAGTCATTGGAACAAAGTGGGTGTTCCGCAATAAGCAAGATAATCAATGCATTGTTGTGAGAAACAAGGCAAGACTAGTTGCAAATGGGTTCTTTCAAGTTGAAGGGTTGGATTTTGGAGAGACCTTTGCACCGGTTGTAAGACTTGAAGCCATTCGTATCATTCTTGCATATGCATCGTATCATGAAATAAAATTATATCAAATGGATGTTAAAAGTGTATTTTTAAATGGCTTCATAAATGAACTAGTCTATGTTGATCAACCTCCTGGGTTTGAAGACCCTAGATATCCTAATCATGTTTATAGGTTGTCCAAAGCGCTATTTGGGCTCAAGCAAGCCCCAAGAGCTTGGTATGAACGCCTTCGGGATTTTCTCATAGAGAAGGGCTTCACCATTGGGAAGGTCGACACCACACTATTCACCAAGAAGCTTGATGGAGAGATCTTCATTTGTCAAGTATATGTTGATGATATCATATGTGGCTCATCAAATGAAGATTATTGCAAAGAGTTTGGTGAATTGATGTTGAAGGAGTTTGAGATGTCGATGATTGGAGAGCTTACATTCTTTCTTTATTTTCAAGTCAAGCAAATGAGAGAAGAGATTTTCATCTCTCAAGAAAAGTATACCAAGGACCTTCTCAAAAGGTTCAAAATGGATGAATGTAAGCCAATCAAGACACCTATGCCATCAAATGGACATCTCGACCTAGATGAGGGAGGTAAAATGGTTGATCAAACTCTCTACCGCTCTATGATTGGTAGCTTGTTATATTTGACCGCATCTAGGCCCGACATCATGTTTAGTGTGTGTATGTGTGCTAGATTTCAAGCTAATCCTAAGGAGGCTCACTTGGTTGCCGTTAAAAGAATCCTTAGGTACCTTAAGCACACACCAAGCATTGGTCTTTGGTATCTCAAAGGAGCTAGATTCCAACTAGTTGGCTATTCCAATTTGGATTATGCCGGTTGCAAAATTGATAGAAAAAGCACATCCGGAGGGTGCCACTTGCTTGGTAGATCACTAGTGTCTTGGTCCCCCAAGAAGCAAAATAGTGTGGCTTTGTCCACCGCCGAGGCAGAATACATAGCCGCGGGTGCTTGTTGTGTACAAATTCTTTACATGAAGCAAACTTTGCTAGACTATGGTGTAGTTCTAGAAAAGGTACCTCTTTTGTGTGACAATGAGAACGCGGCAAAGCTTGCTAATAATCTGGTTCAACACTCTCGCACCAAGCACATAGATATCCGCCATCATTTTCTTAGAGATCATATTGCGAAAAATGATATATCATTAGAAGGTGTAAGGACCGAGGATCAATTGGCGGATATCTTTACTAAACCGCTAGATGAGGCTACATTTTGTCAGTTGAGGAATGAGCTAAATGTGTTTGATTTTAGTAAATTCACTAAAAAATAAGCTTGTGTTGTCCCTTGCATTGCATTGTAATATAAAACATGTTTAATTTTTAGTACTACATTTAGGGCCTGTCTAACATGGTTAAGATAACCGTCGAAAAGAGAGTGAAGAAGCTTAACCTTGATCAAACTTGACAAGCAACTAGACTTACTCTCAAGTATTGCATTGCATGTGCATGTGTGTTGCTTTGTCGTTTCTTTTCGGTTATCTTTTGAGCACCTGCTGTGTTTATCCACAAATAGGGAGAGCTTTTAAAGCTTCTATTGATTCTAAACCCTATTGTGTGGCCACATGCTGCTCCTCACCCCTTTTATTACATATTTTCTTAAAAAGAATTATAGCCTAAGACAAAATAATTTGAAAATTTTGAGGGCTTGAGAGAGGTCTCTCACATCAGTCCCAATTGGTATTTATTTGTGTCTTATTGAAGTTGGGACTTGATTGGAAAAAGGCAGCGTGAAGGAACTTTGAAGATTTGCTGAAAAATGGTGACCGAACTCTACTTCTAGCATCCGGTCAGTTTACAGGAGGTGAACAGATGCAACACAGGAGTGACCGGACGCTAAATAGTGTTCCTCCAACGTCCGGTGTGAAGATGGCCCTACGTCTGGTCAAACGAAGAAGAAGATGTCAGGATCAACCGAACTCTGTTGAGCGTCCGATCATGAGGCACCAGACGTGTCCGGTCGCGACTTGAGGGGTTTTGGACCTCTCTGTTGTTGACCGACTTCAGGTGGTAGCGTCCGGTCGTTGCCACTGATGAGTCCGGTCAGTTGAATCCAAGTGGATCTAAACCTCCTTTTCTTTTCTGTCACGCAGGGACCACCATAAATAGTTTTCTTCACCACCGTTGTGCCCTAACCTGTCTCCACAACGCTGCAGTATTCCACCGCCTGCATCGCACTGCCGCATCCTCGTCGTTGTGTAGCCCACGCAGCCCGTGCACCTACGCCATCGCATCGTGCCGCCATGGCCCCGTGCTCGCGCTTGCGCCAGCCTCACTATGCCCACATTCGCACCCATGCCGCCACGCTGCTCTGCTCCGCTGCACCCGTGCCTACCTCGTGCAGCCAAGCTATGCCGCACCCTCACCTACCACCGCGCTGCTCTGCTCCACCGTAGAGCCACTATCCGTGCCTACCCACACCTGCGCTTCCACCATCGTGCCTATGACCTCACCCATGCTACCTGCCCACGCTGCCACACCACCACACGCGCCGTGCCGTCACGTAGCCCGAGGACCTGAGCCACATGCGTCGCGCCACCACACGGATCTCACCTGTGCCGCCATCCACTATGCCGCCGCATCTCCTCGGCCACCGCACCGCTTTGCGGTGCCAAACCCTAGCCCTAGGTGTAACCTTGCCAATCCTAAGTGGTGCCCTGTTATCCTCTCCTTTGCTTGTCGGTCGTCGGATCGTCGGATTTCATCAGGTAGCAAGCTATCGATTTCAATTTCTTATCTACTGCTTGCTTCTTAGGGTTTATCACCTCTAGATGAATATAGTGATTATTTATATTTCCTATCTATTCCATCGTACAGCGAGTTGGTGCTCTTATGGTTGATTTGAGAGTGGCAGTTTTACTCGGGGCCAAGCCTGCGAGTACGGATTAAGGCCAAGCCTCACGAGTGTCAGTTGGCAGTTGTTTCTTGTTAGTGGCAGTGATTCTCATCAACTTCAGAGATGGCACGTTGTAAGAATGCCGGAGGTGGTCCTGGTGATGAGGATCCAAGGCCTCTGCCTCGTCTGACTGCTCAGTAGAAAGGAAAGGCGAAAACGATTACAAAGAAGAAGCATGAGAGAGATGATGTTGAGGCTAAGAGAGTAGCAGTAGTGGCAGCCGTCATAGAGCATGTAGAGAGAGGTGGAGCTGGCAGTGGCGTTCACATAGGTGACCAGTTGTCACCCGCTCAGAGGGCCACCATCGAGAGGATTGAGGCCAGTCTTGGTAGTCCACCTAGGACTATCATGCTTGGAGGATGATGTGTCTCTTTAGAGGAGAGTCAGACTCAGAGGGAGACTAAGCAGCAGACACAGTCAGCAAAGCAGATAGAGGATGCTCAGTAGGGAGAGCAGGTTGAGGAGGCAGAGTAGGCAGCACAGCCATAGCTTTGACGCTCTAGTGGTACACACAATCAGGTGTCACCAAGGCCTAAGACATAGAGGCGGGGTTCTCGTTCACCTCCCAGACCATAGGGTCTACAACGGTGGTACACCTTGACCTGAGGGCAGCCACAGCTAGATAGGTGCAGCAGCTACGGTTCATTCAGTTTGAGGATTGGTTTCACTGAGGTGGGATGAGCGTGCGTCAAAGCATTTCTACACCATACTGTAGGAGGATTTCTATAATGCACATCTCAATAGTGGTGTTGCCTTTAGATCTCAGCAGGTCTACTCCATAGAGTCTTTAGTTACAGTTGCAGGTGAGCAAATCCATCCTCATCTCTCTGATCTGCCAGGGTTGACAGATATTTTTGGATGGACATGTTGCTATGTTCTGTCATGGGTTCATGAGTTCTACTCCTCTCTGTGGATTGACCCGAGACACAGGTTTATTCACTTTGCTTTTAGAGGCCATAACTATAGGCTCCAGAGCTTGAGGGTTAGAGAGATACTAAGGATTCTAGAGTCACCTATTTGCCTTCATGAGGTATGCTATGGATAGATAGAGCCTCCGAGACGCTCTCACGGCGAACATGTGCCACCTACAGATCTCGTCAGACCATGCTTCATAGAGTCATTTGGCAAGGGGTCGAGCAGGACACCATGTGACCTTTCACCTACAGCTTGGCTCCTTGATGCTATTATGAGGAGGACTTTGCTCCCGAGGATGGGTTACCACGAGGGCCTGACACGTATTCAGCTATGGCTATTATATCACTTGGTGTCTCACACTGTCTTTGATATTTGGGATGTGATGCTTTCAGAGATGGAGGATACACTAGTAGAGGGCTTCAGAGGTCACCGTCAGTTGTCTTATGCTCATTGGATCACTTTCCTAATCTAAAAGTCAGTTACACAAAAGTCTCCTGAGACAATGGCAGAGTTTACATGTGCTACTACTGAGTTTCTGCCATATGACATGAGCCAGATGCTACATCACGGTCGTGCGAGGACACCTCGCTAGCCGAGCTATTGCCTAGAGGTACCAGAGATAGCAGCTCAGCAAGATGAGATCATCAGAGGCATTGCAGCTACATAGGAGGAGCTTGATGCACAGCAGGAGGATGTGGTTGAGAGCGACCCGAGTGACAACTCTGATGATGACTATCAGCCGATTCCGCAGATGGCTCCTTGACCACACAACAGAGAGGCCAGTGGCTCCAGCTCTGCTCCACCACAGCCACCGTAGACTGACCCGACACTTCTAGTTATACTTGAGCGGATGAGGCAGGACCAGGCATGTCAGGCACAGGAGACTGCAGCTGCACTTGCTCAGGTGGCTTGACAGGATGAGTTTCAAAGGCAGCAACTTATGATTCAGCAGCAGTTACTTGGTTTCATGTAGCATGTATTCACTTCTATTGGGGTTGCTCCTCAGCAGTCTACACCTCAGATAGGCCAGCCTGCTACCACCACTCTAGTGACTCCAGCTGTACAACCTAGTGGGCTTCAGAGTCAGGGACAACCAGCTACTCAGTTTGCTTCACCTACAAAGAAGGTGTCCCAGTGGTTTGCTTCACCAGTGACAGCTCAAGGTCCTCACTTTACTCCTATTGTTACGGGCTTCACTTCGACTCAGAGTTCTTTAGTGTTAGTGATGGACACCCCAGTCTCTAGGAGTCTCGGTGCTACCTTCAGTGATCTTACAGGACAACCTACACCTCCAGAGTTATGAGTCCCTGTTCCTACCATAGTTGCTCTAGTTATTGGGACTATCGAGACGATTCCGTCGTCTATTGCGTCATCCAAGGCACCTTAGACAGTCACTCCTACACTTGAGGCTTCAGCGACAGCGACAGAGGCAGATGTGGCTCCACTTCCTACAGTGATACTTCTAGAGTCACAGACCGCACCAATTACTGAGCAACCCAGATTGTTCTACCTTCACTTCTAGCTACAGAGGGTCAGACCACTCAGAGTTCAGTGTCAGAGGATGATGCAGCTCAGTTCCAGATCTCTCACCGCACCTCAGTGCCCGACTCGACTGCTCCTCTCCCACCGTCCGACCCTTTGGTTTTGGTGCTTGACGCCAAAGGGAGAGAGGGAGCGAGTATGTTAGATCTAGGGGGAGCATGTGGGATGGTCTCGATTCGATTCTTTTGGTCTTTTGTGTGTGATACTTCATGCATTCAAGTTTACTTTCATGCATTGCATTATATACATGTGATGGTGAGACTTATGTGACATGTGTGCTCTCTACATTGTGATATATATATATATGTCATGTCACTTGGATTATGCTCATTTGCTTTGCTTCTGTGTTTTACTCTGATTCAAATGAGCTTTACTTCATGTACTCATGCTTAATTCATATCCTTTGAGTACACCATGTTGGCTTGGGTCATATAAGCATGTCTAACCCCTTTGTTCTTATTGTCAAAAGCTTATATGAACCAACCATGTTGAAAACCTCACTCATCTCTTTTACATACTCAAGGTTCTGTTGTCAGCAATCACCAAAAATGGGGAGATTGAAAGTATCTAGGCCCCTAGTTGGATTTTGGTGATTAATGACGACACGAGATTACTATGACTAACGTGTGTTTTGTAGAGGCAATTTAAGTTAGGTCATAGTAATGGTAATTGATTGGGCAATTATGGTTTTCATGCCCCCGTCGATGGAATTCGTTTTGGTTTTTAAAGGATGGACGACAAGGTTAAGGACGACTAGTTCTAAGTGTCATTTGGAGTTGAAGAGACACTTAGAGTAGTTTAGGACTTTGTTTTTCCTTTGGCCATACTATTAAGGGGGGTATGGACTAGTAGCTTGACCTAGGTGAGTCTAGTGGGTTAGGTGTGGTGCACACTTGTCAAACCTAGCACTAGGTAGCTTAGGAATAGCCCTAAGATCAATTGGAGTCAACTTCATTCACATAGGTTTTTAAGTTAGAAGTGAATGGAGGGTCAAATGACTGACCGGATGCTGGTCTGGTTGTGACCGGACACTAGGGTGCCTGCGTCCGGTTGACTCTAGAGAGGTTCTAAAGAGGCCTTTTCTTGACCGGACGTGTCCGGTGTGTGCTGACCAGACGTTGGTCAGAGTCCGGTCAATCAACTGCAGTCGTCTGGTACTAACCGAATGCTGAGTGGAGGAGCACCGAACGCTGGGGTGCCTACATCTGGTTGACTCCAGAGAGATTCTAGAGAGGCTTTTTCTTGACCGGACGCGTCTGGTGGGTGCTGACCGGACGCTGGTCAGAGTCCGGACAGAGCTTAATGGCTCTGTCTAACACAGTGGCGGGCATAACTGATTGGAGCGTCCGGTCACCCTGACCGGAGCATTCGGTCAGCCCGCAGAGTGCTGACCCAGCCTCCAAACGTTATGTTTTAAATGAGGGGATATAAATACTTACTCCACTCGTCCATGTGAGGTCTCTTTCCCATTTGATCAGCTGAGAAACACCTTTAGAGTGCAAGGAAGAGCAAGAGCCTAGTGGGGTGATTAAGATTTGATAATCCAAGATTAAGGACCTCATTAGTGTATAGGGAGTAGCAAGTGTGCATCCACCTTTCTCATTAGGCTTGTCTTGGTCAAGTGAGAGTTTGTGCTTGTTACTCTTGGTGATCGCCATCACCTAGACGGCTCGGTCGTGATTGGGAGCTTGGTGATTATCCGGTGGAGCTTGTGGATGACCCAAGTCAAGTTGTGAGTGGTTGTGGACGATTCATCGCGACGGAGTGTCAAAGAATCATCCCATAGAGAGCACTTGATCCTTGCGTGGATCAAGGGGGAGCTACACCCTTGCGCGGGTGCTCCAACGAGGACTAGTGGGGAGTGGCGACTCTCCGATACCTCGGAAAAACACCGCCGTGTTCCTTTCCCTCTCTTTACTTTGAGTATTTATATTTGAGTAATTCATTTCATGTCTTTACATTCCTAGAATTGCCATGCTAGAGTAGGATTGGAACCTAGGGTGCAAAACTTTTGTGCGGGAAAACATTAGAAACGCAGTTTAGGCACAAGGGATGAAATGGACTAAGTGTAGGACTTAAGTATTGCAAAAATTTAGAATTAGCCCAATTCACCCCCCTATTGGGCATCTTGATCCTTTCACACGATGTCGCACATGGCCTGCCCAGAACTGGTCAGCGCCATTAGCTCCGCGGTTGCCTCCTATGCCCTTTGGTCCACGGCCATCCTCGCCTCCAAATCTGAGAGCGCCCTCGCACGCAAACCTAAAACAAGCGGTCGATCCGCAATCAAGCACGGCCAACAAGCTAAGACCCAACGCGGGCAAAGAAGACCTCACCAGCGCAAGTGGAACGAAGTCCTTGACACTCAGCTTTGAGGCACCGATGACCCTACTCGGCCTTGTCCCGGGTAGTGTCCGCCGCGGTGCGTTCTGCCTCCTGAACGACCATTACCACTGTGAGGTCGGCCACCTGGGTCGTCAGCAAACCGATCTAATATCGATCTCGCGCCCCCTGTTCCATGAGCCGCTCTTGGGCTGAGTCAACCCCTCCAATAGCGTTGACCAGGCCCTCGCAGAGCTCCACCTACGCTTTTTGGGAGGCCTCCAATTCCTCCCGCAGGCGCCGCACTTCCGCCTCCGCCTCGGCCAGGCAGTCGCGCACTCTCGTTTGTTGAGAAGGAAGCGATGGCTCCTCGCACCGTCGGTAGACTCGCTCGCGGAATGGCCCATGGCGGCCACATCTGCCACAAAAACTACGAGTTCATCGACGTCAAAGGGCCAGCGCCCGCGTCCGCTTTCAGCCGCGCACCGGACCTCCGCCCTGGAGATCTGGATCCCGTGGTCCACGGTGGACACACTCTCGGAACTACCCCCGGCGACAGCATCCCAGAGTTCACCTACATAGGAGGGACACACCGACAATTTCATTCTTGTTACATTTTTCCTACTTCTATGTTTTGTCTATCCTTTGCTGCAAATGGGCTCTTAGATTATAAACAATTTTCACTAAGCTAACATATATTCCTTGTAAAGATAGGGCAACATGTTTAAGATCTTTATAGAAATTTGGAGACTGTGGCTAACTAGCATGTATACATGCCGTGTTGTGTTAGATAATATAAATGTCTACGGTCAGCAATATGAGAGCGATGCAGCCTGCAAAGTTTTGGCCAAGTGGAAGTGTTCATGGGTGAAGCTTTTCCTCTCTGGCAAGGTTAATTATTCTCATATGTAAAATCATGTGAACACTAAAAAAAATAGTAGTGAAATATAAGTTTGCTTCAATGTCCGTAAATAACTCTTTCGTGGTTCTCATGTCCAAGGTTTTTAATTTCGGTATCGCCAAAATTTCGGCCACCACCGAAATTACCGAATTTCGCGAAATTCGGCCGAAATTTCGCCGAATTTTTTTTAGAGATTAGCACATAAAGTATGTTTTTTCTAAAAAATTTTGGATCTAAACAAATATTAATATGATTTATGACTACATATCTATTAAATAGAAGAATATGCAATATAAACAATAGAAAAATATAAGATTAGAGTTATATATCACATGTATTAGTGTATTAAAAAATTTCGGAGTTTTCTTTCGGCCACCACCGAAATTACCGAATTTCGTGAAATTCAGCCAAAATTTCGCCAAAATTTTGAACCCTGCTCATGTCAGGATGCTATAAGAATTTATATCTTTTTGTCATGTTGCTTACAAAGAATTAGGAATCATCTATGTTGAAGTCTCTATGAAATTACCAGTTGCTTGGTATTTAATTATTTTTATGCTTATGTAAGAAACTCTTGCAGGTATATTTTTGTAGGGAAAAAATGCAGCACACTGCTCTATGTGAAACCTTCTTCCTTTCTATTTTTTTCTGCAAAATAATATTGATAAGAAACAATATGATCAGAACTCTGATCCATGTGTGGCCGTGTGGGGAGAACACTAGATACATTTGCACTCTACTTAGCAACATTCATAAACACAACTTGGTTTGAGAGCGTCAGATTTTAAAACAGTATCTCCTTTTTTTTTTAAACATGGGGTCTAGAGGTCAGGGTTTTGATACAACTGAGTGGAGCATAGCAAAATGGTAATATTAACTATCTAGTTTAGATTGTTTTTTAGTTAACGGGGGATATGGTCTCTACACTAATACAGATTGACCTATCATCAACGCCACTATTACCTCCGATATCATTAAAAACAATGGTGATAGCTATCACCAAGGGTTCATAATATGAACCGTTGGTGATGAGAGTATCACAGACGGTTCGTAAGAACGTTGGGTCGATAACTATCACCGTCGCTTCGTCTTACCAACCGACGTTGATAGTCCATCATCACAGCCAGTTTGCACCACCAGCCAGCGGTGATGATGTGCTCCTCATCACTGCTGCCTCGCTATATGAACCAGCGGTGAGGACATTTTCACCACCAGCTCGTTGTATGATACGGCGGTGATAACCATGTTGCAGTATAAATAAATTCATAACTTTTTCAAAAAAGTCAGATGAAAACAAACTTTATATCAAAGTTGTAGATCTCGACGCAATCGACAACTTTGTAATTGATGACTTTTTCATTTGAAACCATTTACGGTCCCATAATTCTGTTTGAAGCGCTCAAATTTTGAAATTCATTTTTTTGAATTATACAAACGGCCCTAGATGAAGAAACGACCAAAATCAAAGTCGTAGATCTCGATAAGATATACAACTTTGTAGTTGACAACTATTTCATTATAAATCATTTATAGTCTCAAATTTGTATCTGAATTTTTAAAATTTTAAAAAAGCAAAATTTTCAAACAACCTCGGATGGAAAATTGACCAAAACCAAAGTTGTATATCTCAATGAGAACAACAACTTTGTAGTTGATGAGTTTTTCATTTGAAATCATTTGAGGTCCCAAAAGTCTGGCTGAAGTTTTGATGTTTTAAAATTCAAATTTGTCTAACGACCTCGGACGGCAAAACAACCAAAATCAAAGTTGTAGATCTTGATTAGAACAATAAATTTGTAGTTTATGACTTTTTCATCTGAAGCCGTTTAGGGTCCTAAATATTCATTTTAAATCCTAAAAAGGAATATTAGGGGAATGGATATGCTATATAGACACAAATGATTTAGGGATTTAGGGGTAGAGTGGTTAGAGAAGAGTTGTTAGAGGAGCTAAGGACAAAGGTCTCAGGTTCGAATCCCAGCACCACTGCAATACCATGAAAAATAGCGTGGAGCTAGAGCTAGAGCATGTTCCTGGTACCATGAAGCTGGAGCTGGGGGCTTCACAGGATTGAAACAATTTTTTTTGCTATTTTTTTATCCGTTTTTAGGATTTTTGAAAATTCAAATTACAATCGGCTAGTAATATGAACTGACTGTGATAAGCTAGTATCACCGTTGGTTGTAAATCGCCTAGCATAAGAATGTCGTCACTGTCTACAGCTTACTGCGGAGACCGGAAAACGTCTGTCACTCGCTTTACATACCACTCGTGATAGGTCTGGACCTAGCAGTGCTACCTGATTCATTTCGTAGTGGCCCAAAACGGCCCCTAAGTGGCCAAGTCACGACAAAGGTTATAGTTGTTGATTTTTGTACCAAAACTATATTACTACAGTTTTACATTGCCGATTGAAACAAGGGACACCATTTGTCAGCTATTTCACGACTCTTCTTTGGCAGTCTTTGCTTCTAGAGATTCGTTTCTTGTGTTGCATGCTATTAGCACCTGCTGCAATGTGCTAATAGCACCACGTTTCTTCTTTTTCCATAGCTGCCAAAAGAACAAGATAATGAGGGTGCCAAAAAAAAGGTATGTTGCGCAGTCAATGTTGCAAAGATCCTCCACGCGAGTTAAGGCCATATCAATCCCTTAAGCTGTCCAATACTAGGAGGAGAATGTGCACCTATACATGATGTGCATGGCAGTTTCAACCTCCTGACCGCAGATATCACATGCCATGTTGTCCACGATTTTTTTTCCAGAACAGGATGGCTTTGCACTAAATGTCCACGATTTTCTTCCAGAACAGGATGCCTTTGCACTAAATCCTTTCTTGCAGCATTAGCCAAACGAAGAGTTGCACTCTAGGCGGCACCGTATTTTTTCAAACAAACTCTGTTGTTGGTGTTGGAGAAGGTCTCTTTCTTTGTAGTAGTTTGTATCTATCTACCCTACTAATTCACTAATTTTTTCTTTGCTAGATCCACACAAAAAAAAATGTCCCCCACTGAGATGCTCCTAATCCATCCACCTAAAAAAGTGTAACCAGAAAAATAACATCATTAAAACAGACCGTTCAGATTTAGCGTAAATCTTCTCCCTCCTTGTTCACTCAGTTCCAACGGCCAAGATCGCGTGTGTCAACCGCCTCAGCCTTGTACCCGCGCCCGACGCAAGCCGCCGCTAATCACGCTCACCTCCCTGCCGGCGCTCCCTGCTGGCATGCGCCTGACGTAGGCCACCGCTAATCACGCTCGCCTCCCTGCCGTGGCGCTCCCTGCTCGCATGTGCCCGACGCAAGCCGCCCTTCCATCTATCCGCCCCACCATTGCCCTTCCATTGCTACCGCCGCGATTGACGCTGGCCGACGAGCCCTGCGCAGCGCGGGGCCTGGAGGAGCGCGCCCACCTGGGACGCGCCGTGGCGGCCCTAGACGACCTCCACCTCTCCGGCCTCAACGCCACCCACTTCCTCACCGTGCTGCGGCAGCCGTCAAGTCCGTCCACGCCTTCGACAGGGCAATGCTCGACTCGATGCGGTCACCGTGGGCGGAGAGGCGGCGGGTGGAGGTTTCCTACATCAGCGCGGCCGACACCAAGCCAGAGAACCTCGTCGGGCTACGCCTCCACTCGGACGAGCCGTGCGCGTGGTGGTGCCGCAGGTGGATGCAGTTGGTCAAGTGCGTGTGGCCGTGGAGATGGTCGCCGCCACCGCCGCGCATTGGCAGCGGCTCGCGGTCGGGAGCCACTGCCGCGTGCATTGCACTGGTTCCGTGGTTCGTACTCTCCCTTCCCCTATCAGAAATAGGATTTAAAAATATAATATATACTGCGATTTCATCTGTGCGGTGTTTCTAATAGGTTAGTTCAGCTTCTCGTGACTAAAATCAGGTTGTATTACTACTTAAACATGATACTGAAAATTAAAGATGTGGACCGAATCTTTTGTTGCTTTGGCAGGAGAAATTAATTGATGAAGCATTCGTAGTTTCTATTGTATGTATTGTGCAGGATGGAAGGCCAATCCAGTTGAATTTGTTTTTGCGATTCAATCAGAGTCTGCACACTGTCTTCTCACAGTACCTGGGACACTTACCCCCACTACTGAACTTTGATATATTGCCACTACTGAACTTTGATATAGTTTGCAGAAAATGGGGGAAAAAATGAAACTATTATACAAGTTGGAAGAGTTGGAGGCCTGAGTGTTTCTGCTAGCAGTAATTAAGGTTGTAAACACAGAACCATGTAGTCAGGAACCTTAGCTGGATGCTTGGATTCATTGCTGCAAATAATCACTTTGTTGGGAACTTTGTTGGGAAGTTGTCGTGTTGTCACTTCACTAGCTAGCATGATAAGCTTCAGAGGAGCTGGAGGTTGTAGATTGACATGCTGTAGCATGATAAGCTTCTGAGGAGCTGGAGGTTGTATATTAATATGCTTCAGTAGAGGAGGGAGTAGGAGCTTCTTGATTAAATTTCCAGCTTGCTCTCTTGCTGCAAAAAGGCACATTGATTCCATTACGACAATTCTGGATGTCCAGGGCGTGGTATGTCACTGAAGATTTAGTCTTTCATGATGCTTCTCTTCATGAAACTTTTAGTTGATGAGAGCTAATTTGATATGTATGCCTTATAGGGGTTGAAAATTTTCAGCAAAACTGCACCCGAATTAATTCACCGACTACAGAAAATTGACAATGATAACTACCCAGAGGTATGAGCCTCAAATCCTTTTTACACTCTTTGTTGCTGTGTTTTTTCTTGCTTGGAATATTGTGTTAATCTGAATACCAAATGTTTATGATGCTACGTAATTAAGAAAACAAATCCTAAAATAATGGATGCTTATGATTATTGTTTTATTTGTAAAAAAATGCTCAGGGAATTGCCAGAATTTCTTGGTGGCACTTGTACCTGTCCTAAATACGGAGGCTGCCTAAAGGCTGAAAGGACCATGGAAGGACCCAAACATACTTACGTCATGTATACTGCTTCTGAGGTCAAACATCCCAGGATAGACAAAAACGAGGATGGGAAGGAATGGATTCCCAACGATGATTCGTTTTACTCATTGCTAGTCTTCACGAGAGGTAGCACAATACTGCATGGTCTTATTTCATTAGTTTGTGAATTTGTGTTTCTTTCATCCGTTGATTTATTGCTTAGTTTTATGAATAGTTTTTGATTTATTTTTTCTAGATGCCACCGTAGCATTAGCATGGGCAATATACTATAAGGTTGAAGAATCCAACTTTCCCGGTTCAATGCAAAAGGTCCCTTCCTCCAATTCGACCTCGTTGGACAGTGAGGATGCTGCAATAAGTCCTTGTATCTCGGGCATTTCTGCCAGTGCTTGGTTCGACAAGTGGGGACCGAGGTTGACCCAGAGTCCACCATGCCAGATAGTGCTCCGTTGATTTCTGCAGTGCGTGAGGAGGGTGGGGAAGTGATCGGCAAGGGTGTCGTCCCAGTCCAAACATCAAACCAGAATGGCCTGGTAGAGAGGAAGTAGTGACCTGAGTACTTCCAAGTGTTGCCCAAACAACTTTCCCTCCAATGTTGCAACACAGGCCCGTTGATTCACCCACATGGCCCAAGCCGAGCTCTCACCACAATGTCGCCAGTGAATTAGTTTCAAGAGCAAGCAAACACTCACTAGCAGAGAAACTACTTGTACTCCCGGTTCTCAACCTCCTTCAGTCCCGGTTTTGAAACTGGGAGCACGAATCCAGGACTAAAGGGCCCCTCCTTTAGTCCCGGTTTCACGTCCGAAACCTAAAGGTTCACCTTTAGTCCCGGTTGGTAATACCAACCGGGACTAAAGGTTTTTTTTTTCTTTTTTTGTTTCTATTTTTAATTGATGATTCGTTTTGGTTTTCAAATAGGTTTTCGAATGCGCATTGTACGCTGCTAATAATATACGTATTCTATACGTTTATAATGTTCGAACATTTTGTACAAACTAAAGTATGAAACTAACGTATATATTACATGCATATATATATATATATTGTACGTTATTTTATGTACATATAATATGTGTATATATATATATATATTATAAATAAAGCTTACATTGTATATTCTATCATATCATTGGGATAACAAATTCACTCCATCTGGTTTGGCTTCCGTGTTTCGTTCACGTCATTGTAGAACTCGTCGGCGGGGTTTAGGACCTGGTCATTAAGAAATCTTGCTATGGTCTCTTGAATTGCTTTTAGTTGGTCACGTCGAATGCCTTTTTCCTTCAACCATAGAGTCTTCAATAAAAGTTAAAGAAAAAGTATTAATATATATATATATATGTGTGTGTGTTGGTCACGTGATTACTTATATATATGAGCAATAAAAGAAATTGTGAATATATGAATATATTATATAACGTACTTTGAGGTTCTCTTCAGGAGTTCTTTTTGAGTACGCCATGATGAACTCGCAAACATAGTATCCGCAATAGTAGTTCCCATGTTCTTGCCTCAGAACCCACTTTTATGAGAAAAAAGATCAAGTGAATTGAAAGCATGCATGGTGTTAATTGAATTATATATATATATAAATATAGCTAGTACTTATTTTGTGTGTGATTACATCCACTGGCGCTTTGCAATATTTCATGTGGTGTTCCTCAATGAAACTTTTCCAAACACTGCGTCCAATAAAATAAAAATTAATTTGACTTTTAATAATTGTTGCAGTTAAAAGATCGGGGTATATATAGTTGCTAGAGAGACCAAATTACGCTTGGATAATATCTATCATGTCTTGGTACTCTGTTTGCTCTTTTCTTAACGAGTCTAAGATGCTCAACCGACTATTGGTCATATCGATGACCATCAATATCCAATGATTGCTGCATATGTTTTTATACACAAATATGATCGACATTAACTAGAGTCAACATATATATATATAGGAGATAGCTTAGCTAGTAAGCAAATAATTGAACAAATGTCCATATGATCGACATTAATTATTTAACATTCACTTGAAGTTGTAGGGGAATAGTATGTCCTTGTTTTGTTGGTTCACTAAGAACCTCATGAGATTTTTCTCGAGTTCAGCTCTCCATTGAGGCGGGAGATCAGGGTGTTTAAATACGACATTTGGATCAATGAAATCAACATCATTATTCTTTCTCTTTCTGAGTTCTGTCATATCATATCTGCATATATAAAAATATAGTATGATGATATATAATTTATATATATACATGTAACTTTATATATACACTTTAATAGTAGAAAATAATCACACTTACAGACAATAGCAGCTAATGAGACTTTTGTCGAGAGAGTCCAGGTGACATAGTTGGTGTAATTCGAAAAACTCGACATATATAACGTCATCACCACGAAAGTAATGTTGGTTTCTAACTCTGAAGAAACAAAGTTCTCTCCCCGTTCATACGCCGCCATGTACCACTTGTTTAGCAGGAACATTTGCGTACCCACTTCACCTAAGGCCTCAGGGTTGTATAGACTCTTTCCATATTCAAATTTCTTCCAAGGATCCACTTTCAGAGCATATGGTCCTTCAGTGAGCACTTGGGCAAGGTCCAAACCAGTATCCTCATAAAATCGAACCAGGTCCTCAAAATCGACGTCCGGTAAGTCTAAGTTTGAACCATATTCATTACGAATGATAAGAGGGGGGACTGATTGTTGCGATTGTTGTCCGAGTTGTGCAACACCTTTCTCTTCTCTAGTCTTTTTCTACGCCGCCTCAAATGACTTGGTGAGAGAGCGGTCATAGTCCAATTTTGGCCAGGTCTTTTGAGATTCCCGCTTTTTCTAGTCCACCTTCTTTCTTAGAAGATCTGGAGCTAGGTAGAAGTACGGTTTCTCCGGGTTCTCCCTCGCTTCTCGTTGCTTTCTTACTTTTTCGAAGAAACTTTTCACATCTTTTTGTACTGCATCCTTTAATTCCTTTTTACTTTTCTCGTAAGATAGTTTTTGGGGAATAACTAGATTAGAGGTTTTCTTCTTTGTCGGCTGGTGGGCCAACGGCTTCGTTTGCGGGGCGAACCTCTTAGGAGCTGGCTGCTTCTTAATCATCAAGGGAGGCGGGGCAGCCGTTGGAGACCTCCTTGGAGGTGGTGGTGGTGGCGGTGGCGGCGTTGCATAATCATTGCCCGGAGCACTATGATGATCTAGAGATTGAATAATTAGACTTAGGTTGGCGGAGGCCCTGCTGTGTGAATACAAAAAAGAATAATTTGGTATAAGAAATATTGTTATTTTTAAATCATGCATGTCAATAGAAAATTAGTGAAAAAATTGTTTCGTTCACTTTTGTCCGCACCTATTGTCTGGTAGTTGAGTAAGCGGCGGTGGACTAGAGTCCCCGGGAATAATGATGTAGCGCTTGCGCCATAGTATGAATGTCTTCTCTACTTCTCCTAGAGTCTTATCCCCATCACCTCCTGGAATGTCAAGAGTCAGATCACTAAAACCTTTGTTAACTCTATCCACTGAGACGCTAACATATCCAGGTGGTATTATTGCCACATGGATTCTTGGTGTCTTGGTAGGATCTGGAGGAGAAAAAACACCGAGAGCCACCATGATTGTGGCATTCTCTTTTGGAATATGTAGCTCACATGATGTAAACGGTGCAGTGATGTCATCCATGGGGAAACATAGCATTGCGTCAACTTGATTTGGCAACTTCGTGGAAGCGCAGCTGCTTTTCAACTGATCAGGGGGGCTAATATTAATGTTGATTCCTGGATCTGATGCCTGCCTTTGGGCACTCATTGCTATTTGCACTTGCTTTATGATTTTGTCCTGCATTCTAGCTTGCATGTCTTTTTCGCGCTCCTGTGCTTGAAGCAACGCCTCCCGTGACTCACGAACATATTCTTCCAACCTGCTGATCTGCGCTGCATCCTCATCCTTCCTTCTCTGTCGGCTTCTGTAGGTATCTTTGTCGTTAGGAAAACAATGCTCCCAAGAAATGTTTCGTCCTAAACCTCTCGTTCGACCACTGTGTTCAGCAGTCCCGATGGCATACGTCAGTTCATCCTTCTCTCTATTGGGCCTGAACGCACCAATAGCTTTAGTTTGTAGAGCATAAGAAAATCTTTGTGTTGCTCTTTCGAGTTTTGGGCCATGAGCCAGCTTCCCAGTCTCTAGGTCCAGTCTTCCCCCATGAGCGAAAAACCAATTCTTCGCGCGTTTGGGCCAATTGAGTGATTCTGGTGTGATACCCTTGGCAAGAATATCCGCTTCCATTTTTTCTCACTTGGGAATGGCAGTCGCGTAGCCACCTGATCCCATGCCATGGTGGTATACCTTCTGTCGGGCATTCTCTTGGTTCCTTCTCACCTGTTCCTCACCCTCTTCCGATGTCTTGTACTGTACAAAATTATTCCAGTAGGGCCTCAACTTCGTGAGTGGGCCACTAGTATTGAAATTGGGCGTTAGGTTTTTCTTGACGTATTTCGTGTATAGGGATTTCTTCGAAGTCTGAAATTGTGTGGCCATCTTCTTCATAGCCCACTTTCGAACTAGTTCCTTCAATTCATCATCGTTGATAGCATCATAATCATCCACTAGCAACGTGAAATGTTGAAGGATATCATCCCAAATTAAATTCTTATCAAGATCAGAGACAAAACTAACATAAGGCTCGTTGATCTTTTGCTTCCATTCACGAGCACTGATCGGAAGTCTGTCCGTTACAAGGCACCCACAGTGTTGCACGAATTTCCTTACATGTGGACCAAGTGGTTCGCCTGTCTCGATATTGAATTATGATATTATGTAGCACCCGTCCAATGGCTTTTTCGAGCCTCGAATATTTTTGCTTTTCACCGTTGTGGTCGTCGATCTAGAGGCTATGTATAAAAAAGAATAAATAAATATCATGTGTACACATAATAGATTATAGATATTCAAATATATATATAAATATATATACCTCGCCAGTATTTTCTTGCACAATATTTTCTTGGTTATCTTCAAGAGCCAGGTATTGACTCCCGTCATCTACATCCTGCTAGTCACCATCGGCAAATTGAGTGCCTAATATCCATCATTTTTTCATCCATGTTGTCTCTCGGGGCAGCCATCTAGCTTTTACACCACTAGATATATCTATAAAAATAAAAATTATATCTATCAAATATCCATCAAATTCTAACTCAAAAGCATGTTTAAATAAATAACCATCCGTACTAGTTGACCTTACTTATGTGATCATCTCGGCGAGCATTTCTCCACCGGACGGCACCGTACTTGGCCACGGAAGAGCTCCGATTCTATGAGGAAGGGAACACAGTCTTCCACGACCATTGCCGCTCTCCCTCGTAGAATCAAAGCTCCTCCTTGACGTCCGTTACTGCTCGGCAGAGAACATGCTAGCCGAGATGAACACGGTCCGCAAGTTCAACTAGTACGGATTTTCTACAATTTTCTAACTATTTTCTAAGTTTTTCATTTCATGGAAAAATTAATTCTAAGTGACCTGCTCGACATCGGCGAGCTCACGGGCGTTTCATGGAAAAATTAATTCTAAGTGACCTGCTCGACAAAATTGAGAAAAAACACATGCTCTCATGACTTCACACATCTTCTAAGAGCACGTAAGCTTCCGTACTAGTTGACCTTGCTTACGTAATCATCTCGGCGGGCATTTCTCCACCGGACGGCACCGTACTTGGCCACGAAAGAGCTCCGATTCTACGAGGAAGGGAACACGGTCTTCCACGACCGTTGCCGCTCTCCCTCGTAGAATCAAAGCTCCTCCTTGACGCCCGTTACCGCTCGGCAGAGAACATGCTAGCCGAGATGAACATGGTCCGCAAGTTCAACTAGTACGGATTTTCTACAATTTTCTAACTAGTCCACGCCAAGGAGGCAGAGGTATGCCCGCCCGAGTACGAGAACTACGTGCACTGCTACTACAACGTCATGGACGCCGTTGAACGTCTCGGATCTAGGGGCCAGCGTCGTCATAAGCTACCGCGCAAAAAGGAGGAAACGACGAGACACCGGGCCACGCCCGTGCTCCACTGAGCTCGATGGCTCAGCGCAAAATCACATTACAAGATTGCCAGCACGAGGGCTCGGCACACGCATCCATCCAATTACAAAAGGTTGGAGCAATTAATCCATCATAAATGGATTATATATGGTGGCGGTGGTGGCTCACATCCAAGGTGTCAAACGCGAGGTCCAGCTCCCATAGCCAAAAAACATGTTAGAGACTTAGACTTTACTAAAAAACAGTAATAATCTGTTTCATTACAGGACTGGAAAGCTATCACTATTCCTACAATCAGAAAGAATATTCCAGTCACGGATCACGTGCCGATGGTAAATATGGCTGCAGGAAAGCCCATCCATTCACGAATCACTGGGAAGCAAAACTGATTTGATTTTCCTCCCAACTCATCTTGCAAGAAGTAAATCAATGCCTAGAGGAAGGAAATTACGCAAATATAATAAAACATGCTAGACTTTAGACCTTATTACTAAAAAAACAGTAATAACTTGTTTCATTAAAGGACTGGGAAGGCTAACACTATTCCTACAATCAGAAAGAATATTTTGCCTCTTAAGAGCAGTAAGTATGGTTAGGTGAAATCAAATATCGCCATGCAAAAGTAGCAGACTAGCTAAATTGTTACCCTCAACCTCAAGTGGCATGGGTGATTGACCAGTAATAACAGTGGTACACGTCTTTGCCATTTAATTTGATCATCGACACGCACATGCAAATACATATTACATAGGGCCAGACACAAGCATAAATATTAGTATGAATTCAGGGCCTCAGTCGCCCACATTCTAGCGCCAAGGAGCCTAACATATACACAGAAGTATGCACCAATTGCAAAGGCTACTAGCTAGCACCAAATCAAAGCGATACATTCATTGAGCAAAGGCACTGAATGAGTTTGCCATACAGCAGCAAGAGAGTGCAGAGGAAGAGGGAGACCAGGCCAAACCTAGAGAAGACGTGCCGTAATAGAGATGTTGTGGCCTGCTGCGGATCTTGGAGAAGACTGCGTCTCATGGATCTAACACAAGAACGAGGGCTTCAAAGTTCAAACATAGCACGGAGAGGAGGATGAAGAAGGGGATGAATTGGAGGAGATAGACACCTCGAAGAACCTTGAACCGCTTGGGGGCGAGGTGGGCCGGGGACGACGATGACGTGAGGCGTGCGCTGGCCGACCGGAGAAGAAGCGCGTGTGCGCATGGGGCTGGTGACAGCGTGCGCGCGTGATGAGGCGAGGCTAGGGTGGTCGCCTAGGGGTGGCGGTGCTGCTGGATCGGATCGATCTGGTGGAGAAGATGAGGTGACGGAGAAGATGGCTTGGCGGCTACTGGATCCGGTTGGAGAAGAAGGCGGCGGAGACAGAGAAGAAGAGAACTAAGGGAGAAGGGCGTGGTTTATAAAGGGGGGTCGGTAGTCCTAGTGATTGTTAAAACCGGGACTAAAGGTTCTTTAGTCCCGGGTGATGGTTAGAACCGGGACTAAAGGTCTGACCTTTAGTCCCGGGTGTAGCCACGGCCCGGGAGTAAAGGGGATTTTGGCGGGCCGCGAAAATGCAGCCCATCTTTAGTAGTCCCGGGTGATGGTTAGAACCGGGACTAAAGGTTCTTAGTCCCGGGTGATGGTTAGAACCGGGACTAAAGGTCTAACCTTTAGTCCCGGGTGGTTGGTCCACCCGAGAGTAAAGGTGGGATGCAGTTTGACTTCCCGCTAGTTTGTAGAAGTTTTTCCTTTTTTATATATTTCTTTTATATAAATATGCAGAGAGTTGTTAATTGCCTAGTAAATAAAATATTAGCAAAAAATTACAAAAAGAATTCCGGGACCTGGTTTTGCATTATTGTACATAAGAAAAATCTGTAACCTAAACTATTTTGTTTTACCATATAAATATTTAACATAGTGTAAATAATAATCATAATTTTCACCATGCAAAAATGTACTACTTAATTAAAATCATTAAAAATATTGCTTTTCGACAGGAAATTAGTTTTCACATCTTATTGACGTTGATCATTTGTTTTTTCATCACACATTCTCCACAGGAAATCCACCGTCAAGCAGAAAATTCATTTAAATCGTAGAAAATATGAACACACGATAGAAATATGAATACACTATATATATTAAGTGGGCACAGTAGTGAACTTCTTCTTAACATATATCCCTTGGTTATGATCACGCCGTAACCATGGAGTGTCCTCATCCTTTAGCTAGATGCTTGGGTCTTTGTTCACTATGAAGGGTGGAATTCGGTCATCCTTTTCATAATCTTCTGATATGTCTGACTTGTCTTTAATTCTGATGATGTTTCTTTTCCCTGAAAGAACTATGTGGCGCTTTGGCTCATTGATTGGGTCGTTGTTGTTTTTCCCTCTCTTCGGTTTTGTAGACATGTCCTTGACATAGAACACCTGATTCACATCCTTAGCAAGGACGAACAATTCGTCTTTGTACCCAATATTGTTGAGGTCCATAGTTGTCATTCCATACTAGTTGTGTCACTGCTACCCCGCCTCTAGTCGCCTTTACCCATTGGCACTTGAACAAAGGTACCTTAAAAGTAGGTGTGTAGTTTAGTTCCCATATCTCCTCTATGCGGCCATAATATGTTTGCTTATTTCCATTAGGGTTAGTGGTATCTATGCGGACACCACTATTTTGGTTGGTGCTCCTTTTATCTTGGGCTACTGTGTAAAATGTATTCCCATTTATCTCGTACCCTTTGTATGTGAGGATATGCCACGATGGCTGCCTAGCCAACAAATACAGTTGCTCATCAATACTCTCATCACCCTGACATTCTTTTCGCAACCAGTCGCTGAAAGTTTCCATGTGCTGATGTGTAATCCAAGCTTCAGACTTCCTTGGAAACTCGGATCGGAGCAACTCTTTATGTGTCTCGATATACGGATCCACCAAGGAGGAGTTTTGCAGAACTGTGTAGTGTGCTTTATTAAAATAATTGTCCTACATACCAATATATGTTTTCTTCCCTAGTGTCCCCTTTCCACTTAGTCTCCCCTCGTGTCGCGATTCGGGAACACAAATCGGGTCAAGGTCGGAAATAAAGTCAACACAAAACTCAATGACCTCCTCTGTTCCATAGCCCTTGGTGATGCTTCCTTTTGGCTGAGCATGGTTGTGAACATATTTCTTTATGACTCCCATGAACCTCTCAAAGGGGAACATGTTGTGTAGGAACACATGACCGAGAATGTTAATCTCCTTGACCAGGTGAACTAGGAGGTGTGTCATGATATTAAAGAAGGAAGGAGGGAACACCAACTCAAAGCTGACAAGACATTGAACCATATCATTCTGTAGTTTAGCTAGATCCATTGGATCGATTGCCTTCTGAGAAATTGCATTGAGGAATGCACATAGCTTCATGGTGGCAAGACATACATTTGGAGGTAGAATTCCTCTTAATACAACTGGAAGCAATTGCGTCATGAGCACGTGGCAGTCATGGGACTTTAAGTTTGGGAATTTCTTCTCTGGCACATTTATTATACCCTTTATATTCGAGGAGAATCCAGATGGTACCTTGATGCTTGCTAGGCATTCAAACATGCTTTCCTTCTCTTCTTTGCTAAGAGTGTAGCTGGCAGGACTTAAGTAATGGCATCCATCATCTATCTTCTCTGGATGTAGGTTGTCTTGTTCTTTCAAACATCGCAGGTCCTGTCGTGCTTCAAGTGTGTCCTTAGGCTTCCCATACACACCCATGAAGCCTAGCAGGTTCACACAAAGATTCTTCGTCAGGTGCATCACGTCGATCGCGCTATGGACCTCTAGGACTTGCCAATAGGGTAGCTCCCAAAATATGGACTTCTTCTTCCACATGGGTGCGTGACCGTCGGCGTCGTTCGGAACAAGTTCGCTGCCATGTGCCTTTCCAAATACTACTTTCACATCCTTGACCATATTGAGCACATCCTCACCAGCTCGGTTGCCCGGCTTGGTCTGGTGATCTGCCTTACCTTTAAAATGCTTGCCTTTCTTTCTTAGGGGGTGGTTCATAGGAAGAAATCGACGATGGCCAAGGTACACGACCTTTCGACATTTTTTCAAGAATATACCTTTAATGTCATCGAAATAGTGCGTGCATGCATTATATCCCTTGTTTGATTGTCCTGAAAGATTACTCAGAGTAGGCCAATCATTGATTGTTACGAACAACAATGCTCGCAGGTCAAAGTGCTCCTGTTTGTGCTCATCCCACACACGTACACCTGGTCTGTTCCACAAAAGTAGAAGTTCTTCAACTAGTTGCCTCATGTACACATCGATGTCGTTGTCAGGTTGCCTTGGGCCTTGGATGAGCACTGACATCATAATAAACTTACGCTTCATGCATAACTAGGGAGGAAGGTTGTAGATACATAGAGTAATAGGCCAAGTGCTATGACTATTGCTCTGCTCCCCGAAAGGATTCATACCATCCGTACTTAAAGCAAACCTTAAGTTTCTTGCGTCATTCGCAAACTCCGGGAATTCTCTATCGATTGCTCTCCACTGGGACCCATCAGCAGGGTGTCTCAACATATTGTCTACCTTACGGTCTTCTTTGTGCCATCACAATAACTTTGTATGGTCTTTGTTTCTGAACAGACGTTTTAAGCATGGTATTATAGGAGCATACCACATAATCTTGGCAGGGATTTTCTTCGTGGGACGTTCGCCCTCAACATCACCAGGGTCATCTCGCCTGATCTTATACCGCGATGCATGACATACCAAGCATGCATCTAACTTCTCGTACTCCTCGCCACGGTAGATGATGCAGTCATTAGGACATGCATGTATCTTCTGGATTTCTAATCCCAAAGGGCAGACTACCTGTTTTGCTTTGTACGTAGTGACGGGCAATTCGTTATCCTTTGGAAGCATCTTCTTTTGGATTTTCAGTAACTCCCCAAATCCCTTATCAGATACACTATTCTTTGCCTTCCATTGCAACAATTCCAGTGTGGTACCCAACTTTTTCTATCCCGCATCATAAGTTGGGTATAGCAATTTCTTGTGATCCTCTAGCATGCGCTCGAACTTGATCTTCTCCTTTTCACTTTTGCATTCTCTTTGTGCATCACGAATGGCCTGACCAAGATCATCAGCGGGTTCATCTTCTGCCACTACCTCTTCATAAGCTCCCCCCATTGTAGTATCATCGAAGGCACCATATTCAGCAATAATGTCATCATCATCCCATTGTTCTTCTTCACTTTCTTCCATTACAACCTCGGTTTCTCCATGCTTCGTCCAACAAATATAGTTTGGCATGAAACCTGACTTCAACAAGTGTGAATGAAGACTCCTTGAGCTAGCATATTCCTTCAAATTCTTACATATGGCACATGGGCAGCACATGAAACCATCGTGTTTGTTTGCCTCGGCCACACGTAAGAAAGAATGCACGCCCTCAATGAACTCTTGGGAGCGGCGATTAGCATTGTACATCCAATGCCGGCTCATCTGCATTACATGACATACATACCATATTAAAACCTAGAACATAATTAGTTAATTATATGACATGCATGTCACCACACAAGGTATTAATTTATGAAAGTCTTGCTACAATATAGACAATCCCAACTACCACTAAAAAAACTAAAGCTAAAATGCACTTCAGCAGCATAAGGATTTCGTGACCAATCCCAACTAAAACAGACAGATCATGTGTTTGTTCAACATCTATGGGCTTCTTCCATAGGACCACTGCCTCATCAGCCGCCGTAGCCGCCTGTGCAAGAGAGTTTTGCACATGTTCAACACACTCTTCCTCCTAGTACCAGCTTGAACATCCAGTGCCATCCCACTGAAATTAAAACAAAAAATTAGAATTTTAATCACAATCATCATGAAAATAAGTATAAATTAACCATAATCATCAAATGTGACAAAATAACTCACATTGCGATCTGGACACTTGTAGAAGATACGACCCTTGTTGGGACACTCCTTCCTCACCCGATACTCCATCACAATCTTCTCCTCACACTTGCCGCATGCAATGAGAGGGAGGTCCGGCCTCTGTCGCTTTGGAACCCGATGAGTTGCCAAGGACCAAGAAGCAGTTGACATCTACTCTCTATACTCATTTTTAATATAATATAAATTTCTCATTTTATAAACAAATAAAATTAAAAAAACTCTAAAATTCTCTGTATCTCTAAACCATGAAGTGTGCTATGCATGCTAGAAATGAAAGCTGAATACTAGTTTTGAATAACTACTTTAACCTTCCTTCATCCAAATATGCAAACTTTAAAGTGATTTTGAGCTTAAATGGCTTACAAATAAAAAAATCCACCATAAAAAACCACATATATCTAGTCCACAATATGAGATATGCTACTGATGAAACATGAGAGTATAAAGTTGGTAACCTTTAGAACTGAAGAATCGATGGAGGAAGAAGAGAGGCCGGAGATGAAGCAAGAACACTGAGCTCGAAGTGGCTCGGGCTCAGGGAGGAAGAAGGGCTATATAGGAGGGGACCTTTAGTCCTGGATGGAGATAGAAACCGGGACTAAAGGTCCCTTTCTAGTCCCGGACGGAGCCTCCAGCCGGGAGTAGACTTTTACTCCTGATTGGAGGGACCAACCGGGAGTAAAAGTTAACCTTTAGTCCCGGTTGGTAGCTCCAACCGGGACTAAAGGTCCCCTGCAGCAAAAGCCTATCGTAGTAGCCATTGGGTAGGGACCTTTAGTCCTAGTTGGAGCTACAAATTGGGACTAAAGGTCTCTCTAGTCCCGGGCACGAAAAATACCGGGACTAAAGCCAAATTTCGAGCTGGATCAAAGGTCGTTTCTCTACTAGTGATTCTGAATACCTAAATTCTTGATGCCAAGCCCACCTAGGTGCTTTGTTACACATACTCTATCCCACACCACCAAACACTGAGAGGGGAACACTTTGTCTTCTACCCACACGAAAGATCTTTGGCGCCTATCCATTTTCATGATGATTCCAGGTGATAATGGGAGCAATGACATCACATAGACAAAGTTGGCAGTCCAGTACAGAGTTAACCAAGACAACTCTTCCAATGGTATTTAGTAGTGAGGCTTACCACCCCACCAAATGGTGATTAGTCTTTTGTATATATGGTAGGAAGCTAGACATTGGTAGCTTGGTGATGGAGAGTGTTAGCCTGAGGTATGTTTGTGAGAAACCTTCCCGCCGATAGCGAAGGATTGTGATGCATTGCAAGATCACATTTTTCAGACATGCAGATCGACACGGCCATGCTCTTGAAGTAGTTGATACACAACCCTGTGCAGCAGTGAATTAGTCCAACATGATTTTGAGCTCTGTGACATTTTCCACCTTCCCCCTGACCACAATAAATGTGCCATCTATGTACTGGAGAACTAGGTAGGGGGGTTCTCATCAATTTGGTGTCTAATGGTAGACCGTTTTTTGCTTGATCAGGCTTTGCAAAGTGTTTGTGGCCAGGAGGAATAGGTATGGAAAGAGAGGGTCACCTTGCATAGCCCCCGCCGACAGGTGATCCAAGGTCTTGCACAGCTGTTCACCAAAACCGCAGATCTCCCCCAGTTGTCCCAACGGCCAATTGGGCCCTTGATCCGTGCCCTGATTGGGGGCGCCCAGCCGTTCTCCTGGCTAATGGGTCCTCATCGCGTAGCGCTATAAAGAGGAAGGTAGGGGCCAGGGCACAAGGTACGAGGTTAACTGCAGCCGCCTATTCCCCACCGATGTCCTAACCCTAGACCGATCGAGAGGGTGCGCTATGAGCGACGGGAAGCGCCATTGCCTTCGATGCCGCCACTGGACTGCGCCTCCACATCGTTGCTACCTCGGTGGTGGCGCTATGGCCGCGACACTGCGCTGGATGGGTACATTAGTATGTTCTTTGTCCAATTAAGTTTTATCCACCTAGATCTACGCCTAGATGATCCTATCAGCACTATCAATGGTATCAGAGCCGAGATTTCTTCTAGTGTGTAGATCTAGTTTAGGGTAGACCAGAATGAGAAAGGAAAGGAAGGGGTTTTCCTACTAGGGAACCACCCACACCATCACCACCACCGGCCGTCCCTCAACGCTACGGGCGCGAGGAGAAACTATCCAACCCTAACCCTAACCCTAACCCGAAGTGAGTTGAGAAAGAGGGCCGGTGGGACCTACGTTCTCACCTGCTGGCCACAACCATCGGCCACCGGATGGCGCCGCGCGGGAAGCAAACGCCATGCCACCACACGGCACTGTTTCATCGGCGCATGGGCTAGGGCTCAGGGCACCGCCCCATGGTCGCTCGACGGCGATGCGCTCACCCTTGGGCGAGCACGTGCGTCGGCGAGGGGGCCTGCAACAGCGCCGTCCTTCTCTTCTCCGGCGTCTGCTGTGCTGAGGGCTGAGAAAGGAGAAAAGGGAGAAAGGAAAGAGCTAGGGTTTAGGGCGAGCCCCACCGTAGCCCATGTGGGAAACTAGGGCACCGTCGCCCAGACCACTCGACGATGGCGGGCTGGCGAGGGGACCGGTGGTAGCGCTATCACCGCTGCTCCTTTTTCGGCTACGGCGGTGAGAGTGAAAAGGAAAGGGAAGAAATGACCTAGGGTTTCCACAGGAGTGGTCACCATGGGGTTTTACTCGGGCAAGATGCGCGGACAATCGTTTGACAAAATCTGACGGCTGATGTTGATCGGGCCAACATTCAACCCAGGCGGGCGAACAAATTCCCAGCCTAGGCCCTGGTTACAACCTGGGCACGGGGGAGCACTGTGCGAGCGGACATCATGGGCCATTTGATCTGCTGGGCCGTGGCAGAGCACAGGAGCGCGCTGGCGGATGGGCCGTTGGGCCGATTTTCGCTGAGGGCCGCAGGACAGTAGCAGAGTTTTGTTTTATTTTTTGGTAGCACATTTTGATGAATTTTGTCAAATTTTGATGTTAAATCTCTATTAAAATTTGAACCAATGGGATAATTTTTCAGAGAGTAGATGAGTATAGTAAAATGCTTCTGAAAAATAGATAAATTACTTTTTCATATTTCCGCAGCAAAGTTTCATGTTGATTATCTTCTAATTAAATTCGAACCAACGAGAGAATTTAATTTTAAGAGCAGTTACTTTTAGTAAATTATGATTATGTTTATCCTCTAATTAAATTGGAACCAACGGAAAATTTTAAATTAGAGGAGTAGTTCGATTTGTTTATATTAAATTATGGTATTGTTATTTTCTGACCAACATTGATGATAACAATATTATAATGAGTTTAAGGTTGAAGTTTAAATCTCTGATAAATTTTACACCAATATGGTCAATTTTTCAGAGAGTAGATAAAGACCAAGAAATACTCCTGAACTAATAGAATGTATTTTATTATCGTGTTTCGCTGCAATGATGTTGATTATCTTCTAATTAAATTCGAACCAACAGAAGAATTTAATTTTGAAGAGTAGTTATGTCTTTCAAGTTAATTTATGAGTTTTATGCATTAATTCTATTTTCTGCCCAACGGTGATGTATAATTGATGCAGAAGCATCTTGTAAGTTTTATTTTTTAACCAACGAGATCACTCGACTGTATGTCAATGGGCTACAATGCTAGGGTATGTGAATAAAAAGGCTTGACTCAAGCCAGTTCAGGATAGTTGTTTGTTAGTTTACTAATTTTCTGATTAAATTGGAATCAACGGGAATATTTAAATGAAAAATAAAGTGTAAGTGAATGTTTTAGTTATCATGACTAAATTTTTTATTACGGTAATTTATATATAGATTTATTCCGCATGGAGAGAAGTTTGACATAGTACTTATGCTAGTCAATCCTACATGGCGGGAGAAGTTTTGTGATGACTCATATGTTTTTGTATCCGGCACAGTTAGAGAAGTTTGGGTAGCTCTTATGCTATCCTAGTATTGACCATGGCACAATAGAAATGCACCGTCATGGTCAATACTAATGAAAGGACAAGAAAAAGATGCAAGCGTGACTTACAAAAGTACAGTTAATAAAAGACCTTGTCGATTTCTTGAAGTGGAATGAGGAAAGTGTACTCTTATACAGATCAAAAATAACTTTATTTGCATGGCATAATCATGTGAATGAAGTAAGTCATAAGTGTATCCTTGTTCATAGTTTTTGGAATAGTTCTCAAAATTATGGCTGTATAGTTCATGCCATATTTCGAGGGGGAGAATTGTGAGATGAATTAAGAGTAAGAATTAAGATCAATTAAGAAACTACTCTTCATTAAGAGTGAGATAAAGATATTGATGAATGTGTACTATTTATTAAGAGTGAGATACAGATTTTATAAGAAATTGAGTGAGATAAAGATTTTGATGAATGTGACCGTCGGTCATAACAATGATTCCCCTAAGCAGAGAAACGACTAAATTCCTAGATTTTTTAAAGTTCCAAGAGGAAGATAGCGTAGTCACCATCAAAGATATTAAAGTGGTGCTTAAAGCGGCATATAAGGTTTTAACAGATTGAACCCAAATGAGAAATTGAAAGATACACTATCTTTATAAAAGATGGGACGATCTGGGGGAGCACGGTATGTAGAGACCTATGACTTGAAGAGAAGCGGGACTAAGTGCACACTTCAATGATTCAAAACAACGAATTTCTCGATACCTGTTGATGTTGTATGACTTATACAACACCTGTTGTTGGATCTTCGAAGAAGATGAATAATATAAACATGAATCTTGTGATACAGGAGCATGTAGAATCAATTGCCTGTTGGCAATGAAGAGCAACAATAGTCCCACATGAAAGTGCTAGTAGCTGAGGCCCTAGAAGGTCTCAAAGAATTAGTAAACCAGTTTTCTGATGACTATAAAGTCTATGTTAGTGAAGAAATTCAAATGGAGGGTGATCTCACCTCATTTGAAGAAGCCATGAGAAGTGTTTACTCGTTTGAATGGCAAGAATCTATGGAAGTTGAAATGAATTCGATGAATACCAACGATGTTTGGGACTTAGAAGAAATTCCTAGTGGAGCCAAAATAGTAGGCTGTGAAAGGGTCTACAAGACAAAATATGACTCCAAAGGAAATGTGGAAAGATATAAAGCATGACTTGTAGCAAAAGGCTTTACGCAAAGAGAATGAATAGATTACGATGAGAGTTTTCTCTCCAGTCTCATGCAAGGATTCTTTTAGAATCATAATGGTATTATTGGCACATTATGATTTAGAGTTACAATAGATGGATGTAAAGACGGCATTCCTCAATGGGGATTTGTATGAAAACGTTTACATGGCACATCCCAAAGGTTTTGTCATAGAAGAAAAAGAACGTATGGCATGCCGCCTGTAGAAATCCATTTATGGGTTAAAACAAGTCTCTAGACAGTAGTATTTGAAGTTGATGAAACGATAAGAAAGTTTGGTGTAACACCCTCGGTGTTACACCATAAATCATTTACTAAAACATGTCATTAGCATCATGTTTATGTGTTAATGCATGTAATAGAGTGTGTAGATTAATTTCTATAACTCGAAACGATCAACAGAAATGCAAAACGAAAGTTGATTCGATAGTCATGTTATATCACTTAGGGTTTAAAACCAATTTTTATTAAGCAAAAATGCTATAGAACAAGTGTGTGATACTTAAATAAAGTTTGAAGTACAAACTTTGTAGATGACAGTGAAATACTTGTGGTCAAAAAATGATATTACTAACTAATATTTCCACTAGCTTAGAAATCACAAATGGAAATCAAATTCAACTCTAAAACTTAGAAATTTTCACGTCTGCCGACTGCTAGACATTGCTATGTTTAGCAATTTATTGTAAGAGATTGGGTTAAGGAGTAGGGTAGTATTATGGCTTATTTTAGTAGACTAATATACCCTCTAAGGTATAGCAAAAGTGGTTTGGGGATTGGATCAACGGTTTAGACGTCCTGAACGCTTTAAAATCTGTGCATAACATGAACTTGGGCCGTCTTCTTATGTTGGGCACGGTCACCAGGCCGTCCTACCCCGACGTCATGGCATCGGTGCACTAGGCGCACGCGCACATGCGCACGTGGTCACGCTGTCCGATTGCTGCTGCCGTAGCCTAGCCATGGTGGGCACGCCGTTGGCCGCCGCGCCCGCCGCTCACTTGTGCCTGGCCATCCTGCCACCATGCTGCGTTGCTGACGCTGCCGTCGCACCACCTAGGCTTGGCCGAGGCCGGCCACAGTGAGTTGCTAGCCCTGCACCCTGCTGCTCTACCTCGCACTGCCGTTTTGGGTGCTGTCGTGGCCGTGCTGCGCTACCGTCGTGTCCGCACTGCCAACACTACTCGCGTCGCGACACTGCCGTTGTCGTCGTGTCCGTGCTGATCCACTACACCTCTACACTGTTGCCAACCCTGTGCATGTCGCCTCTGCCACGCGCCCGTGGGCCGCGCCTCGCCTGTGGGCTGCTTTGGGCCAAAATCAGTTTAGCTTTTTCATGGAGAATAGAAATAGCTTTTCATTTGTATTTCTAGGCAGATCTTTGGTAAATCATATAAAATCATGTAGGTATCCAAAAAATTGAAATCAATTTTGTTAAGTTCCTAAAATTGTGCTCCATCTGTTGGTGTATTTAGTTCATATATATATGTTTATACTAGAAACTATTAAATCATTTGAGAGTGCTTAATATTATTAGGTTAAATATTATAGGAATTTTTGTGGCAACATGGTGAAAGCTGTAGGTTTGAAAATTTTATAGTAGCTTCATGGTATTATTGTGTGTTCACTATAATTTTTGTAGTTTTAGAATAGACTTAACCTAAGGGTAGTTAAATACTCTTTGTTTCAAATATACATTAAATCATTAGTAGCAATAGAGATATATCCTTTATTTGTAAAGCTAGGTGTTTGTTAGTTGAACCCAACACTTTTCTTGATAAAGATGATAGTTAGCTTAGTATCTTAGTCATTAGAGCTAGCTTAGTAGTTTACCATGTGTATTCTTAATTTAGGAGCTGTTGTTGCTAAAATACTAAGTGTTACATCATCATCGTAAGCATGTAGAGAACGAGTTAGCAGAGATCATGACCATTGGAGACCATGAGTTTGAGGAGGTGATTGAGGAGTATGAAGAGAAGATCCTCGTGCAGGAGGAGATCCCGGAGCCGCCACTAACTGACAGAGCTGACACCACGCCTGCCCAAGGCAAGCCCTGGTGCATAACCCTTATTTTGAATGATCACTGGATATATATGTGATGTGCATTTATGTTATAGGATTTATATTGAAACTACATGTGTAGATAACCTACCTATGAGTCCTACTAGCATCGGTCGAGTAGCAGCTATGCTTAGGCTATCGATAGCGTGAGTAACCTGCCGTTACTTACAATAGGTGATTATTATTATCACTCTCATGATAAAATGGTGAAAAGAAATGAATACCGAGTAGGGATATGGAACGGGTATTGGTGGGTGTACGAGGTTGTGTCCCACGGCCAACGGGGCATTGCTTGGTTACACTGTTTTCGCTGTCCGTGTCGGTTAAAGACCGGCCATTATATTGGATTCTAGTTAGATCACAGACTTATTATCCTGAGCACATACTTGCTTATGAGAGTGGGAAGGCTTGTTGCTCTCTTGTCATGGGTTCTGGCTCTTTTCGGACCGACTGATTGGAGGTGGGGATGGTTGTCTAAGCACCACAATGAGTTTGGGACTCAGGTGTGGGGGCTTGGAGTCCAAGTTTGGATGAGGACCTAAACCCCTTGACAGGAGAGTGGTGGGTTGGTCCTACTTGTGCCTAGGGTACAAGCGGGGCATGTGTTTCGGGGTACCCAGCTGGGCTACATTGATTTGCGAATCGCCGTGTAATGCGGACATACGGTATGACTTGTCTACGATCTAGCACCGTAGTAAAAACTAGAAGATGAAAGGTGATGAAATGGATCTCATTGCTCAACTCTTGCTTGTAAGTAGAACAGGTGCTTACATAGAATGGTTAGCTAATGAACTAATCATGACTGCTAATAAAACACATACATAAGGATTCACTACTAGTGTTGCTTTTTGCAAAAAGGAAACCCAGCAAACTATAAAGCTTATCATATCCTTTAGAGTCAGGAAATTATTCCCACTAGTCGGGTAAGTCTTGCGAGTACATTATGTACTCAGGGTTTATTTACCCCTGTTGCAAGTGTAGCTTGAGGAGTAGCTATTGAGTGGAGGATTCTTCTGGTGCGCACAGATGAATCCTTGTATCTTATCGCTAGATGTTTATTTCAATTCCGCTGTTTAATTTCCGCACTCTGAACTTGGTATTATAATAATGTATTTCTGAGAACTCTTGCTGTATGAAATGGACTAAGCATTGTAAACTCATTCTCATTATTGGATCCTGGAGGAAAAATGTGGATTGTTTGAGTTCTCCCTTGGGGTGTGCTCGACGGAACCATCCGATATAGCTTGCTTTCGGGGTGCTTAGTGTCTAGTGGAAGACAAGTGCCTCCGAAGGTGTGTTATTTCGGATGGTTCTGCCACAGGTTGTACCAGAACCAATAATGAGTCTACAAGTTTCATAACCCTTTTCAAAACCTAAAATTTGACCAATAAAAGTTTGTGAAAAGTAGGATGCGATAAAATTAAGTAAATAAGTATAAGCCCTAGCAATATGGTCTATCTAGGATAGCGGCACTGGTTTTATCTAATCAATTTTCTGCAGGTACACTAACTTATGATGCGTAAGAATCATTTAGCGTACGAAAAGTGAGTGTGCGATGTGGCAAAAAAATTTGCGAATGCCGCTATATTACGGCTTGAGTGAACGGCTAGGCCGATGCATGCATCATGAAAAGAGAATCTTGATTAAACTAAACTCCCCCCCACACGTATAATTTGGATTAGTGAATTGATAAGATAACCTAAAAGAATGCTTTAATAAAAGTCTTATCATTTCTCTAAGTCTCTTTTTCCTAATCTGGAGGGTTGTCCCTATTAGTTGGTTCCTATCTGTTTACAGATGAACCTAAGGTCCGGTCATAGAAGCACCAGTGCCAGGACGGACCGTGGTCTTGGTGAAGGCCAAGGTGAAAGTGGTCATGGCAATGAGAATGGCAATGGGGAGAGCCATGAGGCCCCACTCCTTGCTCCTCCTCCTCCGCCACCACCACCTCTGATGACCCATGCGGAGATGATGGCGGAGATGCTGGCTGCTCGGCGCGAGTCAGCTCGTGCATTAGAGATGCTTGCCTAGGCTATTGGTGGCTTCACCCATGGGGGCCACGGAGGCAATGGTAGGAACAAGGGTGGTGCCCGTGGTCCCGAGGGGCCCTGTTCTTACTAGGATTTCTTAAAGATGCACCCACCCACATTCACGCCGACTGCTGAGCCTCTGGATGCGAAGCATTGGCTTCGTATTCTGGAGCAGAAGTTTTAGCTGCTCACTGTGACTGAGGAGTAGAAGGTGCGCTTTGCAGCACAGCAGCTGTTGGGTTCTGCCAGTGTATGGTGGGACACATTCAATGCCATGCAGCCAGTGGATCACTGTGTAACTTGGCAGGAGTTTACCGCTGCTTTCAGAGAGTACTACATTCCTACTGGTGTACTGAACAGGAAATTGATGGAGTTCCTAGACCTGAAGCAAGGGAGTATGTCTGTGATGGATTATGTGAATAAGTTCAACCATCTTGCACAGTATGTTGGGACCCATGTAGACACTGATGAGAAGAAGAGGGACTATTTCTATCGTGGCCTCTCTTGCAGTCTGTAGAAGGAGGTGTACATAGGGAACTACCAGACTTTTGGTGCTATAATGAATGCTGCTATTGCCATGGAAGGACTTCAGCGTGACTCTCAGGTTGAGTGAAAGCGCAAGTGGGTGATTACTGGGTCTTCTAGTCACCCCTAGGCTCAGAAGGTACAGGTTGTCAGGAGGATGTCCTATCCCTCTCTGGGTGGACAGCCGTTTCACTAGTCTCAGTAGACTTACCAGGCACCTCCCACCCAGTATCGTGCACCTACTCAGCAGGTGCAACAACAGCCTCAAGGATAGCAAGTTCCGCCTTGTTAGGGACAGGGGAACAAGCTAGGTGCTTGTTTCAAATGTGGCAAGGAAGGCCACTATGCTCGGGAGTGTCCACAGAACCAGCCTGCACAGTCTGCCTAGCCTTCAGCCAACTCCCATCTGGTCAAGAGGATGATTATCAAGAAGAAGGTGCCCGTAAGCCGCTCTGGACAAGTCAACTTCATTGAGGCTGAGGACATTTTACAGAATGAACCTGTGATGGCTAATATGTTTATCATTGATTCCCACCCAGCATATGTGTTGTTTGATTCTGGTGCATCACATTCATTCATGAGCATGGGGTTTGCATAGAGGCACAATATATCTCTTATAGCTATTCCTATTGCCTATAGAATCAGTACCTCAAGTGCGCAGTTGTGCGTTAATACTCGGATGGACACAGTCGAATTAGTGCTAGCCACTCACACTTACCGCCTCCAGTTCATGGTGCTATCTGGGCAAGGCATAGATGCAATTCTGGACATGAACTGGTTGCGAGTTTATGGGGTAGTGTTGAACCTTAAGCACAGAGTTGTTGAGTTACAGCTTCCTTCTTCTGAGGATAGGATGTCTCTTCTTAAGCCCTCAGATCCAGCCTTACCAGTTGTTGCTCATGTTGAAGCTTCTCCTAATCTTGCCTCAATTTCTGTGGTCTATGAGTTCCCGGATGTCTTTTCCTAAAGATCTACAATGGTTGCCAGCGGATAGAGATGTAGAGTTTTCCATTGAGTTAGAACCTAGCACTACTACTATTTCATGGCGTCCCTATCGTATGGCTCCTAAAGAACTAGCAGAGATGAAGAAACAATTAGAGAAATTGTTGGAGAAGGGATTCATCCATCCTAGTTCTTCACCATAGGGTTGTCTAGCTATTTTTTGTGAAGAAGAAGGATGATACTCTGCGGATGTGTGTAGATTACCGCCTTCTTAATACGGCAACCATTAAGAACAAGTATCATTTACCTCATATTGATACACTGTTCGATCAGTTGGCTGGTGCCAAGGTGTTTTCAAAGATTGATCTTCGTTCTAGGTATCACCAAATTAAGATCCAACCACAAGATATACCAAAGACAGCTTTCTCTACTAGGTATGGGCTTTGTGAGTACCTAGTCATGTCTTTTGGTCTCACCAATGCTCCTGCATTCTTCATGTATCTCATGAATTCAGTCTTCATGCCGAAACTGGATAAGTTTGTAGTGGTGTTCATTGATGATATTTTGATATACTCCAAGAATAATGAAGAGCATGCATAGCATCTTTGGATAGTACTGACTCGATTAAGGGAACACAAGCTATATACCAAATTCAGCAAGTGTGAGTTTTGGTTGGATCGAGTGTAGTTTTTGGGACATGTTCTGACACCTGAGGGTATCTCTGTGGACCCAAGCAAGATGCAGGATGTGTTAAATTAGAAGTCTTCAATGTCAGTGCATCAGATCCATCAGTTCCATGGTCTTGCTAGTTATTATAGGCGCTTTATTCCTGACTTCTCCAAAATAGCCCAACCAATGACCAAGTTGCTCTAGAAAGATGTCAAATTTGTATGGAGTCCGGCTTGTGAAGAAGCTTTTCAAGCTATTTGATGTGTATTGTGATGCCTCAAGGACTGGATTGGGATGCGTGCTTATGCAGGATGGGCGTGTGATAGCTTATGCTTCACGCCAGCTAAAAAATCACGAGGTGAATTATCCCACCCATGATTTAGAGTTGGCAGTTGTAGTGCACGCTCTAAAAATTTGGAGGCATTATTTGTTGAGAAATAAAGTGCATATTTATACGAATCACAAGAGCCTCAAATATATTTTCACTCAGTCCGAGCTGAACATGAGGCAATGGAGATGGTTGGAGCTAATCAAGGATTATAATTTGGAGGTTCATTACCATCCTGGAAAAGCTAATGTGGTAGCTAATGCTTTGAGCCAGAAGTCGTATCAAGTTGAAGAAGAACCTTTGTCTCTCAACCATGCTGAGGTGCTAGCCCATATTGCTCTAGTCTCGGATTTACTTGAGCAAATTATTATAGAGCAAAGGCAAGATGTTTCAAAAATCCCGCATATCAAGAAGTTAATTGTCAAAGGACGTGGTCCTTATTTCAGTGTTGATGATCAAGGTGTAGTGAGGTTCAAGAACAGATTGGTTGTTCCCTCAAGTGATGAGCTTAGGAGAAAAATTTTGGACAAAGCTCATAACTCCTAGTTGTCCATCCATCCAGGAAGTAACAAGATGTACCATGATTTGCGCCACTTATATTGGTAGTCAAATATGAAGCAGGATATCACCAAGTACGCCACGGAATGCGACACTTGTGGAAGAGTAAAGGCAGACCATATGCATACACTGAGATTTTTGCAGTCCTTACCTATCTCTGTTTGGAAATGGAAGGATATTTCCATGGACTTTGTTGTGGGTTTACCCCGCATGTCCAGGGGGTATGACTCTATTTGGATCATTGTGGACCGTCTCACTAAGTCCGCTCATTTTCTCCCGGTAGATACAAGGTATTCAGCCAAGAAGTATGCCAAGTTGTATTTTGACCGGATTGTGACCCTGCATGGAGTTCCTCTTACTATCATCTCTGATAGAGGGTCAGTCTTTGTCTCTCATTTTTGAGAGCAACTCCAAGAATGTCTTGGTACTAGTCTCCTCAGAAGTTCAGCTTATCATCCACAAACTGACACCCAAACAGAAAGGGTAAACTAGGTACTTGAGGATATGTTGAGAGCTTGTGCCATTTCCTTTCCTAAAAAGTGGGACAAATGCTTGACTCTAGCTGAGTTTTCTTATAACAATAGTTATCAAGAAAGCATTCGAATGACACCATTTGAGGTCCTATATGGCAAGAAATATATAACACCACTTAACTAGGTTGAAGTGGGTGACCATGGTTATTTTATGCCTAATTTTATCAAAGAAGCTCGAGAGCAAGTTAGCATTATTTAGAGCCATTTGAAGGAAGATCAAAGTCTTCAGAAAACTTATGCGGACAAGCAAAAAAAGCCCTTGCAATTTGAAGTTGGTGATCATATGTGAAAGTGGACCGTTACGCCTAAGAGGGGGGGGTGAATTAGGCGACTTAAAACTCTAACTCTAAACTATGGCCTCTTTTTCTATTCTTAGCAAAACCTATGAAAAAAGATAAACTATCTAAATGTGCAACTACGATTTTGCTAGTGTGTTGCCATCTCTACCGCAAAAGGAGTTATGCAGACGATGTAAATGCGGAAGCTAAAGAGTAAGGTAGAGATATGTAAACTCCCGTCCATGACTCTGGTATTTTTCTGAGGTATCGAGAAGCGCGTAAGCTTCCCCCTAGTCCTCATTGGAGCCCCTCGCAAGGGCCAAGCTCTCGGTCGGGTAACTCCATGGATAGCCCCGGGCATTCCCCATGCACAAGTGGGTCTATGGTGTGCCTTTTGGTAAGCCTCTTCCGGACCGCTCCCCGCCGTCTTCACTATCAAGCTTCCGGCCGAACTGCCAAGGGCATTGTTCTCTTTGGTACACGGTGGCGGCCATACCACAAACACGATTGGTGTGATCTCGCAAGACTACAAGTTTCTCCTATGTACAACAGTGGTGCGCGCAAGCACCGAGTTATAAGAGGTATGCAAACCTCACTAAACAATAGGCTTAAACCTAGAGCAAGCGCATAAGCGGTGGTCTAATCAACCTAAGCACTTCGCAAAGCACCTACGCAAATTATCTAATGAATCACTAAGCACTATGCAAGTGGAGATCACTAAAATGGTGTATCAACACCCTTGGTATGTTTCCTCAGCTCCACACCCTCAAATGGCCGATTGGGGGGTATATTTATAAGCCCCACTGAGAAAATAGCCGTTGGGGACGAAACCCGCTTTTCTGCTACTGACCGGACGCGTTCGGTCACTCACAACGGTCACTTGATCTTCGGCGTGATCAACTGATTGGACATTGATGGCGTCTGGTCACATGCCACCGGACATGTCCGGTTGCAACTTCGTCACTCTAGAACCTCTCTGTACTCGATCGGACGCTGCAGTTCCTGCGTCTGGTCGTTTTGCCGCCAGCGTCCGGTCAGTGCTGAATGTGTTGCCAGGATGATGAATAGTGCCATCAATGCATCCGGTCACTTTCAGTCCTCAGCGTCCGGTCGCTGCTGCTGATGCCTGCTATTGCCGAGCCTCTTGATGGGACACGTCCGGTCACTATAAGGCCAGCGTCCGGTCACTCTGTGAAGCTTATTTCTTCGCGATCTTACGTTCGGCTTGGTTCCTATCTTCATGCTTGGACTTTGCTTGATATCTTACGTCCTCTCTTGTGCTTCTAGGGTCTTGCTTAAGGTGTTGATCATCGGATCATCACGTCGCCTTCGTCCAAGTCATGTCTTGCACGCTATTGAACAACAAAACAATCACTCGCAAATTCATTAGTCTAATTTGGTTGTGTTGGTCATCAAACACCAAAATCCAAAGTAAATGGGCCTAGGATCCACTTTCCTTGTAATCTCCCCCTTTTGGTGATTGATGACAACACGACCAAAACAAGCAAATAATAAAAATTTTGGAATTTAAAAACTATTTACTTGCTAGGATGCAATGCAAAGGGCAAGGTTATATGATGCTAAAAGATACCATAAAACATCTTTGGAAACTTATTTTGCCCTTGCAAATATCCCCATGTTGCATTATGGATTTAAGCCTCCCCCTAACTCCATAATCCACTATCCTCCCTTTCTCGGACCATTACCACTTGTAATTTATTATGATCGGGCTTACTTTTGGTCCTACAAATTTCTCTCCTTTTGAAATCAAACATCGAAAAGGAAGACATTAGTAGCACAAGGGAGGGTCAAACTTTGTGATCCTTTGTATGTGGAGTGGAATAGGTCACAAAATTTGACTCTCACATTATATAGACTAAACTCCCCCTAAATATATGCATACATATGATGAAGAATATAGTTTATGCATAATTGACAAATTAATGCTCAAGGGGGTTTAATCTATATAATGCATGGAGAAAGCATATAAATATCAAAGTGAAATCAACATGATGATATCGGTTTAGAAATACCACATGTGGAAACCAATTTGATTTATACCATTTGCAACACATGGTGGATATTAGAAATATGATGCTTAACTCTAGGGACTCCATTTTCTTTGCA
This sequence comes from Miscanthus lutarioriparius, assembly GCA_904845875.1. Classification (NCBI taxonomy): domain Eukaryota; kingdom Viridiplantae; phylum Streptophyta; class Magnoliopsida; order Poales; family Poaceae; genus Miscanthus; species Miscanthus lutarioriparius. The sequence continues at coordinate 23,646,300 of CAJGYO010000018.1, forward strand.
ATGAGACCACTACACACATGATAAGCTTGAAAATGTGTTAATCTCAAAGCATCCAACTTGTAGAGTAACCTCCTCCTAAATTTGTGCACATAAGTATGGAATACTTGTAGCAGACATGCGGATTGATTTTAGAATAAAAAATACCACTTGAAAGATGACATCACATGAATGTGAGAATCAATTTTGAAGGTGATATTCGAGACAAATTATCTACAATTTGGACTTTGGCACATATTAGATAAACAATTGTAAAACAAGCTATGTGCTGTGCTCCTAAATAATTTAAACCTTGTAGGTTGGCTCCAAGGGTTAAGAGTGAAACCAAGCAAGCCTACCATAAGATACACCTAGTGTATGCATACCAATTGAAAGGATTAAACATGCAAATGCAAACCTAGCCATGAAAAAGGAACTAGATGCTAGTTAAAATTATAAGAAATTAAATCTAGTTACCTAACATGGGAAATGGAATTTGGGTCCATAGTATTCACTAACCCACTTGGCAATTACCATGATCCAATATGATGCACCCCATGAAATGCACCCAAAACTATATCAAGTATCCAAATTCCCCAAAGTCCAAACGGACTCCTCACTTCCCTTTCAAGATCCAAACCTTTTTGGTGCTCTTCATGTTGCAAATGATCTCCTTTGGCACCCAAATGCATTTGGCCCTATTGTTGGCATGCTTGTTCACCTTGATAGCCACCACCTTGTCATTTTTCTTCTTCAAGAGAGATAAGGTGTGGATGCCTTTTTGTCCACCTTGTTGGTGTAGGTGTTGGAGAACTTGCTTGTTTGCTTTCTCTCTTTCTTTTTAGCTCCTCCTCCATTCTTCATCTTGCACTCATAGGACTTGTGGCCATCCTTGTGGCATACAT